>JARYHS010008074.1:119500874-119801212 GCA_031002005.1 Vandiemenella viatica | reverse complement strand
GTCACCAATTTACCAACAACCAGTATATTAGAAGAAGGGACACCTGGAAGGAAGAACGTAGGAAAGAACTCAGCGAGAGGATGTAGAGATTGTGGGAAAAAAGAAGAAAAGAAAGATCTGCTAAATAAGTTCGATCGCGCCTCTCAGTTGGGCATAACGATGGAATAATAATAATAATAGTGTGCTACAACTTTGTAACATCTCCAAGAAAAAGGAAGTCTGTTATGTGGTGTGCACGTTTGTGAAGGATTCCTATTCATCTCTCCCTTCCTCTCTCTGTGCGTGTATATGGTGGGTGGTGTTGAGCTGCAGCAGGAACTTATTGTAGAAGTTGTGTATTACCCCCGTGGAAGTTATAATACGCCCTTTCAACCCTCGCCCACGCCCGAAGTTGGCACATGCGGAGCGGATACCTGGAAGCGAGCGCGCTCCACAGGTGTCCGTGGGCGGGCGGGCTGAGCCCCGGCTCTCCGCTACCAGCCTGATGAATGGAGCCTCTTGTCTGCGCTGCAACACCACCGCAACAGGCGCGCCTGCTGCTAACTACAGCGCGGACAATGCCGGCGGGGCGCGAAGAGGCGAGCACTGTGCAGCGCAGGGCAGGAGGGTGATTACAACCAGCTCTAATCACTCCTACCTGAGATGCACGTCCTCATTCGGTGGGTCAGTTTCATTTCAACCACCGCTGGCAACAAATGGAGAAATCTGCTAAATGTAACCAACTACAAGCAGCGGGAACCTCAGTGGTGGATGATGGGCAATACGAAGCATGCATTAAAGGGAAGACAGGTTTCCGTTCCGAATCCGGGGATTTGCATAATTTTAAGTAGAGATGAAACGGATAACTGTTTGGCCGGATACTGGTTATCCGGCCATCCTATAAGCCGGATATTCGGCAGTGAAATATCCGGCTGAACGTTGTTATTTGAGGTTAGGAAAAATAAAAATGTCCTCAGTAAAGAAAGAATCGCCTATTTTGATATAAATAATGACAATAGGTTTTCAATTCTGAATTACTTTTCTTGAGACACGTTTGACGTGTAGTTTGAATCATTTCCTTTTTACCAAGTGGACTTAAAGGAAATGCAATGACATATTTTTTTCTGTGTTCAACCAGGTACCTCCTTCATGACAAACTATAGGAAAATGAAACATCCGAAATTACTTTGGTATGTAAACGACGAAAAAAAAATGTTTTGAAGTGTTTTATGAGATATCCAGTATCACGCTCCAGAAAGGAACGTGATTGCTACCGAGATTGACTTTTATTTAAAGTTATCTCAAATTAATGGAAATCGTAACTCGTATATTTGGTGGTCAGCTAATACGACACAGTATCCGAATTTGACGAAATTTGCTAGAATGTTTTCTAGCCCCTTGTAGTAGTTTATATAGCGAAAGACTTTTCTTTGAATCTGGCCTTGTTTACGAGAACAAGCAAAACTGGCTATTATCTCCTATTTTACAGAAATTGGTGTACATTCCGCACAAAAAATAATTTTTTATCTTAAAAACAATAATAAACAGTGTTTAGATTTGAAGACATGGTGTTTTTATTTGTGTTTAGACTTATTGTACACTTAGCATTTGCGAATTAAAAGAAAATTTTATAGAATTTTCGCAATTTGTTGAGAATTTGATTCCCGCCGGATATTGACCTACTATCCGGTATCCGGCCGGATACTAAATTTTGGCGGTTAGGCCGGTTACCGGATAGTTGTCGAATATCCGTTACATCTCTAATTTTAATTGTTTTAACTTACGCTAAATTGCGCAGAAGTGAAAGACAATGCACAAAACTAGAGGGAAGTAACCAAATTCGGAACCCTGTATTTTTTTATTTATTTAGTCCTCAATTTTAGATATATTTATTTAAATTTTAAGCGAATACATTCTTTGGTGTGTTTTCAAACAGCTTGCATGGCAGAAGTTAGTAAATATCTGACCATAGTGTAACAAGCCTCAAACATAGACTTGTCTTTTATGAATTGTTTGTAACAAGCTAGGGGTTCAGTGAGTACGATTTTGTATGTTTGTCTTGGAATTTACTGTAAATCGGTGAAAATAAATTATGTAAACACTATTTAATATGTTTAAGGACAGAACTATGGAAGAGAATTGCTTAAATGTTTGTAATTCCGGTAATAAGGTGAGCTACGATGTTTAAAAGACGATTAACTACAGTTTAAAATGATTTATGTGAATAATTTTGTGTTTAAATATCCTTCAAGTTCATTTCTAAGGATTTCGTAATGATTATAAATGATTATGTATTGATTTTGATTGGTTTTTAATATGTTTTTAATTGTTTAAGTATTGTTAATGTTCGAGAAATATCTGTCGGAAGTCTTTGTAATATTCTCGTACTTTCTATGAAACTTTTACAAAATGAGAGACAGGGACTCAGTTTTACGGGCACAGTTTACGTTGGCAAAGGAAATTCAATTGGAACAGTTCTGAGCGAACAGAACTGACTTTGAAAGCAGTGTTGAATGTAATCGCTGGACCTTGTGTTTACATGTGACCAGTATCTTTGAAGTACGTTTTACGAGCAATAAAAACAGGTTAAATTTGAAAGTTTGTCTTGAACTAATTATTTCAATAAACCACGAGACACCTAGCAATGATCTTCAAATTCATTTTTTAGCAAGAAGTTTCAAAAAAAAAAAAAAAAGTCTTAGAATAAGGTTTTCCTAAGTGGGATGACTGTTAAAAATATACTTAAAATTAGCAGATAAGTGTACTGAAATTTAAAATATGAAAGAGTTTTCTTTAATCGTGTGGCAGCGTGGTATAAACAATTAAGCTTCGTTATATTTCATCTAAGAAAAAAGTTACAGTTATGATTTCTACGCAAATAAGTACTTCCACTAACGACAAAAAACAACACCTTTTTACCAAGGACTCTATTTGTTTTTGTCATCTGAAACAACATTTGAAATCGCTTTGACAAATTGACGAAATACTGATATAAATTTTGAGACTCCGACTTAAGGAACACTAAGTGTGGTGGGTGATTGGTCAACTTACTAACCTCGGTTTCTGGAGGACGTGGCTTCGAATCCCCGACCGGGCATCCAGAATTGGGTTTTCCATGGTTTCCCCAAATCACTCCAGGCGAATGTCGGGATGCTTCCTTCAGAAGGTCATGGCCGAATTCCTTCCAGTTTCTTGCGCCCAGTCGTTTCTCGCATGTAATGACCTCGATGTTGACGAGGCGTAAAGCCAAAAGGATAAAAAAAACTTAGGGCGTCTTTGACTTAAAAATTTCAGGCATTTATATAGAATGTTGTGTACATAACAAAGTAAATAAATGACACAGTGGTAGAGAATAGTATCTGCCAAAGACACGGCAGTGAACAGATTGTTCTTTTCTCCGTTTGGAACATTATAAAAACGCTGTTTAATATACATCTGTATAAAATTTCACTTTTACTGAAGGCACTAATAATAACGGGATACTTGTCTCTGGCAAAACCAGCAAACTTCAAAACACATCATTTCTTTTGATATCTACATATTGAAACACATGCTGTCAGAATGCAGCACCATCTAAGCCAAATTAGGTGGAAGTGCGATTCAAGGACTCGGGTTTCTGTTTGGTTACTTTGCTCTCATAACTAACAAAAGCAATCCGTTTGTTCACAAGTACAAAGTAAACAGCTCAGTGTTCGAAAAGGTTGATTCAGTAAAGTATTTGGGAGTAATAATTCAAAGTAACATGAAATGGGACCTGGACAGGTAAAGCTAATTCTAGATTGCGATTCTTAGGTCGTATTTTGAAGAATTGTAACGATCGTACAAAATTCTCGTGAGCCTACATTTGGGTTACTGTTGTGGAGTTTGGGATCTTTATTGCAAGGGATACTTTCAGGTATACTCTGATAATGACAGAAGCAGAATATTTATACTAAATGATGGTTTACCCCAAGAATCTGTTTTAGCGCCCCTCCTATTCAATTTGTATACTTATGATTTCCCGGAAACATCTTCAAGAAAATTTACTTACGCTGATGACATTTGTTTGATGAACCAGAACCCCAACTTTTTTGATGCAGAAACAACTTTATCAGCTGATCTGGAAAAGTTAGATGACTACTTCAAGAAATGGTGCCTCTATCTAAATCCTCAGAAAACAGTTATTTCAACATATCATTTACGCAACAGACAAGCACATTATAAACCAGAAGTTAAATTCAAAGGCCAAGTCTTGCCGTATTGCGGCACACCAAAATATCTGGGTGTAACACTGGACAGAACTCTAACTTTCAAACAGCATCTCTCAGACGTGGCTGCCAAAGTCAAAACGAGAAATAATATTCTCCAAAAGCTTGCAGGTACTTCATGGGGAGCCAGTGCTCACATTCTAAGATCCACAGCCTTGGCTCTGTCATACTCTGTTGCTGAATACTGCTGCCCATCCTGGATCAATAGTGCCCATACAAAGAAGATAGATGTGCAACTCAATCAGCAATGAGAATAATTACGGGATGTATTCACAGCACGAACACCATATAGCTTCCAGTGCTATGCAACATCTCACCCCCATCACTAAGAAGATCAGAAGCTCTCTTAAAAATCTGGAAAAATATCCTGAAAAACTCTCAGCTGCCTATACATCAAGATATGATTCAAGCAAAACATTAACGCTTGAAATCAAGAAAACCACCATGGCGCACAGCAATCAACCTTACAGAGTCCTCTTTTAACATCAATAAGCTGTGGACAACTCAATGGGAGCGGTCATCAGTAGCGAATAAAAATCTAGTTGACGACCCCTCAATAAGGTAACAACGTTTCGATTTTCCCAGGCGCCAGTGGAGAATCGGATTCGAACAGTACAAGACAGATGCGCCTACTTATTATACAAATGGGGCTGGGTAGACTCTGCAAATTGTGACTGTGGAGCCACCTTACAGACAATAAATCACATCGTTTCTGACTGTCCTATTCGGGCCTACAAGGGAACAATGGCGGAATTACATGATGCATCGATCAGTGCAGTTGACTGGATTAAAACATTAGATCTCGAGATATGAAATTGTACAAGCTTGTGATATGCACATTTCCTATTGTGTACCTTGTTAATCATACGATAAATAAATAAAAATTGCAAGGGATTGATTGATAAGGTAGAGTAGGTAAAAAGAAGAGCAGCTTATCACAGCCTTTTCGAAAACGTCACAGAATTGATGCATAGATTAGGATAGGATTGTCTGGCAATCAGGCGACGTCGATTTCGTTTGAATGTATTGGAGAATACGCGAATATCTTCTTTCATTTACGAGTGCGAAGTAATAAATACTTCGTGCACCAACCTTTTTAGGTCGCAATGACAGAAGAGATAAGATTAGAGAAATAAGATGCTGTGCTGATCCTGAAGGATACGGGTTAAAATCTCCATCCTAAAATCCAGATTTTGGTTTCCCATAGATTCACGATATCAGTCAAGACAAATGACATGACGGTTCTTTCAAAAGGCCATGGTACAATTCCTTCCCGCCTTTAATTTCTAATGAATTCGACGAGCCAGAGACCACATAAAAACAGTTTAATCTGGAATATTATCAGTTGGGTATATCCCTACAAATAATCGAAGACAGGCAAAATGAACATGGTATACAAAGGGAGTAAAAATGTTGCTATAAATGCAGAGGAGCATACAGGATCGTTCTGAAAGAAAATAAGGGAGGGATGCAAAATTTAAAACCTTTACGCATTCCCCTGTTCATTTGATTCCTTGAAGGACCTTTAAGCATTCAGACATTTTTGTTATCTTTTACTAAAGTGAGATAAATACACAATGTGTGTCACGTTTATGACAGTCATGTAAAATATTAAATAATAAACAGGAAATAATCTATTTTTCCTTTTTTTTTTTAAAAAAAAGGGGGCTATGAACTTTATGACGGTTTTATAACTTCTTTTGTAGTGGATGTGGTTATTTAGTAATATATTCACCCCAGAAAGGGAGGTTGCGAGGAGGGAGAGAACAACGCAACTATGGACATAATAGGCAAATTATTATATCTATTTCATCAATATTTACAGCGGTGACAATTTTACTCACAACAATGCCCGAGGGTAATTGCGTTCGTTTCAACTGATCACTGAACAATACTATTTTTTTCAACTCTGAATTTTTGCAACGATTAATAATAGTACAGGAAAATCCGATGTTAATTTAAAAAAATAAAAAGGAGAGAATTGTGTTGGCATGTTAACATAAATGGGTAAAAATAAAATTGGCCAAACTTGTATTAAAACTTTAACCGGAATAGACTGATGAGATAAAATCTCAAAAAGTGGTTCAACCGTTTGCTTTTGCCCTGACGCTCCTGCTTTGTGGTCGTAACTTTAAATACAACGGTCCCGAGTTCTACCTGGCTTACATTCAATCTAACTTTTAATTGCATCCCAGTAGCCAGAGGCCACTACACGTCGCTTCGCGTGACTTAGTGGCACCAGAACTTTGCTGGCAATCGCAGCGAATGTTCTGAGAAACAGACTCTCACGTGGAAATCACATTGAATAGTCGAAGTTCTCCTCAAACGATTGAATAATGTGGAAATGTATTTATGTATTTACATTATGTCAGATGGCACAGAAAGTTTATTAACTATTGTAATTTACTTTTTTCCACTTCAAACGGTAAAAGTAACGTTACAAATATTTGTGTATATGTTAGTCCTTAATATAATCGTGGCTTTACAAGTAGCATCAACATGCGAAACGCTGAAATCCGTATTTTGTTCACTTCTTTGTTCTCCGGTGCTCACAGATATTTTATTAAGAAATGTAAGAAAAATTCAGACGAATACTCTAACAAGCAATGTTCCTCCATGATTTTGAGAATTTTCATGTGAATTTTTTCCTTTCTTTGACTATTAATGCATTTTTAACTATACCACACATATTTTTATTACATTCATGAATTATAACAAGCGTGTTCAGTTGTTAGCAAAAAGAAGTCGCCTTTGCGACGAGACACTAGTCGGGATTCACGATGGTAAAACCTCCAATTGGCAGTTCTGGCAGTGTAGGGGCTACCAAGCGGGTATCGCGTTGTATGGGTCACCGGTTCGATTCCGGCCTTGGGGCATAGCTGGTTTTAATAGGTACTATGTTCCTCTTATGTTTCCCTCACTATTGTATCCCACAATTACATAAGAAAACATGACAAAATAGCTTTAGTAATATAAGCAAATAGTAGCTTGCTAAATAGTCTCAGAGACTGAACGACTTTTATATTTATAAAAAAAAGTCTCGCTTGACCTTCGGCAGTAGAAAGAATGTGAGTTGTTTACTTCTTCAAGGTTATTCCGCTACGATATCGGACTCTAGACTTCCACACGGCAGCCAGATGCTCCTCCGACTGAACTACCCTGTAAAATTTACTATACGAAGTATCATAAGAGCCATACAGTAATTTCAACAGTAATGTAAACATCAAACCTCAAAAGTTTTGATATTACTAAGCATTAATCGCTCAAAATCTGCTCTTACCCTCTCGTAATAATATATTTTAAAATAAAAATATAAAATCTTAGAATATGTAAATAGAACCGAGAGTGGCGGTGTAACGGTTAGCGTTCTCGCCTCGCATTCGGGAGGACGGCGGTTCGAATCCCCGTCCGGGCATCCAGATTTGGGTTTTCCATGGTTTCCCAAATCACTCCAGGCAAATGCCGGGATGCTTCCTTCAAAAGGCCATGGCCGAATTCCTTCCCATTCCATGCCCCCCATCCTTTCCCGTCTCTAAATACCTCGCTGTTGAGAGACGTTAAGCAGTTAAAAAAAATGTAAATAGATAAATAGTATATTATCGCAATTCTGAATAGAAATATTTTTTTTTTGAAATTATCGTAATGTTAAAAAAAATATTGCATCACCTCTCAGGCAAACACTTGTGAATATGGACGATGGTAGCAAACATAACTTTCACACATCATGTTCTAATTGCCATAGGAATTTGAAGTATAAATGTAATTGGATCATAAAATTTAAAATGTTACAGAGTCTGGTTGGTGAATGATTAAACTTTGAGATTTGCTTTCGGGAGAGAGCTAATTTGATCTCAAGGCCGACCATAAAGAGTTACGTTTCACGTGAGTTGACAGAATTAGTCTAGATCAGGTATGGGCAAGCTTTGCTTAGCTGAGGGCTTAATTTCGGGACTTAATCAGGTCGCGGGCCATAGGTAAGAAATAAGTAGGCAGTATTGTATAAAAAGCGCCTTATTTGAAATTTCTGAATCTCTCGCGGGCCTGATTGAAGCTGGTGGAGGGCCGGATCCGGCCCGCAGGCCGGGGGTTGCCCATGTATGGTCCAGATGAAAGTCAGGATGGTTCCTTCAGTATGCGATATTCTGCGGATTCATAGCCCGTTTCTTGTCCCCAGATCTCTCACGTCTCTAATGACCTATACCTCGAACGAAATAAAATCGTGATATATTTAAAAAAAAAAAAAAAAAAAAAAAAAAAAGTAGGGGGCACGTGGTTCTTTCGTATTTATTTCATTAGAAAACTTCTTTTGATTATTTTAAAAATATTTTATTTGAAACATTTTGTAATAGCATTAAGCCAAAATTAACGTGGCTTTGAATGAGAAATAATATTTTACTTTCTTTTTTTCTTTTCGTTTGCTTCTTTTAACTGTTTATATCACACATCTTGCCATGAGGGTTAAATTTCTCTCTAGAGTCTAACGTTCCTTCCATGCATTTTATGCTAATATTTTGTGTAAATATATATTTATTTAAGTGGAAATCGTAGGTCGTCACAGCGTTCTCATAAAAGATTGCGAAATTCACGTCACCGGTTTGTCCCAGGGTTTGACTTCCCCATTACACAATATAGATATGCTGCCACTTGTTCTGTCATACTGTTAAGTAACTGCTAAAGCATTTCAATTTTTTTTGTGGAGCGTAAAAAAATATTATTAAATAATAATTTCTGTTGCTTAAAAACACTCATGCAAGTAAGTATAAACGGAGAAAGTACGTGAAGTAGGGTTTTCATTACTATTTCTTCTCCTGCCTTACTCAAATATAATTTTGCTCTAGGAGTATGCGAATTGTAGCTTTAATGACTAAAAAAGCGTATTTTTGACGGTAAGCCTACTAGTAATTGGAGTCACATTCCGATATTGGAGTGAAGTGTTTCTCTATTTCGTTGCTGCTGCAGCTAATGGGACATTGGTTGCGTTGGATGTTTTGTAATCTACAACATTGTGATCAAGCTAGTAGCTTCCAACGTTGTGCTCCTGCAGTATCAAGCAACAGATCATTACAAGGATAAAGTAACATTACAACAGCCTTCTCGAGTCTCTTACGTTATGACAGCTTAATCTTATCGAGAAACATTCCGATTTTTTCTCTTTTTCTCTCTCTCCTTTTCATATCTGTTCAAACCAAAACAGAGCAGAAAGAGACTTGTGCAATGTGCAGTGATAAAATATTTGTGTAATAATTCGGAATTACAAAAGGACATATAATAGAAACTTAAGGTAACGTGAAACTTGCTCTAGCACATTTTAAACGTAAGCATCTAAACTTAAAAATATGATCTCCGTGCAATAAGGCCAGTAGAGATTATAACTTGGTAAACCGCTGATAAGGTACATGTGTTGGTGATAAAAAATCTGAACATTTAAACAGATTGAGGATAAACCAGAAATACCAAGTACAAAAGTATATAACATTCTGAAAGAGTGATTTGGTAAAAGAAACATTTACGAATTTTGGATGAACTGTAGTTACTTTTAACAGCAGCTTAATAGATACTGAAGAGGTAGGAGTCTGAAAAAATTACCTATGACCAAGAATGAGAATTAGGCCTTTCAGTTTAACTCAGAATTTACCGCAGTAAAATGCAGTAAAACGATTCTCCAAAAAATTCTCATACTGCTCGTTCTGCAGGAGAAAATGAAGATGTGAATTTTCTGGTATTCTCAGATATACTAGTTCATTTATGACAAGAAAGCTGCAGTAAAAAACTTTGCAGGTATACTCGAGTAAGGCTTATTAATAGTAACTAGCAGTTTGAGACTTATGTCCGATGTAATTAAAGGTACATCACATACGTTACTTTGCTATACATATTCAAAGTATTACATAACACAATTAGCTGGAAGTCATTAAATACATTAAGTTTATAGAATGACTGTGCCACGCCACACACGTGTCTGATATCCCACAGACCTCGGTTAGACGACTTTCATGATTTGCGATGATTTTTACAAAAGTGAGGAACTGCGTCATTGCTAACGTGCTGGCTTTGATACCTCATAAAGGGATTTTCAATGTGCTCCAGATGTCTCCGAATTACGGAAGAGCTGATGAAAACAGAGGGCGCTGTTTCTCCAGGCTCACCTCCAACATCTAAATTTGTCTCTCAGTTAGGGAGGTAGTGACAGAGCCGTGCTCGTCATCCGGCCTTCTTAAACAAATGTGCGCCGTCCAATGGCTTTCGCACGCATCAAGTAGAAGGTGGATAACTAATCGTCCAATGCCCAGAGTTGTTACTTCTGCATAAATATTCGGTTCGGCTCTCAAGAAGTAACCGTGGTGGATTCGCAATGGTACAAATGAGTTAAATTTTTATGGAATTAATCATTTCAGTGATATTTACTTCGTATCTTCGTCACTGAAAGCTCTAAGGCTTCATCATCTTCCGACAGTTCAATCATTAAATGATCTGGCCTCTTAGGGTTACGAGTGCAGGTAAAGACTGAGCATTTTCCGCAGTTCGAACGATCATCTGCCAATTAACTCCGACAACCCTGCGTATCTCCTTGTCCCATCGGTCTGGTGGTCTTCCGCTCGGTCTCTGATGATCTCTTTGGTTCAACTTAAACACTCTTTTTGCCAGAGTTCTCATACGTACTTAAGCTGGCTTCAATACACTTCACTCGCTTCTCAGTCTAGCACGCATGCGTGACGACTTTCTTGCGAAGCTGTAACTTATTTTCTGATGCTACTCGCTTTGTTTTTCTGGAGTCCAGTCACATAAACGGCCACAAAACTACATCTATAGCCGATGTTATCTTGGTTGTCCGGATTGGACCGCGTAAATTTATAAAAACCGATGCGCTGGACCGGCCACGCTGGCGGCGGCAACTTGAGTGACGTCACCCCGAACTGTTAGCGCGCTCGCTATATATAGCCGGCAGCGGGCGCCCAAGAGAGCCCAGCAGGAGACACGCTCCAGCAAGACACCCCACAAAGACAGACCGGCGACTACGCGCGAGCTCCATACACGGGCCGCACCGCGTCGCCAAGACCATCCCACGACGGCTGCTGGGTCCAGCACTCACTGACGGACGAGCCTCTTCTCACCTCAGGATGGAGGGTGAGCGCGCTTCAAGGCCTGCAGCAGCGAGCGATGCTGATTCGACGGCAGTCGACGAATCAGCAGAGAGCGATGAGCTTTACTTGGAGGGTCTTCGCGATCGCGACAAGTTCGCTTTTCGCGTTGACTTGAAGAATCTAGCTGAACGCCCGCAACCAAGTCTCTTCAGAGAACTGCAGCGGAAGTACAACTTCACGTCCTGGTCGCTCTGGGTCGTTCATGCCGGCCTGAAGTACGGATGGTCCTTACCAGCAAGGACTGACGACTTCTATGGAGTATTGATCATCTGTGGGGACTGCAATGAGGAAGTCAGCGTCATACATGACGATGCTGAGGCCAAAGGACTAAAGCGCCCGGCGGCCCTAGCATCAATGCCGCTGGTCTTCGACAAGGACTTCTGCGCGAAAAAGTTTTTCCGCAAGCTAAACGGGAAACTGAAGCGGCAGCGCAGAAGACAGCAAACGACAGCGACGGAGGACTGGCAGATTGCTGGAAGCAAGTTTCCCGCCGCCTCAGAGGGGCTGCCGGAGAAGGAGGCACCTGGCCTCCAAGCTGCTGAGCCTCCCACGCCAACCAGCCCCGCCAGGGAAGACGAGGAGGTACCCCGCGAAACCCCAACGTCGCCCACGCCATCCCAGAAGGAAGGGGAGGCACTACCAGCCACTGAGGAGGGACCAGTCCAGCCATTGGTGGTGCCATATGATGGGAACTGTGGCAGCCTGTATGTTCAGCTTCTGTTGGAACAGAGTTGCCGCTGTTCTGTTGGCCGGCTGAAGGAGGCATCTCCATCCTAGCCTCTTGCCCCTCGGACATGACGAGAGCCGCCGCCATGTTGAGCGACATGGGCGTCAGCTGCACCGTGGAGCAGCCCAGCCTGATGAACCAACCGGTCCCTGCGCCTGCAGCTGTTGAGGCACAGCCGAGAGCGAGGGTTAAGAGGGCCAACAAGAAGAAGCCCTCTCCTCCCGAGCTCCGTCAATGCTTCAACTGCCAGCTCCATGGGCACGAGGCGAGGGACTGCCAAAACCAGCGCAGATGCACCAGATGTGGGGCTGATCATCGTGCGACTGAATGTACCACAGCCAGAGAGGAGGCAGTTTGCTGTAACTGCGGACTTAACCATGCAGCCTGCTTCTCTGGCTGTGAAATGAAGAAGCAGCTTAGGGCGAAACATCGCTCCAAAGCTGCCACGGCGCCGAGGAGTGCCCAGCAGGAGACACGCTCCAGCAAGCCGCCCCACACCGCCAGACCAGCGACTACGCGCGGGCTCCATACGCGGCCCGCACCGCGTCGCCAAGACCAGCCCACGACGGCTCCTGGCGAGAACAGTCGTCAGACTGCGCTCTCCTAAAACTGGGCAAGAGATTCCACTGTTCTTGGTGGTTCTCTCAGACAATATGGATAACAGAGCAATTTACAAGATGACTTCACTCTGCTCTGTTAAAGTAACAACAGAAAAACTACGAAGCACTCGAGGGCCACATCAGTGTTTCAATTGTCAAGGTGTGGGTCATGTTTCCCGTCACTGTGTCATGCCACCAAAATGCGTAAAGTGTGCTGGTGAACACACTACTAGAGAATGCACCCTGAAGAAAGGCGAAACTCTTCCAAAATGCGCTAATTGTGGCGGAGAGCATGTTGCAAGTTATCGCAAATGCCAAGCCTTTAGCAAATTCAATGAGAAACAGAAAGCCAACAACGCTTCCTACATTGCAATGATGCTTAAGAAGAAGCAACAGAAGAAGAAGAAGGAGGATGAAACAATCGAATCTGCCAACAAAAAGACGAATCAGGATCAAACAACCCTGGAATCCACTCAAAGAACCACTTACGCTGAGGCTTCTACAAACCTACCACGTAACTCACCGGATGCAAGGAAGGATCAGAGGGATAAACACAATAACCTCTCTTCCACCCAAACCAAGGAAACCTCAAATAAAAGTCAGAGAGCGGAAGAGCCAAATAGCCGTCCTCCCGACAAGGACAACCCTCAGGTCGACACTGCGTTGCTCATGAACATGGTGATGTCTCTGCTACAGACGGTCACCACGTTAGTCCAAGATCTCCATAAGCAAATCTCTGACTTACCAAAACAAACCGCTGAGGCAGTCAAGTTGGCAGTAATTGCCATCCAACAAACCAACATGGAACACCATGGCTAACGCCATTGACGATCTCACCATATGCTCATGGAACGCCAACGGCCTCTGGCGACAGTTGGGCGAATTCAAAGAATTTCTACGCGACGAGGGGATAGACGTCTGCCTCGTAAATGAAACGCACCTCAAGCCAGGGGTGAAAGCCGCCGCACCCAACTACTCTTGCTATAGGCACGATCGACCTACAGCGGGAGGTGGTACCGCTGTATACGTCAAGAATACCATAAAGCATTATCAGGTAAATTTGCCACCTTTGGAGACCATCGAAGCTACTGGTGTCGCCGTCGAGACTTCCCGAGGGAGAGTACTATTTGTGGCAGCTTATAGACCTCCAGGAGGCCGTCTACATGAAGCAGACTACTCGGCCCTCCTTCGTCTGCGCGGTAACGTTTTCATAGCGGGAGATCTTAACGCCAAACATGCTGCATGGAACTCTCGCGTCACCAACACGAACGGCCGGAAGCTCCTGCGAGTTGTCGAAAACAACGATGCCGTTACCTGGGGTCCAACTGAACCCACCATCTACGGACACGGACTGCCTGATGTCCTGGACATTGCAATCACGAAAGGATTGCAACATAACATAGCTGTGGTCTCAAAAACTGCCTTATCTTCAGACCACATTCCTGTTTTGTTTTACATGGCTGCAGATGTCACTCCACGAGCCGACAAACTACGCAGGAATCTCAATTACATAGATTGGGATTCTTTCAAAGATTCCCTCTCTCTGCGCATAGAAGAGGCACCGCCACCGGCTGTATCCGGCCCTTCCACCGCTATGGCCAACTTGGCGGATTGGATCAATGAGGCTGCAGATGCGGCCACCCGGCCGAGACGCAAACAGCCGATCCGTTCGAGGCAACTCCCTCCGGAAATCAGAGAGGCCATCATCGTTAAAAATCAACTGACTAGGGAGTGGCACGTCACACGTGATGCAGCCACTAAGCGAATAATTAATCGCATGCAGAGGGAAATTAAGGCTGAAGTGGACAAGCACAACATCTCGGAATGGTCCAATTTCATCTCCACCTTGGACGTCGAGGACGGGTCCGCCTGGCGCACGACGAAGGCCCTACTCCGGAGGAGGCATAAAATCCCGCCCCTGGTGGTCGGAAATAACTATGTCTGTGAGCCAGAAGAAAAGGCAGAAGCTCTGGCCGTAAACTTTGAGGCAAATTTTCAGCCAGTCAACGAGCCTAAAGACGACGACCATATTCGTCTGGTCGAAGAAAGACTGCGGCGATTCCTTGAAGCCGTCCCCCCTGAAGAGGATCGCATTGACGAGATAACGACACAAGAGGTTGCGTCTATGCTCTCGATCCTCATTGTAAAGAGAGCTGCAGGACACGATGGCATCGGCGGAGGCATCCTACGTCAACTGCCCCCAATCGCCGTTCAGTTTGTTACAGACGCCTTCAACCAAATTCTCCTAACGGGTGAATATCCAACTACTTGGAAGCATGCTGACATCATACCGATTCCGAAGGTAGGCAAGGACAGAAGATCCCCCAAGTCCTACAGGCCAATCAGTCTTTTGCCGACTCTCTCCAAAGTTTTTGAGCGTCTCTATCTCAAAAGACAACGCGCTGTCATCGACAGAGAGGGGCTGTTGCCTGATGAACAGTTCGGTTTTCGAAGACATCACTCAACACCCCAACAACTGCTCCGTCTCACAGAAGAGGCCTTCTCCGCCTTCGAACGTCGGGAATACTTCGGCGCAGTACTGCTTGATGTCAGCCGTGCCTTTGATTCCGTCTGGCATCAGGGTCTCATATATAAACTGCTCACTCAAGGAGTACCACTCTCCCATGTTAAGCTCCTGAAGAACTATCTTGAGGGAAGAACTTTCAGAGTTGTGATGGACGGTGGCATCTCAGCTATTAAGAACATCTCTGCGGGTGTCCCACAAGGTTCAGTTATTGGCCCAGTCCTGTACAGTTTATACACGGCGGATACACCATCCACAGCTCGCGTGAAGAAAGCGTTATATGCTGACGACACCGCCTATTTTGCTAAGAGCCTGAATGTTCATCTCTTACGCAGAAGGCTACAGCAGGCTTGCGACAACATTCAGCAATGGGGCACTAAATGGAGGCTTGCCTACAACGCTTCCAAAAGCCAGGCAATTATCATTACCAGGAAGAAAGTTCCTCAGCTACCTCCTTTGGTACTCTTCGGCGAGCATATAACCTGGACGAGGACGGCAACTTACCTCGGTGTCCAACTTGATAGGGGAATGACGTGGAAACCTCACGTCACCAACGTTCGGGCCAAAGCATCTGGGAGACTAAGATCGCTCTACCCAGTATTGAATCCTACATCTAAATTAAGACCGGACCTAGGGATCCGTCTATACACCGCCCTAGTGAGACCTATACTGGAGTACGCTGCGGTTGTGTGGGGCAACACGGCGCAAGCATATCTTCAGCTACTGCAAACTATACAGAATAGAGCTATCAGATTTGCTCATCACCTCCCCAGGGACACGAGGACTGATTATCTTCATCGTCTGAGTGGATTACCGAAACTTCGTGTCAGAATCAAACAGCTGGCTACGCAGTTTTATGAAAATGCGCAGAAATCAAACAATCCGTTGATATCAGCATTGGGAGCAGACCCCACATACAATGACCGACTAAGGTGGCCCAAGAAAATTCTTGACCACCAGTAAAGAAGTAAAACACCTGGTAGGAACAACCTGATTAGGACACACCGAATACGACAACCATACTAGCAAACTGGAAGGAGATGCGCTGCAGCGCACAACCTTCCCCATAATCTGGGACTACCGCTTTCCCAGTCATTGACGTCTGTCTGTCTGTCTGTCTGTCTCCTGGGTCCAGTCGGCAGCCACCACGCCGCCGAGTAGGTCGACCTGCCGACCACTGCCACTGCCGTACCGGACCCAGCGATCAGCTCACGGTGGTGGTTACGTTGCTCACGCAGCTGATCACCGCCCTTATGCCACTCAAGACAACTACAGACAACCGTAACAACTGAAGATTTGGACAAAAAGACAGTACAAAAAAAGCAATCCAGACAGCAGTCGTAGGGTGTTCCCTGGTACTGCATCAAACAAAATGGCGTAAGCCATACCGATGACGCTGTGCTGTGCTGTGCTGTGCCTGGGTCCAGTCGGCAGCCTGCCGGCCGCCGAGAAAGTCGACCTGCTAACCAGTGCCACTGCCGCACCGGACCCAGTGACCAGCTCACGGTGGTGGTCACGCTGCTCACGCAGCTGATCACCGCTTTAATGCCACGTCGAGACCAAGCCTAACTACAGACAATTATAACAACTGAAGATTTAATCAAAACGCCAATTCCAAAAAAGCATTACCGATAGCAGTCATAGGGTCCGCCCTGGCACTGCAGCAACTAGATGGCGTAAGCCATATCGATGACGCTGACGCCTCAACAGTCCTCTGAAGAAGGCCACAAAATGATGGCCGAAACGTTAGGTTTTCATAAACTGACGCGGTTCAACCCGGACGACCAAGATAACATCGGCAACGACCGCACCTACATCTACAGCCCTTCTTTAAAGAACCAATCCATGTTCGACATATCAAAATACATTTTCTGTTAATTACATCATACATGAAAATGGCGATTCACGTCATGGTGGATCCAATATCTACGGTTCCACAATCTTTTGACTAAAGCAATTAAATGGTGAAAAACTGAACAGGCAATGAAGCTTTGATTCCGATTTGCTTCTAAGGTTTATAATTTACAGTGTTTACTAGTCATCTATTCGGAACTTCAATGTGACGAATGCGTTATCAATGACTATGGCATTTATCTTTGCAGTTATAGTAAACGGAAGTCTTGCATAGATTTCATTGCAGACATCGATATCACTAAACATTTTTTCCGAAAAAGGAATTATATGGGATAATTAATGCTAAAAAACTACATAAGTTAAGTGAAATTGAATCACAGTACGTCAAAGATGGAATAATGGCCATAAGTGATTTTTTCTCAAGGTTTGTTAGACCATGTTTTAAATGCAGCAGTCTCCTTTAATCGCATACATTGTTGTATTATATATCATGGGATTACGAGGATAGGTACTTGCATCAGCGTGGCCAAAATTTATTTAACTTTCGTATCTTAGGCTTGAGAAACTAAGAGAACTTATGTAATGGACTGAACCTCTGATCTTGATTAAATGCATTATTCCTGAAATTTCAACCACAGATCCCAAAGAAGTACGTAGGATGGATCTCTTTTCGTATGAAAGATATTACATATTGTGGTTTGCCTTCTCCATTCGGGTTATATTAAGAACGATTTTAAATATGTAAAACAGTCAAATATCGCAAATATTCTCGCTTGGCGGCGAGGAACATAACGCCATGGAAATGAACTTTGGTAATGATTTGCATTTATAGTGTGAAGTTCTGTCACAAAAGCCGCCATAGTAATGACGCCAGTCGTGTCTCTTTTTTATTTGAGTTTTGTGATTTCTCTATGCTGACGTTTGCACCTTGGTTCCAGATCATAACAAAATGGTTTATACTTTTATATGATTTATGTTTAGTGATACAATTCTTTATTTCTTCGTGGGTTACGATAATACTAATCTGCAATACTCATCTCTACATATTAATATGGATAATTTTTCACGTACATCAGTTCGAAAATGGAATCTAAGGTAATAACTAAAAAAGCGAAAGTTTTTAGATGACGTTTATATTTTTTGCTTCTCCGCATTAATAAATATATGGTACTATAATAAAAAAGGGTGAAGCATTTCTACAAACACCAATATCCGCGTACGCGAAGCAGCGAGTAAATGGTAGTATGTATATATATAATAATAATAATTCTATAACCATCTAACACCTATTGAAATCATATCTAAAATTAACATTTCTGTTATACGCGTCATAACATGATATTTGAACAATAGATTGTTTATTACATTACTGTAAATTCTATCTCAGCCAGACAAAATGTGGAAACGTTTGATAAATCATTTCAAATGCTTTCCGTACGGTGGCGAACCAGTATGGTATCTCCTCTATGCTGTGAAAATAGAGTAATCTCACATAATTGCACCTAAATCATTGCAAAGCTGGTTGCAAGCAACTGAAATTTTCTAAGGGGGAAAACATTCCACACCCACGCACTACTGTCTTCTAGAAACCTTGATGAAGCAAACCTCTCCACTCCATATATATATATTTATATCTGAGATTAATAGACACCGTTTGACTAATCACCATGAAAGGTAGCGGATTTATGTATTTTTTCATGAAGAAGGCCTTTGACTAAAAAAAATAAAAAATCTTCTCCTATCTTTCTTACACCACTTAATTGTTACACAAACCCACAGTTTTTGATTGAGCTTTGAACATGTATGCTATAAAACAAAGAGAAAAATACTATCTACATTCAGTTTACAGAAATGCAACCCCTCTCCCCCTTTCAATTCCCTACAGTTTGTATCCGCTTTTTGAGGATCATTGCAAACTTGTACTTTAAAACAAACAGAAAAATAGTGTCTACATTTGGTTTACAGAAGCCCAACCCGTCTCCCCTTTTACATCCTACACCTTACAATTTCCCATGTTCTTTATAGAAACCCACAATTTTCGTGAGATATCAATGGAACTTTGCACATGTCTACATTTAGTTTATAGAAACCAAATCCTTGTCCCCCTCTCAACCCTCCCTTAATTTCTATCAACGTTCTATATACATAGCTATTCTATCCGACTTTGAAAGAATTTTGCACACGTACACTTTAAATCGAACAGAAAAACTTTTTACATTTGGTTGTCAAAAGTCCAACCCCTCTCCTCCATTAACCCATTTAATTTCTGTAATTGTTCTTTATACAAAAACTAGAATTTTTATCTGATTTTGATGGAACTTTTCCCACATATACTTTAAAACAAAGGGAAAAATATCGTCTACGTTTAGTTCATAGGAACCCATGCCCTCTCCCCCATCACCCCCATAAGGAAAAGTTATACGTGTAACGATTTTTTAATTTTTTTATTTTAATTTCTCGAAGACGGTTGCGAAATTGTCTAAAGTGGATGGTGATGGAGCCTATTTACGACAATCTGATCGAACGGAATAAAACATTAGAACTTTCATATCCATCCCCCGAGAAACGCGGGGTTCTCTCCTAATAAAATAGGCCTATATTGAAAGAGTATCATGATTCCATTTTTTCTGAAGCAAATAACCCGAAACAAACTCGAGAGTTTCATAGTTTCCTAACCCCCAACTATACCGGATTACGGAAAACCGTGCCACAAAACTGGCGTGCATTTTTTATTCGGCTGTGGTGAAGCGTTCTTGTTACCGTAGGAGCCATATAGCAGAAAGATCATTTTTCCTCCGTTCTGCGTTGATGGTAATACTTCCCACCAATTTGGAACACAGGAATAGTGATTAACGATGGCAATAAATTCCATCTGTTGAGGCGGCGTTGGATGAAGATACAGGTGGGGCTTAGAGGGACTCTGCCATCCAATACATCAAGGCCATTAGCGGCCTCCGACGGCTGCCTGGAGGTCGGCATCGATCGCGGCTCGCAGCGTATCAGCTTCACAAATCTCGAAGGCGCATTAGCGGTCCGTCAACATGCCACAACAGCACACTGTTAATTAGAAAGTCTCCTCACTGTCTGCCTGTTTTCGAATTTTTTAAATCTCTCTGTACTGTCATGATTTTTTTTTTTGATATGCCTGATTGGAGCGTCCATAAAATACGTGACTCCATTTTTGCCACTTCTAAACTTACCCCTCCCCCTTTCCCTTCCCTTATGTATCCTGATGTGACTTTTGCCTTGACAATCTGTAAAACTTTACAGGAGTAACAAGTGATAATAAATGCTAGTCCTTACTACGCTGCATTTCGACCAACCTGATGGATGCATCGAGACTACGTAAATTATGCGGTCGCCACGGTTGGATGGTAAACGTACGTGCGTTCAATTTCAACCATCTGTAAAGTTTAAGTATCCACAACTTCACAGGGAATTTCAATACACAGTTAATGTATGAAGATGTACAATTTTATTCTAACAGTTTTGAATGAAAATTAATACGCCGACCACCAATCGAAATTAAATAGTATTTACCCAAAGATTGAAAGTTCTTCCGAGTGAGACGTTTAATTTATAGAAAGTCTGTTGAGTCAGTAGTACAGTTACTATCTGCTCTACAATCACCAATCCACTATCTCATATTAAATACTCTCCAAGGACGTATTTATACAGTTGTATATCACCTGGCTTGTCTGACGTTGCGGACGAGAAAGCCAATATTTCTTTCCCGACGCTGAAGCGCGAATTACGTATTCAAATGGACCCGGGAAATCTTCTTAGTACACCACTTAAACACAGAGACAACATCACAAATTCCCGCGTTCCTTCTGCGAGTTCCAAAACGTGGCTGTCGTACAGTGAGTCTAGCTCAACGATGCGCCAATCGATTAGTCCACTATCGATACATACACACAGATACACTTTAATAGTAGGTCGCTAACCTATTGTAATGTCATATTTCCTCCCCCACGTTGGAAGGCAATATATTTCCCTATTAATTTCAGAAGACATTTTGTTCTGTTTTTTTCTTACAAGACTACCGTCAAAATTATTGCGTATGTAATGAACAGGGCCAATATTTGATTTATATACTTTTCTATAATTACAAATGGAATGGCGCCATAGGTAACTCCTGGAAATGATCAGCTATTGGTTATTGGCTAAACTCTATCTCAGGTACAGCCAGGGACCCTTTTCTTTTTTAAGTGGTACTAAAAACATTCATTGATCTCTTTCATCACTGTTTATTAATATTGATAAAGTAGCACAAACTGTACCAGCCCCGTTGAAAAAAGAAAACTGGGAGGATCTGAATTTTTCTTCTTCTTTTGCTACAGGTCTGGCTTTTTTTCGGTCATTAAAGGCGGGATGGGACAGGGGACAAGGAACGGGAAGGAACTAGGCCATGGTCTTTTTGAAGGAAGCATCTAGGCATTCGCCTGGAGTGATTTGGGAAAACCATGGAAAACCAAAATCTGGATGCCCGGACGGGGATTCGAACACGCGTCCTCTCGAATGCGAGGCCAGAACTACAGCTGACGTTATAATTAAAGATGAACTGAAATACACTAGAAAGAACAAAATTAAAATTATAGGTGAAATGTTCTCGGGAAACTAGCGGAGTGAGAACGTTTGTAAAGCCCGTCGTTTAGGCGTGCTGATTGTTGGCGTTGACTGATGGCTTTGATTGTTGGCGTTGAGTGTTATTCTATACCAGCCATCATAGAGCAGCACAGTACGTGAACTCCGCAGGGGTTTTTTCACCATTAAGACCATCCTAGATGGTCACAGCCCTGGTTTTTCCCCTGAAAGTGAAAATAAAAAGTGTCCCAAAAATAAACACTCTATCCTAACACTTAGAAGTTATACCACCGAAGATAGTGGGACTTCAATCACAGCCGCAGAGGCAGCGCAAAAAAAAAAAAAAAGAAAAAAAAAAAGGCTGTTCACAGTTGCGATGTAATCTAATTATCTGTATCAATGGCCTCCAGGCTTCACTTAATTTATAACCAGCACCTTTATTTACTAGATTATCCGATTTATGGATTTCGACAGCTTCTGAAAAAATTCTATCCCAGTAACCTCTCGTGAGAGCTAGAATTTCTGTAGCTTTAAAATCGAAGCCGTGCCACGTATCGATGCTGTGTTGTGCTGTGACCAGTCAGCAATTGACGTATCTAATGGACGCTCTCTAATTACGTCAGTGATGCTGTATTGTACTCTTCGTTGTAATTAAGTTATTACTTTTATTATTATTTATTTTGTTTTTGTCTCGTTATATGATTACCAAGCTGATTAGTGAGTTGATTTAGGTCATACTTTGGGCGCCAATGAGTTCAATCAAATAATGAATCATATGAAAAGGTGATCAATAAACCATATTATTAGTTGAAAAACCCACAAATTAAGAAATAAAATTAGTCAGATTTATTTTGAAGTAAACCAACTACACTCTTAGCAATTCATAATTGCTGCTCAGTCGATTGCATGAATGATCCCACAGACGTTGCTACACTGGATTCAGGTTACAACTGAGGCGTGAACTGGGCTCCTTTACCGTGGGTTGGAGGTTGCTGGACGACTCGAGATGCAAAGGTCGTTGACCATTGTGGAGAGATGCCGTCGTGGACTGCAACAGCTGTCGAGTCGAGCGCCCAGTGCGTCCTAAGCTCGGTGTGGCGTGGTGTATGGAAGGCGTCCGCACACTCCTGATGGCAGGTAGGCAGCACCGGCCAGACTCGGTCACCAAACAGCCTGCAGCCGTGGTCCACGCTCCGAGTCCAAACAACCTGACTCGTCGAACCCTCAGCCACGAATCCCTCTCTTCAGTCGTCCGTCCCTTCAGATTACCCTGAAAAACACTCCCCAGTACCGCAGTCCTCCATCAGACGACCAGAAATACATTTCAACATACCACTCATAACACGTCTGAATCACTCGTATCTTCCGAGCGCTAAACAAACATTCCCTTCTCTCATCGCTTGGGAAAACATCATTAGCGTCAGAGTCGCTGAAGCCTCTGCTCAACCGAACCTTTTTGTGTGTGTGTGTGGTTAGCCTCTGGTGAGTTTCTAAAATGGGTTAAAAGGCAAGGGTTGCCTAACATTCAGGATTTTGTCAAATACTTCGAGCATATATATTATGAATTACCGGAAACTCTTGACTCGAGGTTAGTTGTAATCCAGTCACGGGTTCGGTTTTGTGAAACGGAGAGGTACCAAAGTTTTGTTGATACCATTCGAATTATGGAAATGTCGATGTTTCCTGAAGAATCTGTTCTGATGGGTGATATGCAAAAGAGCCCAACTCTGGTATATCAGGGAATATGTCACCGTCTAGCTTTCTGTTCTCTAGTAGTAGGTAGAGGTCGGTTAGGATGTCTTTTCATCGTTTCCTGTTGCGGTCAAGTGACTTAGCAGCTTCGCTAACCACTCAGATACTCCTCGAAGCGTTTCAGATAAAAATCAATGTTCATCTCATTTACTTTCAAAGATTCTGATGTATGTCACCGTCTGTTGCAATATTCATAATACTATTGCTGGTATTTGTAAATATTTTAGGATCCATTTGAATTATAATTTATAAAGTTGGTTCTATTTTTATGTACGCATGTTCGACGGGTTAACTATACGTAATATACAGTCACAACCACGGGAGAAGAGAATATCGGCACCTTGAAGATATCTTTTCCACTACAAACAAGACATGTTTCTTTTCATTACAGTATTTTTCTCAGTAGTAATTGTCCGCGAACCGCGGTTACCTTCCAATGTCATGCATTTAAAACAACGTGCAGTGAAAAAATTGATATTTTTTTTTTTTAAACTGCTTAACGTTTCTTAACAGCGAGGTCTTCGGAGACGGGAAAGGATTGGGGGGGGGGGGCAAGGAATGGGAAGGAATTTTGCCATGGCCTTTTGAAGGAAGCATCCCGGCATTTGCCTGGAGTAATTTGGGAAACCATGGAAAACCCAAATCTGGATGCCCAGACGGGGATTCGAACCACCGTCCTCCCGAATGCGAGGCCAGAACGCTAATCGTTACACCACCATTCTCGGTGAATAAATTGAACCCTTAAAACATTGACAATAATGTTGTCCATTGTTGCTCGTAAGATTTTTATACAGATAAAAATGTCAATAAGAATAATATTAATAGTCTAGCAGAAAATTTTGGAAGTCTGAAGTTGACAACGTTAAATGTTGATGATGAACGTGTTCTCGACTACGTTGTTAGATATGTATACTGCTTTTGAATCGGAATAAATCGTCTAGGCTGAATGGTTACTTAAACGAAATGACTGCCAAAGTTTCAAACAATTCGCCAGCAGAAGTTAAACGAAGTATAACAAGCATGTTATTTAAAACTGTTTATTTCCTTCTGTTAGCTTGGCACACGATTAAATCTACATACTTCTTAGAATTTAAAATTTTTATCGACTGTTCCTGTATCATTCAATACTTACTTTAATCAGTGGAAATAATACTTGCCTAGATGAAACACACTACACCAATTGAACTGAAAGTTGTAAAATGATTAAAACTTATTCTGTATCAAGGAGTGTTTTTTTTTTTTTTTAACTTCTCCCAGGAAAAGTCTGGGAGGCGGGCTGCTGGAGAATCTCTTGCACTTTCAGCTAACTTAACCTAAAGGAGAGGGAAGGGGATGAAAATCTAGAAGTCGGCCATGTTCTTTGAAGGGAACCATCCCGGCATTCGTGTGGCTGGACGGGACTTCCCGAATATTAGGTAGGAGAGCGAAAACGTCCATAGCTTTATACTGAATGGAAATACATTTTATTCTATCGAATTATATCTTTGTTTATGAATCGTTACAACCTTGCCAATAGGGATGGGCAAAATATAACGATGTATCGATATTTTTTCTAAATGTAATCGATATTTATCACCCATACTTTTATTTTCGATATATAGATATTGTATTTGGTGTATCGATTTTAAGCACCAATTCGATATTTATTCTACGAACGCTATTCAGTATCTAATGTAATCGTTACATGTATCTATAATAAATATACGTGGTACACACCCACTCTTCTGAAAGTGTCTTAAAAAGTGAATTCGTCGAAATAGAACAGCTTCATCAGCGGTTGATAGGTTAAAAAAAGCTATTAAATTTTAACAACTTTACGTTAACGTCGTTTTTATTTTAGCTTGTAAGCGGTTATTTTATATTTGTAGTTGAAATATTCTCTTTTCAACTTTTTTTTTTTTTTCATTTACGAATAACAGTTAAAGGGTTGATGAACCACAAGTGGTTATGAATGATAGCTAATTCATTTAAATGTCTACAATCTAGTCCACAGTCAAAACTCCTTAATCGCAAGGAATACGTTCCGTAAATATGAAAATCTTTAATACGGAAACCTTGAATACGGAGTGGTATTTTATATAGGATTATAGGCATTACGTTCCAAGTATACAGAAAAATTGTGATGTAATGGAGTGATTGTAGCACTACGAAATTAATAAACCAATTCTGGATTGCTTTAAATCCTCTATCCTAATGTTCATTGTAATGCTCTTTAAAATATGCATAGAGACATACATCTATCCCGTGAATTACAGCCCCACTAAATAATACTTTCTTTTGATTGCTGTCTTCGATTGATGTAGTGAGGGCGGTTTTTGTATTGTGACTCCAACACAAGATATCGCAGATAAAACATCAATTTGGTCCACACCTGAAAAGCTATTGTCCCTTAGCACTACTATTATGCAAGAGGTTCTAAGCTCTGGCTCAGTTCCCAATGAGCTTAAGTAGTATCTGGACCAACCATTAATAGACAGAAAATCAGACCCAGTAAGGTTTTGGGTGAATTGCCAGTGCTCCAAGCCAGTGTTTTCGGAAATCGCGCTGAAATACCTTATATGTCAAGCTTCTTCTATGTCGTCCGAAAGAGTGGCTCCTGCAGTCAACTTAGCTGTACCGAACAACAGGAGTAGATTGGCGGGGGAGCACATAAAACAGAGAGTCCATATCAGACGAATACTGGTTTTATAGAATGATAAAATAATAAATTAATAAAAGTTTGTATAATTTCTACCAGTGTCTTTAATTTTCAGAATTTTCTTAAATATTTTGATGTATTTTATTATTTTTTTAAAATAATTGCTATCTTTAGCCAAAAATATCGAAATAACGGTAATTTTTCCCGATGTATATCGATAGCGTTTGTAAATATCGTTTCGATATTTACCAATATAATTTTTAAAATGCCCATCCCCACTTCTTAACCGTTGATAATTACTGTTAAAAAATCCACGTCATATTAAGAATACAGCACTCCAATTTTTTTAGATTAATATAATGAAGGGGATGCTACACAGAATATAACCTAGGCCACAAACATTGAGACTGCGAGAAACAACTTACATATCGTTCACTGCGTGTCTCATAAAAATTAGTGTTCCAATTTTGAAGCAAATATGGTCAGTGAAAACTCATGGTCCCGGGAATAAAATAGCAAATGTTTGACTATTGCGGAAAGTCGAGAAATTAAGAAAACAACCTCCAAAAATTAGTTCCTACTTCCTGTAGAATCCATTTCACACAAAAATACTAGTTGTATTATGGTGGAGTCCCAGTTATAAAACAGTGTAAATTTGATTATTATGTGAATTTGAGAAACCTGAGAAGTTAAGATAAAAGCGTCTGCAAATTAATGCTCATTTAAATACAAGTTACTTCTTACAACCGAAATGCTTATTGAGAGTCATATCCACGGCAATGTAATATGCCGAATTAAAATGAAATTATTCTGAACTGAAACGAATAATTAACTCTGACGTATTTCGCGCTTTGAATTCCACGTGAAACTATAGGTCACCGTTATTTGGTAGAACTACAGGGTAATTTTTTTGAAAATTAAGCTACTTGCGAGTTGTTTACAAGACTACAAAAAATATGATTGTTTATACCCTGTTCACTCGCAACTGGTGGCTGAAGGTCATGTTCTCCGCACCCCCTTCCTTACCTCATCTCCACCTCTCCAAGCTGAACGCTGTGTCCACGTCAGCGAGTTACAAATTTCCCCTTCATATGTAGAGGTATGGGAAGTGGAGTGGGGATTAACCATGAGCCGCCTCAATTAACTGAAAGGAATATAATAACAGTTATCAGCTCCCACTAACGGAAGTGCTGTTATTAGTGTATACTGCTGACGCTTTAATATGGTGTTCGACGGTAATCTTTTTTAGTTTGACCGCAGCTCACAACAACCCGTTGATTGACTCATATCTGAATCATGACAGCATTGGATTTGTCACTGCGTTTGCGAAATTCTAGACTTCTGCTGACTGTAAATGTTCTTCTTCTTAGCTTTAATTCCGCATTGCAGGATCTGTTTTATTGGACTGTGTAAAGGTTTTTTGTGGTTGTCATTAATGTATACTCCTTACAAGCTAACCTCTTCCTCTTATTTTTAACTTTAGGAATTAAATACACTAATATTCCTTATATTTCCAGTGTCAGATCAGCTCAATAGGATTTTTATTTAGTCCTCTATATCCGTCACTGGTATTTGATACCACTGCTGAAATTTATTTACTATTAAAAACGTATCAAATATCCTATAAGTATCAATTCCATTTCTTTATTACAAAGAACATCCACTGATCATTTCATCCTCGGTTTATAAACGACAATTAATTACTAAACTTTTACAATTCACTATTTTTTTTTATCATACTCTTCTTCCGCCCTCGGGCTTATATTTTCAATGTTAAATCCTGCTATGATTTAGCTAGTTTCAGCATTAAGCTTTTCAAGCCAAGCCACCTCTTATTTATTTTTTTCCACTATTTTTTTTTTTTTTTTTTAACCAGAGGTCTTCTATATGTCTGACTTGATTGAAGTTCTGTTACCTTATAACATAGAAACCCAAAGTTAATATCCAAAATCAGAATTACTTAACAGATTATAATTTTATAATATCAAAATTCACAAGTGGTGAGGATGTGCACCTCATAACTTCTTCTTCAATTTAAGCCGGTCTTGTGCATCTTCAGGTGAGGTATTGACTAGTTGCATGTCCTCCCGCAAGGTACCAAGCCAGCGCTTCCTCGGTCTCCCTTATGGTCCCCGACCCTCCGGTCTTATGTCGAGTGCTTTTCTCGCCACTGAGGTATCGTTGCTGCGAAATACACGGCCGTACCATCGCAGACGACCCTCACGCATTTTTTCAGGGATTGGAGCCACCCCAAATGCTGCCCGAACGTTCTAATTCCTAATCCAGTCTAATGTAATGAGTCCCTGTGGCCAGCGATCATCTTCATTCCTGTGACATGCAGCTGTTGTTCATGTCTTTTCATGACTAGCCAATATTCGGTTCCATACCGAGCCAATGGTCCAACAACGGTTCTGTAAATCTTTTATTTAAGGTACAGTGCCACCTTCCGGTAGAAAAGGACTCCTATGACTTGGTACTATTTCATCCAACCTGCGTTGACTCTGTTTTGGAAGTCTGGGAGTGTCTGACCGAACGAAGAGATTACCGTTCGCAGGTATTTGAACTCAGATGACTCGCAGAGTTCAGCGCTTTCGATATTAACAGATCCAGCACATGAAACTACATACTCCATATTCTCGGTCTTCCGTTCATTAAATCTCATGCCGCGTTTGTCGAGGGAAGTTTTCCATTGTTGGAGTTGTTGTTCCAGTTGTTTACGAGACTCGCAGACTACAATGGTATCATCAGCTTAAAGCAGTATCCAGGGGTGGGGAGTGAGTATTTCTGCAGCAATCGTGTCAAGACAGATGATAAACGGTAGTGGAGACAAAGCCAATCCCTGATGAACACCAACTCTGATGAGAAATTTCCTACAGTACGTTGTAGCTGTTTCCATTCCGATACAACAGCTATTCCATTTGATATATACCACTGATACCCAGTGCGTACCAGATTAGATCTTGAGATACCCTATTAAAGGCCTGTTCAAGATCTAAAAAGTTATATGTAGTGATTTTCTCTTTTCAAGGCGAATTTCCACCAATAGACGTGGGGCGTGAATAGCATGAATTGCCCCTGTGCCTTCTCATGAAATTACACTAATTTTGAACAATCTTAACTGAGCTTGGGGAGATCATATCGTCCGGTGGAAGACCTGACTTCATTTCATACCCCCACACACAAAAAAACCAATGAACGAAGATACACGCAACAAACAATAGTACATCTCTCTATACTATTATAAATCTATATGCGAGCTGCGTCGATCTTAGGGTTTGAAATGACATACACAGAAACTACCGTAGCAATCTGAATGATGTTTTCAAGTTTTGAGAGCTTATGGCGTAGTTTAAAATCTACGAAAATATCTTTCGACTCTAAATGGCCGAGGAACGAAGCAAGAAATTAATATTATATCTAGATGGGACAGATCGCCAAAGATCACTCTGTATGTGAGACGAGCACGCCTTTCAAGAAATAGAAAATATCACACTACTACTGTTTGCATTCTGTTTTATTTTTTCACTTTGGTTATTTATTTCTTCAGTTTTCTGAAATGTAATACATTAAAGAAACGGAAATCAAACCACTACATCATGGATTAACACCTTACTAAATATATAGAGTCATTTAAATTATAATAAACATTTTTTCACGTAGCTTTAATTTTTTATATTATATTTCGTTAAAATATAAGTGAAAAAAACTGCTATCAGTATGAAAACTGAATCAAAGATAATAACAAAAAATGGAAAGTTTTTAGATGACATTTATTGCTTTTGCTTCTCCACGTTAATAAATATTTGGTACTATAATAAAAAGGGTGAAACATTTCTACAAACCCCAAGATCCGCGTACGCAAAGCAGCGGACAAATGCTGGTATGTATACATATAATAATAATAATTCTAGGACCATCTAAATCCTATTGGAACCATATCTAATATTAACATTTCTGTTACACGTCTATAAAATGTGATATTTGAACAATACACTGTCTATTACATTACTGTAAATTATATCTCAGCCAGAGAAAATGTGGAAACGTTTGATAAATCATTTCAAATGATTTCCCTACGGTAAAAATGGCGAAACAGAATGGTATCTCCTCTATGCTGTGAAAGCTACTCTTTTCCGCACGCTCTCTTTTGCTGAACTGTTGGCCTCCTCCAGTTCTTTAATTTTACGGCTCGTCCGAGGCACACCCTGCACAATCATTCACAAAATCTCAGCTTTGGAACAGTGGAGCAGATCCCCCCACGAATTTCATTATTCCCTCCGTGATTTATTACTTTCATCCCATCCTACCAGGTGCGCCGTAAAATAAAACTTATTTCTAATTCAGTTCTCTCTTGTATCCAAAGGAAAAATAAGTCTGCAATCACGACACGTTCACATTGGGAAAACGGTATTTAATTGTTTTGTTTCAAATCATAGAACGTTTTCTGCTGTTATTTTGTACTCAGGTAAATGTGAATTTATTTTATCGTCCACTAACGGTGCCGACAGGTTACGGCATTTCAATAACTTGAACCAACTATTTCCAAGGTTGCAATTGAATTCAAAAGCCAGCGGTTTTAAAATCACTGCAATAATTTAGCGAATACTACATTCCATTATGCTAAAATGTGTCTCTGATGCCGTCATCTTCAAACTTTAGAAGATAGACGTGGTTCACGGTGAACAAAATTCGTAATGCTGAATACCTCTTTCTCCATATGAACACTATGCTCATTGCGCACTTCCCTGTTATTTACTAAACAATCACTATATTAACACTACTTCAGAAACATCCTGTATATTTTTGACCGCATTCGTAAATTTTTCAACGCAAAAGAAAGAATTACTCTAATTACAATCCAGACTTGATTGTTTTCAGTGAAAACAATATGCTCATACTTTTACGAAAGGTCCAGCGACGAAGAAACGGACAAACAAACCGAAGGTCGGGAAACTTGCAGCAGGCAGGCACACAAGATGTTCAGCCTATGCAGCAGTTACGGCAAAGTATTGTGGTGCACCCACGTTGCCACCTGTTATTGTTATTCTCAATTTCTTAAAATTTTGCATATCGCTTCCTTTCTAGAATACTGCTTAGGAACCATTGAAGAAGTACTTCCAAAATTTACTTAAGCAATTCGCATTTACGAATAAGATTATTCTCATGGGAATAAAAAAAGAGATAAAATTAATTTTTAGGCAATGAAACTTACATTTATTATCATTAGAATAAACAAAATACAAAAAAATTAACATCTGTATATTATTCACTTACAGAAAGACTGAGTAAAGGAAAATGATGTTGCAGACCATTTACAAAATTTCGGCTATTTCAGATGACAGTCAGCACGAGTTCTCTCTCTGTAATATGAATCACGCGCATCGCCTACGGATTCCTAAATGCACAACCTTGAAACATAGTTTTTCTTTGTGGATGACAAGGTTCTTTATATTTACCGTATGATTACAGTCTTCGATGGGAAGCGAAGCATTGTTCAATCTTCTCCTGGTTTCCGCACCTCACTCACAGAAATTTGGTACTCGACGCACTGTATCGAACAAATTGGACCAACACTTAGAATGCTCCAACGCTCTATTCACATGGTCTCATTTTTCAAGTGCCGTATCGCAGGTCAGACGGTGAGATCAGAATCTTTTACGAGTGCATGACTCGGTGGTCCAGCACCAACTCGTTCCAAGGGAGCGTGCATAAACCACGTAGCTTCATTTTGGCCTCCTGTGAACCCCCCCTCCCCCCACATAGCTCTACGTGGCTGTTGCCTCTACCTCCCCCCCCCATCCCCACGTAGCATGTAGCTTTTTTTCCCTTTTGATTCCAGAAGACATTTTGTACCGTTTTCTCTTGTCAGACTATTGTAAATTACATACGGACATAAGTAACTGAGGGAAATAAATATTCACATGCTGTTGTGAGTTCTGTTCCCCATTTTAACTGTGAAAAATGTTGTGAACGGAAAGCTACGTGGCCTGGCTTGGAACCCCCCTCCCGCCACGTAGTCCAGCGTAGCCATCCAGCCAACCCCCCTCCCCCGGACAAAGTCACGTAGTTTGTGCACGCTCCCCAAGCGTAGCTTTTTACCACGACAGTTCCGCTTCAGTATCCAAACGTTTATCTAGACTATCTGCCACGTAAAATCAATATCGGTTCTTCAGAAAATTATGTAAAGCAGATATTGTTATCAGGTAACCGACAAGTGGCTGCTGACAAACACAAGGCAATGAAAAAGTATTTCCTACACACCAAAGTGAAGCAGATAGGAAATGATGGAGTAGAAAAGATTGCAGTCGTTGTGGCGGGTGATCAGGATGGAATATGGGAGAAGTAGAAAGACGATTAGTAAGTAAGAGGATAGGTGCAATGTTGTTGTAGGCCATGTTTCCACAGTTGCTTAATTAATTTCTAGTTGAAAATATAACGTCGATGCAACTGTTTCATTTATTTATTTTGCGTCGTTCTAGCTTTTTGTTATGAGTTTGCTTTATTTTCATCAGTATCTCATCTGTATAGTTTTCAGTTTTTTCTATTAGATATGCAAGGATTAGTGTATTATCTAACGATTTGGAAAGCTCTAAATGTCTTCTGTACAAAATCTTGTTTAAATTGTCTTTTTTAGCATATAGAGATTTTATTTCATTACTTAACCACATTTTTTCAGCGACATGCTTTGTTCTAATTGCGGAGGCTGAGCAGCTACTCACCTTCACATTGATGTATTTGGGTATTACATTATTAATTTTGAAATAAATAAATGAAACAGTTGCATCGGCGTTCTATTTTCAACTAGAAAGAGGATAGGTCTTTCAGAAGAACATGGAGCATGTGCCGAAAAACACACATGGCAATGATTGAAGTGGAAATTGTTTGGGACAAGGTGACTAATAATGCGTGCTAACGTGCATCGCGTGTGGCCACAAATCGGTGTGTTGTTAGTTCACGCGTGGCCAAAAGAAGTTTTCCACATACAGGTCGGCAGCTGCGGGAGTAAACGAAATGTCGTCAGCCAGGTTCAATTTCAAAAACACTTTATTCCTCTTGGTCACTATCCAATTATAAAACCAAAGGACAATAACGAAGTCTTTATTCGCAGAATCCAAAGTATTTTTACTCGTTAATTCAGTCACGTTCACTCAGCACCAACTTTTCATTTTTTTATTTTTTATTTGTTAATATGGGAGCCCCCAAAACCCTCTCCCCCAAGCATGGCGGCCTTCCTGTTATCTACTGCTCGCCTCTGCACATGGGTTAAGTTAGTAATTCTGATGTATTCCATGCATCCGGGCGTCCGCCCGTTTAAAAGGGGCCATTGGATAGGATAGACAGAAACTTTTGAAAGAAGACACAGGGAGAGGGAAAATGTGCCAGGGTTTTACCCTTGGGTAATAAACCTTTGCGATAGTTAGTTGAGAGAATAAGAGCGGCTGGCTAAGATACTGCCAGTACCGCGACAGATTCTATGCTACGAGGTTTGGATGTATGAGCGGTTTGTTGGTTTGTTGGGGCGTGGTATCATGCAACAACTAACAGCTGGTCTACGCACCGTCGCTGCCGCTGAGATATTCGCTTATATAGCGAGTCTCAGTAACGAGGAAGTGGCGCCACTTTCACCTACCTCCGGTTATTTCTGCTACCCGGAACGCGTTGAGGCGGCGCGGTCTTGTGGGAGCAATATGTCATTCTGCAGGACATGTAAGAGGCAATGACAGAGGAAAAAAATGGAAACCATAGCGAAATTGTTATTCCAGGCGAAAGGTTGGTGCGGATCTGTAAATGATGAAAATGGCAGAAGCTTTAGGGCCACAGAGCGAAGCAGGTTAAGTACGCACCGTAACTTCGAACCACTGTCTCCTGCTGCGCTTCCTGCTTGAAGATTCAGACGATTTTATATTTCTCAAACTATAGAGAAACTCTATTAATAAATTCATCATACTGTCACTCTCACTAATATAAGAGTGATCTGGTGGCTCAGTGGTTAAGGCGTCTGACTGGAGATCGAAAGGTCACCGGTTCGAATCCCTGTCTCTGCGGGGTTTTTCATAGGCGCTTAACCCGGCCTTCACCTCTGGCACAGCTTGCTGTGTGATGTGAAGTACGCCAGAACGCTTCCGTGGTTCGGATTCAACGTTAAACTGTAGTTCCCCTGCACCCGGCAGGATTGTTAAGTCGGTTACGACAGGGGCGGAATGCTCAGCCAATAGAAACCCTGTCACGAGGTCATTACGACAACATGAAGTTATTATTATATACTAATATTAGTATGGTTCCCGGCATTCGCCTCTAGAAAACTTTCAAAATATGGATGTCCTGTAGCAATCTAGTATATTTTTAAGATATTAGATGGTAAGCTAGACTATTGGAATGCCCTTTCCCAAGTGTTATGCAATGAACAAGCGTTGTCAGGTAATAGGACACTTATGGGTCATCCATTAATTACGTGAGCTCAGATTGAGGGGGGAGAGGGGTCCGTCGAAATATCACCAATTGGGGGAGGGGGGGCCGATTGCCACCCTTCAAACAACATTAGAGTTAAAAACAAAGAGGCCTCCGAAATCACGAAGTCGATCTCATATCATTGGTGAAGGCTCACCAAATGTAATCACAGTGTTTGGGGGAGGGGGGTCAAGATTTACGATAAAATACCTCACGTAATTGTGTAGCAAGGTGGCTAATAATGCGTATTGATTTTGCGTCGACTCTCGCGACAAAACGATGTATTGTTACGTAGTTCACGAGTGGCAAAAAGGCTTATACAGATCGGCTGGGAAGTAATATTATATACAGCAAGCCAAATTTTTCCAGAATAAAGATGCTCTCACTCTGAGCTGGGAACCAACGTCCCCACTCTGCCTCTGTCTAAACCTCTTTATACAGCCAATTAAAGTACAACCACGCCATACGCACGAGGACAGTGGCCAATCAGAGCACCGTTCTCTCCACCCCGGCGCACTTCATGCTGGTCACCGAGGCAACCTGTCCAGCCGCCACGAACTTGGAGAATTAATAGGTACAGGTTAGTAAATTCCTCCGTGATCTCAGTCGGCTCGGGAAAGTGGATGCAAGTAATTCAGACTTCATTAGGTAAGTATTGGACTGGTATAGAGATATTCTTGAGGTGAACTGCACTTCCTAAATATAGGTTTTCGTGTGTAATTTTCAATCAAACTTTAATGTATGACATAATTTCTGATTACAATGTTAGATCCAAGCAATAGTGGCCGTAATTCGCAGACCAGAAAGTCAAATTTTTTAGGTGAAACATACTGAAGAGCGGACTGGTCTAACGAACTCACAGGTCGCGTATTACAATAAACCGCTCGGGTTGCTACAGGCCGGATTTGGGTTAGATTAGATTTCTGCGAAGTGTAAGACTCAAACGTTAATCATTATCTACCATGATCGGGGATTTTTAGCCATTTGTGAAGCTATCTTTAAATAAAGTTAGATGTCTGCAGCCTCATTCATAAGTGTATCAAATCGAGAGAGCGTTTCGAAATTTTCTTCGTCATTCAGTGAACATTGCTATGAAACAGTATGGTAGACAATATATATTATTACACGCGATAAGAAGTGAATAACTGCACAAATCAAAAATTAAGTTAGCGGAATTAGCACGGTTTATGGCAGGACGGCGTCGAAACATCCACATACACACAAAGAATTGAAATTTTGGGGTCTATGGTTATTTTTCAGCAATAGAATAATGTTATCTTTGTTTGTGTTAAGTTTTCTTCCGATCACGTTTTTTTCTACCTTGTAGCTAACTCGTTGTACTGCTAAATAAGGGCCATAAGCCCGAAAATTAGACGTACACTTTTGATGGTTTCGGAGACGAAATTTCAAATGAACAATATAATTAGGCCACATTAGGACAAATGAGTTTACGATGGTGGACTAGTATGTATTCTCGGTTGCATCTTCGTTTTCTGGGAATCTCTGACTTCTGCGCGCTGCTCAGTTGCATCGCTGGTGGCAATAAGGCAGCCGACCTGTCGGAGGCTGAAAGCTGAGCTAATAGGCCCCAACTCGGCCGGGAAGCCTCTCTCGCTGATTACGGAATGTTTCAAGACAGCGGCCCTCCTGGCCCTGATTACTTTCGCCCCTTACCACCGCCCGCGTCACGGAATTGCGTCACGCCGCGCGAATTAACTGCTGTGTTGATGAACAGATCTTAACGATTACTCCGCTCTTCATTTGCGGTACCTGGACCGAATGACATTCCCTTAGATACGCAGAAAACTGACGTTGGAAAGCAAGGCACAGAGAGCTTTTGCTTCTGTTGTTGCGAGCTTTTCAGCTATGTTCATTCCATTTCGTAATCATTCATCACTGGGACGTTACATCTCGTGGACGACTCATTAGGGACTGGAGACTATTGTAACTACTTGTCGGGTGGCTGTGATGGGTATGCTTTACTTTGATTAAACTCGTTTTTTTTAATTGTTTTCCTACGACTTGCAGAGCATCCCTTCTTTCTCGTACCTTCAGCTCTTCTTCTTCTAACTGACACCTTAATTTTGGCCGCATCGGCTCGGAGAATTTTTATGTTCTATCCGGATGAAACATTGAAGTCGCTATAGTCCGTGTTTATTGCAATATACATAATGGTTCAGTTACAAGTAAAATACATCTGGGGACTCCACGTGACGTAATGTGAGCAAAGGCTAGGTTTCTGTAATAGAAACTATTGTAAGACAGATAGTCGAACGAGAATCGGCGGGTACTAGCGGCGATCGATAGACGATCCTAGGCAGTGCTTGGCTACACCGTAGATCACATACAAGTGAGAAAGATTTCTAGTTGTTCGCCACAAGGTGAACTCAGCCACGTGTGCAATTTCAGCCTCGGGTCGCCATAAGTGATTTTTTTTTTTTTTTTTTTGTAACAGTTTAACGTCCCTTTTTAACAACGTGGTCTTTAGAGACGGGAAAGGATGGGGGCAAGGAATGGGAAGGAATTCGGCCATGGCCTTTTGAAGGAAGCATCCCGGCATTCACCTGGAGTGATTTGGGGAAACCATGGAAAACCCAAATCTGGATGCCCGGACGGGGATTCGAACCGCCGTCCTCCCGAATGCGAGGCCAGAACGCTATCCGTTACACCACCACGCTCGGTGCCATAAGTGCTGAGCTAACGGATTGCAGTTTCAGTTCAGTCGAACCAGAATTTTATTGCACGTACGTACGTCCTTGAGGCTCAGACTTTGTGGAGTTAAATAAATTATCTGAAATAATTAAAAATATGTCTTCTACCTAACTATCAAACCCATACTAAATGGCATGATCAAAATATTGAAAGAAATTTTTGGATTCAGTATAAACAAAGGAAAAAAAGATGAAATGTAGCAGAAGTTATAGCCAAACTAAAACTAGTAGAATAAACATGAAAATTGGATTGGAAGCAATAGAAGAAGTAAGTAAATTCTGTTACTGACGAAGCAAAATTACAACTAATGGCCGAAGCATGAGTGATGTTAAAAATAGAGTAGCACTAGCTAAAGGAACCTTCTTGAAAAAGAGAAATCTTTTAGTTTCAAATTTTGATCTAGGACTCAGAAAGAAGTTTTTAAAACTCTGCATATGGAACACAGCACCTTATGATAGCGAAACATGGACTTTAAGGATACCAGAAGGAAGTAAAATTGAAGCGTTTGGAGTTTGGTACTACAAAAGATTGCTGAAAATTAAGTGGCAGATAAATGTACGTATTATTCCTAGCATTCAACTGGAGCATTCTTGGAATACATGGAAAAAGAAAATATGTATTTTTGGACTAGTAATCGAACCTGGCTCCTCCCAAATGCGGTGGCATCACATATTTTTTGCCTGATTCTGGGCCATCCATAGTTATTTATATTTGCGTGGTGTTACGCAAAGTTTGTAGGTCTAGAAATCTTCATTAATCAACTGGATTAAGTGTCGACTCCGGCAGCTAGTCTTGCAGTACAGCGATTTCCAAATCGACTCTCGCCTTGGGTATGAATGGTTTTAATTAAGTGTTGTGTTTGTTTTGTGTCGTCTACACTATGGAGAATTTAAAATACAATGAGTGCTGCAATAAATGTTTGCGCATAACTTAAGTGCTATCTAACTATAGTGTTATATAGTTACAGTGTAAACTGTATGACTTCGTAGACAAATGCCTTTTTTTTAAGATACTGGTGACCTATACGACGCACAGCCCGGCAAAGATAATAATTAAAGGGAGAAAAATGATTTTGCATATGATGACCATCATTCCTCTCACTTACATTTCAAACGGTATCCTAAAAATTTATTAATATCACATTATACAGGTGTCGACCGTTAAGTTTCCAGGTGATTCCTTTACTATACTTATGACATAGAACTTCTGAGAGCATGAAGTCCAGGCTACTGATGTGCATTGGCATAACTTCCACATTATAGCTGATGAAATTGCTTTGTGTCAAATATGTTTTCAAGTGAGATTTACTGATTTATAAAGTAACGTAAAACAAATAATTTACACGTTATTTTTTTCCCCTTCTAATGCACTTATGCAATCAATATGACATTTGAGCTAATTCTAGAGAAAAGAATTTCACTTACTGCAAACTTCCTTGGAAGTCGAAAGAGTGTTTCTTGCATACAACTTAATGTTTTGCTATTCTCGTGAAGGACGATTATTTCCGTCAGAGTTTACTCACGAAACACGTTTTAACAAATTTCTGAAGTTTAATAATAATACGTTATCCCACACATTAATAAACTACTGCGCCCGTATATACGTTGAGAGAATCGAAATACTGCTGGCTATAAGGCCTTGTAGCAAAATTCTTTTCGTCCCCTCCGATTAGTAAGCGAAAGGTCACGTGGACACTTGCCAACTCAGGTAGCCAGTGTGAATCATAGGAGGGGGTGTGGGAACAGAGTTCTTGCGCGATGTCTAATCGGGCGTTTTAGGCCCGGTGTACTTAATCTATCAGAGGAAAGTCTTGTGTTTCGATCTTCTGCGAAACGTGTAACTGTGTGTTTTCTGTGGAACAAGTGTATTTTTTGTTTGTGAAATGTGTAGTTGAGGAGGCGGAGATTGGAAAACCGCCTAAAAACCGCAATCACGACGGTTGGTTCGCGGGGGTCTGGTCTGTGCCCTGTCCTGTTGTACCCCCACGATTTATTGTTTGTAGCCTCAGTAAAAGCCTTTTTTTTTTAAGTCTTTGAAATTTGTTTCTTTCGTTCAGTAGTAAATTATAATCTAACAGAAGTTAGAAAGGTATGTTTAAAGGTATTTCCTTGACTTTTTCAAATCTTATCAATTTTACTCATTCAAATCAAATAAATAATAGAAAGAAGGCTTTATTGTAAACAGAACCCAGCAATTAAATTAATCAATGTGATAGAATTAGAATTTTGTTCTTTAATATTCAGTGTCCTATTTGAAACGCTCCATTATAGCATGAAACGTACCAGCTAGATCTAAACTAGCAGTCCTCTCTATCAAACTGCTCTCGTCAACCGAAAATATAACAATTTGGTACTCTAGATTACTCGATATTGCTCTAATAATTCGTAAATGGCTATTAGTTTACATGTTTCATTTAACAGATACAGACCAATTAAATACTCCAGTAGTTTTAATGATTAAATAGAGGCATTGTGTTAACCAGTAGCTGCAGCTGCAAGTAAGATACAAAATGTTTCTGCAAGTTTCTAGGTAGTGCAAATATTAAAAATATGTTCAAATGTCTTATTATGTGTTTCTATGTTTAAGAATAGTTGTATATGGCGTTTTTCTGGCTACTGTGAATTTGAGAATCATAAATCTTCTTCTTTACTATCTTTTCCAATCATTAAAAGTCGGCTGCCTTTAATTACTTTTACTCACCGTTGGCCTTTCAAATTTGAAGCTTTGATATTACGACTACTGACGACAGGCATTTTATGCCTAAATCCCGGTCACAGTACGTACTAACAGAGAAAGTCAAGTGTTGCCATCATTCTGTGATAAGTGTATTTGTTGTTTGTGAAATGTGTAGTTTATGGGGCATTCGCCATGTTAGCTGAGCAAAAACGCATAAAACCCTTAGTGAGGACTCCCGGTATGTGACGCCTGAGCACGAACATGGTCCCGTTGTATCTCCCTGATATAGTGCGTGGTGCGTCAGTGCACTGAAACACACTGGTGGCAGCTGAGAACCGTAGATTGTACCTTATTAAAAGGCGTGGGAGATTTCGTTTCGTTCGTTTCCCAGTTCTAATAATTCCACTGCAACGAGCAATTTAGCACAAATAAAACTATTAATCATCGTCGATAGCAAATTGGGACCAGGCAGCGGAAAAGCGCTAATTTATAATTATTCATATTTAGTTATCGTAACTGTGTTGATGATTTCATGAACTGTGAAAAATTCGCTAGTGATTTGTGTCAGATATATTCGAATTAAAGTGATAAATGCTACTAGAATCGTAATAGATTGATAATTTTATTTAATTCTGGATATTTTTTTAAACGTTCTGTTAGAGCAGCAGGGCACATGTCGTCAACACAACTAACAATAATTACACGATAAACGCTAGTGTGGACAATAGCCATGATGAAGACTGGTAAATTAGTTTAGTGTAGGTTTTGCGGAAAATAGTATGAATAATTACAACAGAGTTAAAAATTTACTAGCGTCATTAACTACAGTGAAAATAGGATTTTTTTTTTTTTTTTTAAAGAAACTTCAAAACTATATAACCTTATGATTCGGGTTTAAGATCCTAGCCCAGGGGTCCCGAAACTTTTTACCCCGTCGAACCCTTCATAGGATGATTGCCTTCTTATCCACCCCCTTAATAAAAACATTAAATAATTTTTGGCATTTTTGATGCTATGCAATAAGGAGAACTGCATAACAACGAAATAATTTACAGTTCCCATATGTTACAAAACCAACCCAATAACATTATCAGAAAAAGGAGATATTTTCGATTGTTATTATAATCTCAAAAATAATAACAAAATTATGGATAGATGGAATAAATTTTGAGTAGAACTGATGGTACTTGCACTGTTTTAACATAGCGATGGATCCGCCTTACTAAGAAACTCTTTAGATGAGTCTCTGCTAACTATCACCACTTTACAATCACATTACCTCAGTGTGCATAAGTAATTGGTTGAATGTTTCATCGTTTACTTCATATAACAACGCAAATAGAGGGTAATTGAGAGGATGAGCTTTAATTTTAATTACTGACATATTTTTATTGGAACATTCCTATTTTCCTTAGGCAGTTTAATTGATCCTCTTTAGAATTAATGGACCCCCGTGAATTAATCGACCCCTGGAGAACTGTTATAGACCCATAGGTGTCGATATCGACCACTTTTGGGACCCCTGTCCAAGCCTCCAAATTTAATTTCTTAACAGAGGAAAAACCATAAGTAATTGATACTACCACAAACAGCCAAAACTCACTGCGTACTCCAGTTTGACAGTTACTTTTATACTTGCACAACCGGTGCATCGATTCTTTAGAATAGAACACAGAGATTATCAATTTAATAACATTTAGCTACTAATCAATGAATCCAGGTTCAAATTGCTATCTCAGCGGGGATTTTCAAAGGCCTTTAACCCAAACCTCTCCCCCCCCCCCACCTCCCGGCACAGCTTGCTTTGTAATGTGAAGTACGATAGAATCCTTCTTTAGTTCGTATTCTACGTTCAATTATAGGTTCCCTATATCCTGTAGGATTACCGATAGGGGTGAATTGGACAGCTGATTAAAACTCTGTCACCAAGTCATTACGGCCACACGAGTCATTACTTGACACTATCATACCTGAATTTACATATTTATTTAAACAAGCGTGCCCCAAGAGATAATATATTTCCAATTTACATCATTTTACATCTAAGGAAACCAAATACTGATATTAGGTTCCATGTTGTATGGAATTCGCGCACAACAGGCACTCTACTGGTTATTGGTCTAGCTGACTGGTATCTAATTTGGGTCATGAAATGTGCAGTTGCAATTAGTCCTTCCAAAATGCCATCAAAAATGAAATGGCTTTTTTTTCCACTGTCCGTTGGCCGTGAAAACTAGCTCTGTAAACAACGCTCCCTCTAGTCATTAAATTACCAAGCGGCGTCCAAAACAGTGCTGCTGAGTGCGCACTTTGTGAGGTACGCCGGTGTTATTCCTACAGCGAGCGAGTACACTGGCGTGCGGGGACACCGCTGTCGATACAGTGCGTCTGTAGCACAGACCGCTGATTGCAACCGCCGGCTGTCGTTTGTTACAACACAATAAGCCCGGCACGTATCACACACACAAAAGGACCGACACATCCGTCGGAACGTAATGATGAGTCGTGACGCACAGGGGACTTGGAACAGTTCCTGCCAGAGGCTGCGGCTGTATTTTTACAGCGGAAAGGTGCATGAATGTTGACCGATGTACAGTATGTTAACAAGGTGACAAGTCACTTTGGGGATGTTGCGAGGGAAGGTTTCAAATTTTGCATCTATTTGGAAGCATCTACATCCACAAATATACTCTGCAATTCACAAAATTGTGGGTGGCAGAGGGTGCTCAGCACCAAAGCTAATCCCTTTGTTGTGCATTCCAATTAATAATGGTACGAGGGAAAAAATAATTCATATAAGAATCATTGCGGCACCTTATTTCTCTAATCTTATATTTCCTGTCATTCTGGCTCAAATAGGTTGGTCGACGAAGTATTTCACTACACTCGTAAGTGAAAGTGGGAGTACACATGTTTACCAATAAGTTTAAACGAAACGTGTGTCGTCTATCTACCAGAGATTCCCAGCCTAGTCTACTAATCAGTTCTGTGATGCTTTCATAAGGACTGTAGCAAGCGGTCGCGAATCGAGCAGCTCTTCTCTGTACTTTCTCTATACTGTCAATCAACCCCTTACGAAACGGATCCCAAATGCCACAACAGTAGTCCAAATGTGGACGAACAAGAGATTTGTACGCTATCTCCTTTGTTTGTTGATTACAATTTTTCAAGACTCGACCTATGAATCGCAGCCTAGAATTAGCTCTACCTACTAACGAATTAATGTGTAAGTCCCATTTCATGATGCAGAAATGAACCTGGGAAGTAAGGTAACGGGGATAAGAGTAGGGACACATAGTACATATTAACATCAAACAAATCAATTTATTGAGTAGATTTCCGAAATTTTCTTCGTCCTCCGGGAGGAGACGGGTCGATTTTTTTAAAAAATTTGACGTTACAGACATTTTGATGTGGCTTTCTTCAGAGGACTGCCATGTCTGGGGACGCTTCCACCTACACATAGCTGTCTGAAGCATGTGCTCCAGAGGTGACGTCATGCATGTTCCCAGAGCCAGCAGGGTAGTCTGATTGGGCGCGTTACACGTTTTCCTCAACAGACCGACATGAACGGGGATAGTGGGCTGCAACTTGGCCAAATATGGTCATTTCTGCTCAGGAAAACGCGGAACGTGCGCCCCAATCGGATTGCCGCTCTGACAGTAAGAACATGCGTGACGTCAGATGTGTCCGCGTGAGCTTCAGCTACTAATAATTAGCAGCCTCCCCAGACATGGCAGTTGTATGAAGAAAGCCAGGAAAATATGAAATAAACCAGTTGGGGATGCAAAGGCAGGGAAGCTAGATTTGTTTGCGATAATTACGGCAGAACACAATCAGTAAGTGATATTATAAAGGAGCTGGGTTGGGATCACCGAAACACTACAAGTAGATGAGAAAATTGTTTGGTGCGTGCAAGATGTACAAAGGCTGGATGGCTGTTAGTGAAAAAATTAGGAGACGGAAAGTGTTCATTACAACCATAAATTAGCTGTTGGTTTCAGGTATAAGGTAGTTGCATAGTTTTCAGTTTTTTCTTGAGTAGTAAGAGGTTAGACTAAAGGATCATGTCATGTGCTCAACACTTTACGTCAGACATTGATTGATTCTTCTTAAATGAAATTTGTATAATGTGGAAGTAGGTTCACGGGGAAATTAAAGTATAGAAATCAAGAATAATAATAAAATTATTACTGATAGCTTTCAATTGAAATTTCACGTCTGTATCGAAACATAGGATATTATTGGTTATTCTCTTAACAGGAAAGGAAAAGGAACATTACTGGGTTATGATACAGACGCCAGCAAACAAAAGCTAATTAAGCCAAGTAAATTTCGTATTTATGATCAACACTTCGTTATACATTTAAATTATTTCCAATAGCTTAGTTGTAGTAGTTTTCCTTCAGTAAATGGTTCATACTTTATAGAATGAAGTATTCACGTCACACTTAAATGAATGTGGTCATATGTATTCTTAGTTTAATCAGCAAATTTCATTTTAAAAATGCAAAGGACACAACGCGCGATCATTACCCTAGCTGCAGGAATATCAGAGAATCTGAAAAAAAAAATGCGACATTCACGATAACATACATAACCATCAATGATTGAAAATAATTGTAATGGTGCTTATTTTTATATCCCATTAAGAATCAAACATAAAGGTAACATTTATTGGATCAAAAATAAATCAACTATTTTAAAAGAACTTTTAACTTATTCGACAAAGTGAAGTATTTTATTTCGTCAGACGAAAACCTGTTTATGCACAACTTAAGCATAATATCTGAATTGATTTAATTTCAACGACACCATATTTCGCTAACAAAGCATTCCAAAGTTGTCATCGATAAAAAGAGAAGTTTAAAGAACTACGTTGAAACGGAATGACAAGTTGTTAACAAGTAACATGAACTATTAATTCAATGGAAAAATTAGTATAACTTTTATATTCTAGGAATAAATTTTTAAAATATTGATGTAGTGAACGGCAAGTCGAGGTTACATTTATGGACGAGTCTCTTCCTTTCCAATGCTGCTCGCACCATATTCAAAATTCTGTTTCACGCAGCTACGTGATAAGAAACCACAATACAGCCGGAGGACCAGTGCTGAATAAAATTGTACAAAACGAAATTATAGGTAGGTCAGAAGTTTTCGGTTCATTAAATTTTACACAGAAGGTTCGCCAGAAACAAGTGACGAATAAAACATAGTGCTAGTGGCAAAAATTTTTGCAAGCTGCTTCAGGAAAATGCAAAATCAAGTTTCACAAAGCACTGTTTGAGAAACAAAAAGACAGAAATCACCAACTGAAAGTACCGAATACAGTGAAAAATCTCTGCTTTCGGCTCGCGAGAAGAAAAAAATAACATGGGGATTATAACTTACGTTAATTCTATTAGAACTTTGGGAAATTGTCTATAGCAGTCATGTAGCCTATATGTCAGCATATAAATTGATTAGAGTATCGATTTCATTATTCACTTTCTGTAAATCTAGATATTTCAGTGGATAGTGTTCTGATCTGACGTTCAGAAGAACGCGAGGTTAATCTGTCTAGTCATTCTGATTTCGGTTTTCCATAGTTCCACGAAATAACTCCAGACACATGCAGGGGGCTTGACTAAGCTTGACCTAATACCTATGTGTTCCATGACACTGACCCTGTATCTGCTCTAGAAAACTCGACGTTTACTACCTGTAAAGTACTAATTAAAAAATCGTAATACGTATTTGACGTCCAGTAAGACCAAACCAAAACTTCAATTTCCACAGCTCTCTTTAAACTCATTGCTTCCATTCACGAATATTCATTTAGAACTCCTTAGAGAAAACATTTTAAGGCGCTGGTGTATTTAGATGATAGTATTTGTGTAGTTAAACAGAAACTTGCTTTCTTTTTTTTTTTTTTTTTTTTGCTATATACAAGGGTTGAGGTCATTGAATTCGAATCCCCGTCTGTCCATCCAGATTTTGGTTTGCTGTAGTTTCCAAAAATCACTCCGGATGAATGCCAGGATGGTTCCGTTAAAGGGTCATGGCCAAATTCCTCCCCGTTCCTAGCCCCTAGTCATTTCGTAACTCTATTGACGTTTACGTTGACGAAACGTAAAGCTAGAAGTTGCGGAAGTAATAGCTGAAGAGTAACGATTAGGTTTAGTAATCAGAAGTATACGTAGTTCGGTTCGAGTTTCGGTGATTCGATTTTCCATAGTTTTCGGAAAATGAGAGACTGCCGTTAAGGTTGGTTCATGAAGGATGTTATCAAATTATTTTTAGTTCGTTATCAACGGTTGTAATAATATCGCTGTCGACAAACCGCAAAGCCCTAAATTAAAAAATAACAATAACTGAGGAAAATAAGGAAGTAGCAATGCATCAGTGCATTATACTAATTTGTATGGTAACAATATTATTGCTCGGAACGCTAAGCGCTGAGTCTTTGTCAAGGTTGTATCATCAGCATGTAACTCACTTTCCCTGTGATTTTATGTAAACACTTAAGACGTTTTTGAATTGGAACCTCGTTTTTATCAGAAACGCATTGAGCCTTCATGATAGAAAGGAGCGGTACTCTTTTTTTGCAGATAAATAAGGAACAGTTTGAATTTTCGTGTGATCGTTATTAGCACTAATGAAAAAAGTTTTCAGCTTTTGTGCTGTATGAATACATTTACTCGGAAATATAAGTTAGTCTCATCAGAACTCCACACACTCTAACCTTCCTATCCCCCCACCCCCGAAATAATTCTTGGTGATATATAGCAATTGGATTTATTTTCTGAGATTGACTGCATGCACTTTATATGAAAATCGCATATTAATCGCAAAATGAAAGGTAGGAACAACTACAGTGAAATAAAATTTAGATGGAGATGAACCACACCAAATTTAAATTACATTCTGATCTATTTCATAAAATTTTGTACACTGTTCGTTATTGTAAACTTGAACCCGTAAGTATTTAAACAAAGTTATAGAAATAATCCACCAACAGTTCTACACTTAAACAATTTCATTTTATTCACATATACAATTAAACAAGTCCATAAAAAAATCTTCCACTAACAGTTCTACCTTGGACAATTACTTTCATTAGAGACGTAAAGAGAGAGATATATATTAATGAACTTAGATCTCGAGCAGATTTCCGATACTACATGGCGATGGATCAACACTGAGCCAACTGAGACTGCTATTGTCTCTGAACGAGCGTAAAAACCCTTCGAGTACAGTGGCGTAGCTAGGTCAACAAGGGCCGTGGTGCAAAAAAATTATTTTGGCCCCCTGAATGAGGATGGGGGCCCTTGAATTGTTCTTTAGGGGGCCCCTTAGCAGTGGTTGGGGCCCCCCTAAACAGCGAGGGCCCTTAGTGAGGTGCTCCTGTGTTCTCAGGGGCCCCTTAGACGACAAAAAAAAGGTCGCCAGTTTGCCGTGAAGGCTCGTGGGCCCTCTAAACTGCGCTTGAGGGTCCCGTCCCTAGAGGTGCGCTTAGGGGCCCCTTGAGGTATGCTTGGGGGCCCCCTGAGCGTGAGGGCCCCGGTGCACTGCACCGCCTAGCCCCATAGTAGCTACGCCCCTGTTCGAGTATCTAACTGTATTCGTCTTGTGTCTTTCAGAGAGGGTCACATTGACTTCTCCGCTTCAAGTAGCCATTCGGAACCTCTCTGTCTTATGGAAGAAAGCACAGAGTTCCACATATAACACACCTCCAAAGAGATAACTTTTTCTTCCGCGAAGTTGGTATAGGGACGGGGGAGTTCGCGTTAAGAAGAACTGGCGTGAGGGCGGGGTTGAACGACCGCCATGCGTCTCTTCCTCATCCACAATGGCAGACCTACAGTAGCACGCTTAACTCTATAATAAAATATTCCAAATTCCTTACTCCCACTACAGCAAACTTAAGAGTCTTTGTTAATTTCTTATTGCCCATATAATAATCCATCATACCCTTCGTAATTATAATAATCTTAATTTTTATTGCGTCTAATTGTGTCGTTGCACCACAACAGTCTTCTATGAATTTATATTCTTGACATGTTTCTCCCCTTGAGATACAAGCACAGATGCGACACGTTCTGCAGTGCCTCAAATCACGATCCTTTCAGATGCCCTTTCCGTCTGGCAATCTGCCAAAGATGGCGAGGAGAGAAGAGAGTCTAGGAAACTAGAGCAATGTTATATTTCCTCAGAAACTTTGAATTACATACGAGGAATAAGCTGGTTCAGAAGTTTCGAATCAGACATGCGTTCACTGCACATATCTACGCATAGGCTGACCACCCGTTATATTCGAGTGCTATTAACAACATCGTTAGCATTTGTTGAGGAAAGTTAAAATGCGAGTGCAGTACGTTTCAGACAGTAAAGATCTGACACTCGAAGATTAGTTAAAACTCGTAAATCATAATTTTACATGGTTATTAAATTTTATAGGTGATACTAAATTTGAAGTAAGTAATAAGAATATTCAAGAAAATATAAATTCCTTAATCGGGTGTAATGAATTGCAGTTTACCGAACCGACAGTCTTCAACCAACTGCAGCGTAAATTTTACATAAAAACTGGGGAAATATGCGAGAATTATCACAAGGTGAATAGGGTTCAAATTCCGTTACGGAAATCCTGATTTTGGATTTTTCACAATTTCCTGAAATAATTCCAGGATATTCCATGGACATTTGCATAGAATTCTGTTTCCGAATTCCTTCCCGTTTCCATCCTATGTCCTCTCCCGGCTGAGAAAACTTTGACGAATCCTAAAAACTAAGGAAAAAAGTGCTCTGAGTAAATCTAATGTTCTGTACTAAAGAACATATCAGTCTGTAAGTAGCTTAAGGGGTTCAATGCATAGAATTTCAGTTACATAGCCAAAACAGCAACATATAGACGGCACTAACATATAAAAATTGGGTTGTATGATATTATACAAGCCGAGTTATTAGGGTAAAACGGATGTCAGTTGTTTTAAATAGGAAGAGAAGATGCAAAACTCGATGAAATACATTTTTACTGCTGCTACAGTAGGGTTAGCACAAATAAATTAGTTTCCATATATGATTAGTAGGAAATTGATTCACAACGATATAGTCTACAATTGCTGACCCTTATTTTGCGACGATCTGTTTAATCCTGGTCAATAACAAGAAAGCATGTTGTAACTCATTTGTCTCTTTGTTTGACTGGTAATAAATAGGTTTCCTGTCACAACAAACAATTTTGTTGGCCCTTAAATTCTCCTTCAACTCTGCTAAGTTTCGATTTTTTCATGAGATACACAATAGAAGACTCGAATTTTACGATTAGCTGTCTCGTTATCCGGGCATTTGGCCATAAACTCCCTATAAAATTCAAATATTCACAGAAATGGTCGAACAAACCTTACGGATCTTCAAGCTTAGCTGGATGAGTGGTTGGTGATCGATCACGTCATGCGGGAGATCGCGTTGGGTTATACCCGGTGCGGCCATTCAGATATCGGTTTTTATATGGTTGGCCAAAATCTCTCCGGACGAATGACGGAATGGCTCCTTCAAAATGCCTTGTAAAATTCCTTCTCGTTCGTTGTACCGCTCCGAATCATCTCCCATCTCTAATCATCCCGACGAGCAACAAAAATCAAATGCTGGGAATGAAGGAATATCCGGGCATATAATCTGCACGTCGTTATCCTTAGTAGTTTAAGCGCCCGTCGAAAATGACGGGCATCACCTATGGTGATACTAGGAATTTCTTCTGTGAAGGTTTCTAAGGATAAAAGAATAACGATTAATTTTTATCTTTTTTACTGATATCTTTCGTGATGTTGGTAAACTTTCTCTTATTAGACTCTCGGAACGTTTGGTTAGGATGTTTTCAAATAACTATTTGATTTTATTTGACGGAAATGTTTGTTGTTATGAAAAAATTTCAATAACGCATAGCTATCATCCATTTGATTGATATGTTTCCTTAATACCTACGTTTCGTGTAAACTTTCTTTGGATTTTAAAAATCTTCGCTTTTGTTATATTCTGTCAAAAATTCTTAGTTTATGTTGTTACTTGGTTTCAATAAATGCTACAGAGAATTCAGAGCAAACATTTAATTTAAAGGAACGTCACATTATATATATATATATATATATATATATATATATGTGTGTGTGTGTGTGTGTGTGTGTGTGTGTGTGTGTGTGTGTGTGTGCCTCGCATATCACACAACAGACAGTTACCTTTTAACTGGCACCACAATTACACTTTCTTTTAGCAATATAAGTGTAAATAAAATCTAATTAAATTATTTATTTGATATTAACAGTATAAACCCAAAAATAGTCAATTCAGTTATTCATTTGAATTTTGCTGGTTAGCCAAGCAGCGCAGTGGTGGCAATCAGTGTAACTAACACTTCGGATATTATCGAGACTAGTCGAAGGTCGCCGATCTATCGAGGTGAGCAGTCTCTATACTCATTGCATTTTATTAAAGAGGATAAGTATGCAGTTGGAGATAAACAGTGTTCGATCTATTTTCAAGGTATTGAATTAAATGATTTCAACTGAAACATTACAGATGGCACCGGTTTTAAAATGTCGGTAATGTGGAAATACGATTTCATATGCAGGACACCCTTACAGTTAGTAAGTTGATAAAGGACATTTTCTACTGTACCTAAAGTGCTTGTAATACTCGGGTTAGTGCGTTTGGAAGAAATGAACTAATTGTGAGGTGCAATTCCAAAGGAACTCAGTTGCGCTACAAGGCTCACGTACACTACATTCTTACGTCATGTTACCATTAAATCCGTCACTGCATAGCGGACTGAAGAACTATATTTTTTTTTCTTATATCTTTACGCCTTGTCGGTGTCTATGTCATTAGAGGGAGAGAGGAATGGGGATGAGGAACGCTGAGGAGTTTTGCCATGACCTTTTGAAGGAACCATCCGCACATTCACCTGGAGAGATCTGGGTAAACCATGTAAAATACAAATCTGAATGCGGATTCGAACCGGCGTCCTCCCGAATGCGAAGCCAGTCAGTTATTGTACTTGGTGAAGAACAGGCTTTTTGCTAGAAGTCGGTAATACAATTCCTTTTTTTTTTAACTGCTTAACGTCTCCTATAACAACTAGGTCTTTAGAGACGGAAAAGGATGGGGGGCAAGGAATGGGAAGGAATTCGGCCATGGCCTTTTGAAGAAAGCATCCCGGCATTCACCTGGAGTGATTTGGGGAAACCATGGAAAACCCAAATCTGGATGCCCGGACGGGGATTCGAACCGCCGTCCTCCCGAATGTGAGGCCAGAACGCTAGCCGTTACACCACCACGCTCGGTAAATACAATTCCCATCATAGCTCAATGCACTGGTTACTCCATTCAACAGTCAAATTTCAGATTAAAATTTTTATTAGTTAGTAAATGGGTTTAAAATTGATTTTGTTTAAGCTCAGAAAAGAGTTACATGGCAACCACATACAAGGACACAAAGGGAAGGATGATACGGCTCATAGGCACAAAAGGTCAAAGGGGAAGATTAGAACCACTTAGTTGATTGAAAATGCCATAAACTAAGCGTTCACAGAGAAATACGCGAGGTGAGCCACAGTGGCAGCCAAGTGCAGCAGTTACGTTTCGAATGAAGCGGTTTCTCATTAGCGCGCAGGTCTGGAAGCCTCGTAAATCGCCGGAAGGTTGACGCGTTATTAACAACCATCTGGTAGAGCCGCCGCACACCGCGCGCGATGATAATATTACGTCAAGTCCATTACATTAACGCAAAGCGGGCATGTAATATCCCGTTCCACGGCCTCAAGGGGTTAACAAGGCAAGAAATTAGAAGCCGCTCTTGCGAAAAGGGGAGAACGTCGTTCACATCACAGGCTATGCTACCACCCTATCTCTCTACTCAGCACCTTGGTGAAAGCTATCCTGTTTAAATCTCGCGTTTAGCCACCACACTCCTCATCAAAGTACGTCGCCGGATTCTCAAAGAGCTCTTAATGACTACAACGGAGCATAGGACGGATGTAGATACATAACAGTCTATGCATTAAATACAACAATGCCGACCCCGGCGGCGTTGGGGTAGCGAGCTAGCTTCGTGTTGCAGGGATCGCCGGTTCGAGTCCGGCCTAGGGCTTGGGTGGTTTTAATTAAATGTTGTGTTCGTTTTGTGTCATCCTTACAAAACAGAGAAATCTATCACACTGCTATGAAATCTATTAATTGTAAGAAAAACAAATACAATGAGCTGGCTGTATGGCTAACATGGCAAAATTTCACTTTTTTTTAAAAAAATAATAATGAACACCGCAATTTTATTTGATGCACTATCAGTCAAATACTAACCGGATGCCAAGAGCCTATATATTTTATGGATTAGTTAGACCCGTTTTCGCTGTTTCAGCGAATTCTTAATGTTTATTGCATATATTTTTGCATCGGATACATTAAACAGCTGCTGTTTCCATGAATGTCAAAATACGAAACTTGTATATGTTAAAGTGGTTTTAAACAAATTTTTCATTTTGCGCTGGTGCTATCAAGTAATGTGGGTGCCTGTACTGATCTATGATGGTATGTCCTCATTGAAAAACATTAGATGTCTGACATATGATTATTTCAAATCATTGTATTTATATACTGTTCAGACACCAAGTCGGATTCAAAACTAGGTAAACAGTGTGATTACAAGAAAATTATCAAATATAGAGCCACGCTAGGAGACAATTTATTAGCATGAAATATTTTTTCATGAGATCGAATCTTAGTCTATAGCTCAGACTGCGAATAATTAAGTGCTAAATGCTTTCCAATTTTCTTTATGGATGTGAAAGCTTGGCCCTTGGCCAAAATAAAGTGAAAAGAATTGATGCTATTGAAACGTACCTGTATCTTCGCCTCTTATGCTTATATTTATTACCAAAAAACTAAAACGAAGAAGCACTCCATCGGATGGAGAAGCAAAAAGGACTGTAGTTCACTATAAAAGAAAACTCCATATCCATGACACATCATGAGAGGCTACAGGTACGAGCTATTGACAAATGGGAAAAGGTCTAGATGAAATTTTCTCCGGAAATTAGCTGAGTGAATACGTTTCTGTTACACGATGTTTCGGCGGTCATATACTATGCCGCCATTTTCAAGTGACAGTCACTTGACAATGGCGGCAGAGAATATGACCGCCGCAACTCGTGCAATACAAACGTTCTCAATCGGTTAGTTTCCTGAGAAAATTTCATCTATATAAACGCCGAGAAAGCCTCCACTCTTATATGGAAAAAGGTCTGTTGGAAGGACAAGAAATTCATGGCTGAAGGATATTCGGAGATGGTAAAACAGAAGAGGCCTTCTTTGCTGCAATGTCACGTCCAGGGTCTGTATGGATTGCCAACTACCAATAGGAGAAGGAGAAGAAACATTTATCCCATGTAACACAAATAATATATTTCATCTTATGAAACACTTTTAAAAGCATTTTGATGTTTTTATCGCCCTTCCAGCTGATATAATAATGCATCAAACATATTACTGTTGGGCTGCCTCTGCCAGTGTTTGCATATTTGTACGTGGAAGTGTCAGTAGCAGCTACAAGGTTAGTGAAATGTAGTTTTTTAACGTTTAACGTTGGGATTTAAAAGCGTTTAATTATTTTTTTTTTACGTTAGTATACTCGTTAATAACACAAATCCCACATGTCAAACAATCCTTGGTATTCGTAATTACAAAAGCGCTTCCACTAAAAAAGCATGAGCACGCAGTTTAAATGTCAAAACGTGACTGATATCTTCCCTTAAAGCACTTTCATTTATGCCAAAATTTTACAGAATGATGTTGTTCAAATCTTCTGTGTTGCATCTAATTTTCCCCCACAGACTTTCGGATTTGAATATATCGATTAATTACCTGAATTCCTAAAATTTGTTACGAACAACAAATAAACCGTGTATGGGGTATTTAAGCAGATACGTTTCCTATTCTATATGAAACCAGTATCATTTGTTCATAACTTAATAAGTGATCTTTCATTTACTATAGTAAGAGAATAGATGATATTGAAATGAGATTCTCCGGCATACTAAACAGTGTTGAACCATCAGCGATGTAATAATAATCCACGTTAGTGAAAATGGTTGATTTTGACAGTGTTATATATAAAAATGAATTTACTTTTGGTTATGTTATTCATCCACAAACCTGACTGAAATAATTAGCACTAAAACACTCGCAAATGAGAAACGGAAGATTTATAAACAGATGGATCATTTTAATTGCACATATACTGTAAGTATTTTTGCTAATGGCCTTTCACTTCTTCCAAGTCTAGATCACTAGAGGCGAGAAACGACAGGGGACAAGGAACGGGAGGTAACTTGGCCATGGCTTATTGAAGTAACCATCTCGGTATTTGCTTAGAGTGATTTTGGGGAAACCATGGAAAGCTGAAGTCTGTGTGCCCGAACGGCGATTCGAAACTGCTTTCTCCGGAACGCGAAGCTCAGAAAAGCGTAATGCGTATTTGTTTCAGAAACATGAATTGAGATTTTGGTTTTGATATTCTAAGCCACGCTTAGTAAGCAAAGACAAACATTTTTCCCGAAATATCATTTAAATGTAGCTATAAACAACAACACATTAGCGACGCAGATGGCTTTAAAGAAATTTACCGCTAGAAATTTTACATCTAACGATTCTATCGATTTCTTAATTTTGTGTTCTAAATCAATCCTTCGGTATTGCGATGATTATAGTTTCCTTCTAGCCACATAAATTTATAAACACCCTAACAATTTAAAAAAAGATGGGAACTTTGGGTTTAGTAAAATGTAGAAGTGCTTACTCGCAAACGAAAGCGTTGTAATAACTAACAGATTGCACCGTGATTTAAAAAGCTGCACAGCGGAAACTCTTTGGCGGAGAGACATCATCATCTCTGCCGGAGAACATAACAGGCAATGTTTTTCAACCATTTTGAATACGCGTCCCCTTTACAAGTAAAAAAGTTTTGGCGAACCCCATGTCCGTAAAAAAAACTTTGGCGATCACCAGGGGAGTAATAAAACTGTCAGTGATTTCAGTTTTCTTTTTTATTGAGAATATACCTGCTGATCGAGAAATCAAATGCTGTGCAAGGTAGTCGCAGGCACTCTGCGGTCTGTGCTGATATTCTTTTGCCGCGGTGGCGGCGCGGGAGGCGCGTAGCTGGGGTCAGCGGCCACATAGGATCAGTTCGTTTTCGTTCACTGCAATCATATGTCCGGGTACGCCAACGAGTACGGACAAGCTTCGCTCCGAGCGAAAAAAAAAATGGAGTTCTCCAAATATCTGCGCATCCCTCTAAGTCTACTATAAGTGGCAATGGCGGGAGCAAATCAAAACCGAAAAAAAAAGACTTCATGACCAGAATTACATGAAATATGGTAGAAAGAAGAGAAATGGTCTCCAATTAGGAAATTATTTGGTTATTTTCGTCTCAAAAATACAACTAGGATTCGACAATTTAATAAAAATTAATCAGGCACAGCCCCAAACTGAAAATTTTATATTTTTATTGCTTTGTAAAACTTACAACCATTGCTTTTTTACTTTTACCTGGCTTTCAACGTCGACCCCTCCCTCTCTCCCCCCTCCGCCCCCGAGCAAAATACTTGGTGACCCCTATGGGGGTCGCGACTTAAAGCTTTAAAAACACTGATCTACTGTACAAGAGAATGAAGCGGACACTTAACTTGAAGCAGCGCTGACGAATAATCCAGGTTGGAACCAAAACTCTGGCGTCGACAGCAAGAAAAAAACACGCAAAACCGGAAAAAAAATTGCAATTGTTCTACTGGAGGTTACTTTCCCATTTTTCTACTTCTTTTCTTTTTTTCTTTATTTAAGTTTTTTTTTTTTTTTTTTGCTAGATTATATTGAAATGGCAGAGTTATTCTTCTAGTAATGCATGGGTGTTTAGCAAGGCATTCTATAACTTTTCTATTACTTGAAGTGAATATTTAAAACCACAAATAACATTCTGAATTTAAATACCTAATTTCCAATGGTTGTTTCAAACCATCGACAACGGATTTCTGGAACAAAATACAGGTCGGATGGAGGGCGCGGGTGGACGCTCTAGTGTATCCTTATGGATATCAGCGGGTCCTTCCCCTGAGGATGTCTCGCCGTAACGAAGTTGTCAGCCCGGGGCGAAGACAGAGGTAAACTACATAGTCCTGCACGGCAAGCAGGTAGCAGCGGCTAACCTCGTCTCACCCACGAAGATGAGCAATAACAATTAATTAATAATAATAGCCGTCTCGTGTAGCCTCAATCTTCTGGTTATAAGCTGCTCATTCGAGCCCTATCTGGGATTAACCTAAACCGAGAGCTCTACTGAGTAATTGATAGCTAAGGAGACACTTTTCGACCTAACTTAATTATGCTTTACACATTTATACAGGGTGGTTCAAAATAACATGGACAAAATGACATGGTAGATCAGTCATACAATAAGAATCAAAAATCGCATAGGAACAGAGCGTCGCAACTGCGATCCGGAGCCGCTACAGGGCGTCTAAAACAATACTGACACAAAGAGAAGAAACAAAACCATTACAGATGATTGTATTGATATTTACTCACTCACATGCGACTAATGCAAGCCAAATGTTGAGCCTACAGCAGATGCTCAAAGTTTTTGACAGATGCATCGAGACAAGCCCGGCATCTCCGTTGCATGGAACGGCGCACCTTTTCAAAGATACCAGGTTATCTCGAACACATCCGGCTGCCGCAACGATTCTTCCTACCAAGTCTTCCGACGTTTCAACAGGTGTTTCATACACAAGTCGTTTTAAAAATCCCCACAAGAAAAAATCCACGGGAGACAGGTCTAGTTTGCTCAGCTCGTGTATGTATCGCAACGCCCTCTCGTGGCTCTAGCGCCCTCTACAGGCGTTTGCGACCCTCTGTTCTTATAAATTAAATGTGGTAATCAACTAATGCTTAAAACCATTTTAGTACCGTTCCGATTAATGTTAATAATTATTGTGTTGCTGTTAAGTTCACTAAAGGTGTCGTGCTGTTTGGTATAACTTTTTGTCAGTGCCAAATTTCTGGAGGCTTAGTTACAAAGCAGCTTTCTGATTGGCTGGCAGTCCGTAGTGTTTTCTAAAATGTTGCATTATGAACTCACACCAGAATGCGTCGCAGTGGAGTCAGTTTGCATGGTTAATTTAGAAATGTACGAACTTTTATCAGTAGATTAACAGTTTATACCAAATGTACTGAATGTAATGTTACTATCTTGTACTTCATTTAGATTTAAGTCAATATTTTATTCTGGTACTGATGTTTGTTCTGAGACTGAAATCTGATGTAATGCAATCTTCGTTGAATTAACGGAAGGAAAAACTATATCTAGCAATCGAGTTAGCATTAATATTGTAGTCGAAACATTTCACAACACGATAATTAAGAAATACCTTTGTGAATATATAGATTACCTTTCAATCAATTAAGCTGCAAACTAACAAGCAATGGATACGATAAACCAACTTAGTATCTTCGAACGTTTACCTTAACTTGGAAACTGGTACGCGGTGGCTTCCTGCATTACGTCTGCATTGGGGTGGGGGGGTTGGGGGGGTGGGGGGGTTGGGGGGGTGGGGGGGGGGAATGAGGTTAGGAATACGTAAAAATTTCAGAAGGTCTCCGTACATGATATTTGACAACACTGAGCTGGTTGTAGAATTTCAGTGCGTTGATAATTGCATCTGCTTATTTCTATTTATTCCAATCAGATACTTGAACCCAAATGGGAGTAAAGGAGGGTTTACTCTAGTTTCACCCTAGATTAGGTTGAGTGATTCGAGCATCGTATTTTCCGATCACCAGACAAACTGCATTCCATGGAACCACTTTAAATATATAGAGTATTATTCTTTCTATAATGTTAAAATGTAGACGAATGGGAATTGGCTGCATGCGTAGACCCGGTTAATTATGTTTTATTCTTATTTTCTGTCATTGCAAGTTGGGTGCTGAAATTGGATGAAAAGAAAACAAATTGTATGCAACTTAAATAAGGCGGAAGCTAACTACAGTTAACAATGAGGAACTGAATGACAAAATAGCTATTGTTTTTTTATAAAATTTCGCAGACACAATTTGGTTTTGTACAATACATTAACCCCTAATGGAAAACAGGAGGAATCTGAACAGTGTGCTTGGAATGCACGAGGCGTATATTGGTGATGAGGCTTGGAAAAATATTTGTGGAAGAATTAAAAGTGAAGCATGGAAGGAAAAAGATTACTACGACCATTATCTGCCACCCGATTTCAGGCATAAGGATGTGGAAAATTTTTCTTTCGTAAGTAAAGGAGTCAGGAATTGGAATAAATTATCAAGGGAATTGATGAATAATTTAACAAAAAAGTATTTAAAATCTATTGAGGGCAATAGTAGGTGGGTGCAAGAAAGAGTAAATTGAATGTGTAGGGAAATTTCAATTGAGATCTGCATGTGTCGTAATTAAATTAAACTCCGAGCCTCACCTAACAAGCATTTATGGGAACTTCGTTTTAATAATCATAGTGAATCTTCTCCCTTTCTAGTCCCCTGGAGCACACTGTTTATCGCTTTGCTATTCATTTCCGACTTTTATTTATGTCACAAATTGACCGTTTTTAATGGCTTAGATACGGATTCATGTCGATTGGCTTTAACAAATTCTAATAATGGATCTTATACTTAAAAAAACTTGATACACAGATTTCCTGTTATCTGTTGTTTTGATATGGCATGATGTCTAGCAGTCATAAGTTAAGTTATTATCTACATGCCTTGAATAGTCCATAGAAATTCAATAAATAGTTTCAAAACAATATTTCAGTTACATTTAATAATTTGGAAATATGATTCCAGAATAGATACTACAAGTTGAGATACACTGTAACAAGATGATATAAATAATGAGCTATATGTTATCATTACTTAATGAATAGCTTAAGCAATTATTACGGTATTTACACATTGAGCAAATCAGTGAAGTTCTGTTTCTTCGAGTGGTTCTATTTGATTGTATGCTAACTGATTTCCGGCAGATGGTACAAAAACGTGAGAAGCACCCTGCTGAAACTAAACGAGAAGAGCATTAATGAATGACATCAATGTGGAGCAGAGTTTGCAATTAAATTAACTGCCAAGGAATGCATGCTCCGGTCGCAATTTTCCCCTTTATATTTTCACCTTCTACGAACGTTAATTTTAAATTCTTTCAGCGTTTTTGGTAAATTATTAATCGTTTCCCTTGGTAATTTATTACTGTCTGTGATGGCCTTACGTACGAAATAAAATTTTCCCACACGTTTATTCTTGAAATCGAGTGCCAGCTTGTGGTCATGGTCATTTTCCCCTCCCAGACACTTCTCTTAGTTCTTTCACCAATATCTTCCCACACTTCATCATCAATATACTCATTCTACATTCCCACAAATCTCTTCAAACACTTCCTATCTTCCAATAAATCCCATTCCATCTTCGTTATTATATCGGTTCCTGATTGTGTTATGCAGTTAATTCTAGAGACAAATCTAATAGCACTTCTTTGCACCCCCTCCAACTCCTGTATTTTATACCAAACATGTGCGTCCCAAACTACTCCCTCATATTCAAGCAATGGTCTGACGATAGGTTTGTACATTAATAAATGCAACAAGGATAACAACAACAAAAGGGTAAAATCACAACATTAGGACAGACACGGTCAAAAGAAGTAAGAGGAGTCCTTTATCATGCAAAACTAAACAACACCTATGTCCAAATCGACGATGGTATCAAAATTGTATTATATTTAGTGGAAAAATCAGCCTCAAGAAAAATATTGTAGTGTCACATAGAGCTGGAATTTAGAAAATACTTTCAAATACTGTCTTCATGAATCAGGATACTCTTCGATGTACGGCGTATCAAAATGAGCAAAAATAGAATTTGAAATGTGGTGTCGCAGAGGGTTTTAACACTAAATTGATTGATAAAGGATGAAATTATGGGAGTCTATGTAAGACGGTTAGAGAAAGAAGAAATTTTCTGGTGCATTAGAATTAAGTTATAGTGGGTCGATTAGTTTCGTAATATATAATATATATAAGTGGAAATATTTTAGAATAAGACTGACTTGAGAGCGTATGAAGAAGCCAATTAAGATGGCATTAGTTGTATTTGTTACGTGGATATAAAGAGATGCTAAAGGATAGGACTGTAACAAACAAATGGTGTGTGCCGTAGCATATACAGTATAATACCGTATGAAATCTGGGGCAGATACCTTTTATCTTTCTCTGCATTCACAACTTTTTTTTAATACATAAAACATTCTGTGTACACACGAGTGTATTCACAATAGCATCGATAGCACTTTGATTCCAGATATATGGAATTCGTGAAAGGCGGTTTAACGCAGCGTGTTTCTCAGCGTCGTTTCACCATCCAGCGGACGCATTCCGACCTGCCCCTATTCACGCAGTTAGCAGTTCGGAAGCGCCGGCAGTTGTAGAGGCAATCGACTGCTCTAAATTCTTTATATAAATGGCCCCTCCCATTACCAGCTAACATTTTAAATGGCTACTGTTTAAATTCTGAGACAGAGACGATGCCGATAAACTATACATTCACGCTTTTTTCCCTTTAATGGCAAAGAGCGGGCCTTTAGCTCATTAACTTTATTTCTGATGCGCGAAATACCGTTCTTACTTCCCGCTTTAAGTAATTAAGCTAGAAAGCTGGCATCGTTAGTAATTAAATATCCAACGGCTATCGTCTCAATTCTGTGAGCTCACAAAGTAGATGTAATTACTTTTAAGTAATCTCTGAGAAACCATTCGTACTTTTTCGTTTCCTGTTGGCTGCCTCGCCGCTCTGTTGTAATGCACAAGGCCGTGGATACTTTGAGCTCCTCCTAAATCGCTTTACTTAAGAGATTCTTCATTCCAGTAAAACATATTTAGGGCAGCTGAAATTGCAATGTTCTCAAAAAGCGACACCTGAGCTTTTTACCGGAGGTTGACATTAAAATTAAACGGCGAAATTTTGAAGGAAGGTGAGTCTCTTACGAAAAATATTGCAATATCATAAAAGTAGCATTTGTAACTTTTACTCAACTCTCTTGTGAGTCTTTTTTTATTATTATTGCTTAACGTCTCTTAACAGCGAGGTCTTTAGGTAAGGATGGGGGGCAAGAAATGGGTAGGAGTTCGGCCATGGCCTTTTAAAGGAAGCATCCCGGCATTTGCCTGGAGTGATTTGGGAAACCATGAAACACCCAAATCTGGATGTCAGGACGGGGATTCGAACCGGCGTCCTCCCGAATGCGAGGCTAGAACGTCTTGTGAGTCATTTGCAGATTTATTTATTACCAGTAAAGTTATTAGATGTATAGCAATTTAGGACCTAAATACATCTTGCAAACATCATAGTTATTTCAGATAAAAAAATACATAGTTAGTGTTATAAACATATAGTAGGAATAAATTATTAATGCTAATCATATTAAGGTTTCCATGAATACTACTATTATTATGAATGCTATTAGGTTCACTACCTTTCGTTCTTCACGTGCAGTACATAATGTATGAATTTAATAGGAATTGAGTCACACCAGCCAAAATATTCAGTACATTTGTTAAAGATGTACAGACAAAAATACTGACAGACAAAATTGCTCAAATTACGCTTCAAGTAACAGTTCGTTATCCAATAAGTTACTCCGTGGATCAAATTCTAAAATAATATGTATATCCTTCAGATTATTAACGGATATTTAGCATAATTACTCGATACACCCCAGGTAGCATCCCTCATTACTTTTTTATTACTATTGAAAGGAAATGGCATAAATTATTCCGAACAGTTGGGTACCACTTGTCAGCTACGCTACGCTTGATTTCGAACTAAATGAAAGTAAATGAGATACTGGTCACGTACATTAATCGTAAGGAAATCTGTAGTCGAAAAATCGCATGTTCCCTGAGAAAGGTATATAGGGGAGTCCCTATAAAATCATTATTGCGCCATAAGTTAAGTATGTCATGGAATTAGTATATAGCATTCAACTCCGCTGTACGAAAACATTTACGCATACGTAATTATTTAACATAAATGTTTCCGCGTTAATGTATTCACGATACATACAATGAGATAAACGATATTTCAATAAATACTTGGGGATTTCGGGAATTTTACAAGAATCATTTATTTAAATAAAACATAAGTTGGGAAAATTCAGTACAGGATTTGGGAGTCATTTGTGAGTCATTTGCCAGCGATATTTCGTTTATTGTTTGTGTGAATATTGCTGACACTTTCTTTTACGAGTGTACTGAAGTGACATTTTCCAGTTAGATACGCAAACTTAATCCACTCGTGAAGAATGCTTACTATAATTATATTGGGGTCAAGTTAGGGAAATGGATAAACCATGGACACCTCATATTCGCTGCAGTACATGATCGATAAGTGTACTTCAATGGTTAAATAAAAAAAGATTTGCCGTGAGTTTGCAATCCCGGTGGATTCGAGAGAGTCCTCAAACCATACTAATGATTGCTGTTTCTGCACAACACCTCCTCTTAAGTACGGCATTTCAAGAAAAAAATGAAGAGAACTGGGGAATACCCCAACATTCCATCAGTCACTTGAAAATGATCTGCTTGTACCTCAACTACCAGGAAATTACTGTCTACAGTCAGATGAAGATGAGCTTCTTAGGGTGAAGGAAGAAATATTTGAACCTACAACATCACAGGATCCTGATTTTCAAATGTCTAAGTTGCCGAATGATACACAAAGACCTAATGAGGCTGAAATTTATGACCTAATTAGATACCTGGAACCAACATAAGAAAATGCTGAGGTTCTAGTATCGATGATAAAACAGTGGAATGTTGTACAAAGTAATGTTAAAGTGTCTGTGAACAGGAGTAGAGCAAAACATTAATTCCATATTTTAAAAAGCAAAATAACCTCGTTTCCTGCTGCAATATTAATGGATTGATGGCTGCTATGAATGTGGACTACCAACCACAGCACTGGAGGCTGTTCATTGATGCTTCAAAGCTGTGTTGTTGCACAATGGCAATACTCTTCCTTCGATTCTTGCCATTTGTTTGACAGACATAAAATTCTTCAGCCACATTAACACATGAAACTGGGACTTATGAAGAACTTTTTAAAGGGGATAGATAGGAATGGAGGAGCTTTTAAATAAATGAGAGCAAAACACCCACATTTCATTGATGTAAAAGTAAATGAAGGGATCTATGTTGGTTTCCAAATTCGTGGCCTTCTTAAGAACGAAAATTTCGATCAAGCCCTCCGTGATAGAAAAAAGCTGTATGGGAAGCCTTTAGAGGTATTGTAAAAGATTTTGTTGGAAAACACAAGAGATGAAAACTAAGTTGAGATAACATCGTAGAGAAGTATCATAAATTTGGCTGCAATATGTCACTCAAAATTCACTTTCCTTATTCTCATCTGGAAGTCTTTCTCCCTAAATATGGTATAGTGAATCATGAGCATAGAGAGCGATTCCACCAAGGTATTTCAAGTATGGAACGAAGACATCAGAGTAAATGTAATGTTTTAAGGCTTGCTGACTATGGTTGCAAAAGATCCACCAGAACATGAGAATAATCGACAAGTAAAACGAAGACGTACTCTTGAATAGGCCTTCGTATGAAACAGCAGGTTTTTTTCCTACTAATTTACCTGTATATTGATTCAATTAAAATAATTATATGATCCGAGTGAATCAAGTGTTGTTTTGAAGAAGAGCGTTTGTGTTACAAATCTCCTAGGGAGCCTAGTTTTTATCTCAAGAAATGGAAAATATACGAGGCTGTGAATTTGAAAATGTTTGAAAATTTCCTGATTGTCTCGAAATGTTGGATATGTGAGGACAAAGTACAATTAAAATTACAACAAACGGTTGACATTTTCACTAAATAACTGAGGCAATTTCTGAAACTGTTTAAACCATGAATTATTTGAATAATGCAATATTTGTGCTGGATGATCACTCGATATTCAGGGACCCTAAACCGGATAGTGTTGCCAACTTTATTTGTTTCGCTCTACAAGAGCGCGCTGTGAAAATTCGAATATGAAAACTTCGGTTTTATGTGTAGAGTCGCGGCACTAACGAATACATTGCCATCCGTGCCGCCACTATATATGCACGACCCATAGGACCTGTTGTTGCATTTTTCATTTCACAGACATCGTAAAATATTGGATTACGAGAAGCGCCTCTGACGCTTAACGCAAATTTAATAACTTTTACAGCGAAACATATGTGTTAACTGTGCGATACTTTAATGCAGAAAGCAGATGCCGTTAATATGAAATGTTAATGTAATGTCGCAGTGACACAGTAATTAAAACATTACGGTCACCGCGTTTAATAATTCATGCACCATGTTGGACCGAATAAACTGTTTTATAATGGAGTATGAGGTTACAGTGTTTACAGTCGAGGCAGCTAGCTGTCAGCTCTACGGTTGCATGTTAAGAGGATAACCTAATGAAACAAAAATTTTGTTTTACCTGTCTTAATGAAGTTAAATTTCTGCAAGTATTCTGTATAAACAACAAGTAGACAGAAAGCTTGATTGCGAAGATAGGACATCTGGGATCTTTCCTCCATGTTGTTTGCTTTATGTGTGTATGACAGCGATGATAGTGTTAATTGTAGCTTCTTATTTTGCGTTGTTTATTTGAAGTTAGGAAATGGTACGAATCTTTGCCTGCCATTGAGGCCTACTGTTCAAAAAGATAAAAGAGAGCTGCCAAGGTTAACGTACCCACACACGGGCGAAACACTACATACAGTGTCATATACTCTGACGCCATGTGCATTGCGGGGAGTTTTTGGATTTAATCCAGGTTTCTGGTACACAATCTACTGCTTAGAATTGTACTCCATCACCTCGCTTGTATTGATATTTTCTTCTACGTCGTGGGGTTCTAACTAGATAACATAATGTCAATCACGTTGTATCATTACGGTGTGTCTGAAGTTGTTTGATCAACGAGACAAATTCTGTAAAAAAATATTGGAACAAAAACTTCTAAGTGTGGATATTTATATTAGTGGTCATTGCTTACACGTCAGTGTGGGTCACAAGTGAAGGCCGCCAATTATAAAATTCAGATTCAATTGAAACTGTGTTTTATAAACTCGTACGGCCAGAGATGAAATATGTCAAAGAAGTAACATGCGCTCCTTCGACCTTGTCGAGAAAATCGGCACTGAAAAATTCCGTTGCGTTTTAAATAATTTCTACGTTAGTTAGAATTAAAGGAGCGCGAGTTGTGAGATTCTATCCGGCGATGACAGGCTTACGAGGCATAGAGCTTGCTTGCTACACCCCACGCACTTAGAAATCTACCTAACATGGAAAGTATTTGAACACAACGGAATATTTCAATTCCGATTTTCTCGACGATGGCTGAGAAACGCATATTACTGCTCTGCCACATTACACCTCTGGCCATGGGCATTTATAGCACACAGTATGAATCGAATCTGAATTTTACAGTTGGAGACCTCCCCTTGTCAGCGTGCTTAGGCGCTGCACGCTGCACACTGGATCGATAAGGTACTTTACAACGGTCCTGATTGCGGTTTTGCAACCATATAGGAGAATACTGGAATGGTTCCAAACCTCACCCTCATAAACTACACATTTCACTTGTCATATAGAACACAGCAACAGGTTTTGCAGAGAGATCGAAAAACAGACTTTCCTCACAAGGGCTTAGTATGCCGGTCTGACAAACGCGGTATGAGATACGGGCAAGACACATGTCCTTCCCCCTCCACTCATGGATCTCACTGGCAACCTGCATAAAAATAGAGCCAGTGGCACGAGACTCGCAGCCGGATCGAGCGGTAAAAAAATAGTAGTTTGAGTCAGCAGAAGCAGAGAACCTATTGTGTCAGTAAAACAGTTTTCGGTAATAAACCAAACATCGGGAACAAATTTACTGAATCGTATTTTGCATTTTAATCTGTTATTGTGCATAAAAATTGTAAAATGTATATAAATACACTAAAAGCCTTAGACATCTGCAACTTCAGTAATTACATGATTTTATTGTTTTTGTAGTAGTAAAATGATTAAGGAAATAATATTCATGGAAAGCAGAAGGAAAAATTCCTATTTGAACTTAAGCTAGATTTCACAAATTAAGTACGGAAGCGCGCTAGTCTGACTCGCCTATGGTTCCCGGTTGGGCCCCAGATTAGTATATGGGTAGTTATGAGTAAGTGCTTAGAGCTTGTAGATTAACATATTTTTAACAGTGGAAGGAAATTAGGAAAATTTGGTGATGAATACATAAGCGGAAAGAACTAAAGTCTTCCTTTTTTTAAAATATTTCTTCCACATATTCATTTGAATCAAATAAAAAAAATGAAGCTAGATAAACAAAATTATTACAGCTACGAATTTTCTTTTCTGTCCTCATCTTTTAAGGACAGGATTGATCGTACGAGTGTCATCGCTAGTAGTAAGCGTCCTCTCCATTAGGCAATATTATCCATTGCATTTTAATGACATAGTTGGAGAGTTGTAATCAGGGGGGACGAGGCAGTGGATGCAGCTGTCAAGTTAGCATGTATTAAGGTCAGTCTGAACTTGCATCTGCGTCTAAAGGAAATAACATATACAACATCTTTGCCTACATGTAATGATTGTTGCATATCTTTGACGGTGCGTCCCATTTATACAGGCGCAGGTTTGAATCTCCATCCGAGCATCCAGATTTGGGTTTTCCATGGTTTCCCAAAATCACTGCTCTTCTTCCTTCCATAGGTCATGGCAGAATTCCTTCCCGTTCCTACACCTTGTCCTCTTCTGCATCTAATAACCTCGACGTCGATGAGGCGTAAAGCCAAAAGAAAAAAAAATCCTTTTTATTGTTATTAAATCTGAAGCTGAGGGGAATTTAATCTCCTTCACATAAGTTTTATTTTCCCCATAAAACTCAATAATCGTGGTAAGTTTCAAGTGGAGCGATTCATTCGGGAGGACGGCGGTTCGAATCCCCGTCCGGGCATCCAGATTTGGGTTTTCCATGGTTTCCCCAAATCACTCCAGGTGAATGCCGGGATGCTTCCTTCAAAAGGCCATGGCCGAATTCCTTCCCATTCCTTGCCCCCATCCTTTCCCGTCTCTAAAGACCACGTTGTTAAAAAGGGACGTTAAACTGTTTAAAAAAAAAAAAAAAAGTGGAGCGATTCAATACTCTTCACAGCATTTTGTTATAATAACAGTGTTGACTGATTTCGGCATGAAGTCTCTTCTGGGCGTCTGCCGTCTGTTTAAGTACTTTTCTCTTATTTTTATCATTTGGTTGCTCGATCCAAACCGGCAGACTGATGTAAACTGACGGTAACATATGTTAAGCGTCTACATATTTTCATAAAAACTATGCAGACAAGAAGGGAAAACGCAGCACTATTAATAGTATTTCAATTTTTTTTTTAATCCTATCTCTTCTGTGTACTCAACTAAGATGCCTCGATTACTAAAGCAGTACTACGACGGACTTCGAAAAGGAATTATAGGAATTATGATATGAATGTACGGATTGGTTTATATAACGGACCAAGCGTTTGACTTCCAGATAGTTAGACTCTGGTACCACTGTGTTCACTGAAATCCCGCATATTCATAACTCGTTACTCTGATATTTGATTCAGTTCAGCTCTCATGTTACAAAACGTGACATTTGACATCAAAAAATGTATGCATTATGTAAATAACAATGATCATTTTGTAGTTAATGAACAAACACACGCAATAGTTATTCACGAATGAAAGATAATTTTTGTCAATTAACTAACTCCAGACCTAATAAATTTAATACTGAAAATTCCATATCTTGTTCTGAGGTTAATTAGATCATGGTTTCATTCATGTATTCTATATACAATCATTTTACTTGGTTTTATTATGTTTTCGCAATGCAAAATCTTTTTTAGAATTAGATGTTGATGGAAATTAAATTTCAGCTATCACGAAGAGGACAGTGCGCTGGAATTCGTAAACAATTTACTTACGTTGAGATTAAATAGAAAGTAGCCATTCTTTAGACATGAGATTAATTAAGGCTGTAACATAAACTACACTACAACGCAAAGCTATATGTTTATTTCACACTCTTAGTTCATGTAACATAATAGAAACGCTAGCATTCAATATTCCATTAGTACTTTGTTAGTAGTTTCGGCGATTTTAGAATATTTGCACTTGATTTCTGATGTTTAGAGACTCTACGGATCTTCTGGGAAAATGATTTTTTACTTCAATATGGTTTCTCAGTTTACCGAACGAAATTACTACCAAATACTATATAGCTGTGATAAACCACTCAAATGAACCGCCCTTGTTTTGGTTCTGTTTGAAAATAATCGGCAAATGATCAAAAATTAGAACTATGTTTCTAATCTTTAGCTGCTTGAACGAAATGTGATGTTTAGTTTAAGAAAATCTACGCCTAAACTGATGATTAAATAGTAATTTATACACAAGGTAGTTAAGTATTTTTTTAATTTACGTAGTTTCAGTCACTAAAACAAATTTTTTTATGCAAAAATGGAGAATTCTTAAGGCACAGATGATTACCGGAAAACTGCTTTAAAACTAAAATCAGCGGTTTACGTGCCGGCAAAGGTATTTAAAGTTGTGCTGCCTGTTCTTACTATTTCGACAGGGTTCATATTTTAACATGAACAAAACGTCTGGGTATTGAAAAAATTGCAGTAAATACGCGATATGCAGCATCGTAAATTTAGTAAAGATTCTAATTCAGTACATCAGATGTTACTAACCTTGATTCTAAGGGATGTTATGTATACACCTTATCTGCTTTAACCACCCAATTTTCGGTTACAAGTGAGGTATTTGATTTCTATAATACCATTATCACAATTACGGTAATGAAACTGATGTAGGTGGACGTATTTTAACTAACGGAAGTTTTCGTGTTTATTCTATCAGTATCTTTAGATATCATCTTCCGTACTCCATAAAATAGAGACATAACAAAAATAATGCAAATTTTAACTAACGTGTCCTACATCAGTCTCGAGCCGATTGTCCTTGAAGAGTAGAGGTTGGAGTGTGTGCCTCGGTGTTGACTCGAGCGCACGGAAGGTATGCCACCCCGCAGAGCAGGCAGCTGAGTCAATACGTCTCCAGTCGAAGACGGACAGCTCGCCAACCAGCCGGTCGAACAAGCGAGATAGCTGGCTGCACGAGAGGAACACTCACTAGTAACAGTTACTACTACAGGTGTATTAGACAAACGAGAACGTTGTTTAATCTGCGTTTGTTGTACTGTTTACTATAACGCAATTACAGCCTTGGTTGTTTACTCAAAATTCTATTTATTTGTGGATTTCCCAGAGTGTACAATCTGGAGAGTGTAAAGAAATTTATGGTTAGATTTTGTGACTGATTATCCCAGTCGGGAGTGTAAAGAAAAATTCCGAAGTTAAAGAAGGATTCTTACCACTTGTTTTAAAGGTATAGAAGGATATGTTCTAATTCACCTTAGCTGACGTTAACATCTAGGATATGGTGTTATTATCTTCTGAGTTATGTATCTTTGCTTTAAGAATCTCTGCTTACTAACATTTGACATTTGACTTATTTTCATGAGAATGATACCACTACAGTTTTCAAATTATTTAAATCTTGTCAGGAATGAATTTCACTTTGGTTGCTAAGAAAGTGTCAGATTTCAAGGTACATAAACATTCTCTATACTCCATTCAAAGTTTGAAGAGATTTCGTATAAGCGTATATTGTGATATTTATCCCAATGAACTTAACTAAAAAAAAAATTACAAGGAACTAAAGCTAAGTATATTTCACTTCTAAACGAGTACGAATATGAAATAAACATTACGTCCTTATAATGGTGTGGCGAAGAATTGTAATGTTGCAATATGATTCGATAAAGTTCTTTTGTATCTACATATTATGAGGTTGTGCTGTTACTTTGCCGTTAATTGCCCATTAATCTATAAATTAGCTTGTCTAGGCTCTCTGCATACAGAGGGCCAATGGCGATAACTTGTAGCAATAAAAAAATGCTACAATTTCTACAAAACGTTATTATGCCTACGGATTCAACTGGTCTGCTAATTTCGCTGTAACACAAATAGAAACTGCTTGATTTCCTTCTTTGTTAATGTGGATTATCATCATGTAATTAACGATCTGCTATGCCTCATTAGTATACATTATCTTACCAACAACTTCGTTCTCCTCGTTAACAGTCATGCCTAAATCACTGTTACGTAAAAGCAGTGCACTTCAGCAAATTTTCATAATCTTAAAACTTCCCTTAATTATATAATTTTTCTGAAAAAAATTTACACAGAGCATACATGTCGCTGTTTCTTGCCAATTACCGAATGGAATGTCATTCGCAATTCATATGCTACTAAATTTAGCTACTTAACTCTCGCGACTGGTTTAAACTTACCATACTGGCCTGTTACTGCCGTCCTTTAGATCGATCGTCTTTTTTTTTATGACGCTACGCCTCGTCGACATCTAGGTCATTATAGGCGGGGAAGGATTGGGGGCAAGGAAGTGGAAGGCCGACCACGGCCTTTTGAAGGAACAGTCCCGGCATTCGCCGGGAGTGATTTAGGGAAGCCATGGAAACCAAATCTGGATACCCAGAGGGTGATTCGAACCCACGTCCTCCCGAATGAGAGCCAGACCTCAAGGAATTCCGGAGGATGTGAATCCCGCTGATGATCTGTTCTAAAAAATTGACTTTTATACTGTAGTTAGCAGTAACGTAGTACAATTTGTAGTAAAATAGTGGCGGTGGGTTTATTAAGGGATTATGTTACTATGGGGGGACTATGTTATTTTCTCTTACCGAAATTTAACCTACATGTAGTCAAGTATTTAAGTTGTTGTAATAAAACGCCTATACTTACAACAGTAACTGTAAACAATAATTCATTTCATTTCGCTAGGTAGCGGAAATTTGTGTAACAATTTAATCATATTCTGATTGTAAATATGGCCTAATTTAGATACTAGATGACAGGCTGTAGAAAGTTATAACAAAATAAAAAAAAATAAAAAATAGGTCCAGTTCACTTACGACGCTCAGTATATTGCAACTGTATGTTCATTGATTTAATCGCGATGCTCCTGTTGCAATTTCCTTACACACCCATTTTCACCCTCCTTTTTTTGTTTTGTTTTTAGTTTTTACTTTTTTGTTTTTATTCTTTCTTGTGTTTTTTGTTTTCCCGATTTTTTGTTTTTTTCTGTTTTTGTTGTTTTTTTTATTAAATTCTTCAAGTTAGTTCTGAAAACTCATGAACAAGTGCAATACAAAATCTATAGCACAGGTATCATATATATTAAGCAGTAATTTCTCTGGTTACACAAAATAGGGATATACGTCTTCCAGTAATTATGTTTATATACCATAAATATCACAACATGAAAGAGGGACTAAATCGGTACTGACTTTGCCAGTAGTGTTAAGCCTTGACGATTTGAGGTTATGTGTAGCCCCAAAACCAAGCTACACTTGATAGGAAGCTCTTATCCCAGTTCCTTATACTTTGTCCGGAATCCAATTGAAAATCTGTGAATCTCTTAGTTTTCTTTCTTATGCCTGACATCGAACTAACACATGTATCACGTGCTAGAAAACACCGTTGGCGGTGTCAGCTTCCACCTGAAAAAGCAGCTGCGCTATCTAGTGGTAAAAGTCGTGAAAGGTGCGCGAGTGAGTGGCGCCTAGCTTGCTCGGTGAGATAAGCCGCAGGGATCGTAAATCCAGTGGTCCCGGGACGGCAGTCGCTAGCACAGCGAGATCCGGCTCGTAAGAATGAGAGGCAGGAGATAGACAGAACAGCAAGTTCGAGTCACAGATAACAACGAAAGAATTATGGGCATTTAAGACAGCACGAGAGACATGCATCAGTTAAAAAGGGTGTCAGACAAGGCTGTAGTCTATCCCTGTTAATATTCAACTTGTATGTAGAAGAAGCAATGAAGAAAGCCAAAGAAAAATTTCCATGTTATCAGGGAGAAAAAATCAGTATGCTACGATTTGCTGACGACATTGTCTTGTTAGCAGAGAGGGCTGAGGATATTGAGGAATTACTGAATGGCGGGAACAAAATACTGAAGGAATATTTTGGACTGAATATAAACTAAAGCAAGACAAAAGTGATGAAACGTAGCAGAAATGATACCAATATTAGTGGATTAAATATAAAAATAGGATCGGATGCAATAGGAGAAGTAAGAGAATTCTGTTACTTGGGAAGTAAAATTACAACCGATGGCCGAAGCAGGAATGATGTTAAAAGCAGAATAGCACTAGCAAAAAGAGCCTTCATGAAAAAGAGAAATCTTTTAGTTTTAAATATTGATCTAGGAATTAGAAAGAACGTTTTAAAACTCTTTGTGTGGAGCACAGCACTTTATGGTAACGTAACATGGACTTTAGGAACACCGGAAATAAAGAAAATTGAAGCATTTGAAATGAAGTGCTACAGCAGAATGCTGAAAATTAAGTCGACTGACAAAGTAAGAAATGAACGAGTTTTGGAAATGATGGGTGAGAAAAGAAGTTTGTGGAAGACAGGCTGGTAAGTCATATTTTGAGACATGCAGGATTGGTTAATTTGTTAGTGGAGGGAACAGTCGCAAGTAAGAACTGTAGAGAAAGACAGAGATTAGAATATATGAAGCAGATAATTGAGTACGTGGGCTGTAAGGGGTATGTAGAAATGAAGAGGTTAGCACAGGATAGGAAGGGATGGAGGATTGCATTAAACCAGTCGAAAGACTGACGAGAGCAAAAAAAAAAGTAGTGAAAAAGCAACGTTCAATAGGTTCGAAGATAATTATTAATATTATTTCTTTAATATCTGTGTTATATTTATACTGTTTTTGCTATCAGTAATGTGTGGGCAAAAGTAAATATCTGAACGCGAATTTCAGATGTTGCGTAACATTCGATAAACCCAAAAGCGAGATATCTGCTGACAGATGAAAGATATATTTCGTTGAAATTGAAGAAAGAACGGCTTTCAATACATTCTGCCTAGCTAAAGTCAGCTAAAAGGCATTATAATTACTATTGTATGTAGCAGTTCCTGATGCTATCTGAATAGGTGGCCCTAATCTATCTTGATCACGTAATCGGTATTTTACTTTTCTTCTCCTTCACTCTTTCAAACAACATATAACTAATTACTCTTAATATGCTTCAGTTCCAATGAGAGGAGCTATTGCTATAAATTTATAACACGTAGATCAAAAGGATTTGATTTATTTTACAACCGTCAGTAATTAACACAAAAATCTTTACGAAGTACTTTTCCTATTAAACAAATCGTTGAAATTAATTTCTAAACCTGTGGTGACTTTCATAAAGTCCATTCGCACCTGCTAATGCCTTTAGCCTCAGTTCCCTACAAGCTTACGTCTTCATTTCTCGCTTACTGACTCCTGAAATATTGATCATAAGCGAGCACATTCTCGCCCAGCAACGGAAAATCCCCGGACTCCCACACATCGCTACAATAATGGGTTCCGCTAGGAAATTAACGATTCCTCACACAACAGGGACAAGGCAACAATCTTGAAAAGCCCAAAAGATCATTTAAACATGTCAAAATTAAGATAAAACTAATTAAAGGGTAATAGGAATGTAGGGGGGGGGGGGGGGCATGACAGTATGTGGCATTCATGCCACATGTTCTAACCGAAATAGTTTCTATATAGCCAAAAATTTCTAATGGTATTTAATGAGTAATACACTAGAAATTTCCGTAATTTTCCAACTAGTAGTTTACATCATTTTGAAAATAACTTCGATATATAATCTGATTTTAATCGCTTTTCTTACTTGCAGTCTATTCGTTAATTTTTCTCTCTCTTGGTTTACATAACAGAAGTTTCCGTATTCGTAGTTAGTTTTTGGTTTATTTTTCTAAATATAAAAATTGTGTCTAAACAAAAATAAGCACGTTTCTATTGTATAATGATTTGTTACACGCCAGTACAAGATCATGTGTCGCAATTAGCTATGCTCTGTTGGAATAGTAACCACTACTGTGATACATCTGAGATGATCTCTTCAAAATTAAAGTAGTAAACATGGAATTACTATTAAACGACATCATGAGATCGCCTCACACCGTTAGAAAAGCCAATGAGCATCTAATAGACAGCAGTCACACCGAAGAATTTGTTTTAAGAGAAACATGTGTTTATAATAATAAAATATACCTACTTCTTCATTAATGTTACATTTTCATCTAGATTACAGACACGAATAAAATTATTCCTGTGAATTAGTTCATACTGGTACAGAACAAAAAATATTAAATGAAAACCTCGACAGTGTCAAACTCAATCATAGTGATTGGCCTTTAAGGGAAGTTTTGTTTTATGGCTGTTGTTTTAGAGAAAAGTAATACTGTACATGGTTCGTGTGACTTTAACTAATGATGCTTAATCTCTAGAAGAAACTAGTCGAAATCATATGATGTTACATAAATATAATTTTAACTTAACAAGAAAACTCTTTCTGATAAATAATTAACTCTGTCACTTTGTCAGTTTATTAACAAGTTGATATCATTATTGCCTTGTTTTATCCAAACGACTTAGTTGTATTTTCGAATATAAATGGACTTGATCTCGGAGGATTTTTTTTTTTTTTTTTTTTTTTTTTTTTTTTTTTTTTTTTTTTTTTTTTTTTTTTTGTACAGAAGTGACGGATATTCTATCGCATGACTTGCGTTATTGATATGCATATCCAATTCAATATTTTTACAATTTTCATATAACATATGATTACATCTTAAGTGACCAACACAGAGGCGAAACGATTATGCATGGTGGTTAAGTATGTGTATTGCACCGAGCGTGGTGGTGTAACGGATAGCGTTCTGGCCTCGCGTTCGGGAGGACGGCGGTTCGAATCCCCGTCCGGGCATTCAGATTTGGGTTTTCCATGGTTTCCCCAAATCACTCCAGGCGAATGCCGGGATGCTTCCTTCAAAAGGCCATGGCCGAATTCCTTCCCATTCCTTGCCCCCATCCTTTCCCGTCTCTAAAGACCACGTTGTTAAAAAGGGACGTTAAACTGTTACAAAAAAAAAAAAAAAAAAAAAAAAAAATATGTGTATTGCATTACAGTAGTTACCATGCTTGTGATTTCAGTTCAAGAAGCCCTATCAAAGTACACTAATTTGAACTCATGAGATTAAAATAGTGAGTGTAAAGTATTTAATGAATTCCGGTAACAACACTTAGACTTAATAAAGCTTCAAAATGTCACCACGATCTACAATTAATGAATGGTAACAAACTGTAACTTCGTATTTTCCATTTTATTTTTCTAACTAGTTCCATTTGGCTACCAGATCAAATATACAGTATCGACATTACTGCAATTTTTCGAATGTAGCTATGGTCGAACTTGCACAGTGCATTGTTTCCACTACGTAGAGGTAACTCACAGGAAACGTACCCAGGGCTGTGTCCACAATCGAACTGAAGGACAGATCTGCAACGCATGACTAACGTTGTACCACTATACTGCCATGACCGGCGTTTTTGTACGTTATTACTGAATTTACAGAATCGTTTCTCCTTACCAGGAAAATACAGTAATCTTTCCAACTTTATTTGGATTTTTTAAATACGTGCAAAGCTGATAGATACGTGGTATAGATCGGAAGGGAATCTTATAGATACGTTAGTAAAATTTTATAACTACGAGAGGAAATAATATTAAAAATATTTTAAAATATTTCTATAACTAGAAAAATAATGGATCAATCATTCGCGCTCACCGAACGTCTATCAATTTCTTCGTACCGCATACTGTAAGCTATTTTATTGGCTATACTGTTTACCTCTGATTCTTGTTCATATTTAACACACATAAGATTATAAATCTTCACTTTGATTCCACATTATTTTACTGATTTCCTTTATTTTCATTGAATTGATAAGTTCCATCGATAAAATGTAGTTTCACTTCTTTTCGTCTTCAACTCCAACATTTTTCATATATTTATTAATCGACATATCAATAATAATCCCGTATTTCTTTTCTTATTTACAGACTACAGAGATATTTGTTTATTCCATAGATATTTTTCTCCGGCGACTCCTTCTTCCAGAGACCTGTTTTTTTAAACCGAGGTGAAATATACAAGAAGAAATAAAAATATAGTGGTATATAGATAACCTCCGTTATTTCACAAAACGCCAACTGAAACCTCTGACTGTGAAGTTTTTTGTTTGATTATAAATATTCATATTTCATCCAGTATACTTTGTGTTAATATATTTGAATAAAATAAATGTTTAGATCGAAGTTTCTGGGTGGTTCTTTAATGATATAAAAGTGCCTACGACCTTATATAATATAGCACATAATGCAAACAAACAAAATAAGTTTAGAAAGTTTAAACAAATTATTCCGTTTATTCATGTAGTGGAAATATATTACTGACCGATGTCGAAAGATATTGATAAGCACTCGTTTATAAAATGAAATAATTATCCCAAGAAGATTCGAATTCAAATTTGTTTATTTTCCTTTACGACATCAGACTCCAAAGATAACAGATGCTTCAGCGATTATAACGTTCAATTACTACTCACAATACTTTAAAAAATTGAAGAACTTGTCTCTGCCGATCTCTTATATAAGCTTTACAGAAAATTCCAGAAAAATTCAAAGACTTCTGACCGACATTCCTGGAATTCTAACAATACTTAAACAGATAAAATCCCATTAAAAACAATCAGAATTAATACAAAATCATTCACAATCATTATGAAATTCTCAGAAATGAAAATTAAAGATATTTACACACAAAATTATCTACATAAATCAGTCCAAACCGTCGCAGATTGTCCTCTAAACATCGTAGATCCCTTCAATACTTGGAATTACAAGCTTTTATTCAATGTTTCTTGCATAGTACTGTCCTAGAAGATAATAAATAGTATTTATATAATTTCTTTCAAAAAAAAAAATGTTCATTTACACAAATGATATATATTATTTCTATAAGGTATTTTTTTGTCACAAGACTGTATCTTCCTTAATACTTAACCGAAATCAATGAATGAGGTGTCATTTTAAAGCTAATGGTCTTCACTTTTGTCACATCATATTTAAAAAAATGTAATTTTCGGAATTCGACCCTTAAAGGGCGAAAATGTCTGTATTTCTATAATGCTGTTTTCTGTGTTACGAGTTTATCTCCCTGGAAATCTATCTGAAATCGTTTAATGAAGTATCATTTTAAAGATTAAGATCTCCGCTTTAGTGACGTCATATATTAAGACAGAAATGTTTTGGAATTCGACCCTTAAAGGGCAAAAGTATCAATATTTTTGCAATTCGTTTTTGTGTCACGAGCGATGTATCTCCCTTAATATCTAACCGATATAGATAAATGAGGTATCATATTAAAGACTAAGGTATCCGCCGTGGTAACATTATATTTTAAGAAAGGAATTTTTCGTAATTCGACCCTTAAACGGAAAACTGTCAATTTTTTTGAAATACGTTTTTTTTGTATCTCGAGCCATTTATCTCCCTGGATATCTAACCAAAATCGATAAATTAAGTAGGATTATAAGGAGTAATGTCTCAGCTTTGTGAAATCATATTTTAAGAAAGAATGTTTTTGGAATTCAACCATTAAAGGGAAAAAGTATAAATTTTTCTATAACGCATTTTTGTGTCAGGAGCGATTTATCTCCCTAAATATCTAACCGATACAGATAAATGGGATATCATATTAAAGAATAAGGACTCCGCCATGGTAACATTATATTTTAAGAAAGGTATTTTTCGTAATTCGACCCTTAAAGGGCAAAAATGATAACGTTTCTAAAATGCGTTTTTTGTATCTCGAGCCATTTATCTCCCTGGATATCTAACCAAAATCGATAAATGAAGTAGGATTATAGGGAGTAATGTCTCAGCTTAGTGAAATCATATTTTAAGAAAGAATGTTTTTGGAATTCAACCCTTAAAGGGAAAAAGTATAATTTTTTCTATAACGCATTTTTGTGTCACGAGCGATTTATCTCCTTTGATATCTAACTGTAATAGATAAATGGGATATCATATTAAATACTAAGGTCTCCGCCGTGGTAACATTATATTTTAAGAAAGGACTTTTTCGCAATTCGACCCTTAAAGAAAAAAAAGTCAATTTTTCTAAAATGCGTTTTTTGTGTCTCGAGCCACTTATCTCCTTGGATATTTATCATAAATCGACAAATGAAGTAAGATTATTAATTATAATGTCTCAGCTTTGGTGACATCATGTTTTAAGAAAGAAGTTTCTGGAATTCAACCCTTAAAGGGAAAAGTATAAATGGTTCTACAACGCATTTTTGTGTCACAAGCTATTTATCTCCTTTCATATCTAACCGATATAGATAAATGAGATATCACATTAAAGACTAAGGTTTCCGCCGTGATAACATTATATTCTAAGAAAGGAATTTTTCGTAATTCGACCATTAAAGGGCAAAAATGTCAATACGTTTTATGTTTCTCGAGCCTATTATCTGTTTTGATTTATAACCAAAATCGATAAATGAAGTAGTAGTATGAAGAGTAATGACTCAGCTTTGGTGACATCATATTCAAGCTCACTATTCATCGCATTTGTTTCGCGAAATATTCGCACGGGTCGTCTAGTTCAATATTAATTTGAATAAAAATACACAAACCCATATTTACTCAACTCCCAGGTTATTACAAATAATTCTTAAAATACAATTTCATTAAAGGTCCGGGTCTGAGAACCGTTATAATACGCTAGACGAAGGTTATTATTTGAAGCACCATAACGCTGAAGCTGCCATCTGACGGCAAGGTCCCGCGTTAGATAACATCCGTCAGGTGGTAGCCGTCACACGCGGCCGGGAAACTTCGCCGTAAACCTTGCGTGCACCGTGAGTTGGCTCTCGTTTCAGTTATCTCCCTACTTTAACCTGGTCACTTTCTGACAAACGGGTTTCGCAAAATTGCCTTCTATCGTTGCCAATAAATCAGACTTCTCAAAAGATGAAATGATTAGGCTAAAAGCTGAGCTTGCTATTCAACCCGAAGATTGGTTAGATACTCCCACAGGCGGTGTACTTTACCTGGTATTGGAGTTAGGGCTGCCGATTTCTTTCCTCCTCATCTAACCTGACCCAGTAATCCTACCGGTAATGGGGATCTACAGTTTAAACGTTGAATCGAATCAGAAGCAATCTGTCGTACTTCACCTTACACAACAAGCTATGCTTGAGGTGAAGGTCGGGGATACGAACTGGGGACCTTCCGATCTTCAGTCAGAGGCATTAAGCGCAATGATTTGGGCGAACAAAAATTATGATTGTTATGTTGATATTATTATCCCACTTATGAAAGTATTCTGCCTGAAAAATATGATACAAATGTAAGACGCAAAATGAACATTTATTTCATTAAATGTCGGCGGTGTTCGAGTTTTTAGCTTTCCTGAAGCTGTTTCTACCACTCAGGCGTTGTGTACTCATGTCTATCTGTCTGCCACAGATTAATTTTTAGGGAAATATCTTGAATAATAGTGATGATGCTACTTGATTCAATTCCTACTGCCATTCATTTCACTTCTACAAAGTTTCGATTTGGAGCAATAAGTTTAAATACCTCCCACAGAACAGCATCCGACAAACTAAATGGGTGTTGTGTTTTTGAGAAGAGTAACTTTAAACCAGAAAAGTTATGTATGAATCGCTAGTTATCGAAAACACCGTTGGTTTATTGATAACATAAAATGTAATTAAGAATATGTTGTCCAATCAACTATTTCCATGGTAACTATAAAACGACGCAATAAAGAACGCTATATCTAACAGCACATCACCTAACAATTATTAAACTTTGTTAATCTAGAACATGAAGCCTCCATTTCCGGTTTTTACAAAATAAAATTCCAAATTTTAGTTTGCGCAATTCTTATGTATGTATGTATGGATCTAAATACACACATATACACATATTGGGGGAAATTCATTTTTGGCGGTTATTGCGTTTCTGTTTTTTCAAAATGAAAACACGACATATTTTTACTAGGAAATTAGTTAGACTGAAGAGTGCACCTTAGAACATCAGTTTTTGTTTGTGGGATGCTGCATGTGGCATTTTATACGGTTAAGAGACAAAGTGTTATAATTACAAAACCACAGAAGAATCAACGTTACTCTCGTAATATAGGTTCAATTACATAACAGTTTATTAGGAATCTTACAAGTTTAGTTATTCAAAATCTATCAATAATAATTAATATTTTTCTATGCGTAAAATTCTTTATGAAAAAAGTAACTGTTTCCCATAACTTTGTTCATTGGTTTTTAATTCGCAAATCATTGTGAAATGAAGTAACTCGCAAGGACGATTTGACCTCCTTATTTACTGCCAAAGCATAGTCAAGAATGTTGCAAATGCAGTGAGAAATCCAGTGGAGTGATGATTCTCACAATTGAGTTAAAGAACTGATTGTGATAGTTAGAGTCACAATTAAAAAGAAAATACTATCGAGCTTCATGTATAAACATCAAGCATCAAGCTGATGTACATAATTACGACAATATTATTGTAATTTAATTACAGGTATCATTATTATAAATAAGTATAATAACAGCATTATTTTTGAGTTCATTGGCAGCAAGGAGAAGCGAACCAGAGATGATGATATAGCATAGATAGGATATGTACATATATATCCTCTCTTTGCTATATCATCATCTCTGGTTCGCTTCTCCTAGCTGCCAATATATATAAATAAGAACGAATGAACGAAAAAATGGATAGAAGAAAGACATAAACAAGACCAATGCGAGGATGGTTTGATGGGAAAGCAGCACTGAAGATGCGAATAAATGACAAATGTATGGATGATGGTTTAGAAGAACCGTAGTTGTATCAAGAAATAGTAAACTTTTTTAACTGCTTTACGTCTCCTATAACAACTAGGTCTTTAGAGACGGGAAAGGATGGGGGGCAAGGAATGGGAAGGAATTCGGCCACTAGCCTTTTGAAGGAAGCATCCCGGCATTCACCTGGAGTGATTTGGGGAAACCATGGAAAACCCAAATCTGGATGCCCGGACGGGGATTCGAACCGCCGTCCTCCCGAATCTACATCTACATCTATACTCTGCAATTCACAATTACTGTGGGTGGCAGAGGGTGCTAAGCACCAATCCTATTTTAGAGTATTCCAATCCCGAATAGAACGAGGAAAGAAAGAATACATAAATTTATCAGTACGGCATCTTATCTCTCGAATCTTATCCCTTCTGTCATTGCGACCTAAATAGGTTGTAAACTAATGGTAAATGTTGTAGAAGATATTCTTGAATAAATGTTGTATTTTATGAAGAAAAACTAGGACATTATTTTGTGTAAAGAAACGTGACTAAGGATGTTCCATCAAAATTTGTGATTGGAAAAGATTGAAAACAATAAGATAATACAAGTTACGCGCAGGACAATTGGAGGTAACGTCACAAAATTAAAAAATTAGTAAGTAACGGTCATTTGCAATAGAAGAACGTGTAGAGTTGAATAGTAGAAGAGTAGCTAACGCGGATCTCTAAGTGTAAATAGGAGACCCGTTTAATATAAAAAAGTTATGTACCGGTAGAAGCTTTTTAGTATAATTACCGAGCGTGGTGGGTCAGCGGTTAACGCTCTGGCCTCGCATTCGGGAGGACACCGGTTCGAATCCCCGTCCGGGCATTCAGATTTGGGTTTTCCATGGTTTCCCCAAATGACTCCAGGCGAACGCCGGGATGCTTCCTTCAAAAACGCATGGCCTAATTCCTTCCCGTTCCTTGTCCTCAGTTCCATCCCGCCTCTAATGACCTCTACGTAGACGAGGCGAAAAGCCATTAGTAAAAAAAAAAATTAGTATAACTGTAAATAAATATAATATTATCGAATGGTCTTAATCACCTAGTGCTGACGTTTGTTACCAGATGCTCAGTCATCTTCTATCATTACTAACCCGATAAGAAGGGCTAACAGTTTAGTGTGGAATTCAAACACTGAGCGAGCGAGAGTTGCATATTGGTTTCAATTCCGAATAATTTTATTTCGCTCATAACGATATGATACCGTTGGTACATATCTCGGTACCATTTCTACAGAGAAAAGAATCTCGCCTTTGAATGCGTACTAGTTCTGAGAAACTTTTATCTTAATATATCAGATGCACAACGTCATATCAAAAAGGAATATACCTTATTTCATTTCTTGGGCTAATACGAAGACTATTTTTTTTATTTTTCAGCTTCCCAACTATGCATGATTATCAAACATACCGCATATTACTGTTGAGATCTCAGGCTGTGTTCAGAACACTTACAATACATACATATAGGTTTTCCGTGAATCACGTACAACGAAATGTATGTGGCTTCTCGCAGTCAAAATATTAACGTCGTACAATATAATTTGCACTGTTAGGAGCTCTTGTCACACCGAGATGGAAGGAGGCCGATATTGGCCTCCTACCTATCATTCGGGAGGACCGGGGTTAAACTCGGTTCGGCCATCCTGTCTGAGGTTTTCCGTGGTTTCCCTCAGACAATTAGGCGAATGCTGGGATGGTTCCCTAGAAGGCCACGGCCAACCTTCCATCCCCCTTCCCTCCCGTAGTAGTAGATTGGCTGAAAAGAGTCCCCTATGACTCTCCAGCAGCCCGCCTCCCAGCCTTCTGCTGGGAGGAATGAAATGGTAAAAAAAAAAAAAAAAAAAAAAAAAAAAAAAAAAAAAAAAAAAAAAAAAAAAAAGCTCTTGTCAGACCGAGATGGGAGGAGGCCAATATTGGCCTCCTACCTATCATTCGGGAGGACCGGGGTTAAACTCGGTTCGGCCATCCTGTCTGAGGTTTTTCCGTGGTTTTCCTCAGACACTTAGGCGAATGCTGGGATGGTCCCCTACAAGGCCACGGCCGACCTTCCATCCCCCTTCCCTCCCCGTAGTAGTAGATTGGCTGAAAAGAGTCCCCTATGACTCTCCAGCAGCCCGCCTCCCAGCTTTCTGCTGGGAGGAATGAAATGTAAAAAAAAAAAAAAAAAAAAAAAAAAAAAAAAAAAAAAAAAAAAAAAAAAAAAAAGCTCTTGTCATATTATTTTTTCACCTAATTTTTTGTATAGTAAGTTATATTTTCATAAACTTATTTACTTTATCTAAATCTTCTTCGAATGTAAAACATTTGACCTAAGCATGAAACTTTTAAAAACAATAGAGCTGTAAAAGTAACGAGAATTTGTGTACCTGTATTTATTCGTTACTAAACCAATCAATACTCGTTACTATACAATCGTTACTCGTTAGTTTTGACACAATCGAGCACTAGTATGAAGCAACGCGTCGAGGTTACGGGATGACTTCGTTTGTACGAAAATTTTATGTAAAATAAAACAAAAGTTAGAATATCGCATTTTATAATAAACGCAGTCCATAAATGTGACAATTAAGTTTTTCCCGGCGTATGGTAGACAGGAATGTGTGCGCCTCGTGGTACTGGAGCATAGTACCACGAGGCGCACACATTCGGTGTCGAACCGTCGCGGCAGCTACTTCGCGATGACAGCTCACCAGATGAAGGCAGCGGAGGTGACTGCCGAAACGTCGTGTTTAAAAGATCTTATCCGGCAGAAGACCCGTGAAGAATTCCTGGCAGTCCATAAATGTTAGAAATAAATAAAATCTCACTGATGTATTATCTATTTAATTTTATATTTCTAAATTATGCTCTAATATTAATTATATTAAAATAATGTACGCGCAATATGTTTCTGCTTACACATTTTCCTTCGTAACGAAACTTATTCCAATCAAAACTCTCAGAAATACGCGAAGCATGATATTCAAATGTTCATTGTCTCATTCAGATTCATTTAGTCACTGGGCGAACCATTCCAGTTCCCACATGATGCATCGTATTTGTTCTTATATCAAATCAAACTGACATCCATACGACAAATGCGTGTAACGAAATGAATTTGTGAGTATCGTTTCGGTACTTCGAGTCAGGCGATCTATTCGTTACTCAGCTACAGCTCTAAAAAAAAAAAAAAAAAAAAAATAAGTTATGTCTAACAAATGGGCCACAGAAGGGAATGAGTAACCAAACAATATATCTTTAGTAATGTTAATGAGTAAATTTACCCTTGGCAGCTCGTAAAAATGAGAGGAATAGCAAGATCAGAAATATTCCGTTGCATCAAGCTAGGAAGACAAGTTCAAATTTAATATGTCCAAAAATCTAAAGCAAATAGTTAACGACCAGTGTATTCTTCCTGTGATGACATATGACTGTAAAACCTGGACACTTAACGAATTTATAAATCGAATAATCAGACCGGCTCAGCGAGCTTTGAAATTGTCAATGCAAGGTTCACCTAGAAAAGACATGAAGAGAACAACCGCATTAGATCAGTCACTGAGGTTTTGGCGAAGACAGCCTCCATAAAGTGGTAGTGAGCGCATGTTTCTCTCAGAAAAGACTAAATATGGAGAAAAACATTGTAAGAGTGGAACCCAAGAGATCATCAAAGACCGCTGGGCAGACCGCCCGACTGATGGGATAAGAACATATGCAGCGTTGTTGGAGTTAACTGGCAGAGGATCGACCAAGATCGTTCGACGTAGAGAAGACCGCTCAAGCGTTATCTCAACTCATGACACTTATGAATTGACTGATGATGATGACTAGGGTTCGGATCTTTATGACAAGTCATATTTTTTCTGCCATTTTTTTTTTTTTAGCTGTAATGCTGAGTTAAATTACGTTTAGACATTTCTGAATGTATTTTATGTATAATATAAATGCATATTCTGGCTCTTTTCCTAGTTTTGGTCATATTATGATAATATTTATAGTAATACTAGCTGACCCGGCAATGCTTCACTATTGCTGGACTTGAGTAGGCACATAGATTAAATGAAAAAATATTTACATATAAATTTTAAACTGCTGTTTCTTTCATTTTCAGTTGGAAAGGGTGAGAGGGGATGCGCTTTGGAAAACATATGCAGGCAGTATTTTTCTGTTTGTTTCAAAGTATAAGTGTGCAAATTCCCATTGAGATCTGATGAAATATGTGGTTTTGTCTAAATTATGGGGAGGAGGGGTGGGTATTTTAATTTTTTTTGACAGGAACCATTTTCGACATCCCCTCGACAATTCTCCATAGCTTTGCCGTGATCGGACGAACGGTTTGCGGGTTTGTTTAAATTATGGGGTGTTATGGGGAAGAGGGGGTAATTAAGGTGGTGGAAAGAGAGGAGAGGGATTGGGTTTTTGTGAAATTAATGTGTACAGTATTTCTCTCTCTTTTTTAAAGTATAAGTGTACAAATTCTTATCTAAATTGGATAAAAAATGTGGTTTGCCTAAATTATGGGGTAAAAACGTAATGGGGGTGGAAAGGGGGAGAGGGGATGAATATTCGGAAACCATATGTTGGCAGTATTTTTCTGTTTGTTTTAAAGTATAAGTGTACAAATTCTTATCTAAATCGGATTAAAAATGTGGTTTGCCTAAATTATGGGGTAAAAACATAATGGGAGGGGGGGGGTGGAAAGGGGGAGAAGGGATGAATATTCGGAAACCATATGTTGGCAGTATTTTTCTGTTTGTTTTAAAGTATAAATGTACAAATTCCTATCTAAATCGGATAAAAAATGTGATTTTGCCTAAATTATGGGGTGTTATGGGGAATAGGGGGTGACTTTTTTGAATTTTTCTAATAAATGGTATAGGAATGCGTAGAAGACGAACAAACCCACAAACAAACATTGATTTTTATATATAAGATTTCGAAGAAAAATATAACTTTTTCATAGTACCGGAAATTTACTAGAAGTTATAGGTGATAAATTATATATCCCCATATTAGATTTAGACCCACTACAGACATTATTATGGAGTGAATATAATTTAATTACTCTGCAAACTCATAACTGTAAACTCAGAGAAAACAGGCAATATCAGTCATATATTCGCAAGATAATTACTTTAAAATCAAAGTTAATTTTTTCTCATCATTTCGGCTGTTAATATTTGAATATACGGATGCACAAGTAATGTATTTTTTTAATACATTGTTTCTCACTGCTTTGGACATTATAAAATAAACATATTTTGTAAAAGTGTGATGAATCTCGAGGGCCGCAAAAAATTTCAAGGCGGACCGCATTGGCCACCCCTGTTCTTAACGTTAATGTTGCGCCCGCATTTTAATCTTTACAATGCTGCAGCAGTATGCCTGTGGCGATTCGCGTCAATAAAGCTTTTGAAAATTATCATCAGTCATCGTTAAATCTACAGTGGATCAGTGAGTACCACCATGCCGAAATCAAGATTTTCTGAAAGTGCGTGGATAAGAAGTTATATAAAGGAATTTAGAGTGGAGTACTTTAATGCGCTCATTGTAGCCATGATGGATAGACGCCGCACAATGCACTCTCTCACTTTTTGCATTTGGAATGCTAACAGCATCTATAGCCAACTGCACGAATTCAGGCAGTTCCTCCTCGAGCAGACAGTAGACGTGTGTTTGGTGACCGAGACACATCTGAAACAAGGACTGCGTGCCTCTGTAGCCAACTACAACTGCTATCGGCGGGACAGGCCCACTGCCGGAGGAGGAGTAGTAATCTGCATCAAAAGAAATATCCCCCACCACGAAATTACAGTTCCAGCACTACAGCAGATAGAAGCCGTCGGTTTCGAGTTGGTAACTGCCAACGGCAAACTAACAGTAGTTTCTGCCTACTGGCCCCCACGTAGAATACTGGAGGAGGCTGACTTCACAAATTTAGCCGCCATCAGAGGCAAACACCTGATTGGAGGGGACCTAAATGCCAAGCACCCCGACTGGAACAGTAGGGTTGCTAACCAGGCGGGTAAGGCACTGCGAAGATTAACCAACAGATACGACATGTGTGTGACCGGCCCTGAGGAGCCTACGCATTATCCCGGCGCTGGAGGAAGACCGGACGTACTTGACATACTCATAACGAAAGGTATTCCCGGCTTTGTGGCTGCCTCCACCATTGACCGGCTGTCGTCAGAACACTGCCCAGTGCTGGTGGATATTAACATCGGACCCTGGCAAACACTGGAAGAAACCAGGCCCAATTATTATAAAACCAACTGGAGGCGTTATCAACAGTTACTTAAAGACGAATTCACTGCTGCCGCCGATACAGGCAACATCGATGAAGCCATCCAAAAATTTGAAATGGCAGTATGCAACGCCTCTACGGCCACGACACCACTAACGTCACCCAAGCACGCATCCCCACAACTTCCACCTCAACTAGTGGCGCAAATAAGACATAAAAATCGGATTGCGAAAGAATGGAGGTTAACAAGGAACTCCCTTACGAAACGACTTTTAAACCGCATACAGAGAGAGCTAAAGGTTTCCATGACGGAGCATAGAAATAGGAAATGGGATGCCCGTATATCTATGCTTAACCTGGATGATGAATCGCTTTGGAACCAAACCAGGAGGTTCACTCGATACAGGAAACGACTTACACCGCTCCACGGTGAGAGAGGACTTGTATATAGCCCTGAGGATAAGGCAGACATCTTCGGAAAGAACTTCCGGCCAGCGCAAACCAAAATGAATCACCGCCATCTGAATAAAAGTGCGCCGTAGACTAAAAGTCTTTCTCAATGCGCAGGACGCGTTTGAAATTGAGCCAATCACTGCTGAGGAAGTAGCCAGTTGTGTTTCTAAACTGCCCCCTCGCAAGGCTCCGGGACGGGACAAGATTAACAACCTTCTTCTCCGCAAACTACCACCTGAGGCGATAACATACCTTCTGCAACTTTAAATAAAATTCTAAGGCTGCAACAATACCCTTGAAACTGGAAACACGCAGAAGTAGTCGGTATACATAAGAGCGGGAAAGACCCACTCTTCCCTCAACACTACCGGCCTATTAGCATCCTTCTAGCCGTTAGTAAAGTGTTTGAGAGACTGGTACTCAAACGACTGTACACCCACATAGAAGCAAACAGTATCATCCCAGACCACCAGCTAGGATTTATCAAAGGCCACTCCACCACTCAGCAGCTCATTAGAGTCGTCTAGAAAGCTACCAGAGCCTTCAATTTCAAGGAAAACTGCGGGTTGGTGCTACTTGACATCTCCAGAGTGTTCGACTCGGTATGGCACTCGGGACTCCTGCTCAAGCTCTATGAGCAGGGGTTCCCAGGCCTGTATGTGAAGCTTATTAGGAGCTACCTCATCGGCCGCACATTCAGTGTCCGTGTCAACAATGCTCTCTCAACTAGAAGACGGATCCGGGCCGGTGTCCCCCTAGGGTCAGTTCTCGGACCAGTACATTACACACTGCTCACTGCTGACGTGCCTAATAACCCCGGTGTAGAGATTGCGACCTACGCAGATGACACCGCATACTTCTCTCTCAGCAAAAGCAGAGCTATTATAACCCGACGTCTCCAGGAAGTCCTACAGAAAACTCTTGCTTGGGCCAGGAGGTGGACAATAGAAATCAATCCTGCTAAAACGCAAGCCATTATGCTTACGCGAAGATGCGACCCAGCGCTACCGGTGATACCGCATCCTCTATTACACCTCAATGGCAAGGACATCCCCTGGTCTACAACTGTTCGCTATCTAGGGATCACACTGGATAGGAGACTAACGTGGCACGCCCACATAGAGGAAGTTAGATGCCGAGCGAGTGCGAGATTACAACAACTCTACCCACTCATCAATTTTAATAGCCGACTACCTCCAACTATTGGAATCAAAATCTACACTACCCTCATCCGACTAATTATGGAATATGCATGTCCCGTATGGGCATACGCCTCAAATCATGAAATACAAAAGCTACAAGTCATTCAAAACCGGGCATTGAAGAGAGCCCTACACTTGCCACGCCTTTTCCCGACCGATGCCCTACACGAGACTACTGCACTGCCTATGCTCCTGGAAAGATTCAGGGTGTTGGCAAAATCATTCTACAAAAGCTCCTAGAAGTCAAAAAATCAAATGGTCAAAAACATCGGCCAGTATGGCATTTCAGCAGACCGACATAAAAGACCATTGAGCTTAATAAACTAATGTACCAACATAAAGACCAACCAACTCAGAAGAATTTACCAACATTCCTATTAGGAGAAAATATCCTAGGATAACAACTCCCATAAAACACTGCCTATTGAAGAAATGGCAGAGAATGGTGGCTGATGATGATGAGTACTTTAGTACAGACGAAAGAGTCTTTTCTGTAAATTATGTCAAATTAAAGTGATAAACGATTTAAAATTTGATTTTTCAATGGTGCAGTTAGTGTATTGAAGCAAATTATGCTGTCTGAATGAAAGATAAAATAAATGATGTATGGTTGAGCATGTTTTGATGTATATTAAATTTAAATGTACCGTCATATTTTGTTATTTTTAAGTCATATTAACCTGTTCTTAAGGTTGTATTGGCATGCATATACCTCTAATTTTTTGGTCATGAAGATGCGATGTTTACTAATGTTCATTGTGTGCAAACAAATTTTCTTCTTGTTGTTGTTGGTGGTTTTTTTTTAACGAAATTTGGTCGACCAAGTACTTCTGGTACTAGGAGCCTAAAAAAACTATCAGATTTTTTTTTATTTCGTTGTAATAATTTTGTTCGTTACTAATGTATCTATACTCAATCACAAGGGATTTATTTACATAAAAAACGAGTCTTTGAGGCTGAAGAATTATTGGACGTCTGTATATATTATGTGTATTGTGGTCCATAACCTACAGTGCGAGTGAATTATTTTGTAGCTACGGGAAGAAGATCCAAGCACCACCAATAATGTAATGAAGCAGGCGAACCCTCAATTGTCGTGTACATTTTATGAATATTTACCGTGACTGCACAGAGCACACCGTAAGAGATATACAAGTGACATTCAAGGGAGATACGGCTTATGTAATGTATTTCGACGTATCGCTGATTAATTTTTTGCTATTTTTCATGCAATATTGCGTCAAGCGAGATACCGTTCAGGAACTTATTCCCAGAATTATCCAAACCCCTGTTTAGAAATCTTGATTCGTCAACAATCGAAAGTGTCCAATTTTTATACTAACTACCAGTTAAATGCACTGAGAGATTATGTATAATATTTTCTGTTAACAGCAAGACCGCTATTTGTCACAAAAATTAGATCACATTTGATATAAGAAATTAATAAGCATAATTGTTTCACTAGATCGTATTAACGGATATGACATCAAAAGGTGAAGCAATAAATACATTAAAGCCTTAATTTGTGTGCCAAACCGATTCTGACGGATCATATACTGTGTATATAAAGGAATTTCCGTCCTGTGGGAACAGCACAGGTTCATCAATTATAAGTTCATAGGTAATACATTATAACATGTTCTTTACATAAACTTTGAACAGTACTCAGATATTTTGAAGGAGAAGATCAAAGTAGCCTGCAGCGTACCAGATTGATACTTCATAACGCAATTAGTATCTATGGAATCTAGTTTTAAAGAAGTAATATACATGGAAATGGAAAGTTAAGCGGAAAATTCTGACTTTGGGAGCTGAAATATTACCGGGAATTTATTAACATCCTGTAGCCATTATTTAGATTGAGGTGCTAAAAAGTATTTTCCCGCATGGACATTAACATGAAAAGCGGACTGTATGAAAATGATATGACTCAGAATTGACACTTGTTGGTAATAAGTCTGGTCTAGGGTAGTTTGTAAGTAATGATGTTTTGACTGGTACCGGGCTTGGTGGGTGATTGGAAAAGTCAGACCAGGAATTCGGTAAGTGTGCTCATATCTCAAAACCGCCAACCAGTTTTCAGTTTCCAATAGTTTTCCAAAATCAGTCCAGTTTGACATCGATGAGACTTACGGCATTAAACAATATTAATAACAACAAATCAGGTTACCAACTGTACAGTAATTGCAGTAAACGTAATTTTTACTATTACAGTTTCATGAAATTTTACTGTCCAAATTAGGCTGTTCAGGTGGATACTACTATATGTGCAACCAGAGTAGCCACCGTTGCTCGGCGGCTGACTATGAAAGTACTGATGTTTTTCCCTTTTCATCGGTCTGTCGTGAACTTTCGCCATAAGATGCGTGCAGCTTCGTAAACCAAATGTAAAATTTTTTTTCCACTTAATTTAAATAACATGTTCATCAACTTTCGTAAAGGTTGGATAGAAAGAGCTGATTTGTGTGTCTCCACACCAACTTTAAAACGATTTGTTCATTTCAAGTTCCAATTTCCCGGTCACTATTTGCTCGATGGTAATCATTCGAACGCTAATAAACAGAAAATTTTATAGTTTCGGAATATGACCATCCACTTTGTCAACTTCCTTCCGTTTTCGAGATATTACAGCAAACTGAACCGTATTCTTAAAGGTAATGATGGGGGAGAGATGGAGGGATCTTGGAAATCAAATGCAAACAATATTTCCCCCTTTTTAAGGCAGTAGTTCTCAACGGAGATAGTGCCGTCCACAGGTGGGCGTTGAAGTCATCTTGGAGGGCGTTTCTGGTCCAACGTAAATTCGGGGGCCGTTGAGGACCAATCGCCGCCCCCCTGCATTCCAGTATTATTCCTGGCTTTAAGGGCTCCATCAAAGAAGATTTGAACTGCATTCCCATGATCGTATGTAGCCGAAAGAGTGTTTAGTGTAGTCAGTGATTTATTTAATAAGAAATGAAACAGATTTTGAACAGTGCAGCACGGTGATTTAAAACTGCTGAGGTCAAATAAGGTACATATTGAAAAATTAGTTTAATCACACAAAACTCAGCGCTCACATTAACAATATTTTTTTAATATTACGTATTTGTTAATCAATACACCAATTTTATTTATATCTTTTAATAAGGTAATTTTAGAAATATAAGTGTAAAAGCAAGTAAATATGACATCGTTCTCTTCACCTAAGAGCGACGGCATCATATCACAGTAAAGAATAAAAGTGACACTATGTGTTACATTACTTATTACTTAAAAAAATAAAAGTACGGTGAGCAATTTTTTGCTTGAAACGGGGGGCATCGAGTAATTTTTTTTATCGAAAACGGGTTGGAAGATCAAATAAGGTTGAGAACCTATGTTTTAAAGCATAAGTACTGAATGATATATCAGAGATAATTAAAATATGCAATTAAAATCACGATCTCATGAAAGTGGAGCATAGCCTAACCGAGTTGTCGTGCGTGATAGCTCATTTGTTTTTTCACTGAAAGATGTCAGCGTGTTAATGAGCTCTTCTCACAGAGCAGCCAATATATTAAGCTGATAAAGGAAATGTGATGTCCTTCGTCCTGGATTAGAGCAGGCTTAAGGTAGGTGGGTCTGAGTCTAAGATCCGATGTCTACACCGTAGCAGTAATATGCGAAGTGAGCCGTGGGGTTAGCTGTCGACTGGAGATGCGATGTAACCCCTCACTGCGCGACGCCGCTGGAAAATTGGTGTCGGGCACTAAACTCGAGCTCATCTCGGTCGGGCCTGATTACTCGTTTTAGGGCGACATCGACTCCATCACTAGCAAAACCGTCAGCGCCGCTGCCACCGTGACAAGTGGAGCGTGTGTTCACGTGACACACCGAGACGGCGCCTCGAGGGATAGGCAGCGCCGCAGCACAGACCAGCTGACGTAGACGATATGTTTAGGTTCATAGTGGAGGGGGAACAAGATATCTGTCTGCTTATATTACCCTAATAAAGTAAATTGGTACGTCTTTACAACTTAGTGACAGAATTTACATTTAATACTCACATGTACAAAGCCTCTAAAAATTCTACCCTTAACGGGAATCGAATCAGGGATCCTAAATCCACTTTTTCTTAAAATTTACTTGGAAACCTGAAATTATTTCTGAAGAAGTACGCCACTCAATATGGCGCTTAATAATTACTGTCTGGCGCTTTTTTAAAGCACTTGACACATCTATAGAATCTCCCCTTCTGCGTATCTTCCATAATTTCAGCTTGCAATTCCAAAATGTGTGAATCATTTTTTTTTAAATATCCACTACATCGACGAGCTGTTAAGCCATAGCCACAAACTAAAACTTGTGGCTTACTGTGTACCAAAAGTAAAAGTATCGTCTGATAGCTTCAGTAGACGTTACGGATTCTTATTAGATACGAATACAGATAGCAATCGTGTTTAACTTGTATCCATTCGATATTTAATAACTGACACAAATTCGACTCTTATTCTCGTGATATACTGTCGGTATGTGTTTACATAGAGGTATCATCAGCTACGAATTATTTACATTGGTCTTAGGATGTATGGTATTTGCTCATTTCTGTTTTTTTCTACGAAGCGCTTAAAGCCATGAGTCGAATTCTCATTACTTCTATGTAGTAGGCCTACAATGCGCCTTGTTGCAAGCAAAAAAAAATGAATATTCTACTATAACAATTGGACATACCACTCACGTCGAACATACGTAATAACTGTATAATTCCAGGGGGTTTCTGGATAGTTACTTCATGAAGAAAAACGAAGATGGCTACTTCCAGGAAATGAGGAAACATTTCTCATGAACTAAATTAATGAATGTAGCAGTTTCAGGATACTATCGGAAACATAAATATGAGTGAGAAGCGGTAAATGAAAGACCTTTGCTTTAGGGTCCCTTATTCCAACATGCGGGGGACTACGTGTGCTTTTCTCGGAGTGAATATGATTTATGAGTTACCAAGAGAAACGATGAATAATTTACCAAAAACTTTGAAGGAATTTAAAGAAAAAATTTGTAGAGGGCAAATGTAGGTGGGTGCAGGATAGGGGGAAGATAGCTGTGTAGGGAAATTGCCACCGGAGCCTGTGCTCCATTGCAATTAAATTAAATTAAATTAATTATTCCGCGAACTCATAACTGTAAACTCATAAATAAAACAGGCAATATCTATCATATAACTTCGGCGTGTGCACCCCTCACTAACCACGTAACTCATTTCCAACGGCATTAATAAGGTTTAAAACCGAAATATTGTGTTTTCTTGTGTTCCCGTCATATATGTTTTTTACTCGTCGCAGCTTTCAACTTTGGTGAGTGATGAGTCATTTTCCTTTTCCTTGTAATTTATACTGTCATATATTCGCAAGATAATTATTTTAAAATCAAATTTAATTTTTTCTCATAATTTCGACATTACATTTTTGTATATGGATGCACAAATAATATATTTTTTAATATACTGGTTTTCACTACTTTGGTTGTTATAAAATAAATATATTTTGTAAAAGTGTGATGAATCTCGCAGGCCTGGTTTATAGACTGCAACTGACGTATACAGAAATATGAAAATTTTTAAGCACTATTATTTTTGTATCCATTAACAATCTATTATCGCCTTCAGGCCTAGAGTTAGGACCATTCAGACACAATCATTCGAATTCAGTGATTCCCTCAGGGAAAAAACATTGCTGTAACGCTTGTATGAGACTTAATGATTGCAGGCCTGCTAAATTATTTTACCTAAAGGCTTTAGTAACTTCAAAATGAATTTAATCCAAAGCGAATTTTAGTTTGGAGAACTAAACTAAGTCTTCTGTGGTAAGATGAGATCAATACGATATTTAAAGAATCTCTGGCGTTGCGTTAATAGCCAACAGTCTTTCAACAAAAAAATCCGCAAATACCACTCTTATTACCTCGAAAGAGAAATGAAAACAACAGGAACAACAAGAAATATCAAACAACTGCTTGCTACGCCATATATAGAGATCCTGGCACAAGAGTCATGGTGTTCTAGGAATTATTTCGAGGTAAAACGTTCTCAACAAACTTATGTACTGCTAAAGTCATTTGTAATATTTTCAATAATTTTCTAATTGGATTCAAACGCTGAAACAAGTAATGGACTCCGCCTTTATTTTCGATCCTGCAAAACAATTCTGACGACGATACATCTTACCCGTCTGTTTAGACAATTACTGAATCTGGTACAAAAGGCCTCTTCATAATTATACACATGATTTTACTAATATACGATTACATTAGTTGCAAGAAACTGTTATTCTACGAATTCTGTTGGTCTATATTTGCGGGTATGTGGTATGTGCTTGTTTCAGAAAAGTTTCTTTATGCGTATTAACGGAAATACCATACGTCCGGAGAAAATACACAGAATTGTATGATTTTAATACAAATAATATTCAATTTGGTCACTCCATTTAGTTTTATTTCATTTTTCTACTTAAATTATAAAATTGTTAGTGATCGTGTGATCGCAGAAAAAATGATCTGATTGTCATTAAGGGGGTAGGTACACCTAACACATACAAATATTTGATAAAGTTGAGATGTCATTTTCTCCAAATCTATTTAAATTTGAGGGTTCAAATTTCATAGCTCCATAGAACTGTTATAGCTAGATATAAAAATTGATTTTTAAAATAAAAATATTGTATAACAATAGGATAATGTACCATCCAAATTGACAGTGAAAAATATGTCGTTGTGAAGGGTTTTAAAGACAGAAGGCATAGTATTTGAAATTTTTCAGAAATGTTCTTTTAATAGTGTAAACTAATATCAAGGCAACAACTTGAACCTATAATATAACATATTTAACTCTATATTTTTTATTAATAATTTTTTTTGTCAAGAAATTAAAATTTTTGCTTTTTTTTGTTAAATATAAAGGCATATTTTTCATTTGGGAAAAGCTGCATAAACAATAATGGTTCAGACTGTAGTACTTAGTATGTAGAACATGTCCTGCAAATTTGAAAAATATATATGCATATGGAAAGAAGTTATCTTTAAAACCATTTGATGAATTGCCGTTTTGAGATATTTAAGGTTAAAGATTTGGATCACCTTCAAGTGCAGTAAGATTTAAATGGCTGTCAATCGTGCAGGGCATTGCTTAATCACACATAATTCCAACACTGTTAAAGATATTGAAATAATTTTTTCACTAAAATGAAGCCAAAACTATAAACTATTTTTGTGAATAATAAAAAACAAACATTTTTTTGAAACCCGAAAAGTGTACCTACCCCCTTAACACTGATGTGGAGCGTTCCAGAATTCCAGTCCTCGGTTTTACCGGAGTTGTAACTCAGTCACGCTGCTGAGATAAAAAGCGTGTGCTAAAACTAGGTAGGCAGATAATATTTTCGGTGCTATCAATCATTACCACCAATTTTCCAGTGTTTATTTTTTATAATTATGAACAGAAATCAGTAAGACGATATGAATTCACATATTAATTATCCTTGTGAAATTTTTTTGTAACGGGCACATTTAAACACACATTACCAAAACAATTGTAATTATGTTACTGTCGCAAAAAAAGGTTTAAATAATTTGAAAAAATTCTGATTCCATACGATTTATTAATAAATAAAATTCGGTTCTTTATAAAGCTACTTATTGTGCAGCTGGAAAGAAGATTGTGGTAAACTGACATACGTGTTTTTTTTATTATTATTATTTTACGTCTTGTCTGTATTTCGTCTGTCGTCACACATTTTAACATCAATCTACAGTTGAAGTAACCAAGTTGGCACTTGCGATTGTAATTATAATATCATTCACGGAAAGATCAATTATTACGATAAACAAAGTAAATTTTAATCGCTTCACAAATTCTTGGTGATAAGTAAGGTGTAATGCTATCCTTCAATTTATACGTGTCAACAAAGCATTTTCACTGGCGGAAGGGATCCTATAGGTCACCGAGGTTAATGGAGATCCATCACCCTATTTTCATGGCTGCGTGGCGTTTTTAACGCTTCATCATCGGTATTTCTGAGCAATAAACCGACGACAAAAGCTCCTTTGAAGTTTCTCTGAGCGAGCAGTCAATCTATTACGGAATGAACTCCCTAAAAAGCACAAAGGGATATTTTTGCTGAAATCGATGCTGTGGTGTCAAAATCTGTATAGGCATCAATTACTGATTTATTTTTAACAGTAATACAAATCATTTTTCCTCGTTCATAATATTCAACTTAACGCGTCAAACACTTTTCTATCTGCTAGAACATGTAACAGGCCAGCTTCAGCATCATAGGGGCTAGAGTACACTGGCCCCGCGTGCCGAAGGTCGCCGGTTCGAGTACGGGTTTAAGTGTTGTGTTTCTGTGTGAATGTCCTGTCCGTCGTGTGGTGTCAATACTTAGAAGCTGCAATATATATACTGGAAGCTACGATAATCACATTGAGCTGGCTGTATGGCCTCAGTTGTCGAATGCCATTTTTTTAAAAAAATTGCAGTAGTGGTGTAGGTAAAATATTACACTCAGTCAAAGTTGATATCCTGACGCGTGAAAATCAGCATATTATTTATAAACGTACCTAACATTGTTTCTCATGTAGTATTTCTCATAGCATGCTTACAAGGTAACTAAGGTTCCAAACTTTTTTTTTTTTTTTTTTTTTTTTTTTTTTTTTTTTTTTTTTTTGTAACTGCTTTACCTCTCTTTTTAACATCGAGGTCTTTAGAGACGGGAAAGGATGAGGGGCAAGGATGGGGGGCAAGGATGTGGGCAAGGAATGGGAAGGAATTCGGCCATGGCCTTTTGAAGGAAGCATCCCGGCATTTGCCTGGAGTAATTTGGGGAAACCATGGTAAACCCAAATCTGGATGCCCGGACGGGGATTCGAACCGCCGTCCTCCCGAATGCGAGGCGAGAACGCTAACCGTTACACCGCCCTGCTCGGTAAGGTTCCAAACGTGTGCAACTCTGCATCTGAGTAACGCTTGTGACGATTACATCGATTGTAGTGATACAAGGTTAACAAGTGAATGGCGTGTTCGCTTTATATTGCCTAACAGCTCTATAAACCGCCCGACCTCCACGCGACCTGCTCAGATTTTGCTCTGCACGGTGTATGTTTCATTACGTGCAGCCAGATTAAGCACTGTGCTTGATACGGTTACCGTTTTGTGCGATATAAGAATATCACTTAACTATTCTGACTGGTTATGTTTTGTCTTGTTAAAATCGATGCTGCGGTGTGAAAATCTGTATAGAGATCGATTACTGATTTATTTTTGATAGAAATACGAATCATTTTTCCTCTTTCAGTAATATTGCAACTTCAACGCCTTCATGTACGGTCTCTCCCCGTTACAACGTATAACAGTGCAGCGGTAGAGTAGGTTAATTTGACTAAATCAGATAATTTGCTATCATTTCACGGTCTCTTTGGGGTTTAGTCCTTGTCGATCTCGACGCCATTGCAGGTGGGGGAGGAGTGGAGACGAGGAACGGGAAGGAATTCGGCCATGGTCAATTAAAGGAACCATCTGGGCATACGCCTGAAGTGAATTCGCGAAGCAATGAAAAACCGAAATCTTGGTGGTCGGAGGAGGATTTGAACACGCATCCTCCAGAATGCCAGTCTCGAGCGTCACCGCTCACGCACCAGTTTCATTGCCACGGTACATAAACGCTAACACATTGCAAGATATATAATCGAACGTTATAGAATTTACACATGAAGCTTAAAACAACTGGATTAATACACATGGAAATTTTGTTTAGGGTTCTAGTATCAATTGGAGCTCAGGCAGCAGAAATTGTAGGCTGCGAGATTCGTGCTTTTAATTGCTTGACTTCCATCCAATTAGCTAAGAGAGGATTGAGTGCTGTAGCCGTGATATCTGGAATGAGTTGATCAGGAGTGTACTGATTACGCTGCTTAGATTTGTTGAGTTGTCTTTTATTCATCAGAACTTGGAATCAATGCATCGTTAAAATGGACAGAGGTCTGTTGACAGGAATGGAGAAATATATGTATAAAATTCAATTCTAATTTGAGTGCTAGAAATTTCAGAACACGAAATCTGGACCGGTGATCGAGCTAGTGTCCTCTCCAATACTAGTACCGAAAGTGAGAGCTGAGTCTTTCCCAGCGTACTTGGAAGAACTGCTCCGGCAGAACACACGAGAAGCATTTCTGTCACTAATACCGAACGTTAACTCCCATCAATCAGATTGTGTTCCCTCAAGATTTCGTTATGACGGATTAACATTTCTAATGTTTTTATAGCAGATTATTTCATTGGTAGTGTTTTTTTTAAATTTCACCACCTGTTAATATGGAAATTATAACTGGGTAATTAGGTGTACCTAAAAGGAAGTCGATCGTTGAGTGTACCAAACATCCATCCACATATAAGTTGTTTTAAGAGGAGTACAGCACACTTAAAGGAGTATTCCTTCTAATTTCATTGTTTTCTGAGCTAATGTTACTATTTCTATGAGTTCCACACCCGAGTGTAGGTGGTAATCATGATCAGGCATGGTGTCCCATACCCTTCCCCATTTTAACAGTGTTAGAGTTATTATAAGTGTGTGTAGGTTCAGAGTAGAATGTTATTAACGTTGTGGATTAGAGATGAAAGAAAGGAATCCGACCCAATTAGGTCTACTCTTCCGAAAGAAACAACAGAGCAGCAAAGTTTAACGTCCTCCTTCTATTCCACCATTAACAATGTCGTATCCTCTCACTCCACACGCATTTCTGAGAGGTTTGGGATTTAATCCAGGTCTTTGGTGCACAATCTGGTGATTAGAAATTTTCCACTACCACGTCTCCTACCTTGTCGGTCAAGTCTAGATGAAAATTTCTTCTTCCATCATGACTAGTACCAGCTAATCCCTAGTCAGTGCTGGACCATCACGGTGCCAACTGAGACAACGGGGCGGTCAATATTACAGTATAGTTGTTCCTAATTTAGACAATTAGTGATTTCTTTTCCGGACATTGCACAGTTCCTGTTTCGTTAATCATATAAAGAGGTAATTTTTTTTTTCGAAAGTGACTACATCTTTAGAAAGTGAAAACAGTAGCTAATGTGTCTTTGTGAGATATGTGTGAATGTATTAACCTGTTTTAAAGGCAATCTATCGCTTGTACATATCTAGCTAATGCAATCCTTTCAAGACCAGACATTTTCCTGCACCAGTTTTTTTATGTAGAACACTTCTTCATTCAGAAGTTGTTTGTTTATTACAGTTTAGTGTGAGTCATGAGTAAACCAGGCTGTTGACTTCTCTACAAATTTCCTACCTTGATATTATCTATCTATGCCAATCGTTCTCACCTGTTCGTTACGTTTGATATTTCACACTCTATGTCGTTAGTCATCGGCTCATGCATCGGACTTACAGATATTAAATTCTGTTCCCCAGGCAAAGCAATCTGTCTTGTTTTAACTTCATCATGATTAATAGCTTTATTTTAAGTTGTCAGCACGCTCTGTAATTTACACGCTTGCTGGCGAGAGTGAAAACGTATTCCCCTGGTTAAATTCTGCAGTCCACCAAGGAGCTAAAATTAGATGAGGCATGACTTAATGTCACCGCTTACAGTTTCAATCACTCTATACATTTTTTTTGTCGTGTCATCAGTCTCTTGACTGGCTTGCTTCAATCATCTATCCCTACCTATCTTGAGGTAACCTCTTCATCTCAACATACCCCTTACAACCAAGGTCGTCAATTATCTGCTTCATATAATTCATTTTTCGCTTCCTGTACAGCATTTCCTTTAATTGTTTCTTCCACTAGGGAAATTAAACAATTCCATATCACTGCCTCTCCTTTGTGCGAGATTCGTTCATAAACTTCTTTCCTCGCCCATCTTTTCCAAAACTCCTTCATTTTTACACTATCTGTCAATTAAATTTTCAGCATTCTTCTATTGTAAAAGCTTTTGTTTTACTTCTTTCGAGTATTCCTAACATCCTTCTGCTTTCTAATTTCATTTTAGTTTTGAATGTTGATATTTTGAATTGCTAGTCTACAACAGTAGATTGATAAACAAAGAATTGAAAAATATTATTTCTGATACTTTTTTTCGGTTGTTGCCCTTAACTGTTTTTTTTGTTTTCAGCGTCAGATCAGTAACTCAGGGACACAGCATTCTATTTATACCAAAGCTTAAATATAAAATCTATGTAACACATGAAACGTCATACGTGGATCACATGTAATATATTTACTGAAGTTAAATAGATTTTTGCAGTTAATGTACTCTTTGAAATTATTTTTCGCTCAATTCTTTTTTATTAACGTCACTTTCATTTTTAAAACCTGGAAAAATGTTCATATTAACTCAAATATTAACAAATTTTTTGTATGGAATTTCCTATTTTTCCTATTTAGGTCAACTATATCTACAACTTTTATGTTACCGAGCCAATAAAAAATTAAATAATTGTGATCTTCTATAAGTGCTGACTCATTACCGTGCATTCAGGCTCCATTTCGAGTAAATGATTGTAATTTAACTGATTTTACTTGGAACGATACCGATTTGTAAATGTTTTTGATTTAAATTTTTTATTAATATTTTGTAGTCTTAGAACTATCATAGCCAGAAAATAAACTTTGTTCGTAATTCATTTCGCAGTAATGATTAGTCGAAATTACAAGAGAAATTGCGCGCTCAATTAGTTGAGGCACCATGATGGTTCGTTTGTTCTACTCCTGGTGGTGGAGAAAATTTTCGTCATCAGTATTTGACCGGCAAGGTTGCAGAGGTAGTAGTGCACAATTCCTAGTCAACAGATTGTGCACCAAAGTCCTGTGTTAAATACCAAACCTCTCCCCACGGCGTATGAAGGGACGGCATACGACACTGTTGATGGTGATTCGTTCGCTGGGTGGGGACGTTAAGCTTGGCGACTCCATTAGGTGTTTTTCGAAAGAGTGGGCCTGAGAGTGCCAGCATCGGGTGTCACTCTCTATCTTATTTCATTTCGCATTAACAAACAGCACTCTGCACTGAACACATCCACTATCACAGTCATATCTTTATCTACAAAACGAAAACCTGGTATATTTGTACCAGAAAAACTCAAAAACTACTGCGCAGATTTCGATGTGGGTTTCGCTGTTTTAAAGCTTAGAATCTCAACTGAATTGTTTGGTATGTCTTATGCTCCAACGTAACATAACGCCGGAGCGGTAAACGAAAATCTGAACGTACAGCCTGAAACAAAAAAAAAATGAAATACGATCCAAACGTCATATATCGTTAAAAAAATAATAGCCATATTATCGCATGTAGATTTTACTATCTTAAGTTTTGGTTTTTAGTCTTTGACCCCCATACATGGCTATATCGAACGCGAAGAGGAAACTTCGTTTAGTGAAAAAATATTAATTTTAATAATATAATGAAAAAACCTTTTGATGTCTTCTTTGTTTCTTGAAGTTACTATCTGAGGCCGCACTGCTACAATCTCTGATGTTTGTGAAATTATATACGTTGTTGATATTTAGTAATGCATATTTGATGGGTTTGAACATAACGTGAACTGTTTAGAACCTTCAGTGTAGAACCTTCTGAGAAATTTGTTTTTTTAAACTACGGTCTCGGGCCGCACAGCTACAATCTCTGATGTTCGGAAGTGAATTAAAATCGCTGTTAATAGTAAGTAATGCATATCTGGTGGCTTTGAACATGAAATTGAACTGTTTAATCCTTTAGTGTTGCCATAGTGTTATTATTTTGTAATTTATTGATGAGCGATTCTGTCTTTACCACATTTCCCGATATAAAAATCATTGTTTCTATTGCTGCACGAATCGTTGTGGTTATTATGATGAAACTTAGTACACATGTTCCTGATATCATGGATAAAAATATTGCAGGAATAAATTAATCCCAACCCCATCTCTTTTCTGCTACACTGGGGGTTAGCCGTTTAAATACGTATAGTTAAAATGGAGCGACTGACATGAAATTTAATTAACTAGTGCAAAAAACTGACCACTTTTATGAGCTTCAATATTTACTGTGTGTGCAAATCAACCTATATCATACCGGGCAACGCCGGGAACTCAGCTAGTATACATATAACAACATAGGGGAAGGTAACGGGATACATCCACAGTTCATCACCCTCGGAAAGTTACCATGGAAATGTAAACATCCACCATGGTAACTGTCTACACCCGGATACGGGTATGGCACTCACACAAAAATAAACGAGAAATTACATGGCCGAAAATCATTTGTGTTGTAGGGGACGTATTTATTACCTCACTAGTCAATGTGATTAATTAATTACTTTTCGCTGTTTTAAAATAAATCTCTGAGAATAAGTACAGTTATAAATACACAGAGTTATGAATCGTATAAATTCATGGTATGGATCAAGCTCACTAAGAAAGAAGAATCCAAATGTGCTGAAGTCAGAAGTGGCAAAATACAACGACAACGTGGCGATATGGGCTACATGAACGATGACATGGCTAAGTGTAAGGGGGGGGGGGGCAGACCGTATCAGTGTCTGTTTCGTCCATGCACCGAAGACGACTTACATTCATTTCCATTATTTTCTTTATAACTACGTGATTCGTCGACGTTGTGGTCATTAGATGCGAAAAAAGGACTGGCGTAAGAAAAAGTTTGGAATTCAGCCATGGCCTTCTAACAGGAAATATCCACCTGGAGTAATTTACGGAAACCATGGAAAATCGAAATCTAGTTGACCGGACTTAGATTCGAATTCGTGTCTTCCAGAATACAATGCCAGAGCGGTACCGCTGTCCCACATTCTTCCTCTATGTTTCAGTAAATACGCTTTGGATTAAAAATCAAGGCTTCTCTTAATATCAAAACACGATATTCCTTTGGCTCAAGCTGTATTTATTTCAGGAAAATGTTTACCACCAAACATTTGTTTCATAGCAATAATGATGTACCATAGTCATATAGCAACAGAAAAGGCTTTACTTTATGTCCACAAAACGTGAACAGCAGTGTAACATTTTGTGTGGTGTTTCTTAGTGACAAAAATTGATTTTATTTTATTGACATTATATTATATGGTTGTAGAGAATGTGAAGATTTTAATCTAGAATAGAATTGGACACTCATATGCTTATAGCAATTTTGCCTAATAAGTATATTTCAATTTTTATTTCTTAAATCTTATTATTCACACTGATATCTATTATACGGAGTGAAGCATATTTCATTTACTACAGCCAAGAGAGCATAAAATGGAAATCTTAATTTCGGTATCATTAGAACTAAATTATTATTATTTAAAAAAGAATGTTATTAGTTTTCTATGCCACACAGCCAACTCCAGTATTACCATGATTATCTCTAGCAATTGTGATTCACTACCTACAGCGTATTGCTACAGACAGCACAGAACGGACACAATACTTACTTAAAACCACCCATGCCTAAAGCCGCGATCTTTGTAATGCGCCGTCATAGTGCTAGCTCCTCCCTACCAGGCCAGAAAATTTGTTATTATTTACACAAATAATGAAACTAGTAGTAATAAGGGCAAAATTCTGCAATGCTGCAGCTGGCGATCCATGTAATTGTGTTTCATCGTACTCTTCGATGGTAGAATGTAGCCATAATTAGGTTAAGAAAGTCGTAAAGTTGTTGTAACATCATAAAAGTTTGAGTGAAATATTCTTAGTAACATAATTTGTTACTAATGTACTCAGATTTTATTGGTTTAATTGTTTAATTTTCGAAGTAAGCTCCACAAAAGCAAGTGTTATTATACACATTTCTTTTCTCATGGCTGTACGATTCATCGACTTCGAGGTCATTAGAGGCGGGATAGGACTGTGGGCAAGAAACGGGAAGTAATTTGGTCATAGCCTTTTGGAGAAACCATGGATAACTGAAATCTGGATGGCCGGACGAGGATTCGAACCCGCGTCCTCCGGTATACGAAGCCAGAGCGTTACCGCTGTCCCTCCATGCTCGCAGCTAGTCTACTTCAACGGAAATAACATATACTGGTGTAATCTGTTCGATGTTATGGAAACTGTACGTTGGACGGTTACGCCATTTGTCAGTATGTTAATCGCATTTCCCTTAATGGGCTGGCCCAGATACAGATTGAGTCAGCAAATTTGCTTTTGAAGTTTCATGGGAAATCAAAATTATCCTCGCAAATGAGCAGTATCAGGATTTGTGATCTTATGCGGAGGTGGGAGCGTTCCTCAATTATTGGGAAGGCATGATTTGATTTGCTCATTAGTAGTCTCCACGAATAAGGAGCAGTTAAATGGGCAATTACACAGTGAAAATCAGACTTTGTCTCAATCAACAGTTTTAGATCTTTGAAATTCTTTCACTTCATCTCTGCTTTTATGAACCGATATAAGATAAAATTTACCAGGGCAGCAGAGGAAAAAAAAATATATATATAAATAAAAAAAATTAAGATAATAAATACTGTCAAAATCGACATACGGCTTTGTTTCAGAAAATGTTGCCTGCATTTAGTAAAAATTTGTGATACTATGCAAACCCAGCTTGTTAAATCTGAAGTGTTTCTTTATCACTTGCTGAGCGTACCACCTAATTCACAAAAGGCTTAAAATATTCCAAATGCCACGTAAGGATGCTTCACTTTCATGACTTAGCTGTCCGGTAATTCATAAACGCTTCACTGGGAAGGCGAGATGTCCCTGGTTTGAAACCCGATAGCTTTATAGTTCCGTAAGATGACCTTCACCTCCAAAAATGTTTTGCTTTATTCATATGAAGTATGCTACGATGTGGCTTTTTGCCAAATTGGATTACCGAAGTAGGTTAACGAGTTCAACATATAGAGGCGTTGCATGTAAAATTAAAACAATGTCACTTATGTAACCAAACTACCCTTCGGGATCTCAGAATTACTATGTAATACGAATTTAATTTACTTTTTATAGATATAATAAATTAATTTTTGATTTGACACTCCACTTAAATCATGAATTTTCTCTTATTAAAGTTTCCTTTCCACACTAATATTGAAAATTTACGAGGTTCCTAACATTAAATATTGATAACTAAATTGTTGGTAAAATTAAGAGTTGCGTACACATTTGCCGGGCTTGTTTCTACATAGTCTCAAATATCTTTAGTAAGAATTTTTAAATTAAAAATAATGGAAATATGAAAAGGAAATTTAATTAAATTAAACTATTTTCAGCCTCCAGCTTTATTTTTCATTTGTTCCAATAAGTATCTCTTTATACTGCATATTAAATTTCTAAAATAACACACTGAAATTTCAGTGGATGTACAAGTATTTATAAAACAAACACAAACCAGATCGGGCAAGAACTGTTTCCACCAAACAAAAGTTAAAAGCATAACGATAAAAAATAAAGCCTGTTTTACGTTAAAAATTCTTCTGTTTTATTAAAAGTGTTGACTTCTCCAATTGTTTGTCATACTTCACTTGAATCACAAATAATAACTACGAAAAGTTGTGATGCTTTTACTATTGAGCGAAGAGAAACAAATTCGTTAAGGAAATTTCTGGAATGCCAGAAATGGTTACTGACTCGTAAGCAGCCTACTGTTATACTGCTAACTGTAATACTTCATTGTCGATTGATGGTCCCTATCACTATGATCAGAAGGTCAGAAAACATACAAGACATCAATTCATCATCTTAACACAACGTAACGATACTAAATTTCTCTGAGAACTACTGGAGTGAGTTCATTGGTGCAATACGACGTTTCGGTGATAATAGGCTCTGCCACAATTGTCGAGTAACTGTCACTCGGCAATGGCGGCAGAGTCGATGATCGCCGAAATCTTGAGTTTCATCAACGGACTGATTCATCTTGTTTCCCGGGAGAATTTTGTCTTCATATAACGCCGGCAAAATCTTCAGTCTCACACAACGTAACAGTACTGACATAATGAATACAAAAATTGTAAACTGAGTCCCGTTATTTATGTTGCCAGTCATCTCCTGTGGTTGCGTTGACTTGTACGATTCAAGTTCTCGGTTGCTATTTCATGGTCTTGCACTTATCGTGCGGTTGGTAAGAATTATGTGATGAATCAACTGCTGACAGTCACTGTACTTGTAATAATCCTATATTTTTGCTTTGAACAACTTGAATAATCTCGAATATTCTCTGAGAATTTATAAACTCGTTATCAAATCATCCAGAATAACTCGTCGCCATTGTTACTTCATGTCCTACTATCAGGTATGAGAGTAACTACCCCTGGCGTATCTGAAGAACCAGTAGAAAGTGGTTTGATCAGATATTACGTTTATACTCCGTCTCGAGTAACGGTAAAGTAGTAATACATACATCAAATTTTAAGACAAATCCTTAGCTTCCAAACCATGCAAATTTTGTCAAGATTCACGAGTTTTTTTAGCTATGCCATACATTGTGTCATTATCCATATTTGATTTCTGTACCTGTTTTAGCCGTCAAAACCGGTTAAATCATTCTGAAATTGTGCCAGATTACAGGTAAAAAAAGAGTGTGATATTTAGGAAAGAAGTTTGTGCTCTGATGTCACGTGTCATTGCGTCATCAGACGGAACTTAAGATTGATTTTTATTCCCGCAATGACAAACATTTGTACAAAGATTCATAAAATTACCGCCAACTTTTTTAGGAATTACATCAAACCTAGATTCACACGCCCCCTACCAAGAAACGGGTGGGTTGAAATTTATTTGCATGTACACTATTTTCATTCGTCCGAAAAGATTCATTTGGATCAAGCTTCATTAATTTGATTAAGAAATTGCATTACTACATTACTAAACAACGCTTGATTATGTAAGATACTTTTAGCTAGAAATGCCAGATACTTTAACTCCGCAGGCTCAACCTTTATACAAATATCAAAAGTGAAACCAGAATAATAACATCGTAAATAAATAATTTTATTCAAACAGAAGACTAATGACGATGGCCAGATACAATGTAGGTACTGCCAGAGATCGTGCTTAAAGAAAATCTCTGTTGTTTTTATGGCTATCTATGGCGTTTAAAAATTAAATATCCCGAATTAAAGGAAAGAACACTTCAAGGTACGGTTACCTATGGCGTTTAAAAATAGAATATCAAGAATTAAAGGAAATGTGCAAATTAATTATTATTGTAAAGTTATCTTATTGCTTTCTTTAAAGGCTTTGTTCAGAGACATTGTAATTGTATGTTTAGTGCGAAGCATGCTTCATCTAGTGGTTCCATCTGTGGTATTCCTCACAATACTTTCAGAATTTCATTTAATGTTCCGGCATTATGTAACGTAGAAGCATAAGACATATCAAACAACTGAGTTGAAATTCTAAGCTTTAAAACGGTGAAAACCCCATCGAAATCTTCGCAATAGATTTCGAGTTTTTCTGGCACAAATATACCCGGTTTTTGTTTAATACATATAGATATATAATAATACTGATACAGATTACCTAGAAATGAATATATCACCAACTCTAAACAACTTTCTGATATAGTAGAAAATTCACTATCTGGAGAATTATTGCAGTCAGTTTTGTTGTGGAGGACTCATAATCAGATAATTCCAAGGTGCTACACATACAAAGATATGTTTATAGCTCATCGCAACAAACAAAAAATAACGCTCCAACAATGCAATGGGATTGAAGTGGAAAGTTTGATTAAAAAAGTTGTCCAGTTACCTGTAAGGAACCTCCAACTTCTATAAATCCAAGGATCGCGAGTTAGTACCAAAAGGGCCTACGAAACAGTAATAAAAATCTAAAACTTAAAATAAATACTTCTTTTTATCGATATAATATTTTTAAGCTGTAATACGATACTAGAACTTCGTCCAAGATTTTCGAGTGTATTACTTTGAGAGAGAAACTAGATTATCTGGATACCTCGGCGCCTGTATAAGCGTATCAGACCGCCCGCTATCAGTTCTAATTGGATCCGCAGCCGGCGCCACCTGCGCCTAGGGTGGTTCCCCGGACACTTGCTCATTACTCGAACAAAGGCGGCCTGATGGGCGCAGCGCAGTGTTGTTTTGTGTGCGCAGATTGCACTTCCACATGGCATAAAGCGCTCACATTGTCTGATAAGTTTCCCGGGAAACGGTTCCATACTCTACCCGGCCTTCGCCTCTGATGGGGTCACTTTGATGTCACTAGTGTGATGGCATTGTCCTCAGGTACTGCGGAAACGCTGATGAGAGCGACACCTATATGAGTTCATCAGCGTAACTATGTGGCCATTTGCACCCTACACCCTTTATGTCAAAGTAGATAAAAGTCTGTAACGAAACCAAAGCACATTTGTTTACAGCCCAAAGTTAATTTACACCTACTACGTTCTAGAAGCTTACTCTGTCGTCAGAAAGGAATCAGTTTCAAAATGCATCCCAGCATTTTCCGTAATTGGTGTTGCCATATTAGAGATTTAGTTTTGACCGGCAATTAAAACACGAGCTCTCTTTGCTAAAATAAAAATATATTATTCAGTGTATACAACTGTTGAAATATTTGATCCACACGGTTATCCACTTGTATCCTATCTGCTACAGATTAATCTTAGATATTCTACATTCATGTTATTTTCTGCGGATACAGACTTCGAAAAATCCTTCTCCAAACATAAGATACATTTTCACGCTTTCCAGTGTTTTGTATATGACAAGTGGGCAATGGACCAAAAATCTTTTCTATCATAAACCCCACAAGTTCGAGCCTTGATGCGAGTAACTCCAGGTTTCGCACTATCGTTCAGTAATCTAATTTTTTTAACCATAAAAAAATCACGATCTTTTTGTGTAAATCTTGGTTATCAAATTATTTTCTTGAATTTAGGCTTTTATTACCATTTATGAACAGTCATCCCTAAGTGCTGAATGACAACGGAAAATTAGTGGGGATGGTAATCTTACCTACTCTGGCGTGGGAGAATATCGTATTCGTGTCTCCGTACAGTGATTTGAAATATCACGATTCGCTTGATGTGATGCCAGGAAAATATCGGAAATAGAAATTTTGGCGCTGCCCAGTGAATCATTTTGAGTCAAGTATCATAACATGTTATTAAACTACATTTGATGTGTCTTGTTTAATCTTTGGAGATGATTTTTCGATTTGTGCAGAAGTAACTATGTATTGGATTAATCAAAGAAATCACGTATATTGAGGAGTTTTATGTACGCTTAAATAATATGTTTTTTTATATTTACTAAGAGGCTATATTTGGCGATTGCACACTCACCTGGTGGCAGGACAACATCCAGTATTGCTAGAAAATTGTATCAAACAAAAGTGGTGAATCTGATTAATTATATTAAATAATTTTTTCTAAAAATATTTTAGCTCCCACTCCCCTATTAAAGAATCGATATGTACTTAGTAGTGTTTCGCAACACTTTGATATCCAAATTTGAGAAAAAAACCTATGTAATTTCGTTAAGTCCATCCATATTTCACAGACTCACTAATCCATTGAATTTGCATCGATTTTTACGAAGATGTGTTTTAGTGATTGCAAAAATTATTCATAGACAAACGTCAATTTTTTAAGGTGCTTCCAGAGAACAAAAAATAGAAAAATCAAAACAAACATAAAACCGCAGCAGGATCAATTTTTTTGTGTGTCTTCCATTGATTGTGGTATCGTCAAACAAGCGTTCATAAAGGAATAACTGATGTTTTGTGACACTCGTGTTTGGTTGTGTATTTCGTAAAATACTATTATTTAAAGACGTTAAACTCTGTTACCCCTCCTCCTAGAAATTTTCATCCTTGCATTACAAATCGTGGAGGAACCCACCTCACACCTTATGATTTTGTATTTAGGACGTAGTGCTGTTAGTGTGAAAGATGTCAATATTGTTATAACGTTTATGATCAGCTTAGTGTAGTGAATATCGATCATGATGAATGTGTGACAGGCTCTTTGGTGATATTAAGATGAGTGGTGTTGGTTTTGTTGTTTTTTGATATTGTGTTGTATTTAAAGTTGTAAAATAGTAGAAATAATGCAAATAATGCTGCGATGATTTATAAGCAACAGAACTACTTTGTTTTTGTGCTTTTAGGATTTTTGTACATTAATTTTTTACGTTACTTGAGAAAATTTAACATCACCACCAGTCCACCAGGACTGCGCTCCTCACGCCGACCAGCGGACGCTACCTCAAGATGATGGCACGTTACGCCGTCGAAAATTCGTTCATCTACGATCAATTAACCCGGCCGCACGCCCGATAGATTTTCAAGCAAATAAATTGTTGACAGAGAAAATAAATACTTATTCTTGCTGTCATTACAAAACACCCAACGTTGCTATGACAATATTAAAGGGTGTCACTGATCTTTTAAAAGATCCACTTCATTTCAGTTGTCAAATTATTTCAGTTGTTACTTTTGTGGTATTGTTGTTAATTGCGTCATTTTTTAAGACGTCTCCATCGATAACTTATACCTGGCCGTGATTCCTTTACCTACAAATAAAATCTCCAACCTATGCCTGAAACTCTTTGCTGGTGTACTGTCACAATACTCCTTTTCCTTCCACAACTACTAATCTCCCAAAGGAATTTTTCTCCAAGAAAGGCTTAAGAATTTTTAAAATTAAACTCTAATGGTTAACTGATATTTTTGAGAGGAATCAAACAAGTACAAAGAGTTGATTTTTGTGTTTGGTTGTGTAACAGGTGGTTGCAGTTGTAATAGGAAAATGGGTTGTAATAGCTGTGTGGCCCACTCTGTTGGCAGTATTATAGGTTTGGAGGGGTTCTCGAAGTGATATTAGGCTTTAAGCTATTTTACTAGTTATAACAAAATAAGTATACGTGGACAGCTAGAGGTTATTTGTCAAGATAATATGATTTGACACCAGAGCGACCAGTTTAAAGGCAAATGTCCGGAGCTGCTCTAATAGTAATATTATATTGGATCTTACCTTATCGACACCAACGTCTTCCATGCAATTACTACCTGAAATAATCCGCGTTCTAACTAAACGACTGAAAATGACTTTACGACACACACTGGGTAAGCTAACAGGTATTTTAATTGTAAAAATCTAACCATACATTTATCCGCCATTACTCAGTGTAGTTGTGCTGGAAGGAAACTTCACGCACTCAACGCTCGGCTACAATGCTACCAACTTGACTTTGCTAAATGACTTAACAGCTTCTTCATACGAATACAACTGAAACATGGTTTTCTGAATTAAGGTACTGAACGAATGAATGTTTAAACAACGAAACAATCCGATATTAACAAAAAAATAACCACGAGGCATAACAACATTATTACGGAGAATGGAAAACAGCTCGTTCAAGTTACACAGAGTGAATAATTTATCTAACACACCAAAGAATACTTTATCTATCCGAATATCTAACTACATGAGACAATGCTGCATCTAAGCTTTCCTTTTAAAAAAAAATAAAAATAAAAAAATGGCATTTGGCTACGAGGCCATATAGCCAGCACTATGTAATTTTGTAGTTTCCAAGTATGTATTGGATCACTCAATGTATTATAGATTCTCCGTGGTATAGACGACACAAGACAAACACAACACTTAATTAAAACCAGCCATGCCGGAGGCCGGACTCGAACCGGCGACCCCTGCAACGCGAGGCTAGCACGCTATCCGCTACGCTGTCGGGGTCGGCCTAAGCAATCTTTGCCATGCCGCTCGAAGGCAATAACCAGACACAGCACTTACCTGTTGTATGATTGCTGCCAGAATATACCTCATTCAATGTGGCGACACGGTTTTTATATGATCTCTGAGATAGGTGATCGCACTTGTTCTCGTGCACTGTACACGCATATGTGAGAGCAACACGCTGCAGTAACCTTGGACTCTTGAGCTTGCAAGTCTGCAATGCTATGCACGTGCGCATCTCGCTCGCTTGCTCTCGCTACGGGCAACTTACAATATTCTTTACTCAATAAGTGCTAAAATACCTATTTTAATCCAAAATTCACAGAATGCCCGTTACAGTTGACTATAGAGCCATGTGGAAGTCATAGAACGTAGTGAGAAACATTTTTTTTTTTTTTTTTTAATTGTGATTAAATTTTAGCTCCGTAGGATTTAGCAGGTTAGGTTAGAAGGCTGTGCTAGGGCGCATTGTGCACCCGGTCTCAGGGACCGCGTAAAATCACTGTAATATGTCCCGCCGCTAAGTCTGTAAGTGACATACACAAACACAAAATGTTAGAGTTTACTTTTCTGGATCACGCTGTTCCCTCGAAGGCACAGTTCAGAAAAGTGGTGTCTCTGTTAACACTTGGTGCCGAACACATTGCTTGTCGGTCGTAAGGAGTTCGTTTTACGCGCTGGCCACAGCTGCAAACGACCATCCTCCCATCTGCTACCAGGCACTAGCTTAGGCCGCAAAAGACTTCTGTGGGTCGCCGCTTGAACACAGGGTAGCGTTTACGAGTGAATGTAGTTGTGTATGTGTAACCAGAAGTGTAATGTCACGTCTTACAAGATATATATATATATATATATATATATATATATATATATATATATACAGGGTGTTACAAAAAGTACGGCCAAACTTTCAGGAAACATTCCTCACAGACAAACAAAGAAAATATGTTATGTGGACATGTGTCCGGAAACGCTTACTTTCCATGTTAGCGCTCATTTTATTACTTCTCTTCAAATCACATTAAACATGGAATGGAAACACACAGCAACAGAACGTACCAGCGTGACTTCAAACACTTTGTTAAAGGAAATGTTCAAAATGTCCTCCGTTAGCGAGGATACATGCATCCACCCTCCGTCGCATGGAATCCCTGATGCGCTGAGGCAGCCCTGGAGAATGGCGTATTGTATCACAGCCGTCCACAATATGAGCTCTAACATGGAAAGTAGGCGTTTCCGGACACATGTCCACATAACATATTTTCTTTGTTTGTGTGTGAGGAATGTTTCCTGAAAGTTTGGCCGTACCTTTTTGTAACACCCTGTATATATGCTTCAAAATTAAAAATGTTAAATATACCAAAGTGATAGTCCTGTAATAATTACAATTAGATGTATGGTTTCCCCAGCAAAGATTATCCCACACATGTGAAAACAAAGCCGCTTTTGATGGAAACAAGAGAAAATATTTGTACTTTACTGTGAGAAGTGATATACAAATGGTTGCTTTAAGGAACGGGGAAGGGTTTACTCTTCAATTTTTTATTTATTTTTTTAATATAAGATTGGTGTAAAAAGTCTCTCCCACATATTTTATAAATAATCGACTCTGATCGATTCACAAGGAGTGTAGCGCAATGTAACACGTTATAAGACCATTATTTATAAAAGCACAGGAATGTCAAACCCAAATAACTATGTGGGATTCAGTAAGCTCTTACTATTACAAGGACTATAACAGCCCACTCTCGCAAATCTGCAAGACGCTTTCAACGTCCGCAGACAGTGGGTTATTTCTGAGAGCAGCTAACCTTAAATTATATCGGTGGCAGCGATGTTACCTAAACTTCAGAGAGAACTTCAGCCTCCTGTAATTCTGATTATCACTCCAGAAATAGTAAAGGTTTCCTTATTAATGACAAAAAAATAAACAACAAATAACTTCTAATAGACTCATACTTTATTTTAAATTATCCTTTCCTCCTATCCCGCCACCGAACGAAATGTAAATGTAAAGATAATTCTCAGAAGATTTCCCGCTGCAACAGTGATCCAAATTTGAAATTTTACTGTCATTTACAGTTACAACAGAAAGGTCTGAAAAATTCTTAGCTGTAAGTTACGGAAGCGTATTCAAATAATTGTTTCCTTCAAATTTATTTCTACCTTCATTAGCGTTCACATACACACATTTTCGACACTATTGCGCAACTTGACATATCAACTCAACTGAAACAAAAACTTGTCCGTGCAAATCTATTTTTCTGATCGTGAAACAAGCACAAATTTAAATATTTAAATCGCTTGGGCGAACCTTCTCTCATTCGGGAGTTTGTAAGGCCTTCACAACACTTTAAACAGTCGCCGCCCTTTCAAAACAAAAATACTGGATTTAAACCATGGGTCTGCAGACAATTATTCTGAGCCCTTACGAAACCTTCTCAGTGACTTACTACTTTTAACCAACACTTCGCCAAATAACTTACTCCCCTTAACCGTTGATCAGAATTCAAATACCAAACCACAAAAGAACTAATAATGTTTCACTTCAATTAAAAGATTTCTTGCACAACTTCTCTCTTCCTGTAGGCCAAAACATACGCTCCACTCCCACTGTAGTTTGGCGGTGGTCTGGCTCGCTTTTCGTCGCTCGCCCCCTACTTATAACATTTCAATATGACGCTACTGCGCCTGACGCCAGTAATACCGATGGTGCAACTTTTCTCCCTCGCGCTACTCCAACAATTGCGCCACACACAGAATCGGCCCAAAGTGGCCCAAAACCGCTCAAATAAAGCCCTAAATAAACCCACCGTAATGTTACAAGCTGTTTTAAAACAGAAAAAAGAAAGTTACGTATCGCAACCATAACGAAAGGGAAGGGCATTTTCAAGTAAAACGCTGTGTTTAAAACGAAGTAAACTAAAGTCACTACTGAACGTAATCTACGAAAGAGTCCATTATAATACAAATCAAGTTTTATTAAAGTTGGAGAGAAAAACACAGAATTTCATAATAATTCCCCGACAATTCAAAATTATATGGCTGGTCTTCACTACGCAAAAACTGTGAGTCATACCTCGGGATTCGATAAATCTTTAGAAATTTGCGAACATTTTTCTCTGTTCTTTGTTATTGAAGGTTTGTCTGTTTTTGTTTTATAATTTTTAATTATTAAGTAAATTGTTGATATCAAAATCATTATAATGAAAGAATTTGGAAACATAGAAAATTAAATCAGACCTAGAATTAATTAGTAAGCACATCGGACACATGAAATTTCTTCCAATTTGAAAAAATAAATATTAAACCGTTATGATATAGGCAGGTACACCAATACTTCATTGTGATAACAATAAAACCGCCTCAAGATTACAAGAACTCAAAAATCTTGAATCCAACTTCATAATCTTATCTACTACACAGATAAGTTCACATTTTTCATTGCTATTAACCCTATGGATCTTATGGCCGTAATTAGACGTTATATTCTTTCACCCTTCATCTCGACTATCCGACCGAATGCTAATGACCAAATAAAAGGTTACGATTGCATGAGCTACATTCGTCTTTTCTTCAGTAACGTTATGAAATGTTGAAAATAGGAATTAAATGGCGAGAAAGAATTCTTTCTCACAGAACTGCTGCTTAAATGTTCAAATTATGCCAAAGTGAAATAACTTCAACCCCATTTCACTAGAACTGAACGACATAAAATATTGATATATAAATGCGAATGTAAATGGAAACTTCAGTATGAAATTAATATTACAATCATAACTTACATTCATTATAAATCAATTACTATATGCAAATGAAATGAAATGTTTTAAAAGGTTTTTCATCATGTATGACCGCATTGGGGAAGAGATGAAATTAGAAAAAGTCGGCGGTCTATATTCATATGGATTTTCAGTTGTTTTGTGTAGGTGTATCTCCTACGTCTTCTTGGAGAGTACTATCCAAACCCTTTAATTGTTGGAATTTCACGAATCAAGCGGAGTTAAGTTATCTTTATTAATAATTAATAGCTCAACAGTTAAAAAACAATCAGTTCACAGCGCAAGTAATAAATGTTAGAATTCTATTTCTTTGTGACGAAAACACATTGTAAATTATCGTTATCTGAATTTTTAAATACTAATCAGACCTTTCCAAACAATTCAATTGTCTCGGATACTATTTCAATTTCGGATTAAAGCTTTTTTTAAAATAAAATATTCGAATTCTATTATATAAGATAATCACACTGTTTCTGCACTTTCTTGTCAATTTTCTCATTTATTATCTGATCTCTAATTAATGGGGGTTTGAAAGATTAAACAGATTATTCTGTTTAGTGAATTAGTTACCATAGAGATTCTTCTGATTAATGAAGCAAACTGAATTATAAATTCTATCTTTCGCCTGATTCGACTGCATGCAATTTCCTACATGAGATACGCTCCTCAATTTCTGATTAGCGTCACACAAGATAACAGTTCAAAAATGTGTAGAGTTTATCATATGGTGTTGAGCAAACGAACTTTTTTACTATCTTGGTACAGTTTAGTACATATAACCATTAAACACGATGTATAAACATGACTATGAAAATTAATTAAATATTAACTAACTTAAAGAATACCGATTGTTCACAAATCCCGGTGGTGAATTCTGTCTTTTTTTGTGTTTCATGAATTTTTATTTTAAACTCCTTCACTGTTCCAAATGAATTGTCCAACATTTTCTTAGTTAACTTATTCCAGTCATCGCCTCTCAACTGACAAAACGAAGTTTTCTCATTAGCTTATATTTGAAATAAAGCGGTTGTTTATGGTCATAGTCCTCTATTACCTTCCACGTATTATTATTCATTCTTCATCGCCAATATAACCATTATACACTCCCATCAATGTTTGAAGCTAAGTCCTTCCAACCCAACTCTTTTATAATATCAATTACCGATAGTGTTCTCAGATAATTTCCAAAAGCAAATTTAGCTGCCCTCCTTTGCATCCTCCCCGACTCTTGTATTTGATACCCAAAACTTAGGTCTGCATAATACTCATGTTTTGGTTTAACCAATTTTTTGTATCCTTTTTCCCTTACTTCCTTGATAAATCCCACCATCCCCTTTTTTAGAAAATGCAGGATTTTGAATCTTCACTCTACAATTTACTAAAAGTGCCTTTCAATTTAAGTTGAATTTATTATCAATTTTTAAGCTACTCATTTAATGTCTACAGAAATTAATTCTTCCTTAACCTTATAACCTTAAAAAACATTTTTCTATTTCTGTAACAAGTTGGTTCATTTTGGAATTTATCTTCATTCCATAAACAACTAGATATCCTGTCCAGCCAGCGAGGAAGGGTGAGTATTAGTTCCAGGGTCTTACAGTGGCAATTATCCTTCCTGATGGACAAAGTTGAAGCACAGTATACATATCTCACCAGCAGTAACCAAATAACAATTTTTTATATGTTAATAGTATCATAAAACCGCTTCCAACCTGCCGTTGCTTATCGGTTCAGTCTCCATCATTGCCATTGCATTAACGTTCCTTACCTCTTTAATGAGGAAAAAAAAAATCCGTTATCCAAATTTCTTTACCATCTTTAAAAGTCTTACACCATTTACAAAATGTTAAAAGTATGACAGCGATAGTATCAGAATTTGGCATTTAAAACGATGGAGCTTGTAACACACATTCGTCCCGTTAAAGTATAAATTGTTAACTAAGAAGAATTATTTGTTGTTGTTGTATATATAGAAAATGAAATGAATGTAAAAAAAAAATAAGAAGCTATGTTAAGGTTCCTTGGCAGCAAGGAGATGTGTGGATTAGTCATGGATAGATATATAGAAAGATGAAGACTAGATGACATTATAATGGAGGATTTGATAGGGGAATACAGCAGGGCATTAAAATGTATGGATAGAGGAAAATAATCAGGCAGATCTGGCGAATTTGAAATTAATTTGTACGGCTGGCTGACAGATAAAATATTGATGTATTTGAAAGTTGTTTAAATGTTAGATATTAATATTGTGTAAAGTGTATTATAATACAAGAAGATTTCATAGTGTTGTTTATTATTTGAAAAAGTGAAAATCGAGACACAATTTGAGGTAATAGTATAAGAGTTATTTATAAGTGGTGGAAAAAATGAATAGGACTTATAACCAGAAAGACTAACGTGAGAATGCATCTTGGTATGAAAGGATATTAAAAGATGAATTTCCTCACTGGCAGGATCACTTTAAGGTAAAGATAATGTTTTAGAAATATTTGTAATTATCAGTAACTAACGAAAAGTAGGACTGTTAAATTAAAGCCTGAAAGGTAAAAAGATGTAATTCAAGTAAATGACTTCAATAAGCCATTGAGAAGGTCGATATTTTTCAGAAAATTCCGGTTTTTGGTTATAATGAAGGAAACAATTTAGCCAGAGTCGATTAGACAGAATGAAGAAAAGAATAACTTTAAGATATGTATTTGCCCAGAAAATAATGATTTTCGTGAAATGAAATTCTTTTATTATTTCTTTTTTTGTTACAATATATATTTTTTTTTTTTATTATTTGCTTCTGACTTCCTCGTCGATGTCGAGATCATTCTTATCTGTCATTATACCTGAATATAATAATTTTTTGGACGTAATATTATCCAATTTGTTTTGTTTGTACTTACCATATCCACGCTACGCAATAAATTTGAATGTGTTCTGTTTGTTACAGATTTTTAGCTACCTTGGATACGTTTGTTTTATATTTTCTTCGATATGATTAGAAAATTATTAGCTTCATTTTCAATTTTATTTTCGCTGAATGATGAAGTAAAGCATGTTTAGAAAAGCACGCGGGAGAGAGTGGGAGGTGTTCTGTTACACTCATGATGATAACATTAAGAATTGTTTTGTATTTGAATTTTTTCAGGATGCAATGGTAGAGAAGTGTTTGTGAAAGCTTTGTGTTATTGATATACCCGCCCGGTGCAGATAACACAAAAATTGAGAGAGAAGAAAAAATGAGAAGCAGGCAGTGATATTCAGTGCCGCGACAGCTGGTTGTAAACATCGTAGCTATATTTCTGATATTACAAAAGGCTCCGACGAATGAAATATTGTAGTAGGTTAAGATGTATTTTTCAGGACAAAATACTGTCATTTTGAAGACTGTTCGAAGTTGAAGATTCGTCACAAACAACGGAAGAGGAATCGTCCGTTACTTAAACTGAGGACCAGTTACATCATTGCCTTGGAGTGAATCCAAAAATTTCTCTGAAGCCGAAATCCTGACGCTGCTACCATTATCTGCACAACACGAGAATTTTACTTTTCATGCGCTTGGCTGAGTTCGGTTAACGCTTGCTGAGAAATGAAATAAAAATAGATTACTTCAAATCAGTTAAATTTTTTTACGATATTATATTTGTGAGAATTACAGGAAAATGTGCTGAGATGTGTTGAGATGTCTCTTCGTGTGTTGTGTTGTAACTTGGAATACAGTATCATGTATCGTACGTTACCAAGAAGTGTTTAATTACAGTTTTTAACCATCGTATTTCTCGAGAAACACTAACTAAGTTTTAAGTTGGAACAGCCAGTAACAAATATGATGACAAAGAGGAGTAGAAAAATCTACCTTGTATATATATAAAGATGTGATTTTTCAAGCGAAATATGCATCTTTAATTTATATCATTCCTTAGAACATTAATGGAAATAACTATTAAAAAAATTAATGTCTTTCACAATAGACGGTTGTTTTATCATATGTAAACTGAAACATGCTGGTCTACAAAAAATATACATAAGTTCAATTAAATTTCTTTGAAATGTATAGTAACAAATCTGGTCACAAAACTACGAATACAAGTTCTATTGCCATGATATGTTAATAATTTTTACGCGGACATAAGCTGTATCAGTGCGTAGGCTATCGAAATTACTGATGGAAATACGTTTCATAACGTACAGCAGTCTTAACAATTTTCTCAACTTCAAAGCGTAGCTCTTGCAGTGCCACAGAAATAGGCACTAGAATAAGAATTAACATACACAAGTAGAGAGAAAACATGGAAAACTATTAATTAGGCTTGCAAAGAATATTCGGCAACTTCTCGCTATTCGGACTATTCGGTCACTTTTATTCTATTCGGCCGAATGCCGAATATCTGCCTAATACCGAATTAAGAATTTCTTTATAGTTGGATAAGTACTTAAAATAACACGATTGATTTATTAAATGACAATATATTTTACTTATAATTACAATAATAATCGTGCATTATGAACTTCTACAATGCCATAACAAAACAAACAAACATATTAAATATCTGGAATTCTTCACGGGTCTTCTGCCGGATAAGGTCTTCTAGACACGACGTTTCGGCAGTCACCTCCGCTGCCTTCATCTGGTGAGCTGTCATCGCGTAGTAGCTGCCGCGACGGTTCGGCACCGAATGTGTGCGCTGCTGGCTGGGCTGGGCTGTCAGATGTATGGGCGTAGCCCATTCTGCCGTTCGTGAGCCAGGAAAAAAAAACCTATGTCACTTATCTGATTTACATAATTTGGACTAGAAGATTGTATATGTCTTAATTTGGATTGATATCTAAAATATGGTTTATTAAATCTAATGGTGGGAGAATTTGTTGCAAGTATTTACAAGGGACCTAACTAATTTTGTTGGAATCTAAAACTAATGGGGGAGAGTACTTTATGTTAGTTTTTTAGGGCCTACTTATGCTAATGGTGGGTAGTTCACTGTCATGGGGGCCTACATTATGCTGGTGTGGGTCCTACATTACATCTATTGGTGGGTAGGGGGATTATGGTGGATAGTGGGGGGTTAAAAATGGTACTGTCTGACGAGGGTAAGTTTTGGGCGCTTTGCTGGACGCATGTTTTCGTCCTCATCGCCAATTTCAGCAATGAGGGGATGGATTGAAACTGAGCATTTTCGGTAGAAAATTGTGGATCTAGCTTTGATGGTTTCTGGTATTGTTGGGAAGTTTAGGCTATGACGTATCTCCCTGTTGGGAAGGTACCTAGGTGCGTCCACTATTATGCGCAGCGCTCTGTTCTCCAGTGTCTGGATCTTTTTGACATGACAGTCGGCTGCCATGCTCCATACTTCGGACCCGTACAGAAACGTGAGTTGTATGATCGCACGGTACAGGAGCAACTTTGTATCCGTGGATAGTCCGTCGCCTCTTAGAAGGGGGTAGAGGCCGGCTAGTTTGGCTTTCGATTTAGCTTTGGTGTCATCTATGTGTTTACCCCACGTCAGTCTTTTGTCTAGCCGCAGACCCAAATATTTGACATCGTCCACCCAGTCAATGTCTACGCCTTCTATGCTTAGTTTCTTCTCGGGTATTTTCAATCGTGTGGAGAATAAGATTGCCTGACACTTTGCTTTGTTGATTTTAATTCTCCACACGTTGCACCACTGTGTCAGTGCTTCCAGGTGGCGTTGCACTTTTTTAATAGCAAAGAGTAGGCTTCTATTGCTGGCATACACTGTTGTATCGTCAGCATAGAGTGACATGTAGCTATCTAGTTGCTGGGGTATATCGTTGACGTAGACATTGTACAGGATGGGACCGAGGACGCTTCCTTGAGGAACACCTGCCTCGATCTGCTTGAGTTCACTATTTGCCTCTTCATACTTCACGAAAAAATTTCTTCCAGTCAGATAGGAATGCAGCAGATGTAACATGTCGTCTGGGATTTTGTGGCAGTGTAATTTGTAAATCAGGCCTTCATGCCACACCTTGTCAAAGGCTTTTTCAATATCTAAAAACACTGCAGCAGTACCATTTCCTGCCTGCTTTTCTTTGCAGATATGCTCCACAAGCCTGGTAACTTGGTGAACTGTGCTATGATCTTTTTTAAATCCAAATTGTTGCGCGATAATTATGTTGTTCGCTTGCAAAAACCGATTGAGCCGCCTGAGAATCAGACGTTCAAGGATCTTTGCAAGGATTGGAAGAAGAGAAATTGGCCTATAATTTTGAGGTAAAGTCCTGTCTTTGCCAGCTTTAGGTATGGCAACAACCTTAGCTATTTTCCAGGCCCGAGGAAAATAGCACTGACTTAGACAGGCGTTATAGATGGAACAAAGAAATCTAATGGCTTGCGGAGGCAGGTTCTTGACTTGGAGCGTGGATATCTTATCATACCCGCAAGCCTTTTTTGACTTGAGGCGTCGAATGATAGACACCACCTCCTCATCGTTTGTTTGTTGCACTGTATTCTGCGGAACGGAGTTGATGAGGCGATTTACCACACTCAGAACGTGTTCCTTGTGTGTTTCGCCTTCATCGTCAGCTATGTCGTTCGGGGTGAATTGTGGTTCTAGCGAGTCAGCGAGGGCCTGAGCTTTCCCAATTGGGTCATACACCAGCCCATGCTGTCCTCGTAAAGGTCGAATTGGTTGGGATGTCTTGCTGGCTGACTTCGCAAGTGCCCACAGTTTCCTGTTGTTATCTGTACTGCTGCCAGTTTTCTTTCCCATTCTTGTCCTCTGTGTATTTTCAGATTCTCTCTGATTTCATCTACTAGGTGGTTGACCATCCTTCTGTCAGCCGGGTCCCGCCAACGCTGCCAACGCTTTCGAATCCGGTTTTTGAGGCAAATTAGGTTTCTGATATGGTCTGGAGTTTGAATACGTAAGAATGGTTGTTCAATTTTAATTGTTGCCTGCTTGGTGCATTCCTGAAGTACTGCCCCAAACGAGGCCACAGCCTCATCTATTTTTTCTGTTGAATTTAAGTTTGGTATGTTCGAAAGGTGGAGCGCAACGTCTTCCTCATAATGTTCCCAGTTGGTATGGTAACCAATCTAGTTCTTTGGCGTTTTGGGTTCTCGGAGCGTGACTGACAGAAGAATCGGATTGTGATCTGAGCTGAGATGGCATTGGGTTGAAAGCTCCCTCCTCCACCTCAGCCCCTTCACAACAAATAGATCCAGGACATCTGGGAGAGTTCCTGCCCTATTCGGGAAGTGTGTGGGTACGTCGGGCGCCAGCACTTCAACATTTCTGTTGCTATGCAGCACCCTAAGCAACCCCCTTCCATTCCGATTTGTAGTCCTACTATGCCAGATCTGGCTCTTGGCATTCAAGTCACCACCTAGTATTGCTATTGCATTGGTCGGCGCGTCAATGGGAGCGCGGCAGGCAGCCGCCCCGTCCAGCGGGCCACCGGCCGCAGGGTATATAAGGAGCCAGTACCACGAAGCGCACACATTCGGTGCCGAACCTTCGCGGCAGCTACTACGCGATGACAGCTCACCAGATGAAGGCAGCGGAGGTGACTGCCGAAACGTCGTGTCTAGAAGACCTTATCCGGCAGAAGACCCGTGAAGAATTCCTGTCTACCATACGCCGGGAAAAACTTAATTGTCACATATTAAATATCTGTTCAATTGAATAAACATATTTGAAATTTCGTAGTGGAAGGCCGTGGTGCAGAAAAACTATTTTTCTGCACTGCGTGGTAGTAGTAGTAGCTACAAGGTGACAGTCTGAATTTAATAAACATTGGAAGCCACGAATTTTCCAGTTTTATAAATTGGAACTGAAGAACGTCGAGGATGTTGAAGTTTCGGCCTAAAGCCTAAATGCCCTTAACTTAGACTTAAAAACGACATTTGAGGATGTTTTGACTATGGAAATATCGCACTCGGTTACCGATCCATATGAGGACGTTGAAGAATAGCATATCGTACAACAAGAAGAATTGATCGAAACAGTCACTATCGAACAACTTAAGGCGCAGCTCAGAAAGTGGTATAAACAGTTCGGGCTTCAGAGAGATATACCTGTTGCCTATTTTGTTTTACGAACTATTGCAAGAAACCTTTTCCATCTTCACACATTGTGGAAAGGGTTTTCAGTTCAAGTAACCGATACTCTTAAGGAAAAATAATGAATCTGTCACAAATAACTGAACGACAATATTTGAGGCCATATTTCAGCATGTCAAGACAGGCACATAGTGGTGTTAGGTAACTAACTATACTTGAACAGGCGGTTGAGAGACAAGAGCTGATTTTCGTGCCAAGCCTGTCGAAAACTTCTGCTGAATATTCCGCTATTCGGCCAGGAAGTCTGCAGAATATTCGGTACTCGGAGTATGACCGAATATGCTATTCGTTGCAAGTCTACTATTAACACTTACACAAAAATTATTTGCAGTTATAAATTTATTTTAACCATGAAAATAGAATTATAGGGAAACCTGTGCTGATCTTAAGGAAACGAAACTTTTCATCACATTACCCGCTTCCGTATCAGATAACTAATATTTTTCTCATGTTGGAGCAGCACACAATATAAGTGATAATAGTGTTATAATGAATTTTGTTTGAGAATAATACTAAAGTCTGCCTATTAGTTAAGAAGTTCTAGCGACAGATCTCTCGTAAATATCTACACAGTTTTTCCGATATGAATAATATTAACGGAGAGAATTACTAACTGGTTCTACTTACCTGCAAGTGAGTTTAATGCAGAATTCCAGTGTGTGGCATAGAATGAACTATCTCCCGTCAATTACATTGAGTTGACAAATCACTATAGCCGAGATATGCCGGCAGTTCCCGAATCCTTTCTAATCCTCCCTATTTAAAGCATATATACTGAAGTTCCATGCCATAGGATACCTCATAATATCGTTTGGCGGCCACTTTTGCGAAGAAAATTGCAGTAACCCGATGTTTCTACACGTTTCTATTGCGCATCCATTCGGTGCCGGCGCTAGGATTCTCGGACCCCCCAGTAAGCTTTCTTAGGTCCTCACAAACACCCCCCTATGTTTGCTCCCTGTATAAATATCCAAAATATTAATACTTAATTATATACCTTAATATTCTCTAATTTTTCTCGCTTTATTGCGTCCATTATTAAGTTTACTTAATATTAAATTTCCGGCGAACACACGCCATTTCCTCCTATATAATTCCGTTGTATTACAAGCTGGATCTACACTCCGATATTCAGATAAACATCATGTGTGGAATATGTCCGTTGCGAAAATTGTTTGGCGGATCATTGAACCCAATATGTATTATTAACGTCTAATTACGACCTTACGTTCATACAAACTTTGGTTATCAAGAATCATTTAGGAAAACGTGATTCGAAATTGGAGTATTTCGATAGTTCTAATGATTACAAATAGAATTATATCTTATCAACAATTTAAATCTTCAATAGAGCATCCTATATCTAAGAAACGTATTTAGCAAATATCTTCTCATAAAAGGCTACCGAATGGTTAAAGTGGGGTGAAAAGATCTGGACCTATTCTGTAACAGATACAAAGCGAGAGGTTGAATTTAAGACTTAAGGAGGTATTAAGAATGGACAGCCAACTACTTCGAGAGATGTGTCTATTAACTTTACTGATTGCATTAATTACGAATATCTTCCGTTGGTCTCTGGCAAATGGAAATAGACGTTAGTAGATTCCCTGGAGACTGGTGACCACATTAATAAAAGCATCTCATAAATGTGCGTTATGGCTAGTAACAAGCGTTGGTCCACTCGTAAATACGATATACGACTCCCCCAGGGTTATGAACTTAGACGCCGTAAAACTGGATTTACCCGATGTTATCTGTTAGAGTAATGGCACAAGCTGCAAATATTGGGACATCTGTTTTTATACTACAGCGTGCCGCAGTCTTTTATGGTGCCTAGATCTTTAACCCAAACTCAGGTTTGTTGAAATCCTCTTCACTAATCTATCATTTATGTGTGTGATTCCCAATATTTAGTCCTTTAAGCTGCATGTCGCGATACTTCTATTGCTATATAAAAGGGAATGGTATTACAAATATTGGGTTTGAAACACTTTAACATCTTTATTCTTTCTGTCTCTGACAAACCTATTCATTTCTTTTCAAAGATTGCTGCTTCCATTTGATAAAATATATCCGTTGTGATATAATGATCTTCACAACACTTTAAATTATTAGCTCCTAATTTATAGCACGACAACTGTAAAAAAAAATGTATTCAATAGGCATGTTAGACATATTATTGAATATGGTAGCAATGCAAATCTCAAACAGAAATTCTGACATTCGGTAAGTATGGAAGTAATCAGTATTTTCCTTATTTATTTTAAGTCGTAAAAAATTAATTTAAAAATGTACGCTTACCATTACAAAAATTGTTTGTAATTGCGGTTTGTAATGGACCATATATTAATGAAAAATCTAAGTCCAGTCTCCATATCCGGAAGCTTTACCTTCAGTTTATCAGTGACTTGTAATATTTTGCTTTATACATTAAGTTGTTCTGCAAGGACTCTCAATAAGAGTTTTTTTTTTTTTTTTTTTTTTTTTTTTTTTAACTGATTAACGTCTCTTAACAGCGAGGTCTTTAGAGACGGAAAAGGATGGGGGGCAAGGAATGGGATGGAATACGGCCATGGCCTTTTGAAGGAAGCATCCCGGCATTTGCCTGGAGTGATTTGGAAACCATGGAAAACCCAAATCTGGATACCCGGACGGGGATTCGAACCGGCCTTCTCCCGAATGCGAGGGCAGAACGCTAACCGTTACACCACCACTCTCGGTCAATTAGTGTTAACATAGTTCATTTTACACGTTATATTTCTCCAAATAACCCTAGATCTTATGACACTCATAAAATATATGTTCAGAGGTTGTTTGCAGGAAGAGAACAATACAAGTTACATCAGACTTTTATAGACACAAATCGCAAAATTCTTAAAACGTTATGAAGGGGCATTCTGAACTATAATGTCAAGAACACTGCCTGTAGAATTACAGAACTCTATAGTGGTTGAAAGTTTACTTGAGAAAGAACAATATTAGCAAAATAAGTTCAGTGGAATCGTTCCTCTCCCTCGAATGATCAGTAACAATGTTTAAGATTCTAAACATTTTAGAAACATGCAAAATTGCCGTAATAAACCCCACAATTTGTGAATTAGTAGTTCTAGTAATAATTATATGTAAATACGGAAATAAACGCCAAAAATAGGAATAGGCCATATTAATAATAATAAACTTAATACTACCTTATTTTATAAGTGTAATAGAGTAAACTTGTAACCTGCTGAACTTCATTAATTAATACATATTTAACAATTTTCTTTCAGTAGATACCTTTCTTTGTCAAAGTCTAAATGTGGATTAGTATCCGTCGATCGTATTATGTCAGTTCTGGGAATGAAGGCCGCTTCATGCTGGGTGATCCACATGTAGCTGCTCTGTTCGGTAGCTATACAATAATATTCTTAGGATCAACCAGTGATATTATGTATATATTTCTTTGTTTTTAATACTGCTTAGTATCATTTTTTTAAAATTAACACCAATGTCGTAACCTGTTATGGAGCAACCCTCTTAAGGATCTCAGCTCTGTATCTGAGGCTTTTCAAAGGCGACCTAACCTACAAAACGTTTGTAACACTGATGAAAAAAATTAATGTTATGTAGTAGTTAAAATTTTAAAGATTATTATCAGAAAGACTACTACAAGAAATTAATCTCAGTGAAGATTTATGTCGTCTTACCGGTGACAAGCAAGACTAGATTGAACATCAGGCAGTCAAAGTTTCGGAATCCTAATCATTATGTTTTGTCGTGGATCACACATTAATGCACCTTACTTCATTTAAGTAGAATGACATGTACATTACATCACAGGTTGGCCTCACATTTAAGTTTCAGAGTGCTTATTGTACCACCACGATAATGCAATGAAATTTAGTGGTAAAGTTAAACATGAAATACAATTATGAGATTCAATGGAGTTTCGTATCGTTGCATGCAACGACATCCCAATTATGTTCTAGATACAATATGTACTTGAAGGCTAATACAAATTTATCAGTCATTTACTACAGTTCTGGAAAGTGCTCGGAGATTTAAGAGTTAAGATTGGATAGAAAGGTCAGGATTCGTGACTTCGTACGATATGACTCATTCGCTCAGTTCTAGTGACTTTCCAAGTAGAAACTTTATGACACTCAATCATATTTAGTGTAAATAATCATCAATCCTTTCCCAGTAATCTTGAAGTCTATGAACCTATATGTACTCAGACTTTTTCTAACGCTATGACAGGAAATTCCGGAGTTGGTAGCACTTAACCAATCTCCGGAAAGCAAGTATTTACAATTCCCCACGTTCAGGTGTGGGTTAAATAAATCCAAGATCGAAACAACCGTTTCTTGTTACATTTATTACAAAAGGAAACTTGAAATTATCAGAAATTTATGAAAGAGTAAACAGACATGTTGTAGAACGAATTTCGTCTGACACAAGCGTCTATATCTAGTCTAAGGCTTAATAAGATGGGCTAGTACGAGTCGAGAATGGAGACAATGTAAGCTTTCGGAAATACGGAGACACTGGATCGAGTAGAAGGATTTTATACTAAGAGACTATACCGGGTGAGTTTTTTATCTTGAGACAACTAAATATCTCGAAAACTACAAATCCGATCAAAAAAAGTGGGTAATAAAAATTGTTCGTCTCGACGGGGGACATCCGATGATACCAAATTTGACTCCCCACCCCCACCCCCTAGGGGTGGGGGAAGGGGGAGAAAAAAAACTTAAATAGGAACCCCCATTTTTTATTGCAGATTCTGATTCCCCGGAAAAAACTACCCCTATTTGACCCCCAATTCGAGTCATTTTGGTCGATAGATGGCGCTGCATTTCTCAGAGTTTTCTCATTACTTGATGTACTTCCATTGCGTTCACATCGTCGCTCATTTCTCAGAGTTTTCTCATTACTTGATGTACTTTCATAGCGTTCATAACATCTCTGATTTATTTACTTCGTTCTGTTGCACGTGTCAATGAGAATGCAGGCTATAACGTTGCAAGAAAAAATTGAAATGGTCTACATTTATGGAGAATGTCGCAAGAATATCGATAATGCTGTTGATCTTTATGCTCATCGTTTTCCAGACCAGCCTCGATCGCGCGCTTCTTTTTACCGTATTATCCAACAGTTCACTCAGGAGGGAAGTGTTTGTCAGATTTTGCATCGTAGAAAATACCATCCGTTCCATGTTTCGTTGCATCAAGAACTTCACGGCAATGATTTCGATAATCGATTGACATTTTGCCGATGGTCGCTACAGAAAATACAAGAAGAACCCCATTTCTTTGCTCGAGTACTGTTTTCGGATGAATCCACTTTTACTAACCACGGCACCATTAATCGACACAACATGCATTATTGGAGTGTGGAAAACCCGCATTGGTTACGCCAAGTTGAACATCAGCGTCCGTGGAATGTAAATGTTTGGTGTGGGATAATTGGGGACAAACTTATTGGTCCACATTTTATCCATGGACATTTCAATGGGGAGAAATATCAACAACTCTTAGAGGACGTACTGCCAACATTGCTTGAAGACGTACCCTTAGACGTGCGACAAACAATGTGGTTTCAACATGACGGTTGTCCAGCACATTTTGCTGTAAGATCGCGGGAAGTGTTAGATCGTCTGTACAATCGTCGATGGATCGGAAGAGGAGGTCCAGTGCCGTGGCCTGCAAGATCACCAGATCTCACTTCGCCTGATTTTTTTTTATGGGGATACTTGAAGAATGAAGTTTACAGTGAAGTGCCAACAACGCCTGAAAACATGATTGAACGAATTACCAACGCTTGTCAAAAAATCACGCCGGATATGCTTCTTAGTTGCGTCGAATCATTCCAAGAGCGGGTAAATAAATGCATCGATGTCGGTGGTGATATTTTCGAGCACTTGCTTTAGAATTGTTGTTAGAAACAAACACGTGAGAGGCGAGGGGACTCACCAAAAACAAGCACCCCGATGGTGAGAGGCGAGGGGACTCACCAAAAACAAGCACCCCGATGGTGAGAGGCGAGGGGACTCACCAAAAACAAGCACCCCGATGGTGAGAGGCGAGGGGACTCACCAAAAACAAGCACCCCGATGGTGAGAGGCGAGGGGACTCACCAAAAACAAGCACCCCGATGGTGAGAGGCGAGGGGACTCACCTAAATCTAGCACCCCAAAGGGAACAGAAAATTACTACGTCCACGTCGTTGTTCCTGGGTAACGCAAAAAGTAATGTTTGACTTTCGCTATCTGCTAAAGAATTTGCATCAGTGCATTTTGAAATAATGTCCATTCCCATCCCTCAAGTTTGGAGGTGGGTGGTGTTATTGAATAGTTTTTGAAAAATATCAATCACATTAACTTGTATTTTGCTGATCTGATGTGTATTTCACGAGATATCCTCATTTTTAAATGAATTTTTGCTTATTTTGATTTTTGTCGATTGCAGCGCCATCTATCGACCAAAATGACTCGAATTGGGGGTGAAATAGGGGTAGTTTTTTCCGGGGAATCAGAATCTGCAATAAAAAATGGGGGTTCCTATTTAAGTTTTTTTTCTCCCCCTTCCCCCACCCCTAGGGGGTGGGGGTGGGGAGTCAAATTTGGTATCATCGGATGTCCCCCGTCGAGACGAACAATTTTTATTACCCACTTTTTTTGATCGGATTTGTAGTTTTCGAGATATTTAGTTGTCTCAAGATAAAAAACTCACCCGGTATATACTATAACTATATATAAATCATTTGAATTATGTCACATTCTGTATAGTTAACAGAGTTTAAGTCAGATTGATGAACCATCATATTTGCATTAACATTCGTCTCCTTACTAAGTCAGGACCATCGTCTGGAGTTATTGAATCCATCGCTAGTCAACAACTGCAACCTTACGTTTATTTTCGTAATCCCACGTGTATTTTGTGAAGGTGTTAAATAGAGTAGTCGTATTCATCCTCACGTCAGTTCCATCAACTACATATTCCCGCTAACTTGTAATCATGACTTTCTTGTTAAACGACTGAGGACGTTCGTTTCCGCAATAGCTTGATCTGAAAGCTTTGCCGTAAATGGGAACATCCTAGAACAGGGGAAGCACACGAATAGAGTCTGGAAGGAAACTTTGAATTCCCAATTACCTACTTTTTCATATTTCAATGATCACTCCAGACGTTTTGTATTGTTATATGCAATAAAGGTTTGAATGAATGCAGTTGCGCTTTTGCTTTGTTATAAGAGATTTTAAATAGAATTATACCCTTAAATTGTAATTTTGTGTTTGATTTTAACAATTTCAGTATATTTCATTGTTTGTGGCAGCCATAGTTTTATAATCAAAATTGTGTTCATTTACTGAAATTTTATTAACTAGTGACTTATTTACATCTATTTTCTTGAAGCTCCCAAACTAGTATTGGTTTTTGATATCAGCGTAGACAGACAGTAATTTTTGTTTTTAAAATATGGTGAAAGACCTATTAAAAGGCTGTACAAGCAAAGGGAAATGTTAACACTTACAACAATCGAAATTCTCTAAGATAGGCACCGTTAATTTTGTTAAACGATAAAGATGATTATACTTCAATTATCGTTAAATTAAAATTATCGGAGACATTCGCGTTAAAACTCTGATCCGTTCTCATAGTTGTGCAGATACTACAGGACGGGTAGATTCTACCCCTGTCTTATAAATATGTAGAGCCAGCATGATGCATATTCATTCGGAAACCAAGCTGTTCTTTCACAAATACCTTTCTATCTCTTATTTCTCTGGGGTGTGTTTGTTTTCTGCTTCAGTTTTATGAACATTAGCCTATATCACAAAGTTTTAGATTACGTGAACTGAACACCATTCCGTCAGATAAGGTCTCTGGGCATTTCTACTAATTAACATTCACTCTTTCCTTTTTATAGTCCTGACAGCGTTTCAACCACGACCGTTACGAACAGAAAGAAAAATAGCCGAAGTTTACTTAACCCCGCAAACGACCCTGTCTTGTTTGCACTGGCGAACGTGGTGATATTTTCCCAATGTTTTGTATACGGACTCAGTGGTTTTTGAGAAGAAAGGATGCGTAATAAAAGACACTAATACAACAGCTCTGCTGTGTACATCGACTCACTGTAAATTTGTTTTCGTACTATGAATATAAATTCATGCAATCGCACAGTAAGGAGGGATTTAAGTATTTAAACATTTACTGGAGCATAACATGATGGTGGTTCAGGTAGCCACTAGTCTTAAGTTACTGTGATCCGACAATGCAGTTGTGTATCTGGGAACCTCATAGCAACAACGAAGAAATGTATTCACAGTTTGTATAGCAATTCATATAGTTCTGTTTCACACACCCCAGAGATTCAAAATTCCATAACTGATCGTAACAAAATTCTGTCCTAAAAAGCCTGCTAGATTCTTTGATTAGTATCGTTAATTTCTACAATATAAAGGAAAGAATAGCGTGTTAAATAAATACATATCATTTAAAATACTAAAAATCCTTATCTCTTAATGTGGCTGTTTATTCATTTACAGAGTACGGATGGTAAATAATTGTGATAAAGTTGTTAGGGCCCTCCAAAAGTGATTGTTCGTATCCTACCATTTATAAAATATGCAAATGTACTGGTTTCCATATAAAATTAATGTTCATGTTTCAAATAATTATTATTAGACCTTTTTTTTTCATAGCGACTGTGCATAACAATACAAATGTTTATATTTTTTAAAATTATGTGAATTTTACCGCTCCCTGTAGCATAAAAGTTCATCACTCTATCACGCTGTTCGCTTCTTTCACACCAGTCGCCTCTATAATCGGTAATTAAATGCCACATGGTACATGTCCAGCACCCAAAATTGGCAATAAAAACTGCAACAAATAACTGATATACAACTAATATTGGTGGGTGCTCTACACATTATGCTCCTTAACCTAGTTTCCACATGCCTTTGAGTTTTACACCTCGTTAATGTCAGTACAAGGCAGAGGAGTAAAGGAACGGGCAGGAATTCAGCCAGACCCTTTTGAAGGAATCATGGAGTGATTTTAGGAAACTATGCAAAGCCGAAATATGGATTGCCCGACGGGGAGTAGAACTAGCGTTCTCCAGAAAGCCGGATCCAAACCAGGCTTGGTAATCATCGGGACGTCAAGAAGCTACCTTAGAAATGTGTACCGGAGTGATTGTGAAATAAATGAAGAAATCTTGCGGATTGCGTATTTGTTTGTGGCAAGTGTTAGCATATCGAAGATTTACAAAGCGACGAAATGCGGTCTCCTAAGCAAACGAATCGAATGAAGTGCTGAATCGCGGCAGCTTTCGTTCGGATTACACCGACGTCTGTTTGTTTTGCTGTGTCCCACAAAGATGAAGGAGAGAAATCGAGTGGCGAGCTATAAACGAGATTGGGCCGGATGTTGTGTGCGCACCTGGCCACACTCCCATTAGTAACCCCCACCCCCTCTAACCTGCTGCACAGTGGCAGGGGATTAGAAAGGTCCCCGCGCTGCGCCGGTCACTGTAATCTATTCAGGGCGGTGCGGCGAGTACAACAAACAGTTTAGGTCTCACGGTTGAGCCGTTGTTTTCGCGGTTTCTGTTGCTATTGGCGTTTTGCCGGGTATCGTCCACTGGAATTTGTAATCAAAATTAAGAGAGAGTGGCGGAATGTGGCAACTAGAAATTCTGGTACAGTAGCAACCACTGATGCATTATTAATTGTTTTCCTCAATTCTGAAACAAGTCTAAACTAGTGTTGCAAACTTGAAAAAATAATTATTTTTTTTGATTTGTTAAAAAAAAAAATATAAAAATAACCTAGCACCCTTGTTTTCTTTTCTAAATTCGTTTTTTTTTTTTTTAAATATATATATATATATTTGATAAATTATAGTTTTATTTATGGAACTTAAATTTTACATGTGTGTTTTAAATCTTGATAAATCATATAATGTCTTAGATAATCATTCATAGATGTATCTCTATAGGTAGAATAATTTTTTATTCATCCTCTATTTCAGTACCACATTCACTAGTATCAGTACTACCAACACTAGTTCGGTCGGAGTCGGAATTTTCTGTTTCTTATTCTGTCTCCTCTAGATGCATAACTTCAGAAATAATTACATTTTATTTTACTGGATGTATTGTACGCAAAAGCTTTTAAGATTGCAATTTTAAATTGTGAGCAATGTACACACGCATAAAGACTGCGCCGATAGTTGTGTATTAAGGTCTTTTAAGTTTGAATTTAAATCTTTTTTCATACAAAATAGGAGCTTTATTTCTTTTCAATCGTTGGTTTACGCCAACGGTTGCAAGGAAATGATTCATAATTACTGAATGTTTAATGACTCAGTATCACTATACGCTGCGAGTTTAACAAGTATACGAATATAAGGAAAGCACAATAAGTAATAAAAAAAAGGCAAAAAAAACCGTAGATAAATTTAAAATTCCTAATTTTTTAAAAAAGATTCGTAGGTCTACAGATAAATTTGTAAGACTGGCAGCACTAGTTCAAATAGCGAGTATCAATCCAAACAATGGGGAACGGGGATTCCTTCTCACGCAACCTAGCCTTTTCGGGAAGTCCCCATTCATAAAAGAAAACATCAGTCAATGTTGCCAATATTTTCGTAATTTTTGTTTCTACTGAACCAGAAAAATATAGTAGATTTAAAAATTAAGATGAGTACTTAATATAAACTCTAAATTGTGTCATATTAAACGATAAATGCCTTAAAAATTTGAAATTTAGAAGCTATGAAAAGAAAAAAAACGTGTCCCAGAAAAAAAACATGTCTTTTTTTACAGTGTTTTTTTTTTTCAAGTCAGAAAAAAACGTTTTTTTACAACACTAGTCTAAACTATAATTACAAAAACATAAAATTAATTTTGACCGTAATATTCAGTCTGCAGCTGCAATAAGAGACGTTATAAGACACCTACTTTTTTCTTTAATTATTTAGTTTTTGGTTGAAATCATTTCACTATTTTTAGCACGCAGTAGAGATTAGCTTTTTCTATACAATGTAGTTCGCGTATTACACGGTCAGAAAAGAGCTAAATTAGTTATTTAAATGTGTTCTGATAGGTCTAGTTTTATAATTCATGATATATTATCTGTCAGACTGCTTCGTTCTTGCAATATTACACAGTAGTATTTTATCCTATTGTAAGTGTATATGTAAGTTTCTATTCAAACTGCCAGTTATCATCGAAAAGATGGATGGGAGGGAGATAGTGGCACCTTCACACCAGACGGTCATATTTAAATAATAGATGTTTATTGTGTTTATTTATCAAGGAACGATTAATATTCGTACCTTATAAAGATTAAACTAAATAGTCAATAAAAAATAAAAAACGGGGGGGGGGTTGTGTGTTAATTATAGATTATTAAATATTAATTATTCAGCTTCCAGTTTTACATTGAAAAACATAATTTTCAGATTTCATAACTTAACATTTATTGATCCTTGTCACATAAAAAAAATCATGAATCAAAACACAAAATCTTCCTATCTCTAAAACAACAAAAATACATGAACTTACAAGTAAACAAAAGTCGGGCACTAATCAGCAATCCTCAGATTTACTATCATAAAACAATGGGTGGAGCCACTGAAAATTTTTTTATTTGCGCAGGGCAATCTGCCAGAATGTGTTCAGTTCGATCGAAATGAAGCAATGAAATGGAAACATATATTACTGTTGGATGTGGCGAACACTTCACCGCAGGTCAACAATTGCACCTCACGCTACAGACAGGTCAGGTCGTTGCTCTATTTATGTAATCCTTGGTCATATAGACGCATTGTATGCGTCGGGAACGCAAATCGAACACTGCAACTGTCGGCGCTTTATGTCGATACGCTGACTCACTGTATGTGTCGGCAACACAAACAAAAACTCCAAGCACTGCGGAGTTGTGGCCAACACACTCACTACGGCTACCAGTACTATATCAGCACTTAAATCATTGGTTACGGCGCCAATGTCTGCGGCCTTAACCTATCGCAGTTCAAGCAAGATAGACATCAAAAATTGTATTTTGAATGAATGGCAACAGCAGTGGAACAATTCGGAAACAGGAAGGAGAGTATTTGGAATTCTTCCTGACATCAGAGAGAGGATACGTATGAAGCACTTCAATCCATCTCGAGGGTTAATACATTTCCTCACCGGTCATGGACCGTATGAAACATATCTTCATAGGATCAATAGGACAGAGAATGATCTATGTGCGTGCGGATCTCCAGGAACACCTGAACATAAACTGTTTGAATGTGCTCTAGTTGATGATCAAATCAAACAGTACAGAATGAAGCTCATGGGGAAAACTGTCAAGGAAATTATGAAAGACAACCTCCTCCTGAATGAACTCGACAAGCTGGCAGATGCTGTGTCAGATGCAGCCAGGGAGCGGTATCGGCTTCAGCATAGCCAGCAACCTGCCGGAACACAGCAAGACATTTAAGGAATGAGACAAGATACCCTAAACGGACGAGACACAAACAACTAAGTGGGACGCTGATGCCGGAAGTGTGGCTTCTGGAATTTACCGAAGCTTATTTCTTCAATGGATGCCAGCGTTAAACGAACTATTGAAAACTCAAGATGTTCAGTTATTTAGTATTAGTGGGTAATATTTTTTACTAACAGGTTGATAAATTACAGTGTGTAGTAATAATAGTTAATTGTTTGTACCGTTTTCGTAGTATATAGGATTTGTGTTAATTTTACAAAATTTTTGTTTATTATAAATTTCAATACAGTATTAAGAAATAACGGTTTGTTGTAGACTCTAGATAACGAACCATCTGAATGTACAGTTAAATAAATAAATAAATAATAAATAGTTCAAGCAACCGCCGGACTGCCTCGACGACTCCCAAGTCCCGCCGAAGCCACAAAACAGAGACCGCTCGGTTCATTTTCACCAATCTTTGCTATACGCGCCATAACGTGCCGTCTTTCGCTCCATCCATACTTTCTAAAGTACAACAGCCGACCCCCCTACCTCCCCCTGTTGTGCTTTAGCGTAGACGACACTCAATGAATGAGCACGTCTGACCGTTATTGTGGAAAGTTCAGGCATATCGTACTTCCCTTTGACTGTTGTCCACTTTATTTACTGTGGGACGATCTACAGCAGCCAAAATTATGCTTTTGCGTTGCACTTTTATTCACAAAAAAAATGTAATGAATCGATAATTTGCTCATTACGAATGGTATTTGCAGCCGTGATGATGTTTCTAATTGCTTTAGCGGGATATACGCTACGAATAAAGGTCTGTTCCCACGACGTAGACGGATATCCCACAACTAAGGATTGCAATCCCGCAGTGTTTTCAATCCCGCGGGATCCGCGCGGGATTTGCGCCAATCCCGCGGGATCCGTGCGGGATTGGTACAAACAGTTTTATAACGCATATATTTAAAACATAGTTACTTAAAACGTTAATAAATTAAATAATAATTAAATTAATAAATAATTTTTAATGCTAAATGATAAAAATTAACAGTTAACAATATTTTGATTGGAAAAATGACATTAAAACTTTTTAGCGTGTCTTAAGTGTATTTAGAGGTTTTACATTTTTGTTTTTTAATCTAAACCAATTTTTAAATAAATAATAAAAATGGAAAATATTGGTCTTAGGTCATATTAGGTGGCTTACAATAAATCACATAAGTTTAAAAAATATGGTTTGCTTAATGGCCAAGTTACCATAGTTTTTTTTTTTTTTTAATTATAAATAAATGGTCCATAACAGCGAGAAAAGCATTCCATTTCACAAAGTGAAGTGAATATACTCTGTAAAGTGTAGACTTGGCTCAGAACAAAATTTCATAACTTTTTGTCACTGCACAAGCACGAGACTTGCCCTTTTTTGCGCGATTAATTATTATATCTCCTGATTCCTTGATTGATATTACAGTTGATTCAATGTTATTAAAAGAAACTACTCACCAACACGTAAACTGTCAAGTATTTGAGATTTACTTATGATGCGTAACGACGTTTATAGAGTGGAAATTATTATTTTTTAGTAAGAAAGGAGACTTTCTCGGCGAATGATTGCAGTGAAGTCCTCATAGGTCGTATCTCCGGATTTCATTGCAAACACACGAAATTACACACGTGAGGAAGATGGCGGAGGCAGCCGTCGAAGTATGGTGTTCCTACAACACAATTCGTCGATACACCCGTGAAAAATTCATTATAACTTTTTTTACAAAAACAAACGCTTTTTCACATCAGTCAAATGCCAACTGCTCTGGTACAGGCAAACAGTGCAAAATATCCGACAGAGACCGAGTGGGGCAGTGAATCACGCAGACTGACACGCGTTTCCGCCGGATTTTGCGGATTGCGGATCCGCTTAATTTTGTGCGGGATCCGCCAGACTGTCTAAAGATGCGGGATCCCGCGGGATTGCGGGATCCCGCTTTGCTGGATTGCAATCCATACCCACAACACACCGTGGGAACTGGGCCGCCTCTGCTGGCGGAGATGGCACGCAGCTACCAGCTCTATGGCGGTAAACATCACAGGCGTGTGTAGTGGTGCGCTGTTGCCATCGGTTTGCAGCAGAGGTGCGCACACCTTCTGTTGCTGTAAAGAGCTCTGTGCCAAACGACATTAGGCAACGCGGTGGGGAGGTGGTGGCGAGGTAGCGAGGGCTAACCTGCGGCGCGCGTTGATCCTACACTTCCTCTGGCCTCAGTTACAAGACGTCGTGGGAACACAGCTTAAGATGCACTCAATTCTCTCCTGACGTTTCAACTGCACTCTCTGGTATTCTTCAAGGGTCATTCCGCACTCGGAGTTTACTGGAGACTATATCAGGCTGTTCTTGCCTTTAAAGTGGAGAGACTATCGATTCCCAACCAATCAACGAATAAGAATAGTACTCAGAGATGCATGCTTGTAATTTCTTATATGCCTTGTAACAATGTTATTTATTTAATTAGTATACGTTTTCACGCTTGACTTAGATTGTACTCATCATTTTTATTTAAGACCATTTATTTGCTACATTTCCGCAATAGAGATCGTTAAAAAAGTACGTGAATATTTGTATCTCCTTCGAAGGCTCAGTCCCAATTAATTGTTGTACCAAACTGCGGTTATTAGTATGGTCATCTCAATGTAGTAAAGATTTCATGTACTGGTAATTGTAGCTTAAATTCGAGTGTGTTAATCTATAAGTCAGATTATTCTATACCATAATTTGTAATTAAAACATCTACTGCATTGCGTTAATTACATTCGATCCTGGGGCGCAATAAAGTATCAATTAGGCACGCAGATAAACTTCTGCGGAAAATGTATTGTTGTGAAAAAACAACAAACCACTTACACCACATGACAAATTTTAAGTCAGACAAGTGGTGAAAATAAATAATAAAATAAAAAGAGTTTACCCCACTTTTTAAATTAGACAAAACTTCAAATTCATCATATATTTGTTCATTTAGCTCAAAGTAAATAGTTTATTTTGGGAGTATTAATAGATTGTTTTTCATTTTTTATCGTAAATAAGTTGTTTGCTATTATTGGAACGATAAATGCTGAGTCAATACTCTTCTAATGGATTAATTGTACTCGCTCGATGTTACAGCACTTACTGCAAAGTGGAAAGCTGAGCCTGGACAAAGTGAGTCTTCAGCCAGTGGCTCTACAAATTAGACCTCAAATTTCATTGGAGTCTGCGTTTTACGTTTGGAAAGTAAGGCTGCTTGGTTTATTTTACCGATACGACACCTGCGTTTCTGAAAGCACAGGATAGAGTTGTATTGACGACAGGGGTATTGTTGGTTCTATAGCTACCAGCCATGTCTCGTCTTTCGCACAAAACAGCGCAAGTATAAAGATAATCCGGTCGATATACTTTTCTAGCACAAAGTCTTTGACGACGTAGTTTCTCGCAAACCAAGGCATCACAGAACAGTGATACGTAGCTGAACAAAACAACTCGCCTTGCATTCAGCTAGAAAGATACCGTTCCGAAATCGTAAAACTCTCAGTCATAGGAGAAAGATACGGCACTCCAACGATATCTCTCCGGCCTGATATTAGGGAGGATGCGAGTTCAAATCCCCATTCGGCCTTCCAGATTTCGGATTCCCATGGTTTCTGAATTCCTTCCCGTTCCTTGTATCCACTTCTCTCCTCCCTCTAATGACTTTGATGTCCCGGCAATTTTGTATTAATCTAATTAACGAGTTTGCTTCTATGAATATTATTACTCAGATATATTTTTAATAAATAACAGAATCATACCAAATATTTTACATGCCGTATTTTTTAGTATCGCTTCCCTGTTTTCAGTGCACTAGCACCATTTTCCGGTAACCGATCTGTCTTTTCGAAAGAATGCAGAATACATTTTTTCTGTCAATAAATGTCAACGTTATGAATCCTTGTCAACACTTTCTCCGCCATACTTGACGATAGTATATTGATATTTAGATATTTACGCTATAAATAGCCATCTTTAGTTTGTGGTCAGCTGGTTCGAACCCTGGTAATGGAAAAAATCTTCATCACTGGGAACGTGGCCACAATGGTAGGAGAGACGGTGATACACAGTTCCAGTTCCTTGTCCATATGATGTGAACATACCTCTGTTCTAAATCCTTCATCACTGTGCAGTAAGTATACACTGATTTAGGACATTATGACCACCTACCTAGTAGCCGGTATGTCAGCCTTTGGCACGGATAACAGTGGCAATGAGGCCTTGGTAGGTCGCTGGAGGTAGCTGACACCACTTCTGCACACACAACTCATCTGATTCATCTAAATTCCGGGGAGGAGGGCGATGAGCTCTGACGCCACGTTCAATTACATCCCAGATGTGTTCGATCGGGTTCAGACCGGGCGAGCGGGTCCAATACATCAATTACAACTCACCATCGTCTTCCTCGAACCACTTCATCACGCTCCTGACCTTGTGACATGGAACATTATCTAGTTGAAAAGTGCCACAGCCGTTTGGATACAAGGTCGTCACGAAGGGGTGTACTTGGTCTGCAACCAGTGTACCATACTTATTGGTCATCATGGTGTAGCACGAGCTCCATTGGACCCATGGATGCTCTCGTGAATGTTGCGCAGAGCATAATTGAGCCACCACAAGCTTTGTCAAGCATCTGTTCCCCTGGAAAACGACGGATTCGCACCCTCCCGTAGGCATGATGAAGAAGGTATCGGGATTCATCAGAAGATGCAACGCTCTGCCACTGCGTCAACGTCCAGTGACGATGGTCACTTGCCCATTTCAGTCATAGTTGCCGATGTCGTGGTGTTAACACAGGCACATGCATGGGTCGTCAGCTGCGGAGGCCCATCGTTAGGAATGTTCGGTTCACTGTGAGTTCAGACACACTTGAACTCTGCTCAGCATTAAAGTCACAGACTGCCGCCTGTCATGTTTTACCAGTCTTCCCAGCCTACGACGTCCAACATCTGTAATGACGGGTGGTCGCCCAACCTCTCGACGTTTGGACTGGGTTTTACCTTGGTTTCGACACTTTTTAAGACATTCACCACAGCACTCCTCGAACACCCGACAAGTGGTGCAATTTCCGAAATGATAGTTCCGAGCCTCCGGGCCATCACAATCTGCCCTCGGTTAAACTCAGATAGTTCACACACCTTCCCCATTCTAAACACTGATAGCGCACTCACTGATACTACATGCATCGTGAGTCTGTCTGATTAGCAGTCATTCCTTGACAGGTGACGCTGCTATCGCCTGGAAAGCTTTATATCGATAGCAGGTAAGTAGTCATAATGTTCTCGCTGCTCAGTTTAGAAGGAGGGAAGTAAAACTAGGCTAATACTGGTGTCCTGCGGAAGAGTAGGCTGTCATAGATCCCACTGGAAATCACCCTCTCCCTTTATGCACTTCCATGAATCACGTTACAACACAACTTACTACAGCTAAAAGTCATCTGTATATTCAAGAATACGTAGGCATAGAATATACTTCTGTATCACCCCCGGCACAAATTAAGATACGTATCTACTAGTATCGTGCAAATTGTCTCTACTCAGGCTCAAACTCGCTCGGTTATTACTACGACCGGTCCTCTTTCCTTGGGAGAGCTGTGACTGCTGGTGCTTCCCCGGGCTCAAATGAAAGCTCGTTGGACAAACGAAGGCTCGGTGGTCAAACGAAGGCTTGGTGGACAAACGTAGGCTTAATGATTACTAAGACTTCCGCGGTGGTCTTTGTTCGTGATTAATAACTTTTCAGAATACAAGCCGAAAGCTTAGGTATTTCAATAAACAACGTGGCATAACCCGAAAAGTTATTAATCATAAACGTATTCTTGGTGGGCAAATGAATGCTCGGCAATGCATTAATAGTGCATTGTGTCTTCCTCTCCCGTGCCTCGCAACTAAGATGGTAAATCATAGAAAATTGAAAAAAAGACAGTACGGCAGCGACATTCTCGAATCTGCAGTATGTCAGTGATTACTGCGACATTTTGTGTATGTTCTACCAATTGAATCGCTGTAGACATGAAGTGCAACGTTTATGTATTTGATGAACATATGTAACAGAAGTATTACAATCTATGAGATCAGAACACAGTGAAACGAAAACCATAATAATTAAGTTATGTATTGTTACTGAATCCACATATGGTGCATTATGATTTATACAGAGATTTCAAATATATGTGATGTCTTGGAAGGATTTGTACCTATAAATCCAAAACATTGAATTCACTTTAATGACATCACTGATATCACTCTACTAAGTAAATGTTAATAACCAAAACATCATTTTCAGAGAAATATTGTTCCACTTTTTATGAAATGCCGGAACATCACCACAGAAAAGTTGAAATGTCGTGAAATCTGCCAATTTTACTTTTTCATTAACATAGAGTTGTGTCCGGTCTTTTAGTATCCGAATTTTTCGAAAGAAAACCTATACAATCTTATAAATGTTACAACAGCACGTAGAAAATAAGAAGACGAATAATCTCCACTCTTTAATTTTTCAATTACTTCATTCTTCGATTTATTGATTTTAAGACTGCGAAGCAGTTCGTGGCTGTTCCGATTGTACCTGTCGGGCACCATCGTCGCTGCGTCGGCACGCCGCACGTGAATAACGGACCGAGCCTACTATCAGGTTTTTTTTCTTTACTTATGGCTTTACGCTTCGTCGACGCCGAGGTCATTAGAGGCGGGATGGGACTGGGGAGAAGGAACGGGAAGGAATTCGGCCACGGCCTTTTTACAGGAAGAATCCCGGTATTCGCCTGGAGTGATTTGGAGAAATCATGAAAAACGAAATCTGGATCCCCGGACGAGGATTCGAACCGGCTTCCTCCCGAATGCGAGGCCAGAGCGTTAACCACTCACCCACCACGCTCGGTGTCAGGCTGGAGCTTACATCCAGGCTCGGTCCTCAGTACTGTATTTCCATCATTTGGCCGGCAGAGGTCGCGCTGGCAGCGACAAAACAAGTGAGCCTGACTCTAAAATACCTACGTACTTTACTTTTTTGACTGACAATTCTCACCAAACAGTTTCTATTGTAAAATAATAATAATAATAATAATAGAGCTATGAATCGAAGTTGGGTGGATTTATACTTCATTATATCTGCAGACAAACAACACTTCAAGCTCATTTCTGAAAAGATGAAGTGGGTTAATACTGATCTCGTATTGGATAGAACTAAACTAGCAATATTTTCATTTTCGCGCAAAATAGAAATTAAAATTCCAAAGGCTCTCTTGCCCCAGTTTATCGGGAGAAAATCATTTAAATTGTTTTGCGCCTAAGCTGCGTAGCCTCAGGTGATTTTGAATAACAACTGATACGATTTTTAATTTACGCGACATGAAGCCTTTTTGTGGAGTACGTTAGTCCAATAAATTGAGCGATATGCCGAACCGCTCAAGATGAACGGCAGGCCAGATGGGTACCGTGACTACGCTAGTGGCTCCAGGATTAGTGTGTGTGCCCAGACACCCAACCCCTCCGACAGTGATAAGTGGAATAGAGCAAACTCGCCTGATCTGTCCAGGCTAACATTAAGAACAGCCACCGCCACTTATATAGGGTGAAGCATATAACGGAAACGTCCAAAAATCTAAAGTAATACTCATCGTACTAAATAACTTAATCAAAATAATTAGTACCAGACGGGGGCACGGGGTTGCTTGATGGATAGCTCTGATATCGGTTTAAGCAATTTAAGTTTTAGGTTTACGTATCCGAAGATATTGATATGTTATCTATCTGTTACAGGCCACTACCACCTTTACGAAATAAATTGCAAAATTAAAATTTGCACATTTTGTATCTTGCGTTCATCCAAACCGAATATCGTATTCCGAATTCTGTAAAATTTTATTCTTTGGGTACATGCAGCTGAAGAGGGTCGAATGTTTTCTTTTTATCACAGTATGTAGGTTATCGTTTTTAGGAGTTTGGTAGGTGATGGAATAGGATACATTTTCAGGGTTTCCACTGGAAAATTAAAAAAATCCATAAAGTTCTGTTTTAGACCATTTCTGTTTGGAGGTTTATCTCAAAAGTGGTAATCGATAACTTGTCTGCAATATCGAGCATATCCTGTATTTAAATGAGAACTACTAAAAATACTTTCAAGTTATATATTTTGTAATTTACAAGACAAAAATCTTTTATTGATGTTTACGGAACGACAGCAAACAAATATTGCTACCATCAATATTCATATCTCGGAATGACCGCGAAAGTAAGATAAGAGAAAACAGGGCCAGAACCGATTAATTTCGGTTTTCCACGAGCGATTAGGGAATAGAATAGAAAGGATTTACCGGAGGAGTAAACTTAAAAACCGAGAGGATTAGCTTTCGATAAAGCACTCCGCCCATCCTGATCTGGGTTTTCCATGGTTTTCCTGGATCACTCCAGGCGAATGGTGGGATGGTTCCCCACAATAGCCCATGGGCGCCTCCTGCCATATCCCTTCCAAACCATTACCCTTTCGTATAGGTGCAATGCACCCTCCGCCATACACTCTTAGTGAATTGCGGAGTAATGATAGTAATAATAATTTAGTAATATTATCTGTTGAAAGTACTCTTAATTCGGAGTGCCAAATTGGAAACGATAAATGATGTATCCTACCTATTAGACAAATAAAATATTGAATTTGATTAAAACTAATTGATTGCGACTATGCTGTGCTATAAGAATCATCATCTTGTCTATAGCTTAGATGGTGAATCGATTCACAGAACACTGCTTATCAGAATAGAAATATCGAAAGGAAATGGAAAGATGCGACAGATATACAAAATTGAGAAAAATAAGTCAGGTATAATTATTGTGCTAATTGCCTGCTGGCTGACCAATCGCATCCGCATCTGTTAGGGTCACTAAAATACCGGATCATAATTGCGCAAGACTCGACTAGCAACAGCGTACACAGGCAAATCTGAAGCGTGCATTGTGTCAGGCTGACCGAACACACATTGGTCTGATAGATGTTTCTTGCATAACACGGAGTGACCATACCTCCCATGGACTCCACCTGAATGTTCGGGGCAAGCAGAAGCTAACGCAACTGATTGCCAGTAGCATCAGGAGAGGCAGGTTGGATGTGAACCCCATCCCAGTGGTAATTGGTGGTAGGACTCAGTCTTTTTTAGGCCAAACGTCAAGAGTAGGAAAAGTTATTTAAGAAATGTACATAATGATATTACAGTCAAAAATAAAGAATTTCAGTCTAAAATAGCTTTGTTCCATCAGAACATTAGGGGTATCTCAAGCAAACTTGATGAGTTGATAATATCTATAGCAGAAACCCAAAAATCATTGAATATTAACATAAATATTGTATGTCTGACAGAACATCATCTGAAGAATTCTGAAATATGTCTCCTCCCATTTGTTGGATATAGATTAGCTTCATGTTATTGCAGGTCAGAGATGAGAATGGGTGGTGCAGCAATATATGTAACAGAAAATACTGAAACAAAATCATTAGATGTAAGTAAATACTGTATAGAACAAGATTTTTAATGTTGTGCAACACAGTTAGAATTAGAAAACAAATATCTTATAGTGCTGACAGTTTATAGGGCTCCCACAGGAGACTTCAGTAAATTTTGTAATAAACTTGAAGCGGTTCTACTAAATTTATCACGAACTAAAAGGGAAATTATCCTCTGTGGAGACTTCAACATAAATTTTGCTGTAGAATGTAACCAGACAGATTATCTTCTAGGAATGCTTAGATCATTCAATCTCTATCAAACTGTAAATTTCCCAACTAGAATACAAAAAGATAGTAGTACCATTATTGATAACATTTTTGTTGAACAAAATAAATTAGAAATAAATGGAACAATTCCAATGGAAAATGGTTTGTCAGACCATAATGCGCAAATAATTACTTTGGATATTGTGGGAAATGAAAATAACAAAAGGAAAGGATTTGTCAGAGTTAGGCCATTAAAGAACAATTCAATAAAAACATTAAATGATGAACTTCTCAATGAGGACTGGAGCACTGTTTATAAATTAAAAGGGGTAAATAATAAATTCAATTACTTTCACCAAAGGTTTTTGGAAATTTACGAAAGGTGTCTCCCTACAAAACTAGCTCCAATTGGTCAGATACGAGTAAACAAAAATTGGGTTACAGTTGGTATCAAAACATCCTGCAGACATAAAAGGGAATTGTATGTAAAAGTTAGGAATACTGATAATATGCTTCTCAGACAACATTACAAAACTTACTGTAGAATTTTAACCAAAGTAGTAAAAGAAGCTAAACGTTTGGCCATAAACGATGAGATTAGTAGTTCAGATAATAAGATAAAAAGTGTTTGGAACATTATTAAAAGAGAAACAACTGTATCATCCCTTGAACATAAACCTATATCTATAAGCATTAATGATAAACTTGTAAATGACCCCTCGTATGTAGGAAGTGCTTTCAATAAATACTTCTTAACAGTTGCTGAAAAAATAAAAGGAAAATGTATTGGGAATATGGATGCTATAGCAATACTTAAATCCTTGTCACCAAAAGCAGCACCTATGTCTCTATTTCCCACCAGTAAAAATGAAATTGAAAAAATTATTAAATCCCTCAAAAATAAAAATTCATTTGGTTATGATGAGGTTTCAACCCATGTAATGAAACAATGTAACACCAGCATTAGTAGAGTTATTAGTCACATTTGTAATAGTTCTTTTGAAGAAAGTATCTTCCCTGACTCACTCAAGAAGTCAATAATCAAACCGCTTTATAAAAAGGGTGATACCACAAAGATTGAGAATTACAGACCAATATCACTTCTACCAGCATTTTCAAAAATCTTTGAAAAAGCAATGTACAGAAGGGTGTATGCACATCTACAAAAGAATGACCTACTCAGTAAAGTACAGTTTGGTTTTAGACAAGGCGTTTCAACAGATTCAGCAATTTTTGCTTTTGTAAACAATATACTGGAATCAATGCATAAAAAACTAAATTCCCTAGGTATATTCTGTGATCTTGCTAAGGCTTTTGACTGTGTTGATCATGATATTCTACTAGGTAAATTAGATCACTATGGAGTTAGTGGTAAGCCAGGACTTTGGTTTAAATCATACCTGGAAAATAGAAAGCAATGTGTATCACTGAAAGATGCTAATACAGGAGATGTTATAAACTCAGAATGGGGTATAGTTAAATGTGGTGTGCCTCAGGGTTCAATTCTTGGCCCTCTGCTGTTCTTAATCTATATAAATGATCTTCCACATATACTAGGTGATAATGAACACATAGTGCTCTTTGCAGATGATACTAGCATATCGTTGAAAGATCCATCAGCACAAAACCTCGAAAATATAGCAAATGATGCTATAAAGAAAATTAACAGGTGGTTTAATGCCAACAAACTAATACTTAATGTAGAAAAGACACAGTTACTTCAGTTTGTTACAAAAAATAAAACAAAGGACAGCTATAATGTGATATCAGAAGGGAAAACAATCAATGAAAGCAGTTTCACAAGATTCCTGGGTGTATATATAGATAACAAACTGAACTGGAAACAACATATTCAACAACTTCTTAAAAAACTGAATTCTGCAACATTCTCACTGAGGGTAATATCTAGAATAGCTAATATAGAAACCAGAAAGTTAGTATATTTTGCATATTTTCATTCCCTGCTCACTTATGGCATCTCATTTTGGGGAAACTCGTCACAAGCACAAAGGGTATTTAAATTACAAAAGCGTGCTATAAGAACTATTTGTGGAGCAAACCCATGGACGTCATGCAGAAATCTGTTTAAAAACCTGGGTGTTCTAACAATGCCAGCACAGTATGTATACTCTGTATTATTTGTATTTGTAGTGGAAAATCCGGAACACTTCAATCTTAATGCTGACATACATAGCCATAATACTAGGAATAAATATAATATTCACAAGGATTACAAATCACTGTCAATTGTACAGAGAGGGTTAACATTTACTGGAGCTTCCTTATTCAATGTCTTACCAACAGAAATTAAATGTTACCTACAAAAACCCAACTACTTTAAGTCCAAACTGAAAGAGTTTCTGCTTCAGAACCCATTTTACTCTGTGAAAGAATTTTCTTCTTGGAATTTGGTAACTAAGAATGACTGATAAAATAGTATACATGGTGTATGGAAGGGGAAGGTGACAGAGTTGTCCACAATTACTAAAATGATATATGGTTTTTCTTTCTGTTGAAACTTTTGAGAATTTAAGTAATTATTGTGTTTACAAAATTCCACTCATATATAGTAACTAACATGGGATAGCATGCATTCAAAAACTGCTGTGAAAAATTATCATACTAACAGGTTGTTAAGTAATTGACTGCTTATGAGTTGTTGGTAATATAATTGATATTGTTAATAAATGTGTGTACTGTTCCACATAAATAGCAACTAACATGATATAATATGTAGTCGCAAATTACAGTGAAACTTATCATGGTTACTGGTTGTAAGAAAATAACTGATTATTAGATGCTGGTAACAAGTGTATACATTGTTCCACATAATAAGTATTAATTAACTCGGGATTGTATTTGTAGATAACAGGAGATATTGGTTATACTAATGGGTTGTAGCTAACTTGTTGTCAATATATAATAACATTATCAATTATATAGTAATATTGACATTACAAATAAGTGTATGTACTGTTCCACATCCCCGAGATTATTCTCACATGGGATCAAAGTGAACATATCTATCTATCTATCTATTGAAGGTTTATCAGATAATAATTACTTTATTTTATTGTGTACATGGATTTCACGCAAGAAATGGGCAGTTTTCATCTAAAGCTCTCTTTTCAATGTCATCTGTCAAAATTGGTGACCATCCAACTCCCTCTGCTTCGTTAGGATAAAATGTATCTACAAAGAAGACTTTTTGAGACATTAAATGAATAATACCATTATTGTAACCTTTTATTCGTTAGGGCTTTAATGATAATTGAAGGTATTAGAGCCAGTAGAGATTCATCGGCAAGTAACGAGAAACAAATCGGCCATGGCCTTATGAAGGAAACAACAATCTTTTATTTTTCTAGCTCAGCCTCCCCCACCTTTTTCAACGGCTGACCCTTCAGACATTATGATCGCCACGGACCTCTTAGTAATAGTAATAATAATTGTAAATTAGCTAGTTTAGAACTGTCACGTGTTCTCACACTTCCGTTTATGCTTTCGTAATTCTTAATTTTATTTTGTTTTTGGACCCCAGACTGGGATATTGAGTGATATTGGTAAACCAAGCAAAAACTGTATTTGGAAGGCCGGACCAAGAACCGTACGTACGGCTCCAGAATACCAGATCCAAATATTAACCCTTTACTCAGGCACAATGCAATCTACTTCTAAAAGCCAATTGATTAACTGATGTGCTTAAAAAAAAATAAACAAAAAAACAACAAATTTTTGAATGGAATTAGATAGTACTTGTTTGAAACTGAGAAAATTTACTAAACGTTTATTTGATTCATAACAATGCCACATGAGTGGCAAATAATAGCGCCTTTATTCGTCCTATTACGGTATGAGCATTTTTAGTTCCGAAACTTTTCTCAGCGCTCAGTGGTGGAGATAGGAATTTTACGAGCCCAGGCAAAATCTGGTCCCGATTGTCGGCTATTGTTGCCACCCAACTGTCGCTGCCCGGCGCAGTAGTGTCACCGCGACATAAATTGCAGCCCCTCTGAAGTTGCCGCACGGGACAATCAACCCAGTTTGCCCTCCTCCCAACCCCCCTCCTACATCCGATTCCGTGACTACCGTGCCTATTTCTGTGGAAAATTCTATATCTTAAGTTACGCTTCTCGCTATCGGCCGCGTACACATTTATATTAATATTGATTGATTGAAAGGAACGTACCTTTTTTATTTTACATACAAGCTAAGTGGTTCCTTTTGTTACTCTTCCGATGATATTATATAGTAAAGTTTTTTATGTATTCTCTGGTATGTGTTGGTGCACGAGGTAGTTTCTACTTACAATGCGGAGTGAGCTACAGAGAAGCTGTTGCTAGGATACTAAGACGTGTTCTGAGTGCATCCTCGTGCTATCTCTAAAAGCATCTTTCGCTTTAAGCGGGGCTTCTTACGTTTCACGATGGCTGCTATGGAGTAAGCGCGGGTAGACGAGCAACTGATCCGTCTCCCCACAAGCTCGCGCGGCGCGTGCTATGCCACCAGCTGTAATGCCTCAAACTGTACAACCAATTCACATGGCATTTCCCAACCCATCATCGTTGGTATTGTCCCGTATGCCGCTTTGAAAGTCATTCCAAGGTAATATTTTATTTATAACTTCTTAATTTCTTGTTAGTCGCAACAACATAGTTGCAGTTAAGTTTTAAGAATAATGTTTTCGGTCGTAATCAAAATAATCGCTTGTTTCAAAAAGGGTTGTGTAAACAAGCTTTAGGAACAATTTCAATATACGACTGTCTAAACATTGATACCGGAGTTAGGTATTCGAGAGACTTCCAAACGTATTCTAAATAGAAAATCAACCTTACTTTTAAATTTGTTTATAGAAATTTTAGGCCTCATCATAAGGTGGGAAATAAGCTACTTATAATAGAAAAATTACGGACTGTTTCTAATAGTCTTGTGTAGTTCGCGAACGAACTAGTTCGGAAGAGCGCTCCCACGAGCAAACTACGCGAACTAGTTCCCAGATCTCTCGCTCCTTAGTTCGTTCGATCCTTTCCCGAAGACCAACTTTTGTTTTAGTTTAGTATCTAAAAGGTAACACAGTGTGCTGTGGACACATTTCACTCAAGAGACAGATAAAAAAAAAGTAACTGTCAAACATTAATAATTATTACAGAAGTCAAAAACGGAAATTTAACATGGAATGTGAAAACAAAACATACTTTGATCCCATTAACACTTAAAAGACAACTATCAGTAACCACAACTATTATAACAAGGGAGCGCGTGAAGTAGCGCTAGCAAAGCGAGCGAACGAGCTGTCTTTCTGGAATTCCAGAGCGGAGCGACCTAGTTCGCGAACTAAACACAGCGCTACCGCTCGCGAACTAAACTGAGCGGTATCGTTCGCGAACTAAATTGAGCGCTCTTCTTCGCAAACTATAATGCGCAGGTCTAGTTTCTAAGGTTACACTCCGAACTGGTTCAAGGTAATGTACCGCTGGCCCTGCTCCTCATCTCACCACTCTCTCCCTTCCTACATCTCTGTCCCGACCAGTGTGTCCAGGTAGGAAAGTGGCAAATTTCGCCTTTGAATGTGGGTCTAAGGACAGTGGAGCGTAGATAGGGCAGATTGACATTGAGCCGCCTCTGTTAAGTGAACGGTCTACAGTATTAAATTCCGATCTGCTTCGAAAACACTGAACGTTACTTGTGCTTAGTTCACAGTGTGGGCCACACATCCGTATAGTATGCCCTAGAAGAGTGTCGATACGGATCTACCAAAACATCGCCATTTAATACTAAAACACGGTGCCACCAGGGAAATATGAAAATTTGTTCCTTAAAAAAAATTAAATTGAATTCTAGGCCACAAAGTAAGAATAATATTGTTATGTGATTTGGAACTGTTTTTGGAGCAATCATTATATTCTATACTAGCATTTGCCCGCTGCTTCACGCGCGCGTGCCTTGGCAGGTGTAGAAATTATTTACCGATTTTATTCTCTTATCAGACATTAACGTGGAAAGGCATGAACTGTTAATGTATTCTGAATAGTTTCGTTTAATTTCGGTTAATACGTTAGGTTCGGTTTTCATACTGATGTCAGAGAGTTGTTTTATTCATATTTTAACATGATGCAATTGATTCAATAGTAGAAAAGGTTCCTGAAAAATTAACAGTAGTAATTCGTGGTTGTAATTATTGTGCGAAGTATAAACATTTATTGTTTAGAAAGGCTTTCACGGTTCAGACGACGTTCTTTCTTCTGTGCGCTTTCAGAAGCTATGGATTTAGCGTATAGAACCCGGTTATAGGTCAATCGCTTTTCTCGGTGCAGGTTACTTTCATTTGCTCTAGCTATTTCATCTAGTTCTCTTTGACGTTGCAGACGATGTTGTCGGTCTATTTCACTCTCATTTAGCCGAATATTATTTCTGAAAGCAATATTTAACTTAGCTAAAACATAATATTTTTAAATGCTGATATGGAGGATTCCACGTTAACCGTGGTGGTACCGAAAATTTAAATGGATATATAACAGTTGTAACGTTAAGAAAGCTGATATTATAATCATTATGTGTAATTTTTTTTGGCGATTTTATGCGTAAACTTTGCCTGGGATTATATAGCTAGGTATAAGCTTTGTTAAGGATGTATCTGTGGATTTAATGAAAAATATTCTTTCCATGATACTTAACTAAAAAAAGTTTATTTTTAAATGTGGATACCGAGGATTGCAACATAACCGCGGTGCCATAAATTTATGTAAATATAGCAGTAATCTACGACTTAGTCCTCTTGGAAGTGTGCTGAAATATAAAAATTCGTTACCAATAATCACAGCATCTCAATTTTTCTGATTTATTTATTTTTTGTTGTTTTTTATTTTTTGTTGTTTGGATATTGGTTTTATTTTATGTTGATACACCATCAATTATTCCTGCTTTAAAATAGAAATTTACGTGAATTGGAGCTACTCTTGATTTCAAATCGTCGTATCATTACTGTCATTATTTCAGTCAGATATAATTAATCCAAAAATGTCGAGATGTGATCATGGTACAGTTTATGTAGTAACGTGCATGTAACTGAAACAATTATTTCTGAGTGGCAACATTATAAGTTGTGAATCGCTTGAAATGCAACCTGACAGCTGATATGATGCTTTGTTATAGGCCTAAGAGACGATGCCTGCAGCTTTATAATCTACGCGGTGTAGCATTAGGATATGAAACATTTTTAATTTAAGTTTCTTTCAATATAGCCGTATTTTCTATGGAATTATTTCAGTCGCATGTAAGTACCTGGCGAAACAACCGCCTGGACCAGATGACAATTGACTCGTTTTGTTTAGCATCAGGCATAACGGGTTTAGTTTTAAAATTTACGCGGTGTAGAATAGAATTTTAGGATGCCTAGTTATATTTGAAATAAAAATTCGTTACCAATAATCACAGCATCTCAATTTTTTCTGATTTATTTATTTTTTGCTGTTTGGATATTGGTTTTTATTTTATGTTGATACACCATCAATTATTCCTGCTTTAAAATATAAATTTACGTGAATTGGAGTTAATCTTGGTTTCAAACCGTCGTATCATTATTGTCATTATTTCAGTCAGATATAATTAATTCAAAAATGTCAAAATGGATCACGGTACAGTATATGTACTAATGTGCATGTAACTCAAGCAATTATTTCTGAGTGGCAAAATTATCGCAAGTTGTAAATCGATTGAAATGCAACCTGGACAGTGATGACAGCTGATATGCTTTGTTATAGGCCAAAGGGACGATTCTTTTAGCTTTATAATTTACGCGGTGTAGCATTAGGATCTGAAATTTTTTTTTATTTGAGTTTCTTTCAATATATCCGTATTTTCTATGTAATTATTTGAGTCGCATGTACCTGAATTTTCGGATGCCTAGTTATATTTGCACGTTACAGCTGCGAGACATATTAATCGAATAAAGTACTTCCAAATATGTGCAATTCCCCACAAGTCATTATGAAAGAAGTATGTTTTATTACTTGCTGATATTTATAATAGCTGTTTTTCAGACATCGCTCTTCGAGAAAAAACTGAATTTCGTATTAAGTATTGGCTTATTGTGACTGTATTGTAAAGAATTCACGTAGCAATTTTGTTCCAGAGACAAACTGTATAACAGTCTACCAGAGACAATACGTCTTCAATATTTGTAATACAATTTTTTCGTAATTCAACAGACCTGTTACGATTCAAGTAAATGCTGATTATACTTGATTCACGTATTCTTTTTATTTTGAAGTACTGCGGTCCAGAAAAATGAATCGCAGAAGTAAAAAAAAAAAAAAAAAAAATCCTAAATTTTGTCAGGTCTCTTTATGAAAGGAGTGACCGTCTGAATGTGTATAATTATCTGTGGTCTACAGTTTCACATTTCTGAAGTTTTTTACTGACTTTCTTCTTCCCATGGTACATATTAGTCGTTAGCTACTTCTGCAGATGTTGATCAGCAACATTAGCTTTAAAAATTTGGAAACACCATGCAAATTGATGCGGTAGTTTTTGCGTTATTAGAGATCAAGCCTCACTACAAACGCAGCTTGCTTACAGATTTATAATAGTATAGATTCGGCATAGCACAAGGGTCACAAACTCAACAGTTATGTAAAACCTTGCATGTTCGAGGCCGGAGTCGAACCGGAGACCCTGCAACGCGAGCCAAGCACGCTACCGGCGTCCGTAATACACTTCTTGTCTGTTGATGATAGCGCTTCTTATAAGAAAGTATTCACTGTTAAATTACACTTCTCTCAAATTTAGAAAGATATGCCAGATTAATTCAAAGTGTGCCAAACTTTGGTTATCGAATTTTATTTTCTGAGCACCAGTTGATGACAATCTATGAGGGGAGAAAGTGAACGGAGGACGGAATTTCATCGTTTAAGAAATGACAAAATCCACTAGTTCTTAATTTATTATTATTTATTAATTTTTCTCCTTGGCGAAACAGCATTACTCTCTTATTCTTCAGTCTCTATATTCTCTCAAATTGAGTCCATGCGATTGTTTGCCTGTTCCTATTGTACGATGTTGCAGCTAAAGGGAAATTCGGCATGACGAACAGCGGACCCAAACGGCGCAGGTGTTAAATAATTTCAGCAGTGCGGAGACTGCTGGAAGAAAAGTTAACACTCTCTAGGAAAGTATTATAAAAGCGGTTAATTATTAAGAACTCCAAACAAAGTAAGATTATTTTGAATACGGAACCATTATTTCTTTTTGCAGACATAGATATCGAATCGGATTCCGACAAAGAAATTAAGAAATTTTTCTGACCAAAGATAGAGAAAATCAGTGTTTTTTTTTCATTATTATTATCTCGTGTGCCATCTATGTTTAATTTTTAACTTCTTATTTGTTCCAAAATAATATAATTGTGAAACTAAAAAGGTAATGTAACTTGCTTGGATATTTGGTAAGAATGAACGTAGCTACACGGAATTGTTGCAGCCTTGAAGCTGTTTTGACACTGTGCACCGAACTGCAGTAGCAGCGCAGATCAATTGACAGTGCGACGTCTACGGCTGCGCTGCTACAGAATTTCACTGCAGAGGAACAGCGTTCCTTAATAAGATTTTAGTCACTTGAAAGTGTCAGACCAGTGTATATTTACAAAACATTCATCCACAAATGTGAAAAAACTGCATAACCGTATAGTAGTGTAGAGATTTAGTAAGGTCGGACATGCATTGGTTTATGCCTAATGAATATACAGGTAATTTGGCTTTCATTTTTATATTTCCTTATAACGTACTGTGAGTCATTCTTGATCTCCGGGGATAGGTGACTATTTATGAAGGGTGTTACCTACTCTGGAGATGTAACTGGGTTGGTTTCCCGTTTCCTCCCACAGTGAGAATGTGTTGTATGTACGGATGACTGATGAAGTGTCTGTTTGGATGAGGGGCGAACGAAAGGAGAGGATGAAACTTATTAAGAACTATACTTCCGAAGGACACCAAACGGGGCTCCCAGTTAGAAGGTCCCATTTAATGGACGAATCACCATCAAAAGTATCGCATGACGGAGTTGAGATTTAATTCACGACTCTGACACAATATCTGGTGATCAGGAATCGTGCACCATCAATTTTCCTATCCTGAAAGTCACAATGATGAAAATTTGTTTAACCACTTATTTCCGCGTCAGGCGTTTTAAATCTTTTACGACGTTTTGGAAGTTTAATGTTATGTTTTTGTACGAAAATTAATAACAATTGCGTTTGTGGCGTCTGCTTTTAGGGAAAGTAAATTCTGGATCATATTGTTCGAACAATAACAAAATTATCAAGTTTTAATATCAAAATAATAATGACTATTTATTTAGCAACATGAAATATTATTTGAATTAAGAGGAGAACTGAAAAGTGAGTGTTCAATTTATTAAAACTTTATCATTGTGAAATTATGCAAGTATGAAGTTTGTTTTATTAGGATATGAAGAATTACACATCGTTGATTTTATTTAATTTTTAACAGTTAGAGCAATATCTCAGCGCCGATTACTGGGTAGAATCGATTGCATAAGTTTTCGTTGTGGACGAAGTTTTTACTGTTGCACCACCGGCCAGGTCAGGACCCTCTCATGAATAGCCAGAATAGCACCGTCCAGCTTTCTCGACCGGTGAAACATGGTGGCCGCTTCCCCAGATCCCGTCTCGTCCAGTCCCCAGGCCTCGGTGAAGGTCAATTGCAGCTGTATCAGATGAGGAGCCGCACCAGAATGTCCCTTCCTCCGTTGACTCTGTACACTCCCACGGTGATGTGGCCTCCGACCCTTGGCGAATTACAGCACTGCCCGCCAAAGTATTACAGTATCTTATAGGATCAGAGATCAAACAAAAAGACACCCAAACGTTAATAACTTGTTGGCAACTTCTATATTGGCTGGATCGTCTCCCACCACTCTCTGAAAGCGCCTCTTTACTAAGAAACGGTATTAAGATACATTTTCGGTTACCGGCACCAGTTAACGGTATTTGGCGGGTCTTTTACGAAACTTGCCCAAATAGAAAGCGAGCCTTAGTTATTTATGGTAGGCAATAAATCCACTGAATGTTCAAAGTCAGGTAGAATGTTTTAGTCACCCATCGGACGTGGAACTCTGGACGCTTTGTTGTCTCACCTATACCTGTCTGTTTGACATGTCGCATCGCCAACAGTCACACAGACCGTGTGAACACTTGGTCCCTAGTAACAATGTACTTATTAATTCATTACACGTTGTTGTGTTGAATACTTGATAGTGACAGGTTTGGTTATATACTTATTAGATTTAATATATGTTTAATGCGTGTTGTCTTAGTGTTTTTTATTGATGAGACACAAGGATTATTTTATGCATGCAATGATTGATGTTTTTTTAACGGGGAAACAATTCGACCATAGGCATTTGAAGGACCATCCCCCCCATTCACCTGGAGTGAATCTGGATAGATTCAAACCTGCAACCCGAATACCGGTCAACCCACTACGCTCATTGCCATATTGAAAATATTTTTATTAGAATAATAGTAAAATCTAAACAAAGTCCGTAAGCATCCAAAATAATTTTCGTTGTAAGTCTATATTAAGCACTATCGTAACGATTTTTTTTATTTCTTCAGTCATATTGTTGCAACATCTGGTAGTGCCTCTGTAGAAATTTTTTAATGATTTCTCTACTACTTATTTGGGAACTTACCTTAAAAACTTTATTTTATTACTGCCATTATCCGACTAATTAGCTCACGCGGACCTTGGTGTGAGTTTTAATGTATAGAAATTTATAATGTAGTATCCTTGTAACCATTTTCGTGTTGAATTCCACAATTTCATTACGCCTATTGAGGTGTTAATCTTTGATATAGTGGTTTGATTAAAATTCTTCGTGTATTCTAACATACCTAATTTAATGAAAACAATACTATTGAATCCAAATATTTTAGCATTTATCTGTGATCTAGAGTTACGTTAGGTGTGTGTATCATAAAGGAGTGTAAATCTCAGATACAGTGTGACCCGTGCTGACTATCTGTTCTCGGTAGGAATGAATTATCATTTCTTCCACAAAACGTAGACTCATAAGAGATACCACAGATTTTCAGCTACACCATAAAGTTTCAAATCTTGAAAACCACTTCCAAACCGGTTCGGTAGTTTTTGCGTTATGCTAAAACACAGGAATAGACATAAATAGCCCACTTACAGGTTTTAATGATATAAATTCATCTACGCAATCCAAACACGATTTTGTTGCCCCCTGAATTTGCCGCCCGGGGTATGTGCCCCGGTTTCACCCCTCCCCTAGATCCGGCACTGAGCGTGCTCATCTTCCTATGAATAGTTATACATTACCAAAAAAAAAAATATGAATGCCGTATATGCCTGTTTAAACACACTGTTGTCAATTTAAAACTCATAAAGCTTAGTTTGGAGCTAAGTAGCAGTTTAGCCCAAAAGTTACTCTGCTCAAAACTGATACGGCAGCAAATTGTTAAGTAAATAATAAATAAATTTACAGCGTCTGTTGTTGCGTTAATTCCCGTAGTACATAATTACCAAAAAGTTATAATATCGTAAAATTCAGGCCAACGTTAAAACATCCAACAAGAAATGGCAAATGTTTGAGCTGTGCGAAATGTGTGCAGAAATGTATTGTCTGTAATGATAATTCAGAAAGCATCAAATGCGAATGGTCGCTTTTGTGAAAACGCAAATCGCCGTTGCCGTATTTGGAATGTAATTTATATGGATTATTCAAGGTTAAATGAAAAGGTTTTAATGCTGCTGTATCACTGCAGATTTTAAAATCAAGGGGATTTTTTTTTTTTTTTTTTTTTTTTTTTTACTTTCCCGTGGCTCGATTTAGGGGTAATTCCGACTTGTATGCCGTGACGACAAACGGCAAGACGCTCTCTTATGACGTCATGCCCCCTCTCCGCCACGGCTCTCAAGTCCCTTTTGTTTTCAAAAAAACATTGTCTGAAGTGCTTAAATATTTTAAATCTGTGACAGTATTATTGAGTTTAAATGTGAGTGAAAGTGACGATCAGGTAGAAACAAGAAGAAACAAAAAATTAAATATAACCAAAATTCAGGCTGCAGTAGAATGTCTAATACGCACGCACAAGACTTGCTGTACAAAAAACAATCTACCGATTTATACCAAGTTTATCGTAGTACTTGGTTAGGTTGGATGGAAACGGAATCCTTTTGCTACAGTGCAAGGCACGAGGAGTTTAATAACAATTCTATTTAGTTAAGCAATTGCTAAGACATGAATTGTCAGAACACTGAAAGAAAAGTATGTATTTCGTTTAAATTGGCATATTAATTTTTAGTTTTTTTTCAGAAATCATTACATGGTTTGAATGAAAGAAGTTCCAAATTGATCGCGATATCTGTGGACTAAACCATAATTAAACATTACGTGGCATAGCGTAAATTGATAAGATTTAATTTTACATTTTAAATGGGGTCATTATATCAGCCGAATGTAAGCTGTGTCAGCCGTTAAAATATCGATCTTCGTTATAGATATTAAAAAAGAAAAGTGTAAGAATCTGTTAATATTTGGGATCAAGTTTATATCGCGATGTATGATGACACTGACATGCGATACACGGAATGTATTTATTCGCGCGTGATTGAAGCTTTGCTTTTCTAGCAGCAATTTTAGTGGAGATTGTGGTTACGCTGAAATGCAACTTGGACCAAGTTGACAACTCAAGCTTTTTGCTTCAGCACAAGGAACGATAAACGACAATGAGCTTTATATTATAACAATTCTATTTAGTTATGCAACTTCAGAGAAGTAAATTACCATAACACTCCGTTAAACCCGTCATTTTTTACGGGCTTTGGGGCTAGTATTTTATCATAATAAGAATAGTAAGAAAAATGTATTTTATTCTATTAACGAAAAAATGTTTTTATTATGTTACTCCTAATTTATTTATTGATTTTCGTCATTTATAAATTCTTTCAGTAACCATTAAATTCAATGTTTCACACCTGCCGGGCGTTCGGTGACGGCCGCAGTTCTCCCCTTCCCCTATACACGCAAGGAATCTTCGCTGAAGCTGTACGCGGAGTGCTATGCGGCTACTTTTCTTCAGTGTAGTCACTCCTATTAAAAGAAGAGGTTATTTGGTTTTTATAACTATTGCAGTAGTCATTTTGTTGAATTACCATTTTACAAGCAATAGCTTCTACTGTAAAAAAAAAAAAAAAAAAAAAAATATATATATATAATATATATATATATAATACAGAGAGAAGTTAGAGTCAACATGAAAAAGTTTTTTAAATTACGCTATAAAAGGTCCTTCTGCAGGCTAAATCACAAGTTAATAGGTAGTTTAATAATAGGGAATGGTACTGTAGCCGGCTCCATGTTGGGGAGCCTGATTGGCCGATCTAGGAGAGATTCTATCCGAAGTTGTAAGCCAGCTGTCACTCATTTCGTTAGCTGCTTAGACAAAACTCATGATGCGTGTGAAGTACATGCGGCCATGACCATTGGTTTGCTTGAATTTGGTTAACTCGTGGAGTTAGGTAAGACATGAAAATGCTGGAGTTTGGCGTTATTTTGCACTAGTCGAGATTTGACTGTGTAGACTGCGTTAAAGACGTAAGGTCAGATGGTTAACCTTTTTTTCTGCATTACTAATTTCTTGAGATTATATGTGTTTTACCAATAACTTATAACAGCCAAGCATGCCTCCTCTTCTATTGAAGAATAGTGTCTCCCGATAACACTTCACGCAGTAATACCAACTGTAATTGTAACTGCTAAGTATGATATACAACATGTGTCTGATTCAGCCTTGAGTATTGAACAGATTCATTCAGATTTTGTATAGCGTGTTTGGTCTAATAGTTTCAAAGTGTTAAATAAACTGGATGAACACTGAAATATTCAGCTAGCGAAGTATAAACTTGTGTAACTGAAGCAAATCAAACTCGCAGTAAAGCAGTAACTGTGGGGTGTAGTTAAGTGATAATACTAAACCTGTAGTACTCTTAGGGTAATAACGCCAATCTTGGAGACCGAAAATAATAATAAAACCTTATGATAGGATATCTGCACGTTTAAGAGTTCATAGTCAATCTTCAGAAAGAGACGAAATCCACTCGGCCTTTATGCGATGTACAATTCTTAGTAGTTTCATTCTGTACTAGCAGTTCCCTCATGCGAATCAACATGCCACCATTCTGGACTTTAACCATAAAAAATACACATAACGTCCACTACAAAGAAATTTACCATGGTTTTTTAAATATTTGTTCGTATATGTTTCTTTTTAAACTTTTAAATGAATTATTCCGATTATCAGTGTTATAAAGAAGCAATCTATTATAAATGATGAATATGCATACAACACATCATAATAGGATGGATTGCTGATTCTTTTGGTGTCAGACTAAAAGGAAAATTTCTTGTAAATCACATAATTTTTACTCGAGTTTCATCACATGCTATAATCTGTCACATTCATTATGGAAACATTGGAAAATTAAATGTTCCTTCATACCTGGAAATAAAAATTATACAAAATATTTCGTGTAGGTACGTACATGAAAGTCATAATACTGTAACATTGTTTGTTTAACATCATAAGTTTTATTGCTCATTTTGTAGAAGTTTTATGTCCTCTTCCTCATATATTTGCACTCATTGATCAACATGGCGATAAATATTGACGATACGGTGTCAACGCACAGCTTTCGCTTTCACAGATTGTTTCTGTCATAATGCTTTTAAATGAAATAACACTTGATTGGAGCCAAGAAACAAATGGAACTACAGATCCTCTTATTTTCTACGTCCGTTAGTTTCCTCGGGCCACGCAATTCAATTTTTTTTTTTAAGTAATAGCAAGGCATAACTTTGCTAAATGAGCTGCTTCTTCCTGTGGAATATTCTTCGTTATCTTCTGTGAGTAGAACAATATCTCTCACAGGATTTCTTGGTGAGATGCCAGTTGAACGTCTTTTCGCCCTAAAAGATATTTCACAGCAGTAAAGCCTTCTTGTTTTTATGTAATGGAGCTTACTACTATTCATAATAACACTTTTCGTTCTCATTAAGCCTATTTATCTGCCATAGTAAATCTCAGCCAAACGTTTTCCATCTCATTTAAAAACTCGCTTGGGGAAACTGTTAATGGAAAAAAGCTACAAAACAAAACGGATATCATCTCTACTTTTTAGATTGTATATTCATTCCAGTAGCCAAACGATCCTCAGTGTAATTGTATTATTTCGTCGAGAGTTGAATTATATTTGTATATGGATAATTTGAATTACTATAAAAGCGGGGTGAGTCTGTCTCTCCGTTTTTCGAAAAATCACGCAAAATTACAGATACAACTTTGATGGGGCTTTCGCAGGTTTGAAAATATGTGTTCTAGCTTAAAATCTGCGGTATCTATTATGACCCTACATGATCTGGGAACGGAACAATAAATAATCGTTCGTTCGTACCAAGAACTGATAGGTACCACAGATTATTCTGCATCATAGAGACACACCCTCTCCGAGATACTAAAGATCACGCTACAACACTGATAAAATCCCACCTTTTGGATTTACTTTTTTTTTAATACAGAACTTTATTTATTTTACCAGTTTTTTGAAACATAAACGTTACAATAAACAGAAACCTTTAATGAAACCACTACATCAAAGATTAACACACAGATCACGTGACGAAATTGTAAAAGTTAGTGTATACGAGTAGTACAAGCTACATACAGTACATAATAGATTACAAACGTTAATGCTTTGCTACCAGAAGAAAAATAAAAGGCAAACGCATTACTAAGCACAACTAGGTCCACGCAATCGTGCAGTGGGAAAATACTAATTTTAAATATTTGTGCCTCAGTTGAATAGTATCAAGGAAATTAAAGTTTCTTAGAAAATTGATAACTGAATGGATCGACTTGAATATAATTTTTGGTACTCTAAAGTATCAATACAAATCGTCATATTGCAATATTATAATTTTTTACTAGTGATATAACATGCTGCAGTTAAGTTTGTTGGTTTCTTATTCCCTTGTGATTTTACGCCCCATCAACGTCATGATTGAAATGACACTGTGAACTATTACAGTTTTCGTATCCTCAGCCGGGATTTCCATTTTCCATGGCTTTCAGAAATCCCACTAGGCAAAAGCTGAGATGATTCTTTTAAAAACAGTAGGTAAAGACACAATTCACTCGCGATTCAGATTTGGTTTTAACTTGTGTTTAATAGCTAAGTTTAGTGCATTCTGTTTTCCTTTGTTTTGAAAATCATCCAACAACTTGGAAATTTCCAACAAATTCTGACACAATTCACATGTTGCGTTACTGTTTCAGTGTAAAATGTTCATTTTAATTGACTGCTCACTATATACATAAATACACGATCAACACTGAAAGCTGTGGGACAGATATCGACAACACACATACACACACACACACATACAAACACACACACACACACACACACAGACAGACAGTGGGACAGATGTTGATGTTGATATTGCCTAATCAGGTGACAGACCAGCAATATGTTTGTCTATAAATGCAAGGCTATGCGGAAATTAATTTATTGGATTTCAGTTTTATCTTCTCGTCCGTCACTACTTTAATCAGCTTCTGGCAGAACATTTTTTTTTTTTTTTTTTTTTGGAAACAGTTTAACGTCCCTTTTTAACAACGTGGTCTTTAGAGACGGGAAAGGATGGGGGCAAGGAATGGGAAGGAATTCGGCCATGGCCTTTTGAAGGAAGCATCCCGGCATTCACCTGGAGTGATTTGGGGAAACCATGGAAAACCCAAATCTGGATGCCCGGACGGGGATTCGAACCGCCGTCCTCCCGAATGCGAGGCCAGAACGCTATCCGTTACACCACCACGCTCGGTCTGGCAGAACAATTTCGGGTTGAGTGGCATGATATGAAATGCTGTGGATTCGTGGAGCAACCGTTATTTACTTACAGAAAACAAATTACGTTGTTGTAAGTGTAAAAATATTTAGAAGTTACTTTAATGTTATCCATAATATAGGATCTATGCTAAGATCTAGAAAGAATATATATGAACTCAACAAATAAAAAATTAATGAGTTGACAATTCATACTGTATCCGTGTAATCTTGGCGTATAGATTTCTATACGGAATTAACTTGTTAGAATTTTATCGTCATCAGGTAGTGGTGCAAAATTTTCAATTTTCACAATATTTACCAAAGCCCTGGCTAAAAACTGAAACCTATGCCGATTGCGTATCGACTTGGTGTATGTAACACTACTGATGGTGATGCGTTGTTTTTATGGCGAGAATAAACTTGGCGACTCGCTTAGTAAACTAAAAAAGTCTTGGACTGAATGGACCAGCATTGGATTTCATCCCGTTGCTTTCTTTTATCTTAATATATACAACCAGAAACAACACACAGCCTTCTTGTTACATACAAGAAAGCTTGGATACATTGGAGAAACGAGCTGACTGTGCTGCCTTCAAAACCTGTCCTGAGGCAGGATCGAACCAATATTCCAATCTTAGGGTTGTGTAACAAACACAAAAATTTAATCACCTCATTCTAGGAGCGTTGCTTTAACACTGAGCAGGATATCGAAATATGCAATGAAAGAATGTTAAAAAATAAATATATTGAATTTTTATGCTATCAAAACATTTAGAAAATGATGGATGAACAAAGGAGGTTGTAAATTTGTTGTAAAAATAAAGAATAACATGATTATTCGTTAAGAGGGGGCACAACAACAGAGGAAGAGAGTATGCGAAAAATTTAACTGAAGAAATTTTCCTTCATAAATATGTGAAAACAAAGACGCAAATATAAGAGAAATTAAGCATTTCATTAAAGAATTGAGAAAATGATTATGTAAAAAAATAGTTTTAATGGCATTGTAATGTAGTGGTTGATATTAATCCATTATTCAGCTGTATTTTGAAATTTCTGACTTTGATCGTATGTGGAATTGATCTAACACTAAATGAGTAAGAACGGTTTATTTAAGTATAAATGTATGATATTATAAAATTTCATTTATTTGGGGTTAAAATACTATTTGATTTACGAGTCATTTCTTCGGATAATTGCGATTGGTTGCTGTGTTAGTACTAATCAAAAAACGATTGGCCCGATTAGTGTGATTATAAATATATTTATTGAACATGTTTGAAACTTCATCAAATAAAGAAACTTGTGAGCCCATCATAAGCAAACAATTTTGCTAATGAATTATTTTGGTTCTATGTGTTCTTAAGTCACAAATGTTTGAAACATCCCTTCAGGCGACTCCCTATGGATGTGAGTCAAGGACTCTTTAGTTTTACATGATCCCCAATAATTTGAATAGCAGACGTGATAAGTGCCTGTCCCAGGACTTTATGTACCTGTGGATTTTAGTGAGTTTTGTTTTCACTGACAGGGGCGGATCCTTAATTTATTATTAACCATCGTGAGGAGCACCGAGCATGTAGATGCCTGATAGTAAATCGTGGGGTCCATCACAATCACATCACATAACGAAATTTTCTTGCAATCATAGGAATATTGTTTTTCTTAATTGATGTTATTTTCTTGAACCCGAGAAGCAAATTCAAAAATGAAATGGTTGCTTCACACCCGTCTCCTATTGACATTGCTGTCTGTACCACCACAAGTCCTTGTCTATAAACAAATATATAATTACGTATAATTAAATATTTTTGCTTTCAGTCACTCAATAAAACTGAAAATGGATGATGAACTACGTTCTAAGGTAATAATTACGGTAATACAAAAATGATTACGCCTTTATGTCATATGAATATCCGGCGGTATGTTCTGTGAAACATGGGCTTTAGGAATACCGGAAATAAAGAAAATTGAAGCATTCGAAATGTGGTGCTACAGAAGAATGCTGAAAATCAAGTGGACAGACAAAGTAAGAAATGAACGAGTTTTGGAAATGATGGGTGAGAAAAGAAGTTTGTGGAAGAAGCTTACGGAAAGAAGAGACAGGCTGGTAGGTCATATTTTGAGACATGCTGGATTGGTTAATTTGTTAGTGGAGGGAACAGTCGATGGTAAGAGCTGTAGAGGAAGACAGAGATTAGAATATATGAAGCAGGTAATTGAGGACGTGATCAAACCAGTCGAAAGACTGACGATTGCAAAAAAAAAAAAAACAAAAAAAAAAAGTTATGCTTGGTAAAAACAACGAGGATATCCTTATATCGCTAACGGTTCATTCTTACAGTCTCAGCTCAATAATACACATTTTATTCTCTCTCTTACAACATTAATGAGTAACCCGGTGCATAAAATAATGTTTCCGTTTCCAAATGGTTTTCATTTGCTGTTGGTTGGTGAAACTATTTTAGTTGTTCCATTTGATATGATCGGAAGGGCTGCGTTTGATCTCAAATAGAGCGGTCTTGATGGTACATTGTTCTTTTTAAAATCGATGTTGTTACGGACAAATGAGTACTAATTGCTTCGCAAACAAACGATTCACAATTTACATTTATCCACTGATTGCTTCTGTCCTGATAGACATTAGGGAAAACTGAATAATAAAATAGATAGTATGCTAGAACTGAAAAAAATTATCCTATTAATCCTGTTTTGTACAACTGAATGATTATAACAAAATGATCAGTGAATACCAAGGAGCTTAAACAAATTCCTTTAAAAAAAATAAAAAATCAATAACATCTGATTCTTAAGACGAATTCACTTATTCGTTTTGCCAAGTTGTGTTTCAAGTAGTTTAAAGCAATTCATCAGATGTTTCATATACAAGTAATTGAATTATCCATTAAACGACATAATCGACCGTCTGAAATATCATATTTGTTAAAATTACTCCAGTTATTTTTCGAATACCATGATCTCCACTAGAATTGCTATAGATTTTCCTGTAATCTTTAGTAAGCAACACACACAAGAATTTTGTCATCAATACTTCCGAAAATAAAGTCTTTTTTTTGCTTATGGATTTACTGGGGTCAAGGAACGGGAAGGAATTTGGCCAGGACTTTTTAAGGAACCATACCTGCATTCACCTATATTTGATTTTGGGAAACCATGGAAAACTAAAATTTGGATGGACGGACAGTTATTCTAAACCACGTCCTCCCGAATGCTAGGACAGAACGTTACCGCTCACCTAAGGCACTCAGTGGGAATAAATAAAGGGGGTGTTAGATTTTTATAGATTCTCTTCGAACAGTAAAAACCATTGAATAAAAACATAAAGAACAATATTTTGATATCCTTTATGACTACCAGAAAAGAAAATTATTTTCTCAACCCTCCAGTTAAGTAACCTAATTCTTAGCCCTATGACTTTTTCAGACCACATAATTGTGCTATGGCTAGTAAGAATTAAATTAAGCAAAATTTCTACTTTAAAGGTTTGAGAAGTTATGATTGTGTGACAGACAGTCAGAAAAATGAACAAACGAGTGATTTCATACAGGTTTCGTCTTTCTTTCAGAAGATACTGAACCCTAAAATCAGTCTTTTCTGTAAGTCGTAGTATCTGCATTGTTTACTTTTTTTTTATCATACTCAGACTATTAGCTCTGATAAATCATTTCACAATTCTCTTAGCTAAGAGTAAATGTTGCTTGAGTGCTACTGCAGTCTCTAGACGATATCTTATGCAAAATTAAGGAATTTCTTTCAACCATCTTAAGGAAAGTTAATTATTCAATTAGAGTTCAATTAAGTATTCATACTTTCAGCATTCCAAAAAATCAGACATACACAAAGGCGTGTGCAGTGAAACTACAGCACAGATTCTTGTTAGTTCTGAAAATTTATACGAATAAAGAGTTACAGAATTAATATTAAAAATAAAATATTCAATTGTTCATTTAATTTTTCGTGAATTTATATGGATGCTGACTTTATTTTTATATTTTTATAACATAGCTAACTATTGAACTGATTTTAATGACAGTGAAGAATGAAAATGACCTTCTACCGACTCATAATTCTCAAGTTTTAAGTATGTAGAAACTAAAAAATTAAGTTTATCTCCCATGACCATTTTGAAATTTATGACAACAGCTAAGAGTGAAAAATCACCTACATTCATATTGAAAAACTAATGCAGTTCTTCGTAACATAATGATTCCCTTGCTGTACTTTGGGGCCTGATTTTCCTGCTATGATGTAGGTCGCTAATCATCTAACTGGAAATAAATATCCAACTCTCTTGAATTAAAAAACAAAGTTGAGATATACCCATTTCTTTTTTACCTCCATTTAACCATACACGCAAACTAAACTAGCAGTCTTCCCAAATTCAGTAAGTGGTCCGTAGATACAAGTACCTGTCTGAGTGAAACACAAGTGATCATTATCTGAGGTAATGGGGTCATTATCTCGTAAGTGGCAATTATTACGGGGCCTAAGAGCCTGCCGTGATACAGAATGGAGCGAGCTTATCGCCGAGTAAAGCGATGAGGGCGTCTGAGTGCTGAATAGCAGATGAGCAAGGACCTTAGTTTCGTGGAAAGCCTGTAATAGCGGCAACCAAGTCGTCTAAGCGAATGTTAAACCTGTAACCTAGTTCCTATATTCAGTACACGCGATGCAAATATCTTTCGGAGGACGATTCCTGTATCAGAAAAATTAATATTTGTTAGAATTCCACAAATAAAACGTACGGTCACCAATCATCATGTAGCATATACGTCAAGATTAGCTCCTACGTATAGACATTAAGTGACAATTATCTTTGGTCAGCGGGCGCTGCCAAAGAATAATATAACTAGTATGGTATGTATGTAATCGCAGTAAGACAAAAGCAAGCAAGGACTGTATTAAGCTTACGAGAGGTTGGGTTATTTTTGGATATATGAATTTGAATAAACATCTAATGTTGTTGGTGTTCTATATATATGTGTGGTTTTTCTTGGTTTAACAAATATTATTTTCAATTAACTGCATTACATTAATATGTAACAACTGCCGAATTAAATAAAAAGGAATGATCGGCAGTTTATAACATGGCTTGCCTGGTAAGGTTGGATGAATAGAAAATATAGCCCTGTTATATTTGGCGACCCTGGACCAGAATTTATGGGTGTTAATTACTACTAATTAGCATAGCACCCTAAACGACTGGAATCTTCTGATGACGCAGTGGCAGCGGCGAGTTCCAGATTTTCATTCTACGCAGCGCGGCAAGTAGAGAACATTCCATTTATAAGTTCTGAGGTGGCAGTAATCATCAGTCATATAAAGAAAAAAGAAAAGAAAAGTAATTAAAAATTGAACACTGAGTGAATGACGTACAGTAAAGAACTTGAAACTGAAGCAGTGATTGTTATTGAGAATGTCTTTCTTCAGTAGTAAATCATTTTTTTTTTTAATAAGGAGTGAGTAGTGTATAGTAAAGAAGTTAAATATGAAGCAGTGATTTTTGCTGTGGGGATTGGTTCTCCTGAGTAGTAAAACTTTTGTTGTTACTTGTAATATATGTATTACATATAATAATTGTATAAAACGTGCTCGAATGAGTGCCGAAAAGAGTACAGACTTAAAGAGTATGGATCTTGAATTGATATTAAATGCCATCCGAGGATTTGAACAGAGAGAAGAAAACATCAGACAAGACATCCGAAGATTTGAAGAGAGCCAAGAAAAAACCAGACAAGGATTTGAACAGAGCCAAGAAAAATCCAGACAAGGATTTGAACAGAGCCTAGAAAAAACCAGACAAGACATCGGAATAATTAATGAAAAAATCACGCAAGTTATACAAAGTAGTCAAGAATCTGAGAAAAGGATTACTGAACGTATTAATCAGAATATTAAAAGGACAGAAGAGTTGATAGTAAGTGTGTCTGGAAGAAATTTGATGGTGGAAAAGGAGTCAGAAAAAGAACTGAAAACAATGAAGGAAGATACCATTGAAATCAAGAAAGTTATGGAGCAAGATGTCTTTGTTTTAATGGATCACTATATGGAAGAAAAGGAGAAAACTATTGTTGAAACTGTAGAAGTGTCATTAAATAAAAAAATAGAAGAAAGTCAGAAAAATAAAATGGAAGAAATTTTTGAAGGCCAAGTACGAAGTTATGTAGAAGCTGTTGAAGAAAAAATGAGTATAGCAGAAGCACGAAAAGAGTCGTTAAAAGAGACATTCGAGGAAGAAGAATTAGCAGATAATGATAGCGAGCTACCGTTAAGTATTAACGAAAGTGAAGAAATTGAAAATGTTCCTAGCATCTATGGAGAAGAGTACGAATGCAGAAGTAGTGAGAATGAATATGAAGAAAATGAAGAAAGTGAAATAAGAATGTTTTTTATAAGGAGTTATGACGAAGAAAAAGATGAAAATGTATTGCAAATGGGAACCGAAGAAAAGAATATTGTACCAGGTCCAGGTAGCAATAAAAGAACGAATGTATTTTTCCGGCACGGTAATACAGAAGCCGCTACATATGTTCTTTTGACAGGAAAGATGAGAAGGGATCGATGGAAGTATTGTTGCAGGACACAATCGATGATGGCCGACACCGAATTACTTCAAATTATTTGAGAAAAGAATACCCACCTGATATAAGTACAAGAGAAGTAGTTGAATGGTCTCATGAAAAGGAAAACTGGAAAACAAGAAAGAAATTACATGAAGGGCTGGAAGAATATATAAAAGTGGCAGAAAGGAATTGGAAGAGGCGGAAGAAAAAAGCTACGGTAGAACTACGTGTATGCAAGAAGCTTATCGGGGGCAAGTATTTCCATCATCAATTCGATTTGGGAGATATGTTTTTGGTGAAAACTAGACAAAATTCTTGCGAAATAAATTCAAAATTGAAAAATTCTTCAAAATCTATCATGGACCTTTCAAGATTGTTGTTACGCCAAATGCGAGCGCCTATTTGCTTGCTTATGCCAAATCTAATAAAATACTAGGATTAAGAAATGTGATCGATTTAAAATTGTATAGAACAAAGGACTGAAAGGATAAAATGTTAAGTAATTGTCACAGTAATATTGTATTGATCTTAAAACAGAATAGTATCATAAGAGAAACATGAAAAGCAATCCAATGGTTCATAGTAATATGTAATGTTATTGTTAACGCCTTGTTGTGATGAAAAAAGTAGCATGATAAATGTAATGGTTAAGTCTGAAATTTGAGCATGTTTAATTTAAACTGAGTGTACATGTCTGGGCGAACGAACAATAATAGAATTGGACGCTATATAGTGCATATGATGCCAGATTTTAGTGACAAGCAAAATTGTAAATAGTAAACTGATATAAACCGTGAAAATACTTTGGATTTTTAATCGAAATTATTAGCATAGTGTGGAAAGGTAATGCCATTGCAAACTAAATTTGAGAAGTACTGTTGAATATTATATTCAAGAAAAAAAATTGTGTCATCCATTGTATATTTCGATAACTTCTCGGCAAATTTAAAAATTGTGCTAAATTTATTAATCTGCCTCGAAGTGGGGGCAGATGTAGCATATACGTCAAGATTAGCTCCTACGTATAGACATTAAGTGACAATTATCTTTGGTCAGCGGGCGCTGCCAAAGAATAATATAACTAGTATGGTATGTATGTAATCGAAGTAAGACAAAAGCAAGCAAGGACTGTATTAAGCTTACGAGAGGTTGGGTTATTTTTGGATATATGAATTTGAATAAACATCTAATGTTGTTGGTGTTCTTTATATGTGTGGTTTTTCTTGGTTTAACAAATATTATTTTCAATTAACTGCATTACATTAATATGTAACAACTGCCGAATTAAATAAAAAGGAATGATCGGCAGTTTATAACATGGCTTGCCTGGTAAGGTTGAATAGAATAATATAGCCTTGTTATAATCAGCATAATCGTCAAAGTTTAAACCATTGGTGGTTTGTTTCGCCTTCACACATTTTGTTGTGTCCATCCTCTTCTTAGGTCGACCTATCCTCCTTCGTTCCTGTTTTGACTCTTAATTTAGCAGCACCTTTGATTGTCTGGTATCCTCTATACGTGTAAAATCCTTCATCCATTTGTACCTATATTTAATTACTTCCTCGTTCAGATTAAAACTTTCAATTCTTTGCTTGTTTCTTTGCTTCTTTTCTTATCTAATAAGGTATATCCAACCACGGCTCTCATAAATCACATCTCAGCTACTGCTATCCACTTTATTTGTTGTTTAGTCAATGTCCATGATACCCACGCATATAGTAATGTTAGTACAACCATTACTTTGTAAAATTTTCTCACTGTGTCCCATCACGTGTTCTTAAAATTTCGTTCTATTATTCCTCACAGGTATTAAAATTTCTGTAATTTGGTATTGATATCGTCATTCCTGGTAATATTTATGTCATATCCTAAATATACAAATTTGTTAATTTGTTCTGTCATTGATAATAATCTTAGCACGTATTGGTTAGTCTCCCTTGAGTGCCATTACTTTAGGGTTTTCTGAGGAGATTTTGAAATCGTAATCATTTGATATTTGCATCATTGAGTATAACCCTAGCTGTAAGTCATCTCCTGTCTCAGCTAAAATCTCCTGGTCATCAGCAAAAAGCATTGTGTATGATACAGTGTCATTAACTTCAAAATGATGAAGCACATATTTCAGTCATTTTCCATTGGTATCGTCAGTATAAATGTTTAAAAGCACAGGTGATAATGTGCAACCTTGTCTCCCTCCTCTTATTGATTGAGTCTGACGTTCATTTTGTGAGATTTTGATGTATTTGTTTTGATACAATCTTTAGTAAAAAAAAAACAAAAAAAAAACAAAAAACTGCTTAATGTCTCTTAACAGCGAGGTCTTTAGAGACGTGAAAGGATTGGGGGCAAGGAATGGTAAGGAATTCGGCATTGGCTTTTTGAAGGAAGCATCCCGCCATTTGACTAGAGTGATATGGGAAACAATGGAAAACCCAAATCTGGATGCCCGGACGGGGATTCGAACCTCCGTCCTCCAAAATGCGAGGCCAGAACGCTAGCCGTTAAACCACCACGCTCGGTACAAACTTTGTGTTACTCTTACTAAATGCTGGGGATAGCCTCTGTCTAACATGATTTGTTTCTATTAGCCGAACAAACGCTTTTCATAGTCAATATGTATGTCGGTATGTTGAAACCCTAATGTTTTTCTACTAGTTGAATAAAAAGTGGTCGCTGTGTATAGCTTTGCCCCTGTATACTCTGGTGTCATGTCGAAGCTTTGCTGTCTTCTCATTTGCTAGAGTATAATCAATGAATGATCTGTTAACTCGTTTGCTCCACGTGGACTTATACATATCCTTATGCCTGAAAAAGGAATTTGTTATTCTCAAGTTATTAAAGCTGGAAAAATCAATAAATAATTTTGCATTAGAACTTATTGCTCGCTCTGCATGTGGTACCATTACATTCTGTGATGGACTATTTCGCACTCGAGGATTTAGGCCTCCCCTAATAACTATATAATCTCTTTTATTTTTTCGTGACATTCAAGGATTCATGCAGTTTATCATTCAAATCCTTCGCTTCTTCTAATAGTCCTTCTTCTTGGCTATACACCCCAATAAATGTCAAATACCCTCTCTTTTTTAATTCTGAGCTTTACTATGCGGTCATTAATCCATCCATTCGTAACTATTAATTCTACATTTCTACTGCTTACTAATTCTTTTAGGTACTCCTTATGCAGCCCTTTTTTCTGGTGGTACACCAGTATAAATCATGATATAATCATTCAATTCTATGCTTTTCTTCAATGTTTTTGCTATTGTAGCCAAGTCTATCTTCATATTTTTTAATTTTTCTGCAATTCTACTTCTTTATTACTCAAGCATCTGGTGTTCCATAATGTTATCTTTATTTCCTGTCCAGTTCTAAAATTATTTTTCCTAGCTTTTTCCGTTATACGAGGATCCGTCCGGCTTCTATTGTCTGTGTGAAGGTTGCGAGTAGAAGATAGATTTCCCCGTTACGGCTTACCAGCCCACAGCTGGGTAAGTGACCTGACTGGGCTGCCGCCTTTAGGACTTATAACCTGCCTGTTTTTCTGTAGGGATTGTCTTCCTTAGTCGGAATGTTCCTGCTTAAAGGCGCCGGAAATTCGCCTTTCACCCTCTCCCGTCTGCTACAACCCAGTCAAATGCATTGCCCAGGGGCCACGCGGCTTTCACCTTCGTGGACGTGGAAGTAGGATTTGTTGGCAGAATGGCTAAGAGAAAGCAGAGGCATATCCGGCTTTGATTGGTATCCTTGAGGCAGTACCAATCTTTAGCCCCCAAAAACGCATGTTATGGTACTTAAAGTTGTTACCAAACACACTCAATATTCCAATACAAACATTACATATTTCAACACCTTATGAAGCTTGTTTGGTAATCTTACTAACTCACCCGTCTTATATTAGAAGCTAAGAGGTAAGAAGCCATTTCTTTAAAGGAACGAGAAAAAAAAAATACCGTTTGAGTTGAAGTAAGCAGTATAATAGTTTTTAAACCAAATTGTTGTTCATTATTTTGTTGAAACAATACGATTTATACACATGTTCGATAAATTTAACAGATATATGAATGAATATCGTTAAATCTAAATCGATTTCCATAAAATAAGTAGAAATGTAGAGCATCCAAATAAATATAGGAAGTAACACTAAAATGGTTAAAGTTGCTCAAATACCTTTAGGTCTCTTAAAATGCTAGGACCGCAAAATCTGAAAAATCAGTACGGTAAGTAAATAAGATATTAATGCACGTATCAACACGAGATTGACACAAGTATTTAAAAGTACGTAAATATACTCAAATCTAATCAGTTAAACAGTCCATTACTGAGACGAAAGAGAAATTTCTAATTTCTGGTAATTTTTCAGATTCACGTCAAAAATATACATGTTGATTTTGAGTTGTCCAAATGCTTATAATTGTCTTCAAAAAATTAAGTTTATCACAATCTTAGAAAAAAACTTTCTAAACAGTCCATAACGGAGACAAAAGAATGAAATTTCTAACTACTGCTGATTTTTCATATTCACGTCAAAAACAGATATGTTGATTTGAAAAAGTCAAAATGGTTTTAAATGGACTTCTAAAAGGTAAGGTTGTAATAATTTAAGAAATAAAAATTTTCTGAGAGCACATCCACTGGATTGTTATATAGAGGGACTAAAAACAAATAAGAAAAATATCTGAACGGAACCTTACAGTCGTCTTTCTACCAGGGATAAGTCGAACTGACTCAAATAAATCGTCGCTGAAATCGTACACGAATTAATTTCAAGACTTTATTCCATAAATCCTCAGTAACCGTGAAATAGTAGAAAAACTACTATTAAAATCGTTTATAAGATAAAAACTATGCTAAAATACCAATTATAGCTCGCCGTAGGTTCTATTCGTGAAGGAGAATTAAAGAGTACTGCTACGAAATTACTTCGTAAGTGATACGACGCAGGTCTGTTTCGTGGAATTAAACCTGGCAAAAAGAAGCGTTGTAAATACAAATATGAATTAAATAGTAAAAATGTGACATTAACTACAAACATCGCACATTACATCTGGTTTATTATCATGAACTCCTTCAAACATAACTGAGAAAGAGTCATCAAAACTGACCTAATGTTTTGTTATTCAGTGAAAGGAAAACTGAAAATGGTAGTTTTAATCATCAATTGTCATCATAATTATTGTTCTAGTTTGATAGTAAACATCTGTTAGCAGCATTGGGGTAACCTGGGAATCTAACCGCCGTAGAAGCTCGAATTTACTAAGAGGAGACTTTTCCGGAGGTGAAACTTTCTGGATTAAAAAAGTTCTGGAATTAAAAAACGCAGACGATTGTTTTTCTCTCTTTGAGAATTAACGTCTTGGAGTTACGGACGGTGATAAATCGAAGGACCTGGCGATGCGTCTTTGAGGTTCTTTTTCCAACGATGGACTGGACTGTAAGAAGTAATAAGACTTTAAGTGGACTTTGTTCAAGTTCATCTTCAAAACAAACATCACTGACACGAAGACTAGAGAGATAGATAACACAGTCAAAGTGCCGAAAAAATTGCTCTTACAAACATTGATTTCACCACCTCATCAAGTATTAGTCTGCAAATTTCTTTGATTAATTATACTGTTTTTTTTAATTTTTTTTTTAATTTTTTTTTTTTTTTTTTTTTTTTTTTAACTAATCTATACTGAACGCGTTCACTTAATTAGGCACGCCACTGCTGTACACGTATTCACTATTCTGCTATTTGTAGAACCGAATTGTCGGAGACACTCCTTATTCTTGAACCTGACAGACGTGGATATTTTGTTGACAACAGGATCTAGGATTAACAACAGGATCTAGTATTTGGGAATTACGGATTCCATCACTGGTGCGGGAATTGAAATTTTGATTCTCTAAATCAATCCATGCGAATGCGAAATTACTTCAGACGAATGCCTAAATACTTCCTTCAAAAGGCCAAGGTGGAATTCCCTTTCCCAACCTTTCCTCTCCAGGCTGTACTATTCTCCATGTAGGCAATGTTAAGGAAGAAAGAAGATTCGAACAGCTGAGTAACGTAAAAACCACCTGCAATACTTTCAAGTGTCAAGATATCCGTTATCTGGGCGTAGGAAGGTACTATAGACGGAGTTATTCCTCTATAATAAATTTCCCGCTGAGGTGGAACTGGGATAGTTTCCATACACCAAAAATACTGATGTTAGTGTACGCCTGGATGATTGCCGGGTTGTTCAGGCCTACTATTCCGCAATACTCTGGAGTTGTGATAAGTAGCACTATCCCATCCTACAGATGAATCATCAAAATAGTGTTATATCCTCTCTCCGTGCTGAATGTCGTGTATTCTTAAATTTACTCCAGATATTTGGTATACTAGCTAAAAGCATGGCTTTGTGTTGGCTCGCGAAGTTTTGTTATTGGAAATATTACATACAACTAAAGAAATTAATTAATAATTGTAAGAATTTTAATATTTAAACAAACTATCATCAAAAACCATGGTTTTAGTTTGATAACAAAAAACAATTCGGCAAATTTGTAATAAGACACAATCCTTAAATATTTCGGTTATATTTAAATAGTATTTTTTGGAGCTCCAGATTTATAAATATTGTTAAATAACTAATTTTTCATCCTTTTTTTCGCTATCCTTGTCGCATAAAATATTTTGTTGTTTTTGGCTACATATTATTTGTTGTTCATTATTAGGCAATCTTTTTAAAATATTTTTTATTTATTAGTTTTTAGATATATAAGCAGCCTCGACATTGACGCGATTGATAACAAAATCTTTATACTCTTCGCCTCCGTGTCTTCTAACAAATATATTTCGTTAAATAGTATCAATGGAATGAGTTAATTAGGTTCTAAAATTTGTAATATCATGATGAAAGTTAATGACATGGCCACTGTGTCCAAATTGACCACCTTTAAGCCGATAGACTGTAATTACTGGATGAATTTGAGCAATGTACTGTTCTTCAACAAACGTAATTTTTTTCAATACACCAGGCTGAATACCTGTATTCATATTATTTTCTTTTGAAAACAGATCCACTTTATTTTCTTCTTTATATTTATGACAAATAGAACAAAGTCCATCCTTTTCAATATGTAAATTAAGCCAACGACGTCGAAAACACAATTTAAAATCCAAATTTTTTTATTTAGCATGTTCAAAATTTACTGCATGCTCATAAAAATGAACATCATCACCATGATTTTGTATTACATTACTTCGAGCTTCTTGCGATCGTTCTCTTACATTACGCATTAACGGCCGGTTACGTATGCGTTCTTTACGACCTGTGAACGTGCGATTTCGTGGCATTTTCCTGTAATAAAAATAACTGACTAATAATGCACTATAATATATCACATAATTATATACACAGCAGCGCACAATCTGATGATGTATTTTTTATAGAACACGGTGAAACAAATCGAAAATAAAGATTTTTTTTTGTTGATATCTCGCTTAGTTCTCAAGATATCGTATCTCAAGGTTGACGTGGCTAGGTTGAAATGCGGCCTGGACCAGAAGAAAAATTTCGCCATAGCCAAATTTGTTGACGAATTCGTATGTAACTTGACGATACAAATCAAAGATAAAGAATATTTTTTTTTTTTGATATCGTGCTTAATTCGCGAGATTCTGTATCTCAAAAGTTGGGGTGAGATCCTGCCTGTACCAGAAAACAAAATCACCAAAACTACTATATCAACACGGTGGAAATTCATTATATGTGTTTTATTTTCTTTCTATTGGTTGTTGTTACATTGAAATACAGCCTGGACCAGAAGAAACGTCACCAAAAGCACAAGAAACTATACCTACAACTGATTTTTGGCATACTTTATCTCGAATTCTCATCGAATTACATAAAATTCGTCATCAAATTGCAGCGTTGAATCCCCACATACACACATTTCTTAACAATAATACAGAAGAATCTTTAGTAAAAATAATTAATAACTCCGTTTCTGGAGTTCTGATTCTCTCAATATTTTAGTTGGGGCAACGTTATTTTCGATTAAAGTTTGAAGCGTACCGATTAGGTGTACATTACTTTTATATTTTATTTGATTTTCATTAAACATTTAATCGTAAGTCATTATAATTGTATAGGTATTTAGATGACTGATTAAGTATAGGAGTTGAATGTCTTTATATAACTCCAAAACTGTAGCATCTAATTTTACACAAATCACATATGTATTTACATAGAACATTCAACAACCATAGATCATATTTAATACAAAAAATTAAATTAATATGTCTCTTTCTGGAGCGTAAGTTCTCAGGTCAACATCGGAATCACAAACTACAGTTTTAGTGAGCAATTTATTTGATTATCTTACCATTTCTGTGAACAGATGGCTGTACTTAAAGTTCAGTGGTAAGTTATTGTATAAATGCCAACGGCGTTTTCAAACTGCGTCCCTCTCGATGGACACATTAAAAGCAAAACTACATTAACATATTTCCAATATCTTGTGCGTTAGTTGATTCACTAATTCTTGACAATAGCTGTGTCAAACCACATGACGTGGTCACGTGACTGCGTCTCGTGACGCGACCAAATGACGATGTCACGTGACGCGATCGCCTCTGGCTTCTCTCAGCATGAATGAATAGAAATATTAAAAAATATAGCTATTTATTTGTGTTATTTTTTTACAAAAATAATGATTGATGGCACATCTAGAATAGACTTTGGATCTGTATGTTCGATTTCACGTCTTTAGGTGCAGAAATTTTTTTCAAAAAGTGTACCACAATGTGTGCACAAATCGTCTCCTAGTATAAGTGCTCGCTTCGCTCGCCCTAACAATAATCGCTGTTCTGACCGTGTACGATAAATTAGACAGGAGGGGAATAATAAATTTCGGTTGTGATGTACCAGGCGACCTCATTACATTGTCTTCCGTAGTCATCGTAATGAATTTAGGGTTGGATTCTAGTTTTCCCTTCAGTAACGACAAAGCTCACAAATAGTATAACGCTAATCATACAAAAGAAAATTAACAGAGTTTCGTTCCCCTCTCCAGCATCCGAAAACAGCGGCTAGCTAAAGAATCTAGCAACAAGCCGGCTTGTAAAACCAGTTGTCGAAACCATATAGTAAATGCAAAACCAGCAGAAAAAAGCTGAGAAGAAGAAGATTTAGTACGCAGTATGGTCACTAAAAATTACAGACCTTTATCACTCTTTTCCTTCTAACAAAATATCAAATGGCTAACAGTTCTTCCACCACAAGTAATCTAACGAGTTAATATCGTGACAAAGCAGTTTGGGTTATTCTGTCAGGGTAAAATCGCTCTTCGCTGGATGGACTGCCGGTGGACGAAAAACTATATTTCGCGCCTGTTGTGTAAAAAATGTCATTAACTTACTTCAATTCGCAATTTGTTCCGATGTGTTGTGGACTGCACCACTTCCTACACTTGAATCGAAGCTTGAGTTTTCAGAACTGCGAGCTAGTTTGTAGCAGTTCAGACCCTGAATGAGTTTTCAGCGCGCTTCTAGGTAAGTTTATACACAATGTGTCCCATAAATAGAGGTACAAACTTTAAAAAGCGGTGGTGAGCATTAAAATGATTCAAGTTTCATAGGGACACATGGCCGGAAACGTCATCGTTCGTCACTAGGCGTCGCTGTTCATGAAAGCGTGGTGGACCGGTTGGCTGATCACCCTGCTCTCAGGATTTGAGCAGCCTGGATTTCTTCGTTTGTCAAGCACTTACTTATTATATCTGTTGTGAAAGAAACACTTGCCCCTTTGAAATAGCTGCTGCTAATAACCAAGAAAATCCAAGTGTTATCATCCGTGTGCTCCAATCCACTTTCTGGCCAAACGCAAGCATCGAAAGTGTTGTTGGTAAGTTCTACGGTGTCTTTTAACGTTATCAAATAGAATAAATAAATATTTTCCCCATATTGTCTGGCAAGTGTCCTTTCATTCCTTGTACCTTCATGACGTTAAGAATCACTCTGTTATATGTGGATGCGCCGAGTAGTTATATACGGCTGTAGCAGCAGCGCTGTCTGGTGTCTGGTATGGTTGTCACGTGTCGCGTAGCAAGTAGAAACGAGGCCAGGGCGGGATGGCCTTTATGCCTGCGGCCTCCGGGCGCCACAGCGCCGGCTGCTATTCGCGTCGCTGCTAATTCCAGCTGTTTACGTCCACCATTCTACGAACTGTTCAATTGTTATGTGCCGGATACATTCCGTACTCTTCCCCGCGGGCATTTACACAGCGCCAGAGCTGTAAACCACCGCGGTTTCGGCTTTTGTAAGCCTATGACGACTTACTTTGTTTGACGCGAATATTTCTGATCACTTAGCCTAAAATAACGCAAGGATGGGAAAGATTTAAAAGCTTATTACTCACCTAGTACAAGTAATTGGATAACCTCATAATCACTTTACCGTAAATCTCTCTCTCTATGCACCTAAATGACAAAATTCGACACTAAGTGTTGCAATAAGCTCTGTTAACTTCAAATCACGAATTTCTGTCGATGTTTTACATGATCTTAGCTAAACATGATTTAATCAACAAACCTCTCTTTTTAATTTCTGCATGAAGTGAGATCGAATAGTGCAATTTAGCTAGAAAAAAGTTTCTTATAATTGAAGAGTTTTGCGTTATACGGCTAAAACTCTATGCGATCTGAGTGAATCCTTAGAGTACCGAATTCAGAGCAGCTCACACGTATTCTAGTGGAAAGGTTGCTAGCCCCTGCATGATATGTCTTCAACAGAACGCAGTGGAAGAAAATCTGCCAACCACAGATTTTCAATACTAACTAGCAACACTTTTTTTTCTTTTTATTCAACTAGAAATCCTTAGTTTCTTTATTTTTATATATACATTGCCTTCGGTCTTTTCAAACATTTAGCAAACTGCATTTTTCTTGTTTTGTTTTGTTTTTGTTCCTTTTTGCACTAACGATTGTAGAGAACATTGCTCTTTTATTTCGAGACACTATATTGCAGACAACACAAGATGAACCTAATACTTAATTAAAACCACCCCTGCCCAAAGCCAGTCTCAGACTGGTGATCCTTACACTGCGAGGGAATAGTGCCACACAGCCAGGACCGGCTGGAACGTTAGTTAAATACATCCGTTCTGATTATAACTGTTTCCATTTTGCTTGTGGGAATGTTTGCATTGCTTTAGATTCGTGAGTACCGTAGGTTCTAAAGAGGTGACGGATTGAAGGAGAGAAAATGCTGTATTCGGAAGCTCACATGTTTGAAAGCAAGCTCGGTAATCATTTTCGCGGTTTTCAATGGCTTCCCTAAAGCATTTCAGTCAACAACGATTTTTTCTCTATTTCGTGAAATCTAATTCTTCAATGGAAATACTGACCTTAAATTCCACTTATTGTAATTTCGCCATTTACCAATCATGAAGACCCAAAACAATTATGGTAGCAATGTCGCCAGACATTATTACATTTTTTTTTGTTAGCAATATCACTTCTTCAAAAGCCTTATTGTACCTTACTCTTTGTTACTAAATTCAAAATGAGTTCAGATGAAAGAGCGATTTAGTTCTTTCGTCTTATTACAAATATTTTAGAATTCTAGCCATTTTACTACGGAACTAATATGTTTGTTCAAATTTTTGTGCAGATAATTAACATCTGCCTTGTTTCTCAGTATAAATACTTCGTTTTTATGAACATAATTAGATCCCGTGAAAAAGTAAAGTTCTAAATTGTTAGTCCCTAATCACATAATCTTAGTACTTATGTGAGTTAAATAGGCCCTAAGTATTTTTATTTTAATGTCGAGTTGTCTGTTCTGATTGTAATGATTATTCCTTGTTTCTTAATTAATTTTGTTGTAATTTCTGTGTGCTTGCTGAACGATATTTTTCTACTGTTTTAATTATTGGTAAGATATTGTTTTTTCTGGGATGTTTATACTATGGAATTGATTATCTCTTGGCTCCTCACTGGGAACAATGTGATTGTTTGTTTCTGTATAGGTTAGATATTTTAATTACGATCTCAACTGTATATACATTTTTCTGGATATTTCTCTTGCGCTATTGATTCTGTTTGAGAAACGTCTTTTTGTAGCGAATTTCTATTTATTTAATGTTGTGATTATGTGGATGATTTTATGAGGTTTCACTGACTTCGATGACAAGTCACTAAACGTAATGGAAATCAATAACACAAGCGTTAGCTTGAAAACAATTTGAAAAATGATTGCTCAACCTCATTTATGAAAGCAACTAAATGCATTTACTAATTTAATGTTTTTAAAAAAACTGGGCTGTCTTAATTCATGTTGCCGTGTATAAATTACTAACTGTTTGTCACGCTGAAAATCTAATATTACTTTAAACCAGCATATTCAAAAGAATACTCGAATTATGGAAGTTAGGTTGTTACCTCGCTGGCAAATCAAGTTCTCTAAATGAACAGTTGTAATGCCGAAGAGCCCGCAAAGTATCAGAGAGAGGAAACAAATGAGGCACAAACGCTGGCAATAATCTATGACTCGCTGAGTAAGAATGCAGCGCAGTTAGTCGAGTGGGCAGAAAGCCGGGAAGAATGTGAAGTGCAGTGTCGCCACAAATCAGGGAAACAATTAAGAAAGTGGAACAGCAGAGCAGTCTGAATGGTCGGTCGTTTGTCGAGAAAGGAATGTGACCCACGCAGCGAAACTTCCTGTTTCGGGTTGTAAAAACTTGATATAATGTCAGACAAGAAAATGTCTTTATGAAAGAGAATTTGGTTTCGATTAACAATGTCCAACAATGTCTATGCTTTTATTATTACTATTATTATTATTTCGTGTCAAAAGCCTTGCCATTATAATTGCTAAAAACACAAACAACATTATTAACAACAAAAGAACAAGAACATAGAGAAAAGGATAGCAATCAACACCAATGAAATCAAATCACAGATGACCAAAAGTCAGATACTTGTATAGCGTTGTCACTGGCGTTAAGGGGGTCTTGTAGAGTGCACGTTTTTGGACACCGCGTGCAATTGTATAGACGCTGGATGGTCTGTTCTGCCCTACATTCACACGTACTATTAGTTCTTCGAGATAACGCCACCTTGCTAAATTATCCTCCAACCTGCTTATAACACTTCTCAGTCAGTTTTTTTAGATGTTATTTGCTATATTTACTGAAACAATGACCTCTGTAATATGGCGACAGAGGAAGCAACTAAAATTAAAAGTAAATCTTAACAACCTACGTTATGCTTCGTAATATTCGTTTTAACCATGATCTAGGCCGCATAAATCACGTAATGACTGCAATTACATGGCGCTCTTGAAAGAAATAGTAATTCAAAACAACTAAAATACACTACCTCATTCCCTCTGCTGTAAAGACGATTGTACGTAAATGAAAGCTTCCATCGCATTCGCATTAACATATTCATTGTGTCCCCATAAAACATAAATCCACATTTCTTAGCTTATTATCACAGAGAATATAAATAAACAAATAACAACTAATATTTAATATGTGCATTTAAACTTTTCTTGCAATGTTCCGCCAGTTAATTTCTTCTCAATTGATTAACTAAACAGAATTTTTATAAAATTTTGGTCTTAACCTCGATTTTACAGTAGCATCTCTGAGCGGTTTAGCTAACCAATGAAGGCCCAGCACGTGACGTATGAGGTACGGCCACGATGGCAAAAGTAGTCTTTTATTAGTATTGATAAATAAAACAGAGGCAACTACTTTTTATTTTTTTTAATACCATACGCGTTTCACCCCTCATCGAGGCATCACCAGTGACGAAACTTGCATTTACTTTGCAACTTATTAATTAATGTCTTACGTAATACTAAAACTTTAGCATTGCTGGTTGTTAATTACTTACTATTTATATCGCTGTTGTTAAGGTTGGTAGCTGCGCATCTCTGCTGTTTCACAAAGCATTTTGTGAAGAGAGCGGTGTGTCAAAAAATTTCTAGCTAGATTGGCCTGGCTTAGTTTTCAATCAGTCGAACCCCTGACCTCCGCACAAAAGACTGCAGCGAATCGTGAATGCCGGCAGCAGACGTGGCGATAAAACTCTCAACACAGGACCAAGTACACTCGAGGGACACTTCACCAGTGACTGCACACTTCCCCGGGTCGTAAAGTTGGAAGGAGCTACAACCACTGGACAAATATGATTCCCTCATAGCAGTGATTGAACCTGATTCAGTTTTATTATTATTATTTTTCGCTGCGTAAGTTGACGATTAGGTGGTATTTATTTTGGTCGTTTTCTGTGTGCACTGGAATGATAGTTACTCAATTAGGTAGTACCATATCATACTGAAGTTAATGAGTAACAGTTTTTTGTAAACAGTATCTATGAATCTTGCAAAAAAAAGCCTAAATTCCATCTTTACTCAACGTATTGAGTGATTATTAAGTCACTAGTTTCTACCACGTGATGATATACTATTACCCCAAATGGGCGACAGTGATGTTTCGTTTCATCAACATGATTTCGTTAAAAAGGTAGTCCCCGCATATTAAATTTAGCGCATATAGTGTACTACCGTTGTTATTACAGGACTGAAACATTTCTAAGACGGAAATACGAGCATCCAAGATAAGCCTTGTTGCGGGCGCTTTATAACTGCCTCCGCTGTATGCAGTATAGAGACAGTTTATGACATCGTTAACGTCTGGTATGTTCCTGTGCATGAAATGTATTAAAACTTGCAATAAACACTCTGGAAATAATATCACCCTGCGACATTATAACGCGAGGCCTCCTAAGAGGCGATAGAGGATGGCACTTCAGGAAGCTGCAACAGAATTCTACCGTGAAGAAATTCCAAACTGGCAAATGGGTATAAAAATAATGTGCAAACAAATGTGAACTTATGTAGAAAAGTACAGAAAAGTTTGTGGTGTGAGATCGTTCATTTGATTCATCTTCAATAATAAATACATATTTGTTGAAAACTTATGCTCATTAATTTCAGTAAGACCCAAAGTTTAAATATGAGAAAAGTGTCCATTGAATATTAAAACCATTTACAATAAAAGTACGTTAAATTGTTGTACACTCGAGCCATTATGATGTAAGATTTTAGCATTAATAACGATAATTTTTTTTTATTGTAACCTGGCGAAAGTACAGTAAAATATAACATCGCAAAATACCGGGACGATGGAAGTTGTTAAGTCTTCTACGAAAATAAAGACCCGATGATAGTTTCCTATTTTTTATGAAAGGCTTTATTTCTTTCCAATTTGCGATGCTTTGATTACTGTTAACGAAAATGGGGGCCTGCTCTGAGAGATTTATCCTAGCTGTGATTAGTGTGATATTCATAATCGACTAAGCAAAAAGTATTTCCACGGGAAAAACTGAATAAAATTCATTTTTTTAATTCTTTCTTGAGATATGGAAACAAATACTGTAAGAGCATTTTTCGCTTTTCGTTACTGCGTATCATAACTAAATGATACATTAATGCAAGTTTCGAAAGAAATTAGTTACCAAATGATCAATTGATTACAAATTCAATTTAATGACAATACTATGCTACACACATTTGATCCTAATGAAAACATATTATTCGGTACTTTAATTTTTACACTATATTCAAATGTACTTCTAACTCCATTTCAATCCATTTTGCTTATATATGAAAGCTATGCTTGAAGAATGTGGTTTACGTAAGAAGAAAAGAGAGATGAAAATACCATCACGAGCCCCAATTTAAGCTATTTTGTGATACTTTTTGAGGGCACCAACATTTCAGGTCATCGAATTTGTCGCTCTTCCAAAAAAATTCTAAACTGCACTATTAAAATCCTTGGGAAAATATATTTTTTCTAGAATAACGCAATAAGAATTTAATACAATTTCATCAGTGTTTGATTTGGAATGTCGAGAATTTTGTACACAACCCTTAAAGTATTACCACAAACGTCATAATTTAATCAGCTACTTAGATGGTGTTGTCAACAACAGTTTTAAGACCTATTCTATACACTAAAATTAAATATATATATCGACCTGTTTTTTTAATTAGTTTATCTAGATTTGTTTAAGATTTAATTTGATTAGTATAATCTGCTTTCACCTCATACTGTTTCGAATGTATTTTAATGGAATTAAATTTTTAAGCTGCTCGCAAATCATATAAAACCACAGAGAGGGAGAATGTGGGTCATTATTTTCCTGTTACGTGCATTGAATACATTTGAGATTTGCTAAAACTGCAATAATATTAGTAGCCATGAACACATAAAATATATACTTTCAAACATTTGCGCATTTTTGCAGTGGATCTTGCTGTAATTGCAACGTGTTACCTTGCCGTGAAAATCGTGAAACGCGTATTCATTGCACGTGGTTTGACGCAGCGCGCATTAGTGATGCCCATCACGCAGTGACCACCAATGTGTCACTTTCTGCTGTGACCCAGTTCCACACACCACTTAACACCACTGTTCCATATTCCAGTTTCAGAGGAAACCGCATAATCCACGCGTTAGCAGAGCCCGACACGAAACACTACAAAAGATACATAGCTGCAAAAATTCTTGTTAATCAATTTTTTATAAAGGGGAATAACACGCCAATGCAATTGAATTTTTGTTTTATTTTGGTGTCGTACGCGTTTCGCTCTATTTCAAGAGCATCATCAGCGACATCTGTTAGATATTTATTCATTTGGTTAGCTACATTTGGTTTAAAGAACAATAAAAAGTAGGGGTGAAATTAATTTTACTTACATGTTACTTTTTTACATTTTACTCATCATCAGGGTTAGCTTCTCTGTGTAGGTTTTGTAGAAAACATCTGAATGTATAAATCACTACACTGACCAAATTTCACATTAACACTATTATTGGCTGTTAATATCGTAATCAAAACATGATAGAGTAAATACCACGCCATGTTTTTCACAGGTCCATAGAATGTGTGTATGTTTATATTTCAGGTTTCATTGTGGTTAGAGGTCCTTGGTTTTTACAGTCTATAAACAAACACACATTCTATGGACCTGTGAAAAACATGGCGTGGTATTTACTCTATCATGTTTTGATTACGATAGTAACAGCCAATAATAGTGTTAATGTGAAATTTGGTCAGTGTAGTGATTTATACATTCAGATGTTTTCTACAAAACCTACACAGAGAAGCTAACCCTGATGATGAGTAAAATGTAAAAAAGTAACATGTAAGTAAAATTAATTTCACCCCTACTTTTTATTGTTCTTTAAACCAAATGTAGCTAACCAAATGAATAAATATCTAACAGATGTCGCTGATGATGCTCTTGAAATAGAGCGAAACGCGTACGACACCAAAATAAAACAAAAATTCAATTGCATTTACGTGTTATTCACCTATATAAAAAATTTATTAACTTGCAATTGAGGAAATGGCCCACAATATCCAGTTATTCTTGTTAATTGTTAATTTCAACTGCACCACTGCTAAGAGAGCGTCCACAAACTACGTTGCTTCCCCCCTCCCCTCCCACGTAGCCTGAAATAGCTGGTAACTCAACCACACCTGTATGGCACGTAGCATTTCCCGATTAATTCCAGAAGATTTTCTGTTGTTTAAATTATTGCGTATATATTGCATACAACTGATATTTACGTTGCCTACCTTTCGATAATTGCAAATATTCTGGATTAAATGTTGACACTAGTTATTCCTGCAAATGATCAATTATAAGGAAAAAAATTCTCTCTCAGCTACAGTCAAGGATCACTTTCTTTCTGAGGTGTTACTAAAAGCATGGGGGCATGCGAGAGACCTCCACGTGTGCTGTTATTACGCCTTCGAAAACCAATTCAGATGTAATTGGCATACGATAATAATAATAATAACTAAAAACATTATCTTTTTCTCATTTATCATTGTTCATTTATTGTTAAAAAGAACAAACTATGCCTGACACGTAAAACAAGCAAAGAAGAGCTGCATTTTTTGTTTTCTTTCTCTGCAATTCTCTCACATTTCTTTCTACATTACCACACCATTGATCCTTTGATCTGCTTAAAAGATATCAATATTCGTTTGATAATGAAAGCACATTCGAAAACATTTTGTATATGGCTCCTAAAATATTTTGTACAGCGCCACTTCACACCACACTTTGAACTTGAAAAAAAAAAAAAAAAAAAAAAAAACCCCAACAACAATTCAGTGAGAACTATTCTTATAATTTCACTGATTTCGCTTTACAAAACAAGAGTAGAATTATTTTTATAAATGAATGGTGTGGTCACACGCGGAGGGTCCTAACCAAACAAATTTATATTAAACCATAAAAACAATAAGAACTGTTTGTTATTACCTTTGAAAATACCGGGTTACATCGGTAAGCGAATTTGAGTCTAGGTGTGGCGTGTCAAATGTTTTTCGAACAGTAATGCGTCGTTACGTGTTGGTTAGATGAAATGCGCCAGCCGCGTGCAACCCAGCTCTATGACTTTTTTTTTTTTTATTTTATTTATTGACACTTGGCCTGTTGGCCATACAGTCAATATACATTCTATTTATACATATACACTGATTCGCTCACATTTACCCAATCATATATACAAATCACTGTTTATATTATAAGATCAAACACACTTTACGGATGGTATACAGCAGAAATAATAATTTACATAACATTAAGAAAGTACACATCAACAATGAGGACATAAAATTCTAAAGATGGTTAGATGGAGAGTTAAAGATTAAACATTTTCACAGTAAATTTTGATAATACATGATTTTTATAGTTTATTAGGTTAAAATGTAATAAAACCATTACCGTCTAGTGTTCCATGAACGGTAACTATTTGCAATATTGAAGAGTGGGGTGGGATCTCCCGTTTATATCTCTATATTGTTTCTTGTAATAAAATGCACCATCTTTTGGTATATAGAAATATTTCCTAAGGCAAGAAGATGGCTGACATTGACTGGATATCTTATACCCCAATGTTTCAAGTCTTCCCAAAAGGTGTCCGTTTCTTCCTTGTATTTATTACATCCAAAGAATATATGGTTTGTGTCGGTCTCGGACTGCCCATCACATTGACAAAAAGGGGAGTTCACTAGCTTTATTTTGTATAGATGGCTTCCGAATCTCCCGTGGTTGAATTTTAGTCTCGATATTGTGGTGACTGCTTTTTTTGTGGCGTATTTCTTTTGGAACCACTGTGTCCTTGGTATCGACGGATGTATCTGCCTATAATGTGCTCCTTTGTGTTGGTTAGTGGATTTCCACATATCATTCCAGGTCTCCATACATTTTTGGCGAAATAGTGGGATTAGATCACTTCCTATTAGAAGTTCAACTGGGTTTCCTGTTTGTGCGGCTATTTTTGCAAGAGCATCCACTCTTTCATTGCCATGTAGTCCGACATGCGCCTTGACCCAGATAAAGGAGATCTTCATACCTTGTTTCTTTATGTCGGTCATCAACTCCATTATGTTATACAAAAGTGGAGTCCTCCCTCTATCTTTGATTCCATCATCCAGTTTTTGCAATGCCGATTTACAGTCTGTAAGAACAACTGTATTCTGAATGCGCATCTCTAGCGCATATTCCAGCGCTTTAAGTATTGCAAACAGTTCGGCTGTGAAAGAGGATGTTTCCTCACGCAGCTTAAACAACCTTTCCACTATGTTAGTGCTGTCAAAAAAGGCACTCCCAACCATGTTGCCAGTCTTTGACCCATCTGTATATATATATACCACTCGACCCATACCACTTAGGTAGTCATTTAGAAGATTATTGTTGCTAAGGGCGTTCTCTGAATATCTCAGATTTTCTACGATCTCGTTCCGGATCATATGGGTTTCGTAGTCAACTTCGTAACATGGTAATCTTGGGAGAGAGAACACTTGTGTCTGATATTCATTAAGCTCAGCGATGGCCGCAACTAGGGGTGGGCTGTTCCTGTGGGTCCAGTAAACAGAGGTTGATGTTACTGCCCACAGGGCGCGTATTTTTATTGTAAGCGGGTTTCCGGTTTTCTGGAACTGTTTTATTATAAACTTTTTACTGAGATATTGGCGCCTCAGTGCGAGTGGCATTTCATTGGTTTCGGCTAGCAGTGCATTGGTTGGCGTCGACAGGAATGCCCCTAAGCAGAGTCGAAGAGCTCGGTACTGACATTTATCCAGGCGGTTCAGAAGTTGATCGGACGCGGATCCGTAAAGTACACAGCCATAATCTAGGTGAGGTCGCACCATGGCTTTGTAGAGAGCTATTGAGATTTTGGGATCAGCCCCCCACCAAGCACCGTTAGTGGCTCGGAGTATGTTTATTGCTTTATCACATTTCCCAACTATTTCACATATCTGACGCGTCCATCTTAGCTTGTTGTCTAAGTATAATCCCAAATATTTGATACACTTTAGGAGTGGCAATGTATATGGTCCGAGTCTTATGTTTTCAGCTGCCAGTACCTTATGCCGGGTGAAGGTTATTACTGAGGATTTTTCTGGTGATATTTGGAGTCCGTTTTCCTTTAGCCAAGTCTTGAGTTTAGTTAGCGTTTGGCTAAGATAGAAATAGGTGTCCTGAAGGTTCCTGGATGTTTTGTAAATGCAAAGGTCGTCCGCATATTGTATAAACCAGGTATCTGGTGACAGTGTTATGCCAATGTCACTACAGTATATTATGAACAGGAGTGGTGCCAGGATAGACCCTTGCGGGAGCCCAAAACTTGTACGCCGAGGACCAATTTTGCCAGTTGGTGTCATAATTATCAGAACTCTATTTTGCAGAATGTTCCAAAGATTTAATATAAATGTTTCAGGCAGTTTCATTAGGAGGAGTTTTTGTACTAGAATTTCTGGAACAACATTATCATATGCTCCAGTCAAGTCTGTAAACACACACGTTGTGTACTTGTTAGCTGTCAAGCTCTCTTGTAACTCAGTAACTAGGTGTGCCAGAGCGTCAAGCGTACCCAGGCCTCTGCGAAAACCGTACTGAAAATGGGGGAGTTTTATATAGTGTTCCACGTGCCACTCTATTCTGAGCCTAATCATACGCTCCAGGGTTTTATACATACAAGACATGAGAGAAATCGGCCTGTATGATGCCGGGTCGCATGGGTCCTTGCCTGGTTTGAGGATAGGGACTATTCTTACAGTTTTCATAGATTCGATGTCAATGCGTCGTAACCAAACGTCGTTCATTACTTTTAGGATTGCTAGCTTGCCTTTTCTTGGTAGATATTTGAGCATGGCGTAATGGATGTTGTCTGGCCCAGGCGATGTGTTCTTACTATTACTGACAGACGTTTCGAACTCTTCCAGATTAAATGGCTGTAGCATCTGTTCATTGGATGTATTTTCCTGTAGGCAGATCTTGTTTGTTACTGACGGTGGTGTCATCTTCTCCAATATCTTCTCTAACACCTCTTGCGTTGCGGTATGAGTTGAGCAGTTACTCGATGAATTACGGAATTTTCTTATCTCGTTCCACACAGTGATCGGGGAGGTTTTACGGTTTAAGTTTTCGCAAAAGGCTATCCACTTTTGCCGCTTTTTCCTTTTCAAGAAGCGTTTTACTCTGGCCTGAATTTTACTTAAAAGAATAAAGTTTTCCTCCGTTGCATGTTGTCGATAGATTTTTAGGGCTTGTTTTCGTTCTTGAACTGCCGCGGTACATTCTGAGTCCCACCATACTGCAGATCTTCTTCGCTTTAATTTCACTGGGTGGTTTTCGGGAATCGTCGTAAGAGCCGCTTGTTCTATTCCGTTTAATATTTTCTCATAGTCGCGCTGCGTATCCCCGGTTTCTTTGAAATTTGAGAATATATTGCTTGCTGCTTTTCTGTAGGCGCTCCAATCGGCACGCTTAATGTTCCATCTATACGTGGGTTTTCTTCCTTTGTATTCTATGTGATGTCGTTGATAAGAGAAAAAAATGGGAAGGTGGTCTGACCCACTGGTGTCTTTTATGGTTGTCCAGACGGCTGTATGGGAGAGGTGGGTTGACGCCAGAATTACATCTACAGCTGATCTCCGTTCTCCTGGTTTTGATATCCTTGTGTACGAGCCGTCGTTAAGGACCACTAGTTCCTCTTCTTCTGCTACCTCCATTATCAGTCTTCCGACAGCGTCCGTTCTTTCACTCCCCCAAACCAGATTATGACCGTTTACATCGCCCATTAAAATTACAGGTCGGGGGATTTGTTTCACATAGGAGCTAATAACCTGCTTGCTTACAATCGTATTTGGAGAACGATAAATTACTAGTATGGTCGATTCAATACCGTTAACGCGCGTTCTTATTGCGCATCCTTCTACCCCATTTATTACATTCCTTAGTTTCAGGCTGCGGAATGGTATGTTTCTTCTAATTAGTATAGCCACTCCACCATAACCGTCTGCTCTGTCGTATCGCTCGGTATTATAGCCAGGGATGTTGAATTGTTCCTTAGGTTTAAGCCACGTTTCTGCAATTCCGGCAACACATACATCGTACGATTTTAATAGATGGTGCAAACTTTCTTTGTTGGAACGGACAGAACGTGCGTTCCAGAATAAAAGATTCTTCACTTCCCTATTCCCCGCCATTGTTGCTTAGTTCTTCCTCTGTACCGTGCAGGTTGCTTGTGGATTCTATAATCCTACTAATATTATCCCTTATTGCGTCGATTGGGAGTGTCCCTCCTCCAGATTGTATCTGCTGTAGCAGCGTGGTAATGAAATTAAGCATTATTTCTATTAGGCGATGCCTGTCTGATGTGGCTGGAGGATCCTCCATGTTATTGACGGTGCTGGTTAAATTACTCTGTAAGGGCACCGTTGGTCTTTGGCTAGGAATGTGATATTGCTGGTAATCTTTCCAGTTATTTGTATTGCTATGTGTCGTGATCTGTTGAGGTCGGACGACTTTTGAATTAATTCCCGGAGGTACCATGTTGTCTCGTCTAAGTGGGACTGGGTTTGTCCCATGCAGTGGCTTGGACTGATTATTCTGCGGGGTTGTCCTCATAGGGAACAGCGACATGTTCTGTTGTCTAGACAGTACCGGAGATTGGGAGACAATCTGTGGAGGGGTTGCTGCCGCCCTTGTGTGTGGCCTGTTATCAAATGAGGCTAGCTGGTAGGTTGGTTGTTGGTAGTTGTTGACAGGAAAAGAGTGCATGACCGGCAGAGGCGGAAATTCAGTTGGACTATTGTACTGCAAGTTGATGTTGGTTGCAGCTTGAGCGTAGGGATCTATTCTCATGTATAGCTGTGGCCTCGCTATAGCTGACATTATTCAACGCCATATATTGCTTAATGGCTCTCGTCTTCTGATATACGGGACACAGTCGATCTGTGGCTAAGTGTTGGCCAGAGCACAGAGCACACTTAGGTTGGGACGTTTTAGGACATGACTCAATGCTATGATCGGATGCACAAAAACCACAGCGCGTTTGGCTTCGGCACTGATTGCTCCCATGACCGAAACGCAAGCATTTGTAACACTGGGTAACTGATGGGATATAAACCTCAACATTACAGCGAACCCCGTGGATGTAGGACAAATTTAGGCAGCAGCTGAGATTTAAATGTTAATACACATACGGGAAGTGGTGTAAGTTCCTGTTTACCTTGTTTTACAACTTTTTTATTGAACCGTCGGATACCTACTACTTGGGCCTCACATTCTATCACTGAGAGTATTTCTATGTCACTCAGGGAGATGTCCACGTTCCTAATTACACCCTGTTTGTGTACCATGAACTTTGGGATGTAAGCCACCATATTGTTTCTAGCGAAGACTTCCGATGTTACGAGGCTATTTGCCGCCGCACTACTGTTTGTTTCAATTTTTATTCTATTACGACCAGAACTCGTGATGTTCAAAAGATGATTTGATCTTAGGATACCTTGCTCACGTAGTAGCTTTCCTATAACCATTGGATGTAACCGGCCTATGTTCTTCTCCTTCCCCTCTACAAAAACTATAAATGGGCCGTAATCGCTTGCGTCGTACCTGTAGCTTGATGTATTCTGCTGCGCGTCCTGTAGACTGCTGCCGGAAATGGAGGGTGCAGTTGCCGCTTGTGTTGCTGTTGTTGCTGGTACTACTGGTGCTATTGGAGTTGCTGACGTTGTTGGTGTCGTGTTGACAGTAGACATCGGCTGCTGGGCTGCTGAATGTATCGCTGAGAGCCGTGCGACTTTCTCTGCTGCATGGGTTGATTTTCTTACATCTTCTTCTGTTGGTACCTGGCGTTTAGCAGGCTTGTTACTTATGCTTTGGCTACCGAGCATGGGATCGTCTGGTACCACACTGAACTGATAATTCACAGACTCGATTGGAATGGCTTCGTCAGTTTGTTGGTTGCTGACTGTGTTCAACGCGGCTGCAATTACCGACCCGGTTGGCGTGCCACTATGATTTTCAAGTTCTGATGTGTGGTCCTGAAGGCCACAAGTTCCACCTTCACCGTACATCCCACCGAACATTGTGGGTGACGGTCACACGGACTAGTATATTAGATGAGCACGATTACCAATCGATTGTTTTCACCTAGAACACAGTAGATTGTATTTCTTGGTAAACTATTACGTCTACCACACACACACTACTTGTTTACCGCGACCGATTAGCTAGCTTCGGTTATAACTTTACCAGGAAACGTAAACTACCAGGAAGTTGTTGCTCCGAGAGCTCGCTGCAGACTGAGCTCTATGACTTCAATTAACACGCATCAGTATATAGAATATCTAAATTACATGCAGAGACAATTAAATTACGGAAATAAAAATCCACATGCTGCTGTGTGGTCTGTACCTTATTTTAACTGTGACAAATATATGAATTAAAAACAGCTACGTGGCTTCGCTTGAACATCCCCAACTCCCATTGAGTTCAGATTAGCTTTCTATCCAACCCCTCTCCCCTTCCTAGAAGGAGCGACGTTATTTATGGACACACCCAAAACAGGAATACGCAGGTGTGTTTTAGATGAGGTGTGTATGAATGTTTGTTATGCTTGCTGTAGACCACAAGGTCTCTTGGCTATACACCTGTTCGATCATGAATGAGCATCCAATTACGGTCGTCAGATTAACCAAGGAAAAAATATCGGAGCTGTAGGGATTATTTTATCGAAAATTAACAAGCTTACACAGTAGGAAACACCGGTGAAACGTTGTTCTGAGTATTACAAAGTTGACAAGCAGCTTAATCTCCGGCTTGGCCGATCTACGATGTACAGAATGATCGCATCTCAATGGCTCATGATTGGCCGAAATTACCCAGTCAACTCGAATTAAGATGGGGAGACTTAAAGCAGTCAAGGTATTTTCTTTTTGCTGTCATCAGCCATTTGACTGGATTGATGCATTTCTCCATCCCTTCCTATCTTCTGCTAACCTCTTCATCTCGACATATCCTACGTCCTCAATTATCTGCTTCATATATTCTAATCTATGTCTTCCTCTACAGTTCTTACCTTCAACTCTTCCCATCACTAACACATTAACCAATCCTGCATGTCTCAAAATATGACCTACCAGCCTGTCTCTTCTTTCTGTAAGCTTCTCCCACGAATTTCTTTCCTCACCCATCATTTCCAAAACTCGTTCATTTCGTACTTTGTCTGTCCACTTAATTTTCAGCATTCTTCTGTACCAACACATTTCAAATGCTTCAATTATCTTTCTTTCTGGTATTCCTAAAGCCCATGCTGCGCTAACATAAAGTGATGTACACCACACAGTTTTAAAAAGTTCTTTCCAAGTCCTAAATCAATGGTTGAAACCAAAAGGTTTCTCTTTTTTATGAAGACTCTTTTTGCTAGTGCTATTCTCCTTTTAACATCGTTCCTGCTTCGGCCATCGGTTGCAATTCACTTACTTCTCCTATTGCCTCTCATCCTATTTTTATATTAAATCTATTAGTATTGGTATCATTTCTCATACATTTCATCACTTTTGTTTTGCTTTGATTTATATTCAGTCCAAAATCTTCCTTCAGTATTTTGTTCATGCCATTCAGTAACTTCTCAATATCCTCAGCCTTTTCTGCTAGCAAGAGAATGTAATCAGTAAATCGTAGCATACTGATTTTTTTCTCATTGAACACTTGTGCCACATGGAAATCTTTATTTCACATCCTTTATTGCTTCATCTACATACAAGTTGAATATTAACTGGGATAGACTACAACCTCGTCTTACACCCTTTTTAACTGATGCATGTCTCTCATCGTTTTGTACTTTTATTGTAGCCACTTGATTCTTATATAGTTTATAAAGTATTCTTCTATCTCGATACTTAAGACCTGACTTCTTTAAAATTTTGAACATTTTTTCCCATCTAACATTACCAAAAGGTTTTTTCTAAATCAAGAAATGCCATAAAAGTATCTTTGTTTTTCTTGATCCGCCCTTCAAGTATTAATCTTAAAGCCAGAATTGCTTCTCGTGTGCCGCGGATTATCCTAAACCCAAACTGATCTTCACCTACTATCTCTTCTACTACCCTTACCATTTTTCTGTATATTATTTTGGTCAGTAATTTTGATGTTAGACATACGCATTTATCAGTTTTTTCCTCATAGATTGAGCCGAATCTGTACTGAGTATCTAATTTATTGCTATCAAAAAGAGAAGATTCCTAATATACTGAGATGATCCTTTTTCAACCGTCAGATCGTTGTCTACTTTGCAGAAAATTTGGGATTCTAGCATTTTTGTTGTTACTAATATTGAAATTAATGAAAGTTTATGAGGAGACAGGGGTGGGTCAGATGTTGGGTAGAACTTCTATGCAATCAATCTGCATGTTGTACGTTCTGTATAATAGCATATTGACGTATATGTTAGGAATACACTAATATCTTCGTGCATGATCATTGTGGAGACGTTGGTGAAACTTCATTGCATGTTACAAATGAGTGGGTGATATAATCTAGTACCGTTTGTCTGCAAACTTTGATGCTATATTCGGGGTTATGTGTTAATCTGAATTCAATGTCTTATTATTACACGCTCAACCTAACGCACCATAAAACATGTTGTAAATTTATACATGCCTTACAACATACAGCCTCGAGAAATTCTGTGTACCTAGATGAGTAATAAGTAAAGTCAAATAATCAAAGACTGTTAGAACAAGAAGGAATTTTGTTTTTTGATTCCTGAGTTTGACGTTTTCATTCTCTATGCAGCTAGTTTTCGTCTTATTTCATACTAGGAATCTCCAAAGTATAATTCAGTCTGATCGCATATATTCTGCGCGTGTTCTCATTTCTAATTCATACCGTTCTCTCACAAATATCATGCTATGTGCAGACTACCCTCATATCGTTGTGCTCCCTCTGCCTAATATTCAGATGAGATGTGCGTTCCCAAAGGATATCTCGAAATGACGATCCTGTATTTGCTCTTATCAGCTTGAATCGTGAATGGAACTTGACATTTACTTGCACTGGAGAGAAACCAATCATGTTCAGTTCTCGTTATCCATTTCAGTTGTCTCTCTATATATGCATTCAAATATATGGCAGATTTTCTATCTTATGAACCAGATTTTTCAAACTGTGCCTCTTCTGTTTGCAGCTGATGAATATTTTTTAGATCGAAAATTTTTTATCTTACATTTCTGGGACGTTACCTTCCTAAATTAATGCAATAACTCGCGTTATGTTCCTGTCAGCAATCTTCTAATGTAGTTGTTATTGCTTTAGGTCAAACGGAAATTATCGGAGTAAACATTACTTTAACACACTTGCCAACAAAAACATTGATGCACCCAGAAGATATGGTCGGGTCTCATAGTAACGCCGTAAACATTCATACAATCGGCGGTCACGTAAATTCTCTGTGACAAGTAGAACGGGCACCGGAGTGCATTAGTTTTGATAGTATTTAGTGCTAGGCTTCATAGGATAAGAGGGGCGTGAACACCACCAGAAGTTGAGTGATAGCTGTGAAGGATACGGAAATGTCACGTACTCGCGCTAGACAAAGTTATCAGCTCAAGAAAGAGTTTTAAACGGGCCTCATTGTGGGCCTACATTTGACCCGCCGGTCGAATTGTGCCATTCCCAGATTTATTGGGCGTTCTGATGTCACAATGATCCGATGTTGAACGTATGGGCAGGTTTGCTCGTCGTCAAGGCTCCGATCGACCACATCCAACACAAGGGAGGATCGCCGTACTGTGCACCAAGCACATCGTAACCCTTAACATCTGCGCTTGCCATCCCAGAAAAAGTAATGAACAATACAACCTTCGGTTTCATCCCGAACAATTGATCGGACTTCGGAATTACGGCCCCATGCGTAACCTATCATCAACACCACAACACAAGCCGCTGCGCTTGGAGCGGTGTTGTGACCGGGAAGAATGGAATGGACTGCTGATGAAAGCCGTCACATTGTATTCAGCATTAGAGCGCGGTTCTGTATCACCTCTGATGACGATAGTCGGTGAGAGATCCCATTTTTCCAATGTACTGAAAAGGCAGAGCGGCATTATTTATGGCATGATTGTGCGAGGGGAACTCGTTTTTTGTAAATTTGAATCGATTTTGTATAAAGTGTAATAACATAACATGCCCTCTCAAACCGTGAAGTTTCATTTCGTTTCCTGCTCCGCTTCTGGGTGCTTCACTTTTCATTTCCTTTTGTAATGCTGTGTAACTATGTCTGGAGCTGAAAGGCCGTGATCAATGAACGTTTCAAATTACGCGTTTTTCTTCCAGGGGCCAGTGTAGCCTAAAACGTTAAAAATTCGTGAATAATTAATATTTTTGCGGAAAATACACCCAGAAAATTTCATAACAGATAGAACGAAGTTTGATGTGCACACATCCATTTTAACTTCTTACTGACCCTCGTTTTACTAGCGTTGTTGTAGTCAAAATATTTGCTTTTAATTTAAAACTTACTTCAGCTAAATTAACATTTCAGTATTCTAATACAGACAGCGGGGAACAGTATATTAATTAGAACAGCCATACCAGGCTGTTTTCCTTGGGGAATGCATCCTGGGTTATTTCTAAAACAATCACACTTAGAAAGAAAACTAAGTAATGCCGTCTTTTGTTATTTATCTTCTGAAATAAAAATGCCTCAGTTATTAGAAAGAGATTATCCTTCCTTGTCCCTCAAGCTAGGAATAATACCGTCTCAAAACAAAATCTTCATTGGCTACAAACGTTAGTGCCATTCATGTTACCCCAATTGTAAAAGAGATGCCTAAAGATTTCCTGGTTTAGTTTTTTAATGATAATCATTTTCTGGATTGATAGTATTCTTGTAGCAAAGCAGCAAAAACAAAGTGAGAGATTTCTTACATTGGAAGTTCATTTCGCTATTTGGGCTCAAACTTCATTCGAAATTTCCAAACACATTCGTAAAAAATAAAAAAGAGGATTTTAACTAGTGATAATTTAAAAGTCATATGAAGAACATTATGTCATGACTAGAAGGTGGCATTGTTTTTTCTTTCGATTTGTGTGACATTACCCAGTGTCAGAGTTCTATAATAACTGTTGTTAATAGGTGCGGAAGCTTCCATCTAGGCGGTTCGATGTGCCGACAGCAGTGCGTGCAAGTGAGAGTGTTGTGGCTGAAGCCGGTCGATGGTGCCCCAGGCGGGCGTTGTGGCGTATCATTAAGGGCAATACCGCCAGCATGCGGCGCCAGGGGGCTAGACATCCCAGCATCGCGCGTAATTCGCTGCCCAGACAACTCGACCGAGTTGCTACTTGGCAAGCAGTTTGATTTGTGGTGTATTACTTCTTCGTGCATGGTGCTGCATACAATCGCGTCTCGAAACCACTGCCGATTTATATGTTAAATATACGAAAGTAAAATTACCCATTCGATAACTGTAGACGACTTAAAAATGCACAAGTTTACGCCGTATATTGAGTGAGTATATACAACAAAAGTGATTTTTATAATGAACAAATGCATATTCCACTATCAAGTAACCAAAGGAACGTCAATCGGTAGTGTAGGAAAATTTAATTCATTCAAAGAAGATTTAATGTGGTTCAGTTTTCTAGAAATAGCCACCAGCCTACTCTAAAAATTTTAACTTAGGAAATTTCGAATGATGTTTAGATCTCTACGATTTAGGAAGCTTTTTTGGAAATTTTTCGGTATCTTATTCACGTCTTTTTTTCGGTGATAGCAAAAATTTGTTTTTCTGCCTTTTTATTTCTGAAATCGGGAACTAATCAATCCACGTGGAGATTGAGATTAGTGCTGGATAGTCGTTGATAAATTATCAAAGAAATATTTGCTGCGTAGTAAGAAAATAGAGAACGAGCTCTATTAATATCTTTTTTGTATATTCTAGTTTATTATTGATTGTAGGTGGTATATAAATATTTTAAACGCATTTGTACACATCATTTTATCCCTTCTATTACTTTGGAAGAGTTTGTATCTGTGGAGGCGAAAGACAATTTTCAGTATTCACAAGCTTCTCAGCACGCAATATTTGACGTTGTTAGGCTTGGCACACGCACTAACACATTCCTTATTTATAGTTAGATAGACTGTGAAATCCCTAACAGTTTCGCTTATATCGTCACCTCGTATAAAAGTCTAGTGTTGCCATCAATTGACAAGTAACTATTTCCGGGTATATAAGAGATATTACTTCTATCTATACAAAGTTTAAAACGATAACAACATTTTCCCTTTCTGTGTAGATCTTTTAATGATTTCTGTGGAACTTATGCAAACGTGTAGTTTCTTTGCAATCCGTTATTTGATTTTTAGTTGATCTGTGCAGGTAGAGATTTAGAACCTTATTGTTTTGGCCTCTCTATATACTGTAACTTTGGTTCCAATCGAGATAAAACGTATCCTCCATGTTAAGCCACGAGATAAGTTGTCACTACATTTAGTTTCGTGAAATTCCGTTTACAGACAGAAATATTCACATTTACAGTTTGGTCTCTATATCGACGGATATTATAATTCTAATCTGGGTAAGAAGCATCCTAAACCATGACATAAACTATCGGTACACGGTGTTTCATTAAAACTCGTCCATTAGTTGTTCAATTATGCGCAGAAATACAAACAAACAAAAATTCGTAAATTTGCGGTTTTGGCTTTTCGATTATAATTAGTGTGAATTTCAATTACTCACTTTAAAATAAATTTCATATACAGACATGAGTTGTCTGAAATTTTATTACGTAGTATAGATGCCCGCATATAATTTATTATCTGCTATGGAGGAAAATGGTTCACAATATCCAGTTATTACTTCGATGTACGTCTAGTAATTTTAGCGATTTCATCAAACTGGCAATATATTGCAATGGCAGAGCTGTAATACTTTTATTGAGGTTTTACGGGTTCTTAGGATAGCCAAGGGAGAATTGATGATCAGAAAACACAACGAAAACTGCCTTGATGCATAGCAGGAACCGTATCGGAATTTGGCTCAACAGATAACTGTAAACCACAAAGATACAGAAACCTCTATTGGTGGACTGGAAATCTAAGCAAGGACATCTCAGTCGACAGTTCCTGTTCATCCACTGTGAGAAATTAAAACAGGAGCAGATTGCAATGCAGTTGATGGGCGTAGAATGCAGGTATGTAGGCAGTTGCTAGCAATTGTATAGGTGAATTCAGGAAAAATCACTAATCTGAGCCTTCAAAAATGAATACTTCGCGAACAGAACAAATTTTCGATGAAACGTACATTGGGTCCAGATTCAAACAATGGCTTGGAATTTTTTTGTTCTATTTACGGATATTAGGTTGTTTCCTGTTATTATATATGCAAATGGTTTCTAATTTCTATCTTTAAAAAATATCCAAAGCTTTAAGAGGTTAGTGATCAGAAATATGGACAGGTGCTGGAATCATGTTTGGTTTTTTACTGGCACACATTTTCGCTATCATTATAAGTATAAAATGGATATGTTTATACATATTTTTATGTTATTCATACAAATCTGCAGCTTTTATCTGATCTCGATGAAACTTTATACGTTCATACTTTAAAACACTGGCAAAATGCTATCAACTTTTGGTTTACAAAAATCAGCTCCCTCTCCCCAACACCCCGCTAAGGAAAATTTACACGTGCAATGGTTTAGTTTTATGCAAATATCTCGAAAACTCTAGGCAATTTGGTGAAAGTATATGGTGATATTCTGAAAGGCCATTAAAGTTCTAGGTCACTGATGAGAATTTGAACGTGAAATTTAAAAATTGTTTTAAAGTTGGTTTGACAACACACAAACCCAAAGTTTTTAAACCTATTTTGATGAAACTCTGCACACGTATAATTTAAAACAAAGGGAAACATACTATCTACGATTCATTTAGAAAAAGATCAACCCCTCCTCTCCTTTACTTCTACTAATCAACGTGAAACTATTCAGTTTTCTGCAAAAGTTCTTTCTTACAAACCCACAGGTCGTATCCGATTCCGATGTTAGTTCATCCAAGTATACTTTAACATAAAGACAAAAATATTGTTTATATTTTTTATACAAAACCTCTCCCCCTTTGAAAAAAAAAAACAAAAAAAACCTTTAAACAAAATTTACATATGAAACTATTCAGATTTTTGCAACTGTCTCTAAAACCGTGGAAAAATCGTCTGGAGTGGATAGTGAATTTCTGAAAGCCCATAACACTTCCTGTCAATTGGACCGATTCCTATGAAACAATTACTTACCAAAAAATTTAAATATTGTTTTAAAGGTGCCGTGACGACACGCAAATTTACAGTTTCTGTCCGATATCGAAGAAAAATTTTACCCCTATGGTTTAAAATAAAGGTAAAAATAATGTATACATTTTGTTTATATAACTTCGCCGATGTTTTGGAGAATGTTTGCGACTGTCGGATCAAACAGGATAAAACATCAGATCTTTCATATCCAGCTCCCGAGCAACGCCTGATCTCTTCTAGTTATAATATTGTCCGATTTCTTCCAGGAAAAAGTGAATGCCGGGGAGTTGGTCGTATTGAGAAAAGACAGACGCACCGGCAATCCCTGACGGTTCCTACCACTCTTTAAGTATTTTCCCCGGCTTACCCAACATACGAGCATACCGGACTTTTTAGCCCCGCAAGGATCGAACGGGCGATGAAGCATCCCCTTAGTATTGCACGACGTACTTGCGCATTTTACGGCACCGAAGTAGCTACGTGTCAATTTTTATGACCTGGCCAAATTTAAGGTCAGTTGGAGATATCTTCCCTGAATGCACTCGGCCAATCCGGCTCTGTTTTATCGCTGTCGTTTCCACTTCGTCCCACACGTGGGCATCACACTCTAAACTGAAATATCCCCACTGCAGTGTGGAACACCCGTAAATTCAATACGTGTCTCAAATATGAAATTTCGTTTGACACCAACATGCATTACCTGCAAAACAATATTTTCTTTCCTTGGAAGAAAGGCTTAAAGATCTACAAATTTTAGATGAAGCTAATTTTTTAGACTATTAAAATCAGATTTTACAAAATTTTTATAACTTATTTCGGAGGCAAACATTTAACTTAAAACCTCTTAGACAAAAGATGGAATACCCCTAAACTAATAGCAACATTCTTCCTTCATTTTTAGAGTCGTGAATGTACATCAATTGGACGTATAAGCTGTTGTTCTAACTTAAAATTTTAAAACCAAAAAATCGACCGTGGCGGTGAGTTTTTAAGGCTCTGGCCTCACATTCATTAGGACACCACAGTGGGGCGAAATCTCAAAAAGCTGGCCAAAAGTCAAAAAATAAAGTTTTTATTTAGGGAATTTTAAGTATATAGCTGGGTAGACTGACTCCCAAAGTGTCTAACTTCATGGTTAGAATAGGTCCGAGGCTTGACGCAGATGCTGTACATCATTTGAAAGGTGACCGTTGAGCGAGCAACTATTGCGAGATACAAAGGAAGTAAATTAACCGTTACTTTGAACTGGTGTAAAAGTTTTCAGTTTTGAGCAATTTTCATCATTCAAAATGGACAGAGATCGTGATGGTGAGTACAATGTTTACATGTATTACAAATACATAAAAAAACATTTTAAAGTTATTTATTTAATAAATAATTTTTCTACAAATTTGAACACTTAATTTGTATTTTTCTTTTTCAAAAATGAAAACAACTATAAGTTCCACAGAGTCCCACAACGAACCTTATTTTAACTTAATTCTCTACTATTTATCTATTGAAATCTCAAAAAAATTCTGCTATTAACTGCTATTCCACAATTCGTGCAGCTTAATTTATCTGCAGTTTACCGTTATTTGTTTTTGATCTTTTTCAATTTCATGTGTAAATTGTAAGTTATTGTCATAGCTATTACTAATATTTAAAGTATAATCAATTTTGTTTTTTGGTATTATTATAAAACTATCATCTACATATCTGAAATAACACACCATTTCAAAATCTAGCAGTTTAAAACATTGTTCTTCAAAATCTTGCATAACTAAGTCCACTAGAGTTGGATACACCTATAGGTGAGCGAAATTTTTGGTTATAACTTAGTCTGTTATTGGCGAAATTAACTTAATTAATACGATATACTGAAGAATACCAGACGAAATTAACTTCCTCTTTTTAAATAATCTTTAAAAATAACTGTATGTATGGGGTTACTTTTAAATAGATTTTATGGGATATAAAAGGCTAATACAAGTTATATTTTATTGCTCCAGAATCTGCTGGTCCAACCAACGAGAGCGACGATAAAGTTGGCTTCATACGAAAGGAAATAGGAATGTATAGTACACCACATTTTTATCCACAAAAATTTATAATTCAAACATTTTTCAATTTCTGAAACCTATTTAAATTCTAACCCTTTTTATTTTAATCTGCCATATTGAATCCGCCATTTGTTCTTTTTTTCATTGTTAACATTGGAATCGATATCAGCGAGCTTATTAAACCCTGTATACAAATTTGTATGACAATTGAAACATTTTTAATTTTTAATCCGCCATATTGGATCCTCTGTATTTTTTTTTTTTTTTTTTTTTGCAATTTTGACATTTGAATCGTAATCAGAGTGCTCAAAACAGATTTTGTACAAAGTTTCATTAAATTTGGATAACGTTTTCATATTTTGACCAGATTTTTGAGATTTCGCCCCACTGTGCGCCGGTTCGAATCCCTGTCTGGGTATCCAGATTTGGATTTTCCATTGTTACCCCAGATCACTCCAGGCGAATGCCGGGATGCTTCGTTCAAAAGGCCATGGTCGAAAACCTTCCCGTTCCTTGTCCCCAGTCCTATCCCGCCTCTAATGACCTCGACGTTGACGAGGCGCGAATCCATAAGTAAAAAAAAAAATTAATATGTGATAGAAGAATAGAGTATTCAGTAATTTACCACATCGATACATGGTATGCGTTATTATGGATACAAAAAGCTACCATTGTCTGCATTTAATCATCGGTACCAAACCGTAACTAAAATCAACAATATGCAAGCGTCATCAGTTACCATCAAAAGTTTTGAGAAAAAGGAACAAACAATAGAAAAACCATATAACTGGCGTTCAGATTCCATTTCAAACTGCTAGTATCGCAAAAAAGCAAATGATTCCATACAACAGCTCACTACACGTTTGGATAAATCTAACAAACCACCTAACTGCAGACAAAGTTCCATAGCATTCAAAATAAGTTAATTCGGTAACACTATCTGCACAGCAAAATAAAAAGTACTGTCTGGCTCATCATATCACAGATATTTACAACAGATGTTAAGAAAGACACTACACAAAATCCAGACAAAATCAACCTCAAGATAAATTCGCAACCGGTCGCTCATTTCACCTCTGGCATGGCATAAGATGATTTTTCCCATGTTTCTGGCTGTACGCCTTGTTTACATCGTGGTCAATAGAGGTGGGAAGGGTTTGGCGGTAATGAATGGGAAGGAATTCGGCAATGGTCTTTTGAAGAAACCATCCCAGCATTCGCCTCGAGTGATTTCGTGAAACCATGTAAAACGGATATCTGTACGGCTGGAGGAGGATTTTAATCTGCATCGTCCCGAATGCAGGAACAGACGCGGAGGCTAGCAATCTTAACGCCAACGCACTGCAAAGATTATAAGCATCCCAACTGCATAAATATCAAGTTTAGCTATATCTTACGAGCGTATGAAAATTACGAAAACGCTGTCACTAGACTGAAGTTATGGAGTAGCAGAATGCAAATTTACAAGTGGCGCACCTATGCCACCTGTATGAATATATAGATACTTGTTAGTGCCCACTGCTGTACTGCCAAGTATTTATCTTAGTTTTGACCAACTAGGACCACGTTAAGTCTTTGTTCGGTTTGAATTTTGCTGTGGATGTGTGCACATCAGTGGTATAACTGGTGTTGGTAGCTCTAGAGCAGGGGTCACCAAACTTTTTATCCCGTCGACCCCTTCATAGAATATTAATATGGTGATAGTCCTTCATAGAATATTTGCCTTCTTATCGACCCTCAGAGTAAGTATTAAATAAAACATTAAATCATTTGTGCATTTCTAATGCTAAGCAACAAGGATACATGCATAACAACCCATATAGTTCCTATTTCTTATAAAATCTACCCATTAATATCTACTGCAAAAGGATATATTTTACATTTTTATTAAAATCTTTAAAAGTAGTAAGAAAATTATGGATAGATGGAATAAATTTCGAGTAAAGGTCTGCACTGTTTTAACTCGTTACATAGCAATAGCTCCACATTCCTAAGTAACTCTTCAGATGAGTCATACAAGTCAACACGCCTGTGAAAACTATCACCTCTTGACAACAACCTTACCTCAGTATGCAAAAGTAATTGGTTGAAAGGTCAATCATTTTCTTCACATCGCAAACAGTCGGGAATTCAGATGAGCATTATTTTTATTTATTGACCTGATTTTTATTGAAATATTCCCATTTTTCCTAAACAATTTAATTAATCCTCTTTAATGTTAATCGACTCCCTTTCGACCCTAGTGCAATAATCGACTCCTGCAGGGAACTCTTACCGACCCCTTGGGGACCCCTGCTCTAGAGGGAACTCGAACCACGGAAGCGTTCTGGCGAACAATACTTCACATTACACAGCAAGCTCTGTCAGGGTTGAGGGTCGGGTAATGGGCTTACGAAAATCCCCGCCGAGACAGCGATTTCGATCTCTAGTGAGATGCCTTGACCACTGAGCCACCAGGCCGCTGTATTATAACAGACGTTTGTTAAGGTTATACGGTAATGTCTACCCGACAAGAATTAACCGCGTTTGAAGCCAGATTGATAGTTGAAGCACGATGCGCGGTATTTCTGAAGTGGTAGCGAAATTTGGCTGTTCCCCCTCCACAGCGTCTATGGAGCATCGAGAATACCCAATGAAAGGTATTATCTCGCGCTTGAACAACGCAGTGGCGCGCCGTTTGCACGGTACAGTCGAGAGCTGCTTCGGATGAGTAGATGCATCTGGGCCAACAGATGAACGACTGTGCATTAACTGACTGCCACATTAGATGCTTGTCTGTGCAGTAACATTTAGCATTGATGGAATATAGCAGCAGAATATCGACTCGCAGAACGACGTTGATGCCAGAGGAAACAGCACACTCATTGGTCCCTAGATGACTGGACGAGGGTTGGTTTGTCCTATCAGTCATGTTTGCAAATAGCTCGCAAATCATATGAGACCAACAAATCAACTTGTTACCAAGACTTCGTGGAAGTTTTTGATGGTTGCTGGTGTTGGGGGAAGTGATCATAGGGAATGTGTTGCTACCATCGGTGAAACTGAACACTAAGGTCTGGCATTCAGCTAGATGCGGGTTCAAATTCCCGACCTGCCATCGGGATTTCGGTATTCCACGGTTTCCCAAGATCACACCTGTCAAATTCCGGGATTGTTCCGTTAAAATACCACGGCAGCATTCCTCCCCTTTCCTTTTATCCAGTACTCTATAGCCTCTAATGATTTCGATGTTAACGAAACGTAAAGCGATAAAAAGACGACATTTGTAACTGTTTATGGACTTCGGGACTTAACGATGAGAAGTTACAGGAAATGAGATAGATATGATTAACAAGTTGTTGATTATCCACTATTTTGTAGATCATTCAACCACTTGAACTAGAATTTATTTGTCTACAAGGATAGGTTGGTGCATCTGAAAATTGCTGACTGGCTTACATAAATAAAGAAAACACAAAAAAGGATTACAAATGAAACCGGAATTAATGAAACCCCGTCCTCCCACAAATATGGAAATAAACATTTTATTTCTTACCAGTTGAAAGAGAACGCCAATGCAACTGTTTAATTTATTTATTGCTGCGTCGTACGCGTTTCTCCCTTCATCGAGGCATCATCAGCGTCGAATCATTTGTTAATATGGTATGCAGCTGCGCATCTCCGTTTATACCATATTAACAAATGTAAATAATTCGTCGCTGATGATGCCCCGATGAGAGGTGAAACGCGTACGACGCAGCAATAAATAAATTAAACAGTTACATTGGCGTTCTCTTTCAACTGGTAGTTAATTAAGCAACTGTGCAAACATGGCCTTCAACAAAATCGCATTTTATTGCTTTATTCCAAATAATAAACGCTTACTCTCTAAATTATCCCACTAAACCCTTTCATACTTTCACTAATATCACCACATTAACAATCATCCCTTCCACTAAATTTCTGATACAAAAATGTGTTATATTTCTATACATTCTGATAAACATTACAGCTTTTATTTTCTTGCAATTTTCTTCTAAAAGAAAACATAATATATTATTTTTCACAACTTTAGTGCATTTATTATATATTAAGAAACACACTTATCATTTATCAGCCGCGAATGTATTGATTGCGTTTAAGGAAATAATAATTTAATTTATAAATATTATATTTTTTTCCTTATGGTTTTACGCCTCATCGACGTTTACATCGTCATCATTAGAGACGGGAAACAACTAAGTGTAAGGAACCGGAAGGAATTCGGTTATTGCATTTTGAAGGTACTACATAGTGGAAGCCCTGTTGGTGATTCGAACCAGCGTCCTCCCTAGTGCGAGACAAAAGAGTTACGGTTCACCCATTACGCTCAGCCCCAACAAACAACACTGTACCCCTTACAAGTATGCTAATTTACCGTGATAATAACCCTAAATCGTGGTTTTAGGATACAATAGATGAAATAAACACCTGGATATCCAGACATGGTCCGGTGGAGCATATTTGTCATTTGGACCGAGCATGGTGGTGTAACGGCTAGCGTTCTGGCCTCGCATTCGGGAGGACGGCGGTTCGAATCCCCGTCCGGGCATCCAGATTTGGGTTTTCCATGGTTTCCCAAATCACTCCAGGCAAAGGCCCGCATGCTTCCTTCAAAAGGCCATGGTCGAATTCCTTCCCATTTCTTGCCCCCCATCCTTCCCCGTCTCTAAAGACCTCGCTGTTAGAGAGACGTTAAGCAGATAAAAAAAATTGTCATTTGGGCTGCGGGCCTCTTCGTGTCAGATACTACCACAGACCCACAGTTAGTGAGGCAATGGTACCAAACTCTTATGCCGACGTTCACTGACTATTTGAGTACATGCCAGTCTTGCTAACGCATTTCGCCAGTCTAAACGAGGTCTTTCAAGATGTAGAGCTGTGCCCCAGTAATTTTTACATGCCATTAATTAGGCACCAGCCTCTACTAGTGGGTCAGGTTTTAGTTACAGCATAATCGGATATCATCGAAGAGGCATAAAGCCATAAGGAAATATATATATGTAATCGGAAACGCTAGTGGAATGTAACTTACGGCAGTAACAAAAAAAAAAATATGTGTCGAGTAAATTTAAGGTACTTGGAATATCTTTTACTATTGAATCGTATGATGCCGAAATCAATTATGAAACATAGCGTATATTATTATACCTAAACCATGATAAAGACAATGAGGTTAATAAATTTTTATTGAGAATCTTAATGTTTCGTAAATATTTAAAACAAGCATGTAGATATTTCATACTGCAAAATAACAGAAAATTCGGTAATTTTTCATTTATTTCTGGATTAATAATTTGCTTATAGTACCACAAATGCATAATTATTTCATGACATTTTCTGGCTTTTAGTTCTGTTAACAAGTGCGGATATTCCCTTAGGGGAAATGTTTTACGTTTGAGCTGTCTTCGCAGAAAGCAGACGACGTTGGATCTGTATGTTAAATTATGCAAATAATGTAATTTATTTTCTGACTGATATTTTGCGCGCTTGATCTTGATTTACGTCCGTCGCTGCCAAGAAATTAAGTTAATGAGTTTAATTAAATTTTAAGAAAGATTTATTCACCAGTTAGCATTCTAGTGTTTAATCAAAATGCTCTGGAAGCACTTACAAATCGTTTACATCGTCAGAGGATTGATTTCGTACTTCGTCAACTGAATATAGCGATGCATCAATTTGTATGCGGAACGCTGACTTGACTTCGTTTGTCAACTGAAGAGAGCAGATCTGATGCCATTAGAGGAGAAGAGAAAACTAAAATGAGTTGAACAGGAATACCAGAGTGGTTATAAAAGTTAAAGGAATTTTATCTGACAGAAATACGGATGATTTATTTATCATTAACATAAAGAAATCATGTGTTAGTACATACATTAATTTTGTATAGAAATGACCATGATTTTAAACATTTTTTTTTTTGAAATATCAACTTAGTTATTCATTAGTAACTAAAATCTCTAATATACGATTAACTCGTCGCAAATCCGTTTAAGATGTCATCCGGAATATTTCTCCGTATTATACGCGTATTTTATTTAGTTTTTTTTTTTTTTTTTAGTGTTTACTGCATTCCTCAATCTCTTACAGTCCTTAGCAACTCTCTTTATCTCAACATAACGGTCTATTTAATCAATTCTCACCTTCCTAACTCTTGTACTCCTCTGCAGTTATTTCCCTTGACTACTTTATCCATGAACAAATTAAAGACTCCGGTAAGTTTAAAAATTTCGTTCACCATACCGTCTCATTTCTGTGATACTTCTGTCCACACCGCTACTTCCAGTGCACCTTTGTTTCACTCTTTTTCTCTGTATTTAATTTTGATCTCGTGGGGTGTAAAGTCTGATATGACGTAATCAGCTGTAGTATATGTTACCATCTGACTGTGATAATGTGTTTTTGTATGCTTCTTACATATGAGAAACGAGCTGACACTGACTATTCTCTTCGTACCAAATTTCCTTAACTTTCACAACCTTTACATTAATCTGTCTATAACAGCAAGGTTATCTCGAATACGTCTCTATGGATGGTTCTTGAAATTACCAATATTTTGCATTGGATGCCCAGTAAGATCTTTTGTAGGAAACCATGAATCGGGCAAACGTAGTGCGAAAAGTAAGAGTCTGGTGGATGTGGTATTGGCCTAATTTTGCAGAATACCCCGATACTGTTAACTTGGCCACAATGATATTCGACCACTTATTACCCCGTACATAGTATGGATTGATGTAACTGAACTTCTTAATATAAAAAATCAGAGACACGAATGACCGACCGTGGTGGGTGAACGGTTAACGTTCTGGCCTCACACTCGGAGGTTGCGGGTTCGAATCCCCGTCTGGGCATCCAGATTTGGGTTTTCCATGATTTCCCCAAATCACTCCAGGTGAATGCCGGGATGTTTCCTTCAAAAAGGCCATAGCCGAATTCCTGCCCGTTACTTGTCCACAGTCCCATCCCAACTCTAATGTCCTTGGCCGTCGACGAGGCGTAAAGCCACAAGTAAAGAGAAAAAAAAAAAGATACGAATGATGGTCTCATGTACCTTCATTAATTTTACATCAAAAATTATGTGTTGCTAAATTCCTACTGCTTTACTGCTCTATTCAATACAGTTAACTTGCCCATATTAAAATGACAATTTTTTATTTGTGACTGAACACTGTTTCGAAATTTCAGGAAATCTTATCTTTTATTTATGATTTCTCTGAAAGTGGTTTAGCTAATTTCAGAGAGTTTTGTGTACAATTTCTATTGTGAAACTGAATAATTTTAAAAGAGTTTCAAACAACGTGTTGATATAATACCCTTTTGAGAGGAATAATTGTAAAAATAAATATTAAATCACAAACTCGTGCTATAGAATTTTGTATTCATTCCGCCCGTAGAAATCTGAGGATTTTTCAAATATTTTTGCAAACAAACACCCATTGAACAGGTTTTATTCTTGTGTATGAAACAGAGTATTGAAAAATGAGTAATACCAACCAACGGTGTATTTCGATAAAGACACTTGGCTGTTATATTCAGCTATTTATTCATAAATCATCACCGTAATAATATTACATAAATTCATAAACTTCTCGTAGGAATTCTAATATCTTATCTAATAACTCTAATTGCATTCCAAATTTTTTACTCCATCGGAGATGGAATTACAGCAATAATACTCAAGTTAAGTTCGACACTGTCAAATAGATTGGAACAAAGAAAAATTAACTGTTAATGTATCATATAACATTCATCGCCAATGGCCATTTTCGTCGATCGAGGGCCAATGTAAATAACCAATCTTAAATGCGAACTAATTTGTTATGAGTTGAGAACTTGGATTATTGTATGAACCTCAAATCACCTTTTTTGAAGGTTTCATTATGGGTTTCACGATTTATTAGTCAAACTGAAAGATTTTCTTTATGAGAGAAACTTCATCAAAATTAGTGGCGTAACATGCCAACTATGCTATTTCGTTAACAGTTGAAACAAATGCTCGTGTAGGAAGAGGTAGCGGGCAAGTGGAGACGGCAAGTAACAAACGACTGAAAATGATGTCAAGAAACAGCAGGCGGTGATTTACAATGGCTAACATTTCGGCTAAATTGATATAAAATGGGTTATAATGTCTCTTCCCAAGACCTATCCGTTATATATGCTTTACCACGGCGAATTGTCCAAAATAAGTTCCCCCGTAAACTCATCACGATACTCTGCGAAAAATATTGCTTCTGCTGGGATGCGATACGAAGAAAATGCGTCAAGAAGAATTAGCTATCGGATTTTAAATATTTGAAAACTATCAGAAATGGTGCACTATAATTATAACTGATACAGCTAGTGCAAGTAACCTTTCGTATGATTATTATTTTCAATTTATTTTCTCCAGTGTCATAATTTATTTTACTTTTGGTGAGGGGATAGTTTTTTTATTGTTCAAGACATTATTGTATGACAACATAGTACTGACGATATTGTTCATGTTTTTTTTATTACACTGCGGCCACACTGGACCTCTATGGACCAAAGAAAGTGAACATTGTAGGAGTTAACGCACTGGCCTCGCATTCGGGAGGACGCCGGTTCGAATCCCCGTCCGGGCATCCAGATTTGGGTTTTCCATGGCTTCTCCTAATCACTCCAGGCGAATTCCGGAATGCTTCCTTCAAAAGGCCACGGCCAAATTCCTTCCCGATCTTTGTCCTTAGTCCCATCTTGCCTCTAATAACTTCGACTTCGACGAAGCGTAAAGCGATTAAAAAAAAATTATGTGTGTAATTGTTTGTGTAAAAATCTGATACGTGGTCAGCATAACATGAACTGTAATAAAAAACAATTGCATGGAGCCCGGTGGTAGGGCGATAATGCTCTAGCCTGACAATCGGGATAACGCGGGTTCGAATCCTTGATAGTCCATCCTGATATCGGTTTTTCGTGGTTTCCCGAAATCACTCTAAACGAATGACGGAATGGTTCCTACAAAAGGCGAAAGCCGAATACCTTCCCATTCACTGTTCCCAGTACTTTCCCGCCTTTAATAATCTCGATGTTTAGAAGGCGTAAGCCATAATAACAGAAACTATTTTTCTATTCTCCTTCTGGAGACAAGTAATTTCATATAAATTCCAAAAATTTCTGTATATTTCACCACTGAATGTAATTAATTTGTATGTTCTTTCAGAAAAATATGACTCATTTTCCATTTAAAATGATTTTTATCTGTCACTAAACGGTTAATAATTCCCACATACGACCTTGATCTAATTATACATCCTTCTTTTGATTTCTTCATTACTATTACAGTTTCACAAAAAAATATCAAAAGCGGACTTTAGATCGAATTGAGAACAAATACAATTGTTTTTAATAATTTTTAATTTTGCTTTTTCTCTCTAACAATAACTTAATCAAATTCTCTATATCATTTTTATATGATTAATAAGTGAGGTAGACATTAAATTCACCAAAAACACTTGCGCTTCATATCGGGAAGTCCTTAAAAATTTGAAATATAGAGCGCTTTTTTGCATTTGATGTACAGTTTAGTTTTGCTTTAAACTGCCTTTAACTGTTTTTGCTATACTAAAGAATTTTTACCTCATATTTGACCTGTAAACATTATGGGTTTAGGTGTTGTACGTTTTATCTAACTGTTGTGTGTGAACCATTGGGTTCCTTTTCATAATTCATTCTCATTTTTTTTTTGTGTCTGTAAGACAACGGATAGGAATTGTCGCCGAGTGTGTAAGTCCGATATTCAGCTGGAATGAGTTACTCCTCCAATACAGAAAACCGGAAAGTTGAGAAATTAATTACATAATGTTATACGAGACTTCCGTACTCATGCACATTGACTTTGATGTCTTCGTGGAACGTAGGTCTTCCATCCGCTAGTACATTTCCGAAAATAATCTTTTGAGCCCCCGGGGAAGTCCCAACGTGAACTGAAGTTGGATGAGTCGTGCCCCATTGCTTCGCTTTATTATTCATAAAGGTCAGGCAAACTCATAAAAGACGATAAAACTTTTTTTGAACTGACCTTCTCTTTACAGCTAAATAAATTTAGCAAGCTCTGAAATTACTTCTCCGAGATTATCTGTTCCAGATTACAATAGCTTTTAACACAGATTCCAGATTAGAATAACATTTTTTATATTTCTACCAAACGAATTTCGTTACACCATTGAATACCTACGTGTCTGGGCATTGTATTTATAAAGCATTGATATTTATTTCAACGCATAAAGCGTCACGAAATTAGCGACAGTTAGGAATATAGTGGTTAATGATTTAAACTAAGAGAAATAATGTTTTTACCAAAATTATAAAAGAAAATTAAATTTAAGAATAAAAATTGGATATAAAGTATAAATTTTCGGTCTGGCATGAAACAAAAAAAAATCTATGTGGAGACTTGAAACACAAATTCCCTGTATTGTCCTTAAGACTGTTCTCTATTCTTCAAGAAGTATTGCTAATGTGGTAACAAAAAAAAATTGAACAGATCTCGTACTTAACAAAAAAAGGAAATGAAATGAGATGTTCAAGAAGACATAGTTTTATAGAAAACAATTTTTTGATTTTTTTTAATCCTTTTTACTCTCTGTTTCTAAATTTTAGTTGTTGTGATCAAGTTAATAAAGATGTAACAGCTGGATGCTGACGTTGCTTACGTAGCTGACAAAACGTCTGCTTATCATTGGGTACAACAGGCGCTTGTTTATGATCAGTGTTTTCCAAGAGGTGTTTTAAGAGACCAATCAAACTACATAAAATAAATAATTCACACAATTTTTGACACACAGCCAGTTCGAGAAAAGACGAAAATAGTATTTTAATATAATTATAATCAACATTTCTGCCATTGTTAACTCTTGAGACATAAGTTTCTTCATTCGCTATACACTTTAGGAGGTAGATAGATTTTTAAAAAAATAAATAAAATCTCTAAATCAGTTGTCTCTTTCTTTTGTACTATCCAAAAAGTCACTTACACACCTTGAAAAATTATAAATTCAAGAGAGTAAACAGTAACTGAATCATCGATAGACTAAAAGAAAATTTGTTCACATGAATTAGTTTATGAAGGATAAATCAGTACTACCAGTAACGGTTTCGAAGATCTATGTATCGTGTGTTAGAAAGTAAGTTAATAATCTCTAGAGAATTAGCTGAAGAACCTCTTCACCATCATAAGACTCACATTATTTCGGAAAAGATTAAAAATTGGAATTTTGTTCTGCTCAACCGCATTTGAGCTCTAACGCACCAAAATACTAGATAAATTACGTTTCATGTGTTGGTTATGTAACCTACGTTTTATTCATCCCTGACCAAAAAAAAACTTTAGTACTTTTGTAGCGTTAATAACTGATGAGCCAAAAGATTCACTGTTCAACACGATATTGAGTGGCGTCTGGTGACGTTGCGGGTACGTCATGCGACAGAGAAAGTATATAAGCGGAGCAGAGACGCGTGGCGAATCATTTTTGCAACAATACGTGTGGTAAAGGGGAAAATCCACTGATATAAGTGACTTTAACAAAGGGCACATTGTTATGGTACGGCGTTGGAAACGAGCATCTCGGAAACGAGAACGCTGGTCAGCTTCTCTTTTGCTATTGTAATGAGGACGGTGAAAACACAATTAGGCGACACTATGTTGTACGTCTACGCCATCACAGTACGTGGATATTGGACGATTGCCTGCTTTGTAAAGCAGGATAGTGGGTGACCTGTGGTAAATCTGATGGCAGAATACAATGTTGGTTCAGACACAAGTGTTCCGGAGCACACCGTTCAGCGCACACTGTTGAATATGGGCCCAAAGTATTTCCAAGTTGACCCAACGACATCGTCAGATTGAACCGTAGATCAATGGAAACGTGTGGGCTGGTCGAATAAATAACGTTTTTTCTTCACACCAGGTCCATGCTCCTATCCCGTTTACGCCGTCTTCCAAGAGAACGGTTGCTTCAAACATGCAATACGCCACAGACGTAGGTCGGTATGGACAGTATCATGCTATAGGGGATGTTCACATGGGCTTTCATGGGACCTGCTTTTTATGCTGTCATCAATCTCTGGACTGGTTTGATGCAATCCCTTCCAATCTTGCACTAACCTCTTCATCACAACATATCTCTTACAACCCACGTCCACAATTATCTGCTTCATATATACCTATTAATCTCTGTCTTCCTTTACAATTCTTTCCTTCGACATTTCCCTCCACTAACAAATTAACCAATCCCGCATGTCTCTAAATATGACCCACCATTCTGTCTCTTCTTTCTGTTAGGCTTCATATCTTAAACGGACATCTTCCAGCTGGATAACTCTCCATGTCACAAGGCCAATATGGTGCTACAGCGGTTTGAGGAATATAGTAGTGATGTCATGAACGCCAAGTTAGCCTGGAATCAACCAGATAAAATAAATTTGGGACCCTATTGGGTGCCAGCAAACATCCGGTCCCTAATTCAAGGTCATTACATGACGTGTGCATAGACATCTGGTGCCAGATACCTCCGGAAAACTACCAAACATTTGTCAAATCCATGCCACGCTGAATCGCTGCTGTATTGCTTACCAAAGGTGGATTAACACGTTACTAAGCAGGTGTTTATAATTTTTTGCTCATCCGTATACAACTGGAAGGCAAAAGTGTGTTGACATGGCGCCCAGCCAGCTAGTAGTAACGGATACAGCTCCATTTTTACTTACATCTTTGGGATTGGAATCAGTGTGGTCTGGGTCTGTGTCACATAATTTACAATTTTTTATTCCCGTTTACTGATTACTATTAATGCTCTTGTTGCATCTATGGACGTTAAGATTAAAAGCAAAATTCTGTACATTGTAAAAGATCTCGCCCTAGTTAGTAGTTAGCTGTTAAATAGGATGAATTATACCGAGCGTGGTGGGTGAACGGTTAACGTTCTGGCCTCGCATTTGGGAGGACGCGTGTTTGAATCCCCGTCCGGGCATCCATATTTGGATTTTCCATGGTTTCGCCAAATCACTCCAGGCGAATGCCGGGATGCTTCGTTCAAAAATGCCAAGGCCGAATTTCTTTTTCGTTCCTTGACCCCAGTCCCATTCCGCCTCTAATGGCGTTAGCCGTCAACGAGGCATGAAACTATAAGTAAAATAAAAAAGGATGAAGTATTCGACTTAGTTTCTTTAAAACATAAAAATAATGTGATTTAGAAGAGTGAGGGTGACTGCATGATGTAAACCAGGCGCTAAACATAATTTTTTTAATTTATTTTGGCACTTATTCCATTTGTCCAACGCATTCATGATTTTAATTTTCCTTGTTGGGTAATATGTGTTTTTTTTAATTATTATTCCATATTAACGTACCAGCTTAATTTCAAATTTCATCATCTATAAAGTATTTATTATCGTATCTTACACTGCTAAAATACATCTTGCGAACCAATTTCTTACATGCCTCATTATAATCACCAAATTATCCAATACACAATGCTTTTATATAACTATGTTTTTTATTGTTTGGTTTTCCAAGAGCTGCTGTTAAAATGACAAAAATCTTTATTTTTGGACCACATTCAGATATCTCTATTCATAAGGAAAAGGGATGAATTCAACACAGACGCAACATCCTTGTATTCCAGGAGATGCTGTTGTGCATCGAAAACCTGGAATATATTGCAACGACTTTAATTCTAGTATCCGTGCATTATATAACAAACTTATCATTCAAAAACACTGTTTATTTTCATATCTTAGTATTACATATATTTATCGGGCTCCAATTATAATAATAACAGTCTTCCATTTTTGCCAACTCCGAAGTACATATAGCTTACAAAGATTATGAGCGTTAAAAATTAATAATATAGTCAAATAACGTTGTCACCTGTCAGCATCACAATCTATGCTAAAAGAACCCTAAGTTTTCGGAAAGGAATAATTCAGCAAATGTTACGAGGAAGATTTTCCATTTCACTAATAATAACTTCATATTGTCTCCAAAACCTAGTGACAAAGTTTCTTACCGGATGCACGATGCATCTCTATCGCTGGGGGCCTAACGTAACTTAATAATTCTACCAGGTAAAGGGGGCCTACAGTTTAAGGTGAATCCGAACAACGGAGTGTCCTAGCATTGTCACACTGTCTTTAAAACACCATCCCTATCTTTGCCTGGAGTCTGTTCTGAAAAGGATGGGAAACTGAAATCTAAACGGCTGGACGGGGATTTGAAGCCATGTCGTCTAGAATGCTAAACCCGAGCGTTACCGCTCACCCACTAGGCTTGGTTTGTCCTGACGCTGGTGCAAGAAAACGTTAAGCTGCAAATCGCACTTTACAATTCGTCAATTAGAGAGATATTTTCTTCCATTTATGGCTGTAATAAAATATTTCTGCAACCAATCAATTTTATCTGGAATGTCAGGATAGATACGATCATGGAAATGACTTAGTATGCCGATGCCTACGTGCATTCTTCCTTCCACAGATAGAGAAATCTGTTGTGCGAAGCACCCTCTGCCACCCAGCAATTCTACTACAGACTTAGTTGTAGAGCTTGGCAGAAACATTTTCATCGTTCTTTAAGGTCTGTTTTACTTTGATTTAATAAAATTTCATTTAATTGCGATGATCGCACGCTCCGGTGGCAATTTCCCACACAACCGTTTTTACCCTTTGTTGAACCCACCTACTTCCGCCATCTACGAATGACAAATATTTTTTCTTTCAGTGATTTTGGTAAATTTTTCATAGTTTCTCTAGGTAATTTCTTCCAATCCCTGAAGCTCATGCCTAAGAAAGAGAATTTTACCCACCTTTATGCCTGAAATCGAGTGCCAGCTTGTGTTCATGGTCATCTATTCCCATCCATGCACTTCTCTTATTTTTTTAACGAATATCTTTCCACACCTCATCACCAATATACGCCTTGTACACTCCCATGACTCTGTTCACCCTCGTATTGTCTTCCAATGAATTCCATTTAAGTTCTTTTATCAATTACTGATTGTGTTCTTCGGTAATTTCCAAAGATAAATCTAGCAGCTCTTCTTTCCAACCCCTCCAACTCCTGTTTTTGATATGCATAATGTGGTTCCATACTACACTACAATATTTACGTTGGGCTACTAATAATAGCTGATACTTATAGCGATAATAACTCATACATCAATAAGACTACTGTTTACTCGTAGGGCGTCTGAATGCGATCTAAAAGGCCGTTGTCGAATCCCACTGAAACAGAAATTTTCTTACCGAGCGTGGTTGGTGGACGCTTAACGTTCTGGCCTCGCATTCTGGAGGACGTGGGTTGGAATCCCCGTCCGGGAATTCAGATTTTGGTTTTCCATAGTTTCCCCAAATCACTCCAGGCGAATGCCGGGATGCTTCCTTCAAAAAGGCCGTTACTTGTCCCCAGTCCCACCCTGCCTCTAATGACCATAGCCGTCGACGGGGCGTAAAGCAATAAAAAAATAATAATAATAATTTTTCTTCAGCCTCCCATACCCACTCATCTTGCAATTCAGTGTTGGAATGAAGATAAATGCAAAGAAGAGTCAGCTTATTAGATACACAAATAAAAAACAAAAGGTTAATTATGAATATAAGGTGGGGAAAGAATTGCTTGCTGAAGACTTGAAATGTAAATATCTTGGAATTACTTTTGATAACAAACTTAACTGGGTAGGACACATAGGACAGGTGGTAGGAAAAGGTTTCAAAGTTCTGCACTTGTTGGAGAGAGTGATGAGGGGATGTACGAGAGAAGTCAAGGAATTGGGTTACAAAACTTTGGTCAGACCATTGCTCGAATATGGTAGTGTAGTATGGGACCCTCATTTTACGTATCAAATACAGGAATTGGAGAGGGTGCAAAAAAGGGCTGCTAGATTTGTTTCTGGAAATTATCGCAGAATGCAGTCAGTGACGGATATGATAAAGGAGCTGGAATGAGATTCATAGCAAGACAGGAGGAAAATGAGGAGGGTCATGGGAGTGTACATGGCATATACTGGCGATGAGGCATGGAAAGATATTGCAATAGGTATGAAAAGTAGTGCATGGAAGGGAAAAGATGACCATGACCACAAGCTGGCAGTCGATTTCAGGTACAAGGGTGTGGGAAGATTCTCTTTTTTAGGTAAGGGTGTCAGGGATTGGAATGAGTTAACAAGAGAAATGATGAATAATTTACCGAAAACTTTGAAAGAATTTAAAGATAAAATTTGTAGGTGCAGGATAGGGGGAAGATGGGTGTGTGGGGAAATTGCCACCGGAGCCTGTGCTCCATTGCAATTAAATTAAATTAAATTAAATTTTACAATTAATCATATCCCAAACTCCTTCAGGATAATTCTGGCATCACTTGCCCTGCAACCGTAATCTCTAATAGAGAGGAATGTAAATGGAATAAGCTGCTTAAGCTGCACAAATCCACCCTTTCACTGCATGCTGTAGCACCTGTGTCAATAACAAGCACATGTTATCTGCACTACACAGTTACAAGGAGAAAATGTTGATACATTTTGCTCTCACTTGGTGCTTCTTACGGCGAGGTGTAGTGCTGCTGATGATCCATCATGTTCGGTTTATTTGCAGAGCTTTGACCGTGACTGAGAGACTGAAGTCCAGGGTCGCGAGGCTCCGTCGGCGGTACGTGCGATTATTTTTTGTAGATTCCAGCCGCTGACGCATAACTGAGTGAGCCTGTCAGAAAGAACACTGAAAGCTGGCTGTCGTTAAAAACAGGATCTAGGGGGACTATTCTCAGTCACCTTGTAGAGTTTGTTGTGGCGGGATGCATGTGCACCACACATCACAACTGAAAGTTATGACGGCTACCTAACTGACAACTTTGTCACTCAGTGGCGTTCACATTGCGGTGTTAAACGAGATAACACATCACTAACATTCCTTATTAATAGCCATGTCTATTGATTTTTTCCTCAGGAAGAATTAAAAACGAATGCCTCAAACTGTCGCAGATAAATAATTTTTCTAACTCCTTCGATCATTCTTTCGTCCGTCGATTATTTTTAGAATATCTAGATTCATCATCGGAAGCTAGAAAAATAAATACTATCGCAATTTTAAATATATTTGTTACCCTATCAGCAGTTTTGCCATGACAGGACAATGTTAAATTTTACATACATGTTTAAACGGTTGATTTCAGCTTACTATGGGCTTTTTGTGTCTACAGGAAAATTTTTGACTTAAAAAAGCTGTTTGTAACAATAATAATAACAATATTTTTTTATAATATGGCATTCGGTCTCTACGGCCATTTAGCCAGCTCCAATTTATATTATTATAACTATTTTTTCATGTTTTCTTATCTAATTATGGGACACTGTAGTGAGAAAAACGCAATACGAACACATTATTGATTAAAACCATCCATACCCGAGGCGGACATGAACCAGCGACTCTTATAATGCGAAGTCAGTATCGCAATTTATTTAAGCCCTTTCGAAAGATGTTTCCCTACTTGAGAATATTACCCTGTAACTGCCAGTAAAATAGCGCATAACAGACTTCAGTAAACTTAATGAAGGACTAATTAAAGTTATACTTCTCTAAATTTCTTTAATAGGAGCTGATGAAAATTTCATATAAATGCCATATACAGATAATAATTATAGTAAAAATGGAATAGAAACAATCTTGAAAGGACAACCATTTTTGCTGACAGTGAGAAGGAAAATATAAAATCGTTGTAATAGCATAAAATGAAGAAGATTTCTGCGGAAAGGAAAAATTGTTTGCCATTTGCATTAAATTCAGTGAATATTTATAAAACAAAAAATATTTTTTCTAATTTCCTGTATCTTCTGGTCTTAATGTTATAATTACATAGTCTTAGTCTCACAATCCAACAAGGCCTCCTATATTCCTGTTTTATTTTTTAAAATCAGTAAGTAAAGAGTTTGCAAAAGTTAAAAGTTACCGAATGACCACAAATAATATTGATACTTCTGTTTCTGAAACAGGTAATCCCCAAATCCCATATAGATTCACTGGAACATCGTCGCTGATGTCCACTAAAATAAATCTATTTAAGTCTTTCTCCTGCACCATAGCAAAACAGTTTCATCCGTCACTTTATTACTTCCAATACAATGCTGTAACTGTACAATCGCAGCTATTTAGAACGGCAGAAAATATTGAGGAACTGTTATTTAGTCCTTTATTGTTCTAGAGGGTATCTACTATGTAGTTATTACAGAATTATTACTTACTAAATAATTGTGTTAGTATACACAACATTTCAGTACGAATTATAAACTGTTTACACCTTTCGAGATTCTAGGTTTGAATACAGCTACCCGAAAACATTCTTTTTTTTTTTGCGCACAGAACCGTTAACAATTGGCCAATGTTCTCTGATAATTTCAAAAAAGTGTTCAGGATAATGCTTAAATACGTTAGAACCATAGATTCTTCAAACAATCTCGTTAGGGATTGGACGAGGTGTTTGAAAGCTTTCGCAACGTGATATCGCGAGGAGCAGAGGTTAACGGAAATCTTCGACCTGTCCCCCACTCCATAAGCTATCTTGCACATGAAAATATTACCTCAAAATATTTCGTAACTCAAAATTTGGGGTGTGTTTGAGATTGACAAAGAAAACAAACAGCCAGTTGATCCTAATAGGGTGTATACATATTTGTCTAGAAAAGAAAACAATCCACACCTAAATGGCACCACTGTTTCAGCAATACGCACATCAACAGGGAGGTCTCATATATCACATGAATTACTGAGTTGCTCCAATCAGTAAGTTGACTTTCAGCTGTTAATTTGGATACGCTAAATATCATTATCTTGATAAAATGGAATTTTACAGCAAAGAAAAACTTTCAGAGATAAAACTATTTACGAGACAACTGTAATTCACATTTATGTTTGTAAAAAAATTACATTTTCTTGATTTTTTTTTTTTTTTTTTTTTTTTTTTTTTTTTTTTTTTTTTTGTAACTGCTTTACGTCTCTTTTTAACATCGAGGTCTTAAGAGACGGGAAAGGATGGGGGGCAAGGATGGGGGGCAAGGATGGGGGCAAGGGATGGGAAGGAATTCGGCCATGGCCTTTTGCAATCGGTATTGGTCGATTAAAACTTCAATATAAGTTCGCTTAATCTAATTTAATTTACATTTCTGCATTACGTGGCATTAATTAATTACCTCAGTACACACCGAGCGTGGTGGGTGAGCGGCAGCGCTCTGGCCTCACATTTCGGGAGGCCGCGGGTTCGAATCCCCGTCTGGGCATTCAGATGTGGGTTTTCCATGGTTTCCCCAAGCACTCCAGGTGAATGCCGGGATGCTTCCTTCAAAAAAGGCCACGGCCAAATTTCTTGCGGTTCCATATCCCTAGTCCTCTCTCGCCTCTAATGACGTCAACTACGACGAGATGTAAAGCCATAAAATAAACTCAATAAACTATTGTTGCCTGGCGGCAGCGTAGCTCAGGCGAAAAGCTGTTCAGATGACCGACGTCCGATCTCTGGCTAAGCCGAGGATTTTTTCCTGTAAATGAACCTACATAACAACTTCCCTGGCTCATTAAGTCTGCGGAAAATTCCGTGGGAATGTAAATAAATACCGAAATGTGGCGCTGACGCCGTCACGTCCCTCCTAGCACCGGAGATTATAATGGGAGTGCAGAGCTCTATCTCTGTGAACTCCGCGGGAAGTGACAGGAGTCGTAGGAGCACCATGAACTTTACTTTTACACTAGTGTGGAACAAATTTTAATTCTGTGTGTTTCAAATGCGGCCAGAAATCTCAGTTGAAGATTATGTAAACTTCTCCTTTAAGCATCCTCATGATCAAGAAGAATAAACGCGTAAATGTAAGCAAATATAAGCACACTGAATGATTCAAATAACAATGGTAATATAAAATTACCTGAAATTGAAACTAAAGACTCATTATCATCGGTCCTGATAGCTGAGAGTTATGTACTGTTCGGGCACGACGTTAGGAGTAACCCAGGTTCGATACATAGTTTGGCCATGTAGAATACGGTTTACTATGGCTTGTTGAACTTAATTGAATTGAAGGCCGGGATGATTATTCATAATGGACACGATCCTCTTTCGGTTCTCATAACTTCATCATCGACAGGTAAACAACAAAAACCAGAGGTGAAATTATCATTAGCATCCAATAATTAACAACCTGAATGGAATCTTGAAGGTATACTGAAGATTGTTCCAGCTCAATCGTTATCGGAAAAGAGAAGAAAAAATATTTACAAATTAAACCAGATGACCCAAGTAATTCGTAACCTACATCTCATAACAGACAGAAAAGGATCAATTATGATGATATGTTTAGTGTAAATTACATGATAATAATAATTTTTATTACAACTAACATCGTATTGAATCTGAGCAAAGTTACTCAGGCGAGGAATAATAAGAGCATACAGCGCTTTGTATCACCGAAATCAAGTTGAATAAATAGTGAACGTGTGAATAATGTTTTTTCGGTATATACATAAACAAGAAAAGACACGTCTAGTGGGTAATGGATACTAAATTATTCACGAGGAAATATAGACTAACACAATTATAATGCAAGCTTGAAACATATAAACCTTATAAAGCGTTATTATCAAAAAAAGTATGTAAAAGTGTTTTTAAATAAGTTAGCTAGAAGTGGTTCTATGCTTAGTCACTGATTGAAAGCAAAATATTAAAAAGAAGCATAACAAGTATTTTCATTTATTTAGTGAGAAGGTCGATACAATTGGTATGAGATGATGTTACCCGAAATACACACGTAAATATACTCACTGATGAGACAGAAAATGCTGAATAAAAGGTAACGAAAGTTTATTTATTTAGATTGAGAGTAAAATGAAACATAATTAGATAACCACACGGCTCTCAACGAGGTGGAACTTCAGAGGAATATAACTAGAACAAGACACCACAAGTGAAGACAAACACATTAATGTCAATTTGTTAAAACTCTTACCAGTATTTCTTAGTAATAGACACGGACCATGACTACAGGACATTCCTTACATTATCTGACGTTGAAAAAGTAATGCAATGCTACCAAAAGCAGGACCAAAATTTTCTATGCAATGTTGTTTAATCGATCCCAAGTCTCTCTCTTATTGGCTGCGTTCCGCACTGACGCTGCATGCCAAGCCTAGACCCCTTGCTGCTCTCTTGGAAGCTCGCCTTTAAAGGGTTCTTTAACTTGCACGGGCCAGACTCAGCACATTGGATCGGCAGCTTAACGACCCCTCGAACGACGACCAGCTTTTTGTTTTCTCCTAACACAAAAAATCACCGACGCCGGTCTGCGTCGAAACTATAAGCCAATTCGTCAACAAGTGCACCACTGTGTTCCACTGTTACGAAAGAGTAAACCGTACAGGCCTTAGGAATATGAAACTTAATGCTCTTTCCGTCAGTTATTTACATATTTGAACCAAAATATGAAACGCATGCTTTTTATTTGCTTCTCTGGCTTAACTCCACGTCGACGTTGGGTTCATTAGAGGCGGGAAAAGACTGGAGGTAAATAACGGGAAGGAATTCAGCCATGGAGTGATTTGGGAAAACCATGGGAAATCAAAATCTGGATGGCCGGACAGGGATTCGAATCCGCGTCCTCCCTAATACGAGGCCAGAATGTTACTGTTCACCCAACACGTTCTGTGGATGCGTGTTGAAAATGATAGGAGAAGACGGAAGTTGATGTAAGAATTTTTAGAATAGCAGATATAGGACAGTGCAACTCGTTGTAAGAGATGCTGGGCTCAGCAATGATTTAAATTACTTTAGTTTACTTAAGTTGTGAGCGCACGCTCAGGAAGCAATTTTCTTACACACTCATTTTTCCTCTTTCTTGTACCGGTCTACTTTTTTCACTTTACAAATTTTAATTTTAAATTCTTTCAGTGTCTTCGGTAAATTATTCGCAACTTCCCTTGGTAAATTATTCCACTCCCGGATTCTCTTATTACGAAAGAAAGCAAACGTTCTAAATAACTATAGATGACTTAAACGTTCTAAATAACTGTAGAGGACTTTTAGAACATGTGTCAGTAATCTGTGCGATTGGTAAGCGCAAAGGATTAGTGCACAAGAAAAAGATTTGACGCAACCATTTGACGGAATGAAGACAGTAATACCTTATTCCATGCTGTAACCCAGATATGCAGTTGTACCAGTTGCACTAATCGGGCACCGAAAAGCTCGTTTTGTGCGCAGTTGTTTTACGTGAAAGCCACCGACAGTTACTAAGCTGAGGTAATTAGCCTTGTTGTCAGGCTACAGGCGCGGAATAACGTTCCAAATCGGTAATTTCGTTACTAATTAGTTGTGCTTTATACAACAGTAACTTTGACAAATTCCCTGAAATCCTAGACAGAAGTTGACCACAAACCGCTAGTTCGGATGAAACACAAGTAATATATCCGTAATAATTAGAAGGGTGTTTTTCAATGGCATCCTAAGAGTTTTAAATGCAAGTAATGTTAAAGAAAGGAGTGTGAAATTGGTAGGAATGTCATTTATCTTATGTTTCTCTTCATTCTATGTTTACATGCATCAACAAAAAATTACTATTAAATTCTTGATAATCAGTGTTTCCCTTCGTTTCGTAGTTAACTAAAGTTAATAATGCATCTACAAATGCTCAGTATCTACGGAGTGTGTATCAATTTTTTTTCAGATTGAAATGTGTTAAATTAGTTGTAAAATGAGAGGGACTACATGCTGAAAAATTAATAGTGTTTTTTTGGTAAAAAGTGTCAAATTATATCGAAAAGAGATTTGGATAAATATGACCATCAAACAACAAAGAAGAAAAGATATCTTGTTTATTATTTACGTGTTTGAGTATAGTGACGTTAGTAGGATCAATACTTGGAATATCATGTTGCTACGTCACACTATCGAAATAAACAGTATTCTAAAGAACACCATAAAATGTTACAAGTTCTAAAGAGTCTAAATTGTATGTTTTTATCTCTATATTTTACTGCTAAAGAATGTACATTGTTTACGTGGTGTGTAAGATTCTCTGTTAAAATGATATATTTAGGAACATTCTGACTTCTATCTCAGAGATAACAAATGACTCTGATTAAATAATAAAGTAGATTGACAACTATACAGTAAGAATTGGATTCCAGAATAAATCCAGTTTCTCATGTTTTCCAAAATTCGACATAAAAGAAGTACAGTGTTGGTTCAGATGTCATCGTGTGATCATTATAGTTCAAGATATCGTCGCCTTAGTACTTATTTTCTACTAGTGTAAGCCCGTGACTCTTTTTTGCGTATCGTCACGGGGCTAGAATAGTTCCAGTTATTACGATGAAAGATTATTACAGGTTGATCGGATCTGGCCAAATAAAAGCTTGACCTGTGTTTCACCTTTAGGATGAATAAAATCTCTTGAGCTTGAAAAACTCAGAAACATTAATAGAGATAGGTATTAAACACGGACAGGAACGATCGCGCTATCGTGTAACTGTTTCAAGGGTCATATACTCGAACTTGCTTAAATACGAACCTGACATGTATTTGACATTTAAAGTTCACTCTGCAAAATTAAAAAACAAAACAAAAATCCTGTTTGCTTCGAAAGCATCACGTTGTTTATTATTGAGACAGGGCAAACCATGGAGGAAGGAATATTCCTTCCTCCATTAGGCAAATACTCATAACGTAAACATTGGTCATAGTATCTGCGATGGCCAGAGAACTTAATACACATTTCATATTATGAAACAGTTGAGCAACTCCGCAGAAATAAGTTGCGAGAATAGTCGATTCGGTGACACATTTGGTCTGATGCCCACTCAAAATAACCTAATAACTTACATACAGCGAACATGAATAAAAACTAATAACGAAAGTGGTCAGTAAAATGCCGAAAAAGCAAATAAACCGTAATATATAAATTTTGGTCAAGCAACAACATTAGTGAAAGTTGTAATTAAACCTAAATTTATCGTAAGTCAAAATGACAATTGGCATTCGTGGTTACAGCAGAGACTATGAGTGATTTAATTTTTTTAAGTTGCTTTAATTAGTAATATGTTACTGAAAAGCAGATCCATGTTTTTTCAGCCGCAAAATTTATTGAAATTTTTTTAACTATGAAACGCTATGAAAAGCAAACTTAATGAATGTACTATGCCAATTAATTTGGTAGCAGTTGCGTCGTTATTAAATTGTAGACAACCACGAATTCCTTCTAATGGTATCTCTGGTCGCTGTTTTGTGAGCGAAGGTTGACACGTGACACCGTTCTCCAGCCAGTAGATATCGTTGTGAGTGACCTTATGAAATTATGTAGTAGATACTAGCGGAGTTCCCGGCGTTGCCCGGTATAGTTGGCGTAGATTTAACCGTACCCTATTTTTATTCCCGCAAAACATTTGTACAAAGTTTCATAAAATACGCGCCAACTTTTTCGGAATTAAAGCAAACTTACATTCACCCGCCCCCTACCAAGAAACTGGTGGGCTGAATATTATTTATACTATTTTCAGTCCTCCGAAAAGATTTATGTATATTTGGTTAAGAAATTTCATTACTACATTACTCAACAATCCACGTTTGATTCAATTACGAAGTGAATGGATATACTTGTGGCTTGAAACGCCAGATCCTTTAACTCTGCAGAAGTGAATCCGGAATAATTTTATCGTAAACAGAAGACTAATGCTGAAGGCCAGAGATTTTAACCAGAGATCGTGCTTAAAGAAAATCTCTGTTGTTTTTACCGCTATCTATGTCGTTTAAAAATTGATATCCCAAATTAAAGGAAAGAATACTTCAAGCTATGGCTTTTAAAAGTTGAATATATCGAATTAAAAGAAAGAATACTTTAGTGTGCAAAATAGTTATTACTATAAGTTATCTTATTGCTTTAATTAAAGGCTATGGTCAGGGACATTATGTTGTGTGTTTAGTGCGGAGTATGCAACATCTAGTGATTCCTCCTGTGGAATTTCTCTCCATACGTTCAGAATTTCATTTAATGCTCCTACATTATTTAACGTTGAAACATAAGACATGCCAGACAAGTGAATTAAGATTCTAAGCTTTAAAACGGTGAAAACTCCATCGAAATCTGCCCCGTAGTTTCCGAGTTTTTATGCGACCAATATGTCCGGTTTTCATTTATAGATATAGATATATACAACACCGTGCTATTCCAGCTAAATATACGATTAAACTATGGAATTGGCAGCCGCGTTGTTCTGACTGCGGGCCGAATGACCGTGGTTCGGTCCCCGACTAAGCCGAGGGTTTTTCCTCGCAGCTGAACGTTCAGAACGGTCCCCCAGGCCAATTCAGCATGCTATCCAATGAGTACCGTGGGGCGAACTCCGTTAAAATGTAAAGAAAAAGGACCGCATCGTGTCGCCGACCACGGCACATTCACTCTAGTGCCTATGGTCAGGAAACAGGTATGCAGAGCTTTACCTTCGCTAATACTACGGGGATACGTATGGAAAGCTGTAAAAACCCATTGCCTTTACTCGCTTGGAATATTGAGGACTTGGGTTCGAATCTAAGGACAGGAGTGGCTTTCACCAATAGATCGAAGGGATACAATAAATAGAAAAGACCTAACATTAAAGCTTGCGTTTTAAAAGTCCTGTACCGCACGATTTAATGTTAGACTTTTTCATAATTACAGTTTAATAATAAGTAAACTTAGGTATCAAACAAGGGTTATGTTATGGAATGAACGTTATACTTCCCCAATCATATGTGTTACAGCTACGAAACTAGACAGCACACTGCACAGTGTACTAACATCGGCCCGGCGTAATCAAAGCAACAAGGCTGTAAAACAACGGCAATCAGCTTAATTTTTTTATATACGGTCAGTCACTATGAAGCCTTGTGGTTACTCAGTCACGCCGTAATGGTTGAGTGTGCGTGATGTACGTTTGCGTGACTAGCTATCCTTATTTGATAAGGAAGCTGCAGGATTCTGTCTGCTGATTAGCTTCATAAGTACCTTGGAGAGAAAGAGTTTATTCATTCGTGCGGCCCACCCACTAAGAGAATCTTGCTTAAGGTCTAATCGTATCATGCAATAACAACACCTAAAGCGGACTTGTATAAAATGACATCCGGCCGACTACATTTTTACTTCTGTATATCATGTGATGGCTGTGAATGCAAGGTAATATTTGGTATATTACAAAATTTTCATGTGCCATCCTTGTGAGCAAGTAAATTAAATAGCTTTTAAATGACTTGAAAATATAGGATAGCATTTGTATCTAATATATAAAAATGAATGAATGTTTGATGTTCTTCATACAAACACACAATTTTTATACAATTTCGATGGTACTTTTCATACATACTTTAATACAAATAGAACAACAATGTCTACGTTTGATTTAAAAAAAAAAAACCTAAAGCCTCTCCTCCTTTCCACCCTCACCTTAATTTCTGTCAACGCTGTTCATACAAACCCACAGATTTTATCCTATTTTGATGGTACTAAGCACACGTATACTTTATAATAATGCGGTCTGGTAGCTCAGTGGTTAAGTCGCTTACTTTCGAAAGTTCCATATGCGGCCGTGGGTTCACATCCCACGAATTTTTAGAAGTTGTATTTGATTATATTAGCTACGCGGGAACGTTCCGTGGTTCTGATTTCACGTTAAACTGTAGGAAAGGAATTGGCCTTCCTGCCAATGACACAATAGCTTCGGAAATATTCGACCAGCCTCCGGATTGTGGACCAAATTAGGTTATTAGTTTTTGAAGTGAAAACTTCTTTAGGCGCGTTGGGCGTCTTTGCATATGTAAAATCTTATTAGTTCGCGTCACTGACATGCTGATATTAACAATATATCTGTAGCGGTCTGGTGGCTGAGTGCTTAAGATGATTGACTGGGGAACGAAAGGCGCGCGGTTCGAATACCTATCTTGGCGGGGATTTTAAGAGGCCCTTAATTCGAACTTCATCTCTATCACTGCTTACTATATAATGCGAAGTACGCCATAAAGCTTCCGTGGTTCGAATTCAGCATTAAACTGTAGGTCTCCTGTACCCGGAAACACTACCGGGTTAGGTTAAGGTAGCTAAGACAGTGGTGGAATGCACAGCCATTATTTTTTTTCCCTTTACTTATGGCTAAACGCCTCGTCGACGTCGTGGTCATTAGAGGCGGGATAGTACTGGGTACAATGAACAGGAAGGAATTCGGCCATGACCTTTTTCAAGGAAGCATCCCGGCATTTACCTGGGGTGATTTGGGGAAACCATGGAAAACCCAAATCTGGGCCATTAGAAACCCTGTCACCAGACAACATGGAAGTATTTTTATTCAGTATATCTGTAACTATAAGTGTGACGTGTTGCGTGTATAATAATCATAGTTTTTAGTGTCAATTTCCCTCCTCCCCCCTCCCCAAATCACAATTTCGAATAATACATTAGCTGCGCCAAAAATGTTACATCTGGAAATATTTTTTACTGACGTACGAAATGAATTAAACATCGTGGACGAATTTGTATCGTTAAGTATTAAAAGCTTTATTGCATTAATATTTATTGCCTTCTTTTAGCGGGAACAGAAACAGTACTGCACAGCTGCTCCCACGCGTGTGTACATTAATCTCTGCAGTGCCCATTGTAGTTGATCACGGCAGAGACAGTTTCATCATATCACACAGAAATATGTCCCAGAGGTCCAAGTTTGGAACAGATCGAACGTTTGTCTTGTTTAAATTGCCTGCGGAGTCGTCCGTGATTGAATCCCATTCTGTGCGGTGCAGCAATGAATCTCCCGGCTGTTCCAAATTTATTAAACACGAGACCAGCGCATATTTCTTACTGCATTCTCGCTATCACTATTACTCTACAAGAATTATATGCAATTTTGAAACGGTTGTGGGATTTCGATTTTCTAGTCAGGATATTATAAAATGGTACTACTCTTCCGCTAGGAGCTACCGGTGTTGTAAAAACTGTGTATCAGAAAAATTTGAAATATAACCCACGTGAATATACTGTGGGTAGAAACATAATTGAAACTGCTTCTATTCAGAGGATAATCTATATACAACGAATGTTGAACGAAACGGAAAAAGGCGAAGTGCCACTTATTAGATTTACTGCTAGTTAAGTGTGCTTGTAAGTGTGAAGTGAATTGCTGACATGGTAGCCAAGTAGCTACTATTACCCACCTTAACCATATCAGCTTATTTACCGCTGGCTACCTCAACACCGAAGCAAATTCTAATGATAGCCTACTAAAGATGACCACGAAGCAGCAGCGCATATGGTAACAATGAAACCAAAACCTCGCACGGAACAATCTCCGAAGGGCGGAACCGTAGCTTGGCAACAGTCGCGCTTCAGCAGCAATATCAGTAGACCTGCTCATCTGCCTCATCTAGTTCGATCCCTCGTGACGGGATGCAACCAAGACGGACGAGCATCTTGGATAGAGGACTCCACCAGAATCACTATCTAGGTTTCTAATTCAGCTGCAAGAATCATCGCCGCATATGGTAACTGCTACGAAAGACAAGTAAGGACTTCCTCTCCTGCTGGTGTGAATACATACACACGTCACTCATAAAAACTTTAATTTTTTATATTTTTTATGCGTCAGTGGTCACCATCATTCAATATGTTTGGCTTTAAGTGCTAAGGCGCTGAAACATTTTTTTGTAGACTAATCGGCAATACTACAATATCCGAGCCACTGAAATCTTATGAATTTAATGGGTGATTCTTATATATATATCGACGAGACAAATCAAAAATAAAGAAGATGTTTTTTTTATATTTCGCTCATTTCTCGAGATATCGAACGTTAAAAACCAGTTATAGGTATAGTTCCTTGTGCTTTAGACGATATTTTTCTTCTGGTCCAGGCCGTATGTCAACCTAATCACAACAGTTAGCAATAAAACAAAACACTTATTGGGCTGATTCACCGTGTAGTTCCTAGTGACGAATTTTTTTCTGGTTCAGGCAGCATGTCAACCGAACTTCCTCAATTTTCAGTTACGATATCTTGAGAGGTATAAAAAAATTGTTTTCATTACTTTCGATTTTTCTCGTTGAGTTACAGAAGAATTCATCATCAAATATGGCATTGGCGATTTTTTTGGTCCAGATCGCTTCCATTATGAGAGTTACGATATCCCGAGAACTATGCGAGATATCAAAAATAGTTTTATTCTTTACTTTCCATTTGTCGAGATATATAAAAGTCTTCCATAAAATTGATCAAATTTCAGTTTCTCGGATGTAGTAGAATCCCCGACTAATCAACTGTGCGGGCAGATGTTCCATGTGTAATGCAATTGTTAATTTTATTTTCGGTGTATATGAGACATCAGAAACTTGGCCTAGCGGAGTATTATTTTTAATGTGTTGACTTATTTTGTCGTGTGGTATACGGTTGGACTAAACGCATGGTTAAAATTTGATTTGCGGTTTAGGAGCTAAATTCACAGATATCGCTATAGTCTGTTCGAGGATAGTGCTATCAATCTAACAGTAATAGTAATAACGATCTTTAAAGAGTTTCGATTGGTCAATAAATCCGTTTTTATAATTACTACCTACCGTAACGAGTTTATTCTGTCTGGTAGAACCGATAATTTGTTTACTGCGACTGGAACCATCGAAGCGATGATACAGTTACAAAAGCAGTAAGGATAGGTCCTTTCAAAATCAGCAGCTGAAAATGGAACTCAAATATGGTATGTTTCAACCCATAGTTATAAACCATGTCAACGAGCAACGAGACTTCTCAGAGTCAACGTGAACTACCTAGAAGTTAGTTCGGGTGGTAGAGCGTCTGACTACAACCCCGGATGGGCGAAATTCTGTCCCTGATGAACCCGAGAATTTTTACTTGGAGTTCAACGTTAGGAATGGTTGCGCAGTCCCACTCAGCCTGCTATCCAATGAGTACCGTCGAGGGAACTCTGCAAAAGGGTAAAGAATGGTCGGAGCGTGGCGCTGACCTCGTCACATCGCTTCTAGTGCCGAAAAGGTTGTAATAGGCATGCGGAGCTCCACCTCAGTGAATACTACGGCAAGCGGCAGGAGCCGTCGGAACCCCGTACCCTTTACCTTCGTACTTGTGCACCAGTGACAACATTTTCAACGCGATACGAATTTTCGACTTAAATATTTTCAGTGCGTATGTAACTTTTCCAGCATTTATCGTCCTAATCTATTCTACTCTCTCACTCCATTACCTACGAATGCATATTTTCTAATTTCCTTACCTTGGAATCAAGCACTAGTTTACGATTATGCTCATCTATTCCTTTTCATGTAAAATTCCGAATTATTCTTTCAATATCGATCCACGGCTCACCGTCAATGTATTCTTACTGTTTGGAATTTTTCTGCTGCATCCCTCTTATTTTCTAGTGGTTCAATACCGTGTTCTATGGTAATATACATATAAATATTTTTCCTCGTTTCCACCTATTGAAACTGCTGTATTAGATAACCCAAATGATGGTCTTATACTAATCCTCCAAGGTCAAATTACGGTATTTATCAAGGACTCATTGTCGGACTACGAAATCATAAATTCGCCATACTGATATTAAGACACCAATTACATTCATCATCATCGATTTTCGATTCGAGAGAAAAAATTTCCGCAACGTACTGTACAATCATCCTCCATAATACCTTGAAATCACTTCTCTTCCAGTATATTCTCCTACAGCGAATAGCCAAGACTTTTAGTACTTGCTTCTTCATCTTCTTTTTCGATTTTAATGACTTTTCACATATTGCTTAAGATAGTCTATTTGGCATAGTTATAATCATGTGACTAAACCTTTTCACCTTTGATTCTTTTAAGATGTCTAAAATATTTTTTGTAGTCTTAGTTGAAATTGATTCGCTTTTGATTTTGTCTCGTTTTAACTTCCGGATACTTTGCCTGCAGTGTTTCAGTTTAATCCCTTGAAATCAGTTGTTGCCGCTTCTAATCGGTGTACAACCTTCTAATCCATACGTTAAGATGGGAAACACATAGGTTTTATTCACATACATTTTTTTGTATCTATGAAATAGACGTTTGCAGCTGTTTTAATCCTGTTGATTATTTCTGGAATTAGTCTATTACGAGCTGACATAACGCTGCCGACTAGTTGAAATTTTGAAACACTTTCATGTTATCAGAATTTTAGCTTGATTCGTTTGCTTTTCCTGTTGACTGCCAGGCATACAGTTTTGTTCTCACTTATTTTAAATCCAAACCTGTCAAATTCATACTTCCCCAGTCAAGCCGTTGTTGCATGTTTTCTTCACTATCCCTCCAAATCATAACAACATCCCAAAAAATCATAGTATTAATGTTCTTGTCTTTATTTTTTACCAGCTTGATAATTTCATCCATAATGCTTATGATAAATTAATTAAGACATCTAACTTCCTTGCACTATCCAGCTTCTACACATTCACAACAGAGTATTGAAATAGACACACAGATTTGCACATGACCACATCGGCACAAAAAATTAAAGGTTAACTTCTTACAAAAATGTGTGCTTTTTTTTAACGAATCGTGTGTGCAATACATTTCTTGAAAATAGAAAACTTACTTTTAGCGTGATACTTCTACTGAACATGCTGATAACGTTCTTATGAAATTAAATTCCTTAGATAACAATTATATTTAGGTAAGTGTTCGGTAGTTATTAGATACATGTATCGGATTGGTTCCGCTAATTCCAACGAAGATTCTCTCTGAATACTGTGTAATAATGTCATATTATTTAACTGTAAAAAAATTGAGTAAATGTTTCAATTACCAAACCTAATAATAGAGAAAAAAGTATTTTTATGAAAAAACTTCTTTAAAATCTTCTTTAATCTTCCGTAGTTTCCTACAAAAAAACTGGTATTCAATGGTAGGTCATTTAAAGTAAGTGTAATATCATAAAATCATTTGCACCGAATCCCTTGTCTTTGTTCGTGGCGAAAATAGTGTTCCTTGTACGAGTGCCTTTTAAGTTTTTACAATCGAACAATAGGTGGCGTTAACGAGTTGTGGCACTACTGTATTTGTGAACACTGACGTTTGTCATTGTGAAGCCAGTGGCAATTTAGAAATTGACTGAGTAAGTTGTTGATAGTGAACGTTTAAAAGAAGCAAGTTTGAGCAAAAATGGAAATCACCCGTGAAGGCTTACGTTGGATGATATTTTATGATTTTAAAAAAGGCCTTTCTCAACAACAATGCATAGAATCGCTTCGTGCAACTTTTGGTAATGAAGCCCGTCGGAGAAGACTGTTTACAATTGGTTTGCAGAATTTCGTCATGGTCGTGCGTCCGTCAGTGATGAATGTCGAGAAGGTCGGCCAAAATAGGTTGTCATTCCTAGAAACATCGATGCTGTTCAAAACATGATCAAAGAAGATCGCCATGTGACTTACAGACAGTTAGAGGCGTCTCTTAGGATATCGCAGACTGCAATACAATAGATTTTGCATGAACATTTAGGTGTGAAAAAGATACGTATGTTCCAGATGGATTCCGTATAATTTGACCGAAGCGCAGAAAAAGGATCGTGTTGGTTGGTGTCATGAAATGTTGAAAAAATTCGACCGAGGACGTTCAAAATCCGTATACAACATTATTACAGGAGACGAAACTTGGATATATTCGTATGAACCTGAAAGCAAACAACAGTCTACTGTTTGGGTGTTTGACGACGAACCCAATCCCACTAAAGTTGTTCATTCACGGAGCACTTCCAAGAAAATGATCGCTTGTTTCTTCGGTTGTACTGGGCACGTCGCAACCACTCAATTAGAGGATCGATGAACTGTTAATGCCGAATGGTATACAACAGTTTGTTTGCCAACGGTCTTCGATGAAATAAGGAAAAAGAACAAAAAACGTAGCATCATTCTTCATCACGACAATGCCAGCTCCCATAAAGCACGTCAAACAACTGAATATTTGAAGGAGAAAAACATCGGATTGTCCGTATTCACCCGATTTATCGCCTAATGACTTTTTCTTGTTCCCCACCGTCAAACAAAAGATGCGCGGACAGCGATTTTCATCACCCCAAGAAGCTGTTGAAGACTTTCAAAACCATGTTTCTGAAATACCAGATTTACAGTGGAAAAAATGTTTCCAGAATTGGTTTGAACGTATGCAAATATGTATACACCTTATGGGAGAATATTCTGAAAAGCAATAAAACACTTTGTTTGGAACTTGTTCGTTTCTGTTTCACTTTTTGTAAAAACTTAAAAGGCAACCCTCAGGTCAAGTATCGTTGAATCCGCTACTGCATCATTGGCCACATTCCAAGCACAGTCTTGTTCTCTAGGAGATTCGCTTCATATTCCGCTATGCAAACACCCTCGTTGTGGCCCATATCTATACGACGACGATGGCTGTAAACCACTTCCCGCGTGAATGGGAGGCATGAAACATCAGGTTTATTGCCGCAGAAAATATGTCCACTTACTTGTTCGGCGAAGAATTTCAACGACAGTTCCCATAGCGACTAGATGGTCTGAGAAATGTTACTGCCACCATTATCTTCTTGATATTTGATCTTCCTAGAACGGCACCAGTCGAACGTGCTTCCTCGTAGCAGAATTAGGTCGTTCATTGTCTTCTTGAGGGATCGTGTTTCAGCGCCCTTTTTCTACCGTGAACTAGATACTGTTGCTATCTCTGGAATTACCCTCATATCTACGTTCCGTGTAGTTGTATTTCAGGAACAGTGAAGGCCAAGTGAACACCAAGAAACGAGATTCAATAGAGTCAAGACTAAATTTACTTGAAGACTTAATTCAAATACATAATTTTTATCGTGCATTTAATTCACACTTCACTTAACAATAAAGTTAATGACTAAAACTTAAGCTAACTTCAATGTTGATAGTCAGTTGTTAAGTGGCACATTCTAATACATGTGAAGCTGAAGAGATGTGTGAAAACATCACTTACTTATAGTACTGAGTACCAAGAACCAATAAAACTAATTCTAGTGAGCACCAAGAACGAGTAAAAACTGCAAGTAAACGCTGGCCAGCAAGCAGTATATTTAATTGGCTGATTTCTTCAGTAGTTCATATTTTGAAGGGAAGATATTCCATAATCTAGCCCTTGAAAATAATGAATTACCAAAGATTTTCGAGTTATTGGAGGAGATAGAATATTTGAGTTCAAGGATCTGGTATTAATAATATAACAAACACTTGAATACGTTATTTTGAATAAAGATAGTTGCAGTTTTTAGATGCAGAGCATGGTGAAGAAAACAGAGTGCGAATTCGTCGTCGATCGCAAGGGCGCTATCAGTGTAAGCGATTGTATGAGGGAGAGACATTGTCATATAATCGCAGGTCACAGAGGAAACATACACAAGAAATCACAACAAGTTTTCTTGCAAACACAAATTTTTCTGCATAGCATCGCAATAATCGAGATGGAGAAGCAGAACCTGCATCATTTATTATTATTTTTTTCTCACAGTTGAAGATAATTTTCTTGCATTTATATAGCATGAAGAAAATAGATGATTTCATGAATTACTATATCGGTTGTTCTACGTTACAAATGATATAACATTGTACTAATGATATATTTGGATTTAATGATTTCAGCAGAACATTCATTTAATTTTAATTAACACAGTCTCTCTGCAGGATGTCTGTGACGTCGTTTTGTTAACAGTGAAGTAGAGTACAAATAATCTAAAACATACTTAGTATAAAATATCGTAATTACCTAGACAGATTCATTGTTTCAGTCCGATTTAGGCTTTTTAATTTTTTTTATTTGCAGTCAATTTACTAGCCGTTTGTTTTTAACTGCAATAAAAAAACTTTACTAAAAATTAGGTACAAAAATTTGTGAAATAAACTTGAATACTAACAGCATCGAAATTAAATAATTAGCGGAAGCTTCAATTTTGTCTAATAATTCTGGCATGCAATATATCAACAAACATAGTGCCTTGTTTTTATATTTGTAAAAAATTGTGTATTGTGAGTTTAGAACGGTTGCGTATTTGGAAAGATAGTGTACTTATCTCAGTTCATCGTCGATTTTGGATTAAAGTATATTTTATAGATGTAACAATGAGTTTTGTGCAAAACTTAAAAGTTATAACGAAAGTAGCACTGATTTCTGAAAAACGGAATTTTTTTAATTGTTGCCTCTCATAGCAGGAGGAAACTTGCATGTTATTTCTGTTGCAACTTTTTTTTCTGTTCCTTTGTGCCTAATCAGTGCTTATAATCTTCCGTTTTCAGTTTTTTAAACAGGTATCTATTGCACTTAATAATTTTGGAAACAGAAATCGCTTAAAAACATCCATGGCGATATGGCGTGACTTAGAAGTTTCAGAAATTGTTTTGATCTTGTTTTAAGATCCTAGTTAAATTCACTGTGATTTAAACATACATTCACGAACTTTAGACGAATTAAAACCATATTTTTAGCAGTGTATATTAATTATTATATAAGTACAGTGAAGAAAGTCTCTTACAAAATATTTATCACCTTCACCATTTTCTGTATGTTACGAAACTGTGGTTACTAACTTATCACAAAATATTTAAATTATCCTAATTACCTAGTATCTATTATTACTGCAACCAGACAATTCTCGTCTTTTCTTAATTGAAATAAAACTGAAATGGGAAACTTTACTAAGCTTTGTAATTTGTACGTGATTTTCAATCATTTTACATTTGCTTGAATTTCTAATGCGGAAGCGAAGATTGCAGAGAAGGTGATAAATGTTTATATAGGTTGTAGTTCAGTTTCAATATACTTATTCGTGTATGGCAGCAAGATAAAAAATTGTTGTTATAACATATTTTCAATGGATCATCAACAGTTGAGGCGCGTAGCGTTGGAAAACAAATTGTTAAAATTTAACAATACCTTATATTCAGTTTGAACAATTTACCAATAAAAACTACAATTATCATATAGACCAGAAATATGGAAAGACGGTATAAATAGCATCAACGGGTACCAAGATGTACAAACCATTCCTCAACTGCAGAGCACCTAGCGGAATACAAACATGAATACGCCATACTAAAAACGTACTTTGTAGTGTTAAAAATCAATAATCCCTGGAGAGATAATCTCAGTATTCAAAGCGATAAAAGAGGGAATAAATATAATCAATGAATACACAAAGAGCTAATGGTATCACAATGAATTTTTATACCGAAACGTGCTTTTCTAAAAATCTTGTAATTGAGTAGTGAAACCATGATGTCTATACGCGAGTGAATGCCTAGTATTGAACTATATAATCGATAAATTAGAATTACTGAAACGATGAATCATGAGAAAAATCTTGTGGACTGTAGCCACTTAAAACAACAAAACTATGGAAATTAAGAAGTAATAAGGAAAAACATAAAAGGTATAATAGAGTCATTAAGAAAAATGAGATTGCAGTTTAACAAAAAACATGTTCAAATAGTTTGGAAGAAAATATGAAAAGATATATGGATGTTATGGAGAGATTTTTAGAAATAAGGTATTAAGTACGGAAGGATTCGAAGACAGAAGAGGAAATAATACGATTCAAAATGGTCTGAGAAGAGAAGGAAGAAGCATAATGAAAGATGAACGAATAGTATCTTGAACAGAAGAAAAAGCAACAACAGAGATTAAAGAATTGAACTTGGCACGTAGTCCTAGCAGCCCTTATCGGAAAGAAGAAGAAGAATAGAACACAAAGTCATAGGACAATTCATAATTAGGAAATTTGAAAAACAAAAACACACAGAGAATATATTCGTGTTATACAACGTCATAGTGAAGATTAAACTGAAAATCCATAGGAACATATTATAATACTAAATCTGCAACACACATGCTGTAAATAGTTGCGAAACCTACTTAGAGCATGAAACAAACCCAAACAAAATGTGTTTTTTAGTATAAAAGTGCATGATCTCTCCGTGTAAATCCAAAGTAAAATAATGAATTTATGCTTAGTGTTTTGTTTATAACATGTAATTTTAACATCTAAAAGGTAAACAGCACCAACAAAGAAGTTTTCACGGAATAACTTCTAATTACAATATACTAAAAGAAAAAAAAGGAAGCAAAATGTTAACCTATCTGTTATACTTCATAATTGTAACATTCACCATAGAACTAACAGCATCACTTACAAAACTACAATGGTCATATAAAAGTTATTTATTTCATTACCAATGAAAGCCCAGCAAACCGAAAAGTATATGCCGAAAGAAACATATTTCATTTAATTGCAAGCGACGGAATAGCCTTATCCTTTAGTTGGGCAACGAAAAATTAGTCATCGAAGTGCTAATATGTCACTTTGACACGTTCCAGATCGGGTCTTTAAGAACATTGCAGAGACAACAAACTCATGTACTCGTTATTTCTGGCAGTACCATCTTCCGTATAGAAAGAAAACAAAACAGAGGTAGAGAGAGATTTCTTATAACTCAACCCAGTTTGTGTTCGACCTGTGTTCCTGGAGTCTTCGTGTTCAAGTGCTGCTCGAGGTAAGCGGCGGAAGAGAAGCTGCAAGAGTTCCTTCCTGGAAGACGACGTTGTTAAAACCTTCTTACGGCTGAGCCAACTGCTACACCATGCCGGCCTCGGTAGCGTAGGGGCTAGAGTGCTAGCTCCGCGTGCCGAAGGCCGCCGGTTCGAATCCGGCCGCGGGCATGGATGTTAAGTGTTGTGTGTCTGTGTGAATGTCCTGTCCGTCCTGTGGCGTCTATACACTGAAAGCAATTATAATTACCTTGAGCTGGCTGTATGGCCTCCGTTGCCAAATGCCATTAAAAAAAAAAAAAAAAACTGCTACACCTAAACTAGAGCCTCTCCGAATAACACTTCCGCATTGTTGCTATACTCATTCTACCTGATCACTGTTTCCAAAGTTAGTTGTGTCATTAACCGCAGCTACTGACAGCCATAGTTCTACTAAGGGAACCCTCAGCCTGCAATTTACAGTTTCTCCAGCGACTTGTTGTGCAGTAAGAACGTTAGAATGCAAACTACATTATGAACTATATGTAATGTGTCGATATTCATGATGTTCTAAATTATACATATTACTTGGCTTAAACACTATCTTTGCACAACATATACTACTAGAGGATAGTTCCAACAGTTTCAGTTTTATTTGACTACCAGACAGAAATCTTACAAATATTTGGACAAACATTTTATTTTCGTGAACTAAGCATTTAGATATTTTCATATGAGCCTACTTATAACTTAGAACCCTGGAAATAAATAATCAGAATACATGCACAAACACAAAAGTGTAATGAGTTCTGAAGCATGAGATATTCATCTCTTATAGTAGTCGCAATTACCATCGCATCAGATTTTCCTGCCACCGTTGAAGCTGCCAGCGGATGCACGTCGCGATGAAGTGTTTAAATTTAACTAAGGGGCATAAGCTTCACATGAGAACCTGTTCAACGCGGAATGAAGCTTATAGCGTCTGTTTGCTTCATGAAATCAATTTCGCAGGTGCATGGAACGGAAGCTATACGATATTCTACTGCCTAGATATTGGTTAAAACTGATATTTACAAGGCCTTGTTCTATTCTTCAATCGTCTCTAGTCATCAAATTTGTCTGTTCGCAACCATTATACCTGCCGTGTTGTTAATTTTATCATCAAGTCTTTCATTTTTTTTTTAAATTATGGATTACTCGTTTCCTTAATTTACGAAACGGGTATAGTCTGTAGACAAACTACAGTTTGACCTATCAGGTACACCTGTTTCTTTTGTTTTCATAAACAGTAGTAGCCGAATGCCTAGCAAGTGTTTGAAGTATGGGAAAGCATAATTCCTTCCCATTCGTTATTTTAGTCAACTATCCGAAGATTATTTGGATCTTCCATAAGTTCATGGGTCATGCACAGAGCGATCAGTTTCTTTCCTTCTGGGCATGAAGCCAAATTACCGTTGTAGCACAAAAAGACAATAAAGCTTAACTAATGGTGTATCTTCATGTCAATCACAAAAAAAAAAATAAAAAATGCTTTCAATCCACACGCTATAAATGTACTCTCAGATCGCTCTAGGGATGATCGATATTAGAAAAACATCTATGTTGACATCAATGTTAACATCGATTCAAAAGTATCGATGAGCGATAAACATCGATAGAAAAACATCGATATGTCTAAAACATCGATGTTTTCAGTAGGAAGTACAACTTTCTATTCTATTTATTAAATGTGTTTATTGTTATTGGAAATACAACACAATATTTTGCCAATATCTATTAATATCGCTCATTCCTAACCCTACGTAATCCCTCCGTCACTGGCCCACCATGCAATACAAAAACCGTTAAGCTTTTAGTAATTCACTCACCTGCATGCAAAGCCAACAGGCACCGAAAAAAGAATCCTTCAATGCAAAACAAAAGCAGCAACCGTGAAATATTTAATCTCGGGCAATGTATCCACTTTTTACACAAAATAACGTAAAAAGTAGAAAATAATACAGTGAACAAAGTCATGGTACCTACATTGTTGTGTTATATTACCGCAAAAGTTACTGGTCAAAGAAATAATAATACAATACAGAATAAACATTTACCATAAATGTTATTTCGTTATTAACAATATCAATAGCAAATTAAATTCGCTTCGCTACACAAGTTCACTCACAACAAACACGCACTTATAAGAATCACGCGAGCGTTGAAGTTGACAATATATTTTTTTTTAATCCTTTAGAAAATGCAAAGATGCAACTATTCGTACGGCCTACTCCGGTTACGTTGATCAGTGTCATTTAGTGTAAAATAGTTGAACTTGATAGTCTTCTAGCTAGTACATCTTAAGATGGCCCTTAAGAATATATTGACGTTTGGATATTTTATTCTCATAACATCGATTTGTCGATGTTATCGAAATCAAATCATCGATGTTTTCGAGCTAAACATCGATGTTTATTCACCATCGATGAATATCGATCATCTCTAGATCGCTCTTTCACTGGTTAGACGGGTCTGATAACTCAGTCGTTAAGGCGCATCCCGTCACAGGTTCAAAGCCCGGTGGGTGCAAGAATTCTTAATGTTCTTTGATCATATGAGCTATGCCAGGACGTTCCGTGGTTTGGCTTCCAAGTTAAACTGTAGGACCGCCTAGTGCTAATAGCCTAGTTGCAACACTGTTGTGAACACATTCCAACCAATCAAAGGCTTAACGTAGTCCTAATTGGCTCAAACAAAGATGGATAAGTGAGTGGAGACTTTCCCGGCGTATCAATACAACAAAATGCTCTCGGGTGTCCAGCCGGATGGTGTTGTAAAAACATGACGTTTCGACAGCTGTCTGATGAAGACAGCAGAGTCAGCTGTCGAAACGTCATGTTTTTACAACACCATCCGGCTGGATACTCGAGAGAATTTTGTTGCAAAGATGGATACATTTATACGGCTTATTCCTTCTCTGTAGCTTATCATTTGTACACTCAACCCTTTCAAAAAATTGTATGAAGTGCACAAACGTCTTCCGGATTAAAGTTTTATGTGAAAAAGTATTCGGTTTAAGCTACTTCCTTTATATTTAACAGACCGTTCTTCAAATTAAGTTTACACGTGGTTCAGGATATATTTGTCAGCTTGTGTCAGGGGTAAATGCAAAGCTGATAAAGTAACTTTGTTATCCGCACAGAAGATATATCAGGTTTAGCTTCCCCGTGCGGATCAAATGTTCTCTCAGAAGAATGGCGCATTTTTCCCCTGCCACGAAAAATCACCAGGCGAAATAAATTGAACAGAAAGCAGTGAATGGAGGCTGGCGTTTGCAATAACTCATCTCGGATCATATGCAGGAAAGACGATACTTCCTGCAATTTTAATACTGTCAGTTCGTAACAGGTTATATACACGAAATAATTAATCACGGAGAATTTTAACAAAAGAATTGATCAAAAATTAATCACCAAGTAATGAACGCATAGTTGTTAAATACATCATACTTTGCACTTTTTCGCACTTTTTTTTCAAACCATTAATTTCTTTTTACTTATGGTTTTACGCCTCATTATCGTCGAGCCATTAGAGTTGGGAGGCGGGATGGGACTGCGGACAAAGAACGGCAAGAAATTCGACCATGGCCTTTTAAAGGAAGCTTCAGGCATTCGCCTGGAGTGATTTGGGGAAACCATGGAAAACCCAAATCTTGATGCCCGGACGAGGATTCGAACCGACGTCCTCCCGAATGCGAGGCCTCCATTAAAACGATTGGATTAGATTGTGCATGCACATCATACATACTTTCACGACCGGCTTCCAATGTGTAATGATTAATCAGCAATGATGTGTGTGCGGTTATTGAAGTGAAGATGGTAAAAATGGGACAGCGTATACCACATGCATTCACTTATTCTGTGTTACAGAAGTGCTGGAAATCTTAACCAAGTTTGTTAAAATTCTGCTACTACTCTGGAACCATTAAATTTAGGGGAGGTCATGTTTTATTTGTTTGAAATTTATGATAAAGGGAAAAACAATAAAAGTCAATGCTCTCACAGTAATCAGAATAGAAGTAAAAGTAGCATGCTTCTTGATATTAAAGTTATCAGGCGTGTCATCATTGAAGAAACTAGCACATGCAACTGATTATTCACGTTTTAAATTTATTCCTTGGCCCTAAGATGATTCAAATATATTACCGATTAAAATTTCGCTTAAGAATAGTCAAAAGGAAATTTTTTTTTGGGGTCTTCAATAATGTTACAGGTACTAAATTTATTCCCATCTAAAGATAATACTGCGTAAATCATGTTTTAAAGTTATTTCTTAGGTATATTCATTTTCAGCTTATATAAATTTTGTAATATATTATTCTTTTGTTAGTTATTATTGGAGTGTTTGGTGCCGTTCTCGATTTCTTCCTATCTTCAGTTACTCACTGCTACTCCACTTATTCCTTACAAACTTGTGCGACAAATATCTGGATTACATATCTTAATCTTTGTTTCGTCTTCCATGAGACCATTCTACAAACTACTTCCTTCATATCATTTCCAGAACTTATTCGTTCAAATCATATTTTACCTGTTCACTTATTTTCAACCATCCTTCTATCAACACGCTTGGAATGCTGCAAATTTCTTAGTGTTCCTAAAAACCAGTTTTCACATTACTAAAATGTGCTGTATGCATACAGAAAGTTCTTTCTGAATTTTTGATGATTTTATAAACTGAAAGCTTTCTTGCGCTAAAGGTAATCTGCATTTGTTATCATTTTTGAAGTACCTAAATTGTTGTTTACCAAGTTTTTTCCCGCAGAAATTAAGTCAATATAATTTTTTTTTTTTTTTTTTTTTTTTTTTTTTTTTTTTTTTTTAATATGTTTAAAATTTGCAAATAGTCGTAGCTGTTCCGTGGAGCCATGGAGCATTAGAAACATCGTAATTTATATTTATTTTTGGAGTTCAAAAACGTTGAGATGAAGATGATACACTGAAGCAGTCGTCAACCTGGTAATAACTGCAATGCAAGAGAATTCAACAAGTCGGGAGAATAAAACAGAGAGATTCATTTATGTTTTGGCTGTTCGATTTATTAACCGTTCATGGATAATGTGCCAGTCGGAGAATTGATAGCTTTAATTGAACCTTTAGGAACTACAACGGATTAAAATATTATTTCCAAACCTGTTGAACTATTTTTAAATGTCATCAAATGAAAACTCCGTAGTCAAAATCATTACACGAGAGATATTAGAATTAAAATATAAGTTATCGTTAGGTGCGTATTGTAATTAATAGTTCTTTGATGTGCCGTGTTTAATCTTACGATGCGAATCGGTTGTAATGTAACAAGAGTTCATTTGAGCTTGATATTTAATTATTTATATAGAACTAATTTGTGAAATATTTGTACATATGGGAACATATCGGGATCATAATACTAGATCAAGCAAGAGATGCATCAAAAGCTAAACATCGAATTTACTGAACAAACTTCATACAAGGAATATCATACAAGATATGAAACTTTGTGGAAGCTGTAAGACTTTTCTGCTGGTAACTATATTGTACCTCGCGAAATATTTTCTCTCAACTCAAACTTGTGCTTGTTACAGTCCGAAAATTATTCTCACATGGCTCTAGTAGTAGGTTAATCTAATTTTAGATTGTTCGTTTTCACTGTAGGTCGCCAGGTTGCGTAACAAACCAGCCGGACACAAGAGATGGATAGATAATTTAAAAAAGTCATCAAGTACCGAGAACATTAAAGTCCACCACACATTTATTGCGATAACTTAGCAACATCGAACCGGTTGGCCACCACCATGTTTTTGAATATTAAGGCTAATTGAAGCTTTGTCAACCGTAGATTGCAAGATTCTTCAGGTAAAAGGAAATTAATAATTGAGTCATCTTTACAGCAAATTACTTTCAATATCACAATTAATGTTCTTCTGTGTTCCTGCACTGTTCAAACTTTATGTAACACACGCATTGTCCCGGCTAAACACATTCAGTTTTCTTCATGATCCTTACGCCACAGTATTCCTATAGTTTCTCACACTACGCGACGCGAACCATCCGCTACCATAGATAGGCCACGACTGACTTGAAACAATGTATTCGTCCGCTTACCCAGGTACTATTTGCGGGTCGGCGGAATGTGACTGTTATGTTACAAAGCCTTAACAAAATGCATTGCAATGGGCTAGAATCAAGAGCAACTTTACATAACATGAGGAAAGGAATTAGCAGAACTGCATGATTGAAGAAAACACTGAAACAATGCCTCTTGCTAACTAGATGAATAATGTCACATACTGGAACACTGAAAACATATGAGAGTCGGCGAACACGAAAACTCTAGTAACACAACACAGATAATAATCCGGTTTAGAATTTCAGGGTGAGGGTTGCAATTTGCCCTCGTAAGAGAGTAATTCTCGGTACTGCATGAGAGGAAACGTATCTGCAGTGGATGTTGAGCTGATATTATATTACCATCTCTTTGATTGTGTTCAGATGAAGATGCTGTGTGTTTAAAATGCCTGCTAAAACTATTAACAATTGGACATTAACGTGCAATGTCCTATCACATTGAACTCTGATACGGAGTGACGTGGTATATACGCCGGCTGTAGGCGACGTGTATCGGCTCGTTGCAGCAAGCGTGCAGCATGTAAAAAATGATTTATGCAAAATATGTCCGGTGTTGTATACCCCTTTCCATTTAATGAATTCTCGTAGCAATAATAAATTACCACATTTCCTTCGGATCCAGGTGTCATCAGCTTCGAATTTATGGTATCTGCCGTAGTACAAAAACTAATTAATATTTCTCCATCTTCAATCTGTTAAAAATATGGTTTTCTGGAGGAGAAATATTTTTGAAGCCTCTGATCGGACTGATACGATCTTAAGGATACCATCTCCACTGGGGTATCTATTAAAAATAATTCACGTCACACAATTTAAAACAGCTGAACACTTTTACACTGTCAAAAGCACATTCTCTTTATCGAATCCACCAACGTAATTGCTCTTATTTCTAGTTTCTTTTTGCACTATTTGATAATTTATGGTATCATGTCGTTCATTATTTTTTCGGCCTGTAAGTTACTTGCTTTATTTTTGCTGGTATTAGCACTTTACTACAGCTCTTCTTGATGTATAATATTCCCGTCGTCAAGCTGAAATACTAGCTATAGAAGTCGGCACATTATATTATTTCACAACTCAGAACAAAATAATACATATATCACTACAGGATCATTTGAAAACACTCGACAGCAATTTTATTATTAAACACTTGGTATAAAATACACTTCTTTACATTACACTACAGAATAACAGACTTCTACGTTCCGTTTTTTATACCATCACATGCTCTCTATATCTTACATTCTAGCACACTCTCTCTCGCCATAATAATCTTTTTTTTTTTTTTTTTTTGTCCGCTGTTCATTGATATTCCGGTACACCAATATTCACGTATCTTTTATTTTACACACAACTTTAACACATTTTTATCAACAAAGCAAGAATAACATTTACTTTTAACAAACATATTCATTAAAAATTGTAAGGGACCTGGTCGCCTTACAGGCCTCACCATTAGAATATATCCGCCCCATTCAAAGGTGTATTTTCACCGACACTTTTATTATCTCTGGCCTACAAATCTCATGGCCCATGTCTACGACTTCCAATATACATTTACACTTATTTTGTTGACGTGGAAACGTCTATTCGCTCGTTAAGTATAGTGATTGCCGGTCGAACCTTCTTGGGTTACAAAATACCGTCAGATTTGAATCGCCCATAACTACAAGACTAATATTGCAATAATAACGGTCGAGCTCCTAATGAGTACAGCATGACTGTACGAGTTTGTCGTGCAACATTTGTTTTGCCTGTGACGTCATCGTACTAGTGTGAGTCCATAACGGTGATTGTAATGAATTAACGTTGTGTAAGTTATAAATTAGTGTAGCGTGAAAACGCGTTCAGCTAGGACTTTGATTCAAGTGAAATCGTAAAGAACTCGGGAAGCACTGCTAGGAGCTAGAATAAGTTAATAAAAATATTCGTCGGAATATAAATAAAGGTCGATATTAAATTGAAAATTACAAACAATAAACGGTGTTGTCTCATATGAGTCGTAAATATGCTCGGAATTATAGAAAACGCATATTACAAGAAAGCTTCTGTCAAAAGGAACCGAATAAATCTAAAAAGTTCAGGGCTTAACAAATGCGAGAGTTACGATAGCGTCGAAAAGAAAATCCAACCAGTCCGATGACATATCGTACTGACATGCTCTACCCGTTGGACTTGCCATACATTCCAATTTATGAATCATCTAATTTAAAAAAAAATCCTTTCTATTATTGTAAGAACGGAGACTTTCCCGACGTATGCTTGAAATTAAGTCTTCACGGGTGTACCACCGGATAATGGCGGTACACCCGTGAAGACTTCATTTCTTTCTATTATTATTGTTATAATTAATTAATTGCAATTGATCTCATGTACCTGTTGCAATTTCCCTACATATCTACTTACGTTCATACACATGTATACTTTAAAATCCTTTACAGTCTGAGGTATACCATTCTTCACTGGCTTATTTGTTACATGTAAAATGCTTTATGCTTGAAATAGAATGCTAATTTATTATCGTCATCCTCTCTTCTCTTCCATATGCTGTTTCTAAAGCATTCCTCAATATTTATCAATGCCTAATTATCAGTATATGCCACGTATGTACACGTCCACAATTCTTTTGAGATTCTCCAACTATTTCGAACCGACTCTTTTAAGATTTTATGACGACGTTTTCACGAAAAATCTACAGTGCGGGCCAGAACTGCGCCTTTCTGTATCTTTTTTTTTTTTACAAATTCACAGCTAGAGATTATCCATCCATTACATCTACACAATTAACAATAATATATTTACAAAGGAAGAACATGGGTTAAGGTCATTATGTTACCTTACAAAACTTTGGCTGAAGCCCGGCGCAGAAGAGAAATCGTTTAGTCGGGCCACCGCGAGGGAAAAAAGTGCATGGGTGCACTAGAAGAAGTCATCTCTTTATATTGTATTGACGCCGTAGATTACGGCTGGCGTCGGAGATGTAACCAATCCCATTTCGGCAAACACCTCAAGCAGCTCCTCCATGGATTCATGCATAACAAGGAGAAACAAAATCAAAATGCATGGGCATCAAGGTGTCCCAGTATAGGTAGGAGGTTTTAATTCACATGCGCTCCAATAGGCTTAGTCGCTTGGCGCACCACTTTCAAACATACGAAGCCGAGGAATGCGGGAAACAGCAGAATATTAAGGTGGCCATGCACGATCGCTCCATCCGTCCAAATGAAGCGACGCCACTCCATTGTCGTGTCGTATGGGGGAAATTGATCTGGATGACGTGGACTGACAGGATTATTTGGATATCCGATCAGTCCAATATCCATCAGTTTCGTCCTCATGCCATCAAGCCGACTGAGGGTGTTGGGGGGAAACCACGTGGAGTGACATAAAGCCATCACTCCAATCGGCTCGTGTATGGTGAAACCGCGGTCCAAACTCTTCTCATTCTGTCGCCGACCACCGAGCAGACAACATTAGTGCCTTGAGTTGACTATGCACCATTGTACTATTTCTTTTTTGTTTTTAATCTGCTTTAGAAATATTTGTTTTGCTACTAGTTAAATATTATTTTGAATGTAGAATTGAAAATAATACAGTTTAAATATTATTAAGTAACAGTTAAAACGACATTATTTTCTTTTTTTTTAAAAATATAGTTGTCTCAACAAGACTTTGTGCTGGAGGTTATTGAGAAGTATAAAGACTTACCGTGCCTGTAGGATCTCTAATCCTGACTACCATGACATAATATAAATAAATGTGGCAATAGATCTATTTCTAACATTATTTAAAAATAAAGACATAAACGCCAACAGAGAAACTGTGTTAAAAAAAAGATAATTCTTTGTGGTCTTCTTTTTAAATAGACCATAGTATGATATGATTAATTTTATATAAGCCGTACTTGTTTAAATATGTTATTTTACAACATGTGATGTACCTGTCACTATCAACTACTTAAATTTAATAACTCTGTTTTATAATCATTTTTTAGTATTTTTAAATGTTTTCGTAATATCACACAGCTTATTTTTCATAATTTCGCATTTTTTTGGACTTTTATTTAACCCTCAGCATTTGTATTCAGTATTCGATAGCTTGAATATCCTTTAAAATTTATTCGGGCTAATTTTATTTAGTACCCTGCATAACTAGATTGTTGTATAGCAAATTGACAAATTATTTTTGTTTGCTTTGCCTAGTTTTTCATTGTCGTGGCTGACTGGAGTGATGGAATGATCGTGTATGTGCTACGCTTTTGGATGTCATCCGCATGGATATCATCCATGCCGGTGACATCCAAATGGAGCGATCGTGTATGGCAACCTTTAATGGATACCAGTGTTGCAGCCATTTATTTGGGTATTTCGTGGGCTCTCCAAACTTCGCAAACACTTGTTCGTCGTCCAGCTAATATTGCAAAGTAGTAGAAATGGACTTACTTCTTAACCGTTGTTCCTATCTTTCTGTAGGTGGCAACACAAACTGAGTGTGGTGCGTGAGCGATGACGCCTTTGCTTCGTATTCGGTAGGATGTGGTTTCCAATCCCCATCCGGCCAGCAAGATTTCGATTCTCCATGGTCTCCCGAAATCACTCCAGGCGAACTGGGATGATTCCTTCCCGTTCCTTACACCTAGTCCTTTCCCTCCTCTAATGACCTCGACGTCGACAATGCGTAAAGCCATAAGCAAAAAACAGCAACACAAAGAACCGGCTTCCATACCGCATCATGGAAGCTTATCCTACATCTGTCACTGTTCGGGACAGACAGGCACGTACAGCCATTATTTATCCGTACTGCTTTTGTGTTAATTACCACGTCTATTACAAACATGTCTGACCCCCGCCCAGTACAGTATATATCAAGCTCAAAGCGTAATCTGTTCTGACGTTAAACCAGTAAGCTGTTAGTAATTGGCAGAAGCATACACACAAATGGTATTTTAGAAATGCTTTCAACTCTGTTCCAAATATTCTCTGATTCGTCCTCTCATAAAACAAGAAAAAAGAATTTATACAACTGTAGTTCAATATTAAAGAATATATCACGAGACTGTAGAGGATTATAGAGAAGTTTGAGGGAGTGGTTTAAGTTGGGAATTGTTATTAAGGATAATAGAGGTTCGATTCCCGGTACGGCATTCCAAATTTTCAATAGTTTTCTGAAATCACTACAGTCAATTACTAGGATGGTTCCTAAAACCAAAGGTCAAAATCCATTATGTCTCTTGTACTCAGATTTTTTACGGCTCTGATGTTCTTTACCTAAGCCCTTAAGTTAAAAAAAAATAAGGTTGCTTCACAGTTATCCTTATCACATCAGGAGGGTTATATTTGTCATTGTTCTATACTTAACACGATGATACATGATTACTGACCCACGATGATGTGGGTCAGTAATAGAGTGAATGAGGAACATTGACGGAGTAGGAAAGTATCTGTCAAATAAATTACGGTAATGAATCGAATGTTTCAAACTTGCAGGATTTCGGTATGTTTTTCAGAACATTGGATAGATTGACGTCTAACCAGGCGAGGTTTTCGGTGTGGAAATCGCGATTGTAGAATGATCTAGTCTGATAAACAGCACATTACCTCAGTTTTATCGCTCTAAAGCAGTTCTGCCTGGTTGACCTCCGTTTAAGAGAAATCGGGGGTTAAAAGATATAAAGATTGTGTATGAATTATCTACGCCTACAGAGAAGAGTATTAGCTATCAACGTCGGTTTAGCTGTGCGTGTTAAGTTGTGGTTAGTTCCTGGGTTTAATCCTACAACCTCCAACTATTTTTGTATATATTTTTTTCTCATTGGCATTCGCTTTTGCTACATTACAAATTTTCCTTTGAGAAATACTCAAATGTTCTAAATAAAAGCATACTTTTTTTTTTTTTTTTTTGATAGTTAATCACTAAATTATACGTCAGGAATGGTTTTTTTTTTTTTTTTTTTTTTTTTTTTTTAACTACGTGAAAACGGAAAGGTTGCTTGGACAGTAAAAGTGATACCGCCCAAATGTACGCATTTATGTGAGCCATGTGATGTGTATTTCTATCGGCAGGTGAAAATACAAACGAAAAGGCAGAAAAGCGCACCAGAAATATTGCAAGATAATCACGAAATATCTTCTCGTGAATATACATTTAATTATTCATCACATTTTGTCAGCGTGTGTTTTAAGAGCATGCGGCTTTATCCATTGGCGTGATGTGTAAGTGCTAGTGTATTACTTTCTTTCTTACTCTTCTTTCGTTATTTGAACCCTGATTTGAATACATGATATAGGTGTTCTTTCTCCCGTAAAATTACATCTTCTCAGCTAATACATGCCTCCGCTTTGAAATAAAACCATTAAAGTCCTATAGCTGATCCGAGCGGTAATTCGATTCCGATGACTTAGAAGTATGATCTATTTTGATTAAGATGTATGGAACTAGATCCTTAGATATAAACCGAACCATTTTATTGCCAGTCTTAGCAATATCTTTTTTTTTTTTTTTTTTTTACAGTTTAACGTCCCTTTTTAACAACGTGGTCTTTAGAGACGGGAAAGGATGGGGGCAAGGAATTGGAAGGAATTCGGCCATGGCCTTTTTGAAGGAAGCATCCCGGCATTCACCTGGAGTGATTTGGGGAAACCATGGAAAACAGAGCAATATCTTGACCTCGCGTTCGCAAGATTGCTGGTTTGAGTCCGTCTTCGATCACGGTTAGCTTTTATAGTCTGTCAGCCATACAGATTTATACATTTTAATGCTGTGTTGCCGTAAAGTTTGGAGTTGACAAAATATTTAGAAAGGTCAAATGTGAATTTTAAATCAAAAGACGAACCACTTTACTGACTATAGACACTGAAGAGGAAACACTGTGACTATAGTCCTCGCCATGATACTAGACCTGCCAAGGTCACGTAGTCTCGGCTGCCTCCCCTGCCTGCACCATCAACCCTGTCCATAGGTCGGGCCGGCGACAGTGCCACATTCGTTTATGCCGATCGTCCATGCCTATCTTCATAATCAGTCGCTTTATTTCCTTTGTTTAAGGCCTAATTGGATAGTGTTAATGGCAGTGATGTTCAGGAATAGAACTATACAATTAGTGCATTAACAGACAGAAGTAATATTCGCGAACCTCCAGGCCGCCTGGGTCTTGGAAACCTAATTAAGGTCGTCGTAACAGGTCATTTATAATGTTTTTCTAAGTAATATTACCAGTAACTAATAGGAAAAAATAAACATTAATTTTTGTCATTTACAAGCACTGACAAGGATATATTTCTGATCACTCGTTTCAAAGTATAAGCAGTCCCTTATATCTGATACATTAACTTTTGTTTTGTCTTTGCTTCTCAAGTTTTCTAGTGGAATTTGTATTATTTGTATAGTCACAATAATAATTCATTCACGCAAATAAACTGTGATATAATCAAGAGAGGTTGTTTGCGTAGTGCCAGAATTAATTTCAATATTTTATTGAAAACTTTCACGCTGAACGTTTTTACGTGAACAACTAAAACGGAAGTCATTCAGCGAAAATATTTTACTTTAGACCACCAAAACAACACAACGATTCGTGTAACATTTTCTTTTACAAATATGCTTCCCTTTTTAATGGATAAAATATTTTTGGCACCAATCTGTTATCTTTCCAGAAGTAGCATTTTTTTTTTTTTTTTTGCTTTGTTTCTTATGATTTTTGTTGGTTGAAGTGAAAAAAGTAATTAAACTAGTATCTATTTTTTTAAAAAAAAAGATGTCGTGTAAATGTTTCGCAAGTTAAGTATTATTTTCTAGAATATTTCCGTACTCATTACTGAAAGCTGAATTTTCTGCTGATTTGCAACAATGTTGGATACTCCGTGACCTTGACAGGACTGATTCCGTGCCGGCGACTATAGCTACGGAGTGTTCCAGTGTGGTAGGGAGCCGTGTTCCTGCGTCTCTTTCTTGGGTAAGTGCACCCTTCACAAGTCATCCGTGGCACCGCAGTAGAGTAGGACTCGTTGGAGAGAAAGCTGTTCCATGTCGGGAGTGAGGTGTAATGAGGTTAGCGCTACCTTGCGCTGGACCCAGCGGCCAACCTCGTTACTCGCTAGATTGGATTGGCCAGGGTCCAGCCACCGGCCCAGTGGTCTTGACGAAAACTACAGCCACGAGGCAAGGTGACACTTCCTTAACTACGAATCTCACTGATTACGTACCACAATACCCTCACCCCCAAAGGGTGAATTCGAATTCCTTCGATATAACTCTGAAGCTATCTGGAATAATGATGTAGGACTTGGAACGTACAAGGTTATTATAAACCGTAGAAGTGATTTCACAAATGTACTGGATCTATAGCATTTGAAATGTAGTCAAAAAGCTTTACAGTCATATAGAAAAGCAAAAAATGTTTTGAAGCCGTGCTTCAAATTTCTGCCACAAGAGTGCAGACTTCAGCAGTCAATCAAGATGATTGAGAAACCAATGGATCGTTGTTGATGATCAGCAATTTATATCATGACCTCCACTCTTTCCCAACCTAACCCCATGTGAATTTTTTGTGAGGGGTTTTGGGAATGAATCATTGTTGAAGCGTGTTCTATCATCAAACCTGCCAGATCTGTGAGCTGGCATCGACACTGCTTTTTTCAACAGATTGAGAGGGACATGCGACACCAAGTGAGGCAATTATTATCGAATTTAGATCTGCGGAATCAGTATGGGAAACACATATAGAGTACTTGTAATTTGTCAAAAAGTTTTTCTGTATGACTGTAAAGATTTTTAACAGTGTGTGAAATAATTTATCAACAGCAAATTTGTGAAATCGGTCAGTAATTTATAATAACCCTGAAGTAGAGTACTAGATAATTAGACTACAGTTTTTTAAAGGCAGTCTCAATCACAAATGACGTAGCCTCTTTAGAGTCAAAGAAATATTATAATCTCTTAACGATGTGAATGCTTAATAATCATGTCTGTTTCAGTGAAGGAATGTCGATCCTGTTGTAATGGGGGGAACTAAGTTTTGTCATCTCCCTGGTAAACGTGGAACTTCGTAGCAGAAGTCTATTTTTTGTTTGTGAAATGTGTAGTTGGTGAGGTAAATTTGGGTACTCTCCCAGCATTCACTTACTTAGTTGTGGGAAACCGCCTTGAAACCACAGGCTACCCAGTTCTCAAGGTTTGAACCTGATGCCGTTGAACCCACCCTATCCAGTGTGATGACGCTTTGATGCTAGCATTCACACTAAAGAATCCAACCTTATCGATCGGTACAAACCTAAATACACTTTTTTGTGTGATAGCACGTACATTGAATGTTCAAAAACTCATGTGTCACGATATCGGAAATATATCGTTTGAGGAAAATTTCCAAAATGTTATAATCTAACTAGACCGTTTTTCTGTCCTTTAATAGAGCTAAGATGAAAGTTTCTTGCACTACTAACCGTATGACGTCGAGTATTCAGTAGCCCACTGTATAAGCCATTAATTTTATATATAAAAAGAAACGACTTCTGAACTCGATCGTATGGTCACGCTGATGAAACTGTTAATCGAATAGGAAAGCCAAGGACCACGACTAGATCGCCAGTACCGTGAAGAATTGAGAGAGTTGGAGACTTTAAACGAAAGGAATTCTCTCTTTTGAAATATTGATTTTATTTTCTTTCAATGTTTCTTCTCAAACGATCATCCCTTTCGTTAATAGCTTTTCTAACCGGCACTGTTTCATTTGATTATCGTATTTAGTAGGCATATCCATATTTAAAATACAAAACAAAATATAATAACACTAAAAATAAATTTATTTAAAAAAATAAAAACCACCTTCAAAAAAGACTTACACTAAAAAATTTAACAGAAATTTATTCCTTACTTAGAAGAAAATAAATTTAAATTGACACTATTTTGCATTACTTACTATTACTGAAATTTTAACTTTAATCAGTTTTGTTTTTTTTTTTTTTTTTTTTTTTTTTTTAGTTGGAGGCAGCCAAGGCAAGAAGAACAAACAAATGACAATACAAAGGAATTACAATAATATATTAGATTAAGCTTTTGCCGTATTATGCAGCTGACATTGTAATGCCAGAGATATGCATCGATCACCAACGAGGGCCAGCCATAGATTCAAATATCGTCTAATTTGTTTCGTTAAACTGTCTCCTGCAGGAGTAATTTTCACCTCACTATATGCTGTAAATTATTAGGAATTTTCATTTGAACCCCCTGTGTCGCCTCCAACAGCAAATAATGTGCAATAATTCGTTCCTCTCGATTGAAGGCTGCCCGCTGACAGCTGGTACCGACTCCACTGATTGATATGAAAATTTCAATAAGAGTAACGTAAAATATTGCCCATTTAGATTCATTTTCTTCTAAGCAATGTATAAACTTATTTTAAAATTATTCATATGTTTTGTTGAAGGCTGCTTATATACATATATCTTATTTTGTAAAAAAAAAAAAAAAAAAAAAAAAAAAAAAAAAAAAAAAAAAAAAAAAAAATTACGAGAATGATTCCTAGTGCTTTATCTTAATCATATAATTTGATTCATCTGATACCAAAGATACAACGTTAGCTAAACATTTAAATAAGGTTAACTTTCTAAGCCCTGCTACTTTTATTTAAAACATAATAATCTATAATAACAGCTAGAAAATTTGAAGTAAGTGTTAACTTTATATTCATCGATTGAAACCATGGTTTTACGTCAGCATCGGGTAGAATAGTGGTGTAAATAGAGAAAAATTCGAAATTAAAGTTACCAAACTGAAAAAAATTATTCATGAGCACATTTATTATGTTAATCTAATACTAAATGGATGGCTCTAAAGATACTAATATTTTCATTTCAACAACAACAAAAAATAGGATTCCAATTTTATACTTACATACTTCCAACAAAAATCACATAAATTAATGATATGGTGGAAACTATTTTTTGTGGGAGGGGAGTTGTAGGCGAGTTGTGGGGGTTAGGGACGTTGGGGGAATTGATATAAGTGACACCTAAAAAAACGGTTAGTATTTTTATGTGTCTAATAGGTCTTTGCCAACCGTTTCCGAAAATCTGTTTGTATGCGCCGGATCAAACTCTCGAGCAGATGTTACAGCAGAAGATGTGCAAAGGGAAATCGAGTTCCAGGCCAACTGTCTGTCATCTCGTTCAGAAGTCATGTGTGGAAGACCAAAGCGTGGCTAAACATAGATCTTGGTCTACCAAAACATGATGCGAGGCAAGTACATTGCGCTAACAACGCTTGACCTCCGTGTGATCTCATTCCACGGCAAACCAGTTTCCCGTTAGTCAACGATGTTACCCTCTCACACGAGGGTAATTGGTTATACTCTGGTGTGCTGCTGTGACCCAGTTCACAGGCAGCTATTGGCCGTTCGAACGTCCTCTCATTACAGTACTCAGGGCATACTAGATTCTCTGTTCCTCAGCGCTAGAAACGATTTACTTACGATTTCGTATATATTGCTATTATGAAAGTAACATCCCAAGCCAAATAGAACGCTTTTGTGGATTATTGAGGAAGGTATCAATATATATATTACAATCCTCGAAGTTACAAAAAAAATTAACTTGCTCTAGTTTCCATATTCCTCCTTTTATTCAAAATGATTTTCATTTTAGTGCACAAATAATTCATTGGATAAGATATAATCAATTAAAACTGCAGGAAAATGTATGTTATTCTATGATATCCGTTACTAATAAAAGAAAATATGCACATTGAAGATGTAAGGAACTTAAACAGGGTGCAACTGTCTGTTTATAAATTCGCTTACTGCTATCATATATTCCCTTTTTCCCCCTCTCACAGCAAAATACGAGTAGCGAAAAATGCAGACGGCTTTTAAATAATACGGCAGTGTAATTATTATTATTACTCTTTTTTTGTTTACATGTGGCTTTATGCCTAGACGACGTAGAGGTAATTAGAGTCGGGAAAGGACTGGGGGCAAGTAACGGGAAGAAATTCGGCCATAGCCTTTTGAAGCAACAACCAGGCCTTCGCCTCGATTGATTTGGGGAAACTATTGAAAACCCATATCCATATGGCGGGACGGGGATTGAAACCCGCGTCCCCCAGAATGGGAGGCCAGAGAGTTACTGCTCAACCACCACGGTCGGTTTGTAACTAAGTTTTCATATCGTCGTGTTTCATCTGCAAATTTTTTGAGTTTCGGTACATGATAGTAATTCGTTGTCTATAATTCTTCTCATAATGGTTTACTGATGTCTTTCAAGATGAGTTTCTGTGAAACTTTAAATTCTGAATTCTGTAATTATTTTGTCTGTTGATTCATTTTTTCTTTTTATTTAATTACGGCAGGAAGAAATTCAGGTCATTAGGGTAAGGACAGGATTGGGGGCAAGCAAGTGAAGCAATTAGCTACCTCATAACTTTTTATAGGAAACCTGCTAATATTCACCTGAAATGTTTTCTGAACACCATGGAAAACCGACACCTGGGTAAGCGAGTGTAGTTGACCTTCCGCTGCATTTACACAAAAATACCATTACTGTTCCACAGCAAGAAGAATAAATTTAAAATAAATACGTATGCCACTAGCTTTTTTGGGTTCCGTACATTCTGTTTTCTTGGAATAGGAGGAGTTTTTTTTGCGAGAAATCATAAAAAAGGGTAATTCCCTTTTATTTCGCATAAAACTAGTACCATCAGTCCTGTATAATTTAAAATGATGTTTAGCCTCATAGAAGTTCAAGAAAACTATTACAATATTTCTAGGCTTACGGTTTTCAAAATATAACAACAAGAGTGATTTTAATGAAAGTGATTTTTAAGAGCAATTTTCTAGACAAAAAAAAAGATCATATATACAATTTTTTACATAATTTGATGAATTTCAAGTAATAAATATGTATCGAAATTACTTAGAAATTTTTTAACATTTAATTAATTCCCTAGATATTATTACAATTTATGCATTGTATAATTAGTATGTAGCACATCAACATAATCGTAACTTGAAAGCTGTGGTATGCGTGCGTGACACGAACTTTCATGTTTTTTGTTTTCTAGTTTGCTAGTGCTGTCTGAATACCTCTTCAGAAGGATTCTGTCTTTTCCCTCGGAATGTAATACTAACACCTCGAAATATTGCGCCCAACTTTGCAGCAACATTCATGCTGGTGGAAGGCGTTGTGCGACGTAGCGATTCAAATACGTTCCAAATGAGGCGATGTCGCACCGGATACGGTCAAAGAATAGTACACTCTTTCACTGAATCCTCCACTCTGCTAACTCATACTTCTGTCCATTTTACATTTCAAGAATGTTAAAAGCCGTTGAAAGGATTCAAAAAAGTACCACAGACTATGTAATAAAAGGGCCGACAGCAGCTATTGAAAATCCTTTCAGATATGCTTCTAAAAATGGAAGGAGCTTAAGAAAAATCTATGTATAAAAACATAGTAACTGCAAAAAAAAAAAAAAAAACTATTTCCTGAATAAAATTAATTACTTACCATGTCAAGTTTCAAGGTTACTTTGTTTTAATCAGTGATACACTTTCTCGGCACTTAGATATCTTTTACACACCGTCCTATTTCCATGATATATTTCAACGAGTCACTAATAAACTAATATGTAGTTAGCTACTTCCTACTGTTAATGGGACTCGGATGTTTCAAATACGTATCGACGTCATCAAATAGCATCAAAAATCAGCAGTTACTTATTATTCCTTAACATTAGCCTTTATAGCTGCTTCATTAAAATCCCATTTACCATGGTCTCAAACAACAGTCTGTAGTGATATGTAAGCTACTGTTATGCTTTTGTTAGAAATTTCGAAACAAAATTATGGAAACTTAGATTTAATGTTTTCTTCCCAATGTGAAATGTCGTGGAATTGGAGCCACAGATATATTTAACTGTTTTAATGAGCTGGATCTGCTGCTCCGAAGAAAATATACGTAGAGTTTTTAGTGACTTGGTTTAAGACTGTTTTTTTGTTATTTCAGTTATATTTTTGTCTTCAAACCTGCTGTTTGTTCTTAGGTATGGAGATTATTTTTATAAGATCGTCTTTGAAACCCAGTGGTTAGTGTGAATGTTTTTAACTGACACCCCATTTTTAAAAAAAGAAAAAATTTGTGGAAATAAACATGGATGATCACAGGTTAATAAGTAACGTTGTTTAACTATTTAACCTTCTGAGAGCAAAAATAGCTCAGTTCTACCGTTATATTAATTTTGACATGCGTGCATTTGAGCCGAAGACCGCAGTTATAAAACTACAAAGCAAGTTTCGCACAGAAAATTTCGATTTAACCGTAGCACTAAAAACACTTTTTAAATTTCGTTAAGGTGGCACATCTAAGATCAATTTCAGAATTGAGATGCGATCTTAACTAAAGCCCCCCTATTCCATATAAACGCAGTCACCATTTTTTTTCGTCTGTTTAGTTACGAAATGTATAATGAAAAATTATTGTAACATCTTAAATTCATATTTCCTAGAGAAGCACAAATGTTTGAGAAAATACTATAGAGTAATTCCGTTCTTCAATCAAATTCAGTAGTTTTAATTAAAGAACATTAAATCAGGTTCCTGGCTACTTGTAGAATATGCCGTTATGCTGCCTAACGTTTCATCTTAAACTGCAGTACCTAAGATTAATAATTTATGCACAAATGTCTCACATTTACTCATCCGTTGTTCGAAATGCAGTATCTATTTCTTCTAGGTGATGATGTGTCCTGAACTAAACTGAAACAGAATATTTATTCACATTACGTTTCTCCTATTTCAGCTACAATATCGACCAATAAACAATCCAATTACCAAAACAGGAAAAACATATAAAAATAACAACGCTATTTTTTTTCATTTTATGGCTAAATATTTCTTTTATCGATTTGTTTTTAATTTTCTGCATTATAATACGAACTTGTATAATATCACAGCGTATTTATCGCACGCCACATTCTTATTCACAGGACTGTACCAAATGATCAGATTCTAAATTGATAGTTGTCTCTCTTTTCCCCGGAGATGTAGGTACTAATTTAGAATGGATATTGTACTTGGGGCCCTTTAGTTCCTTAAATCTGTAAACTAAATGAATTACAATTCTGTGACAGTTAGTGTAATGCTTACTTCATCACAAGTTCACTATAATTCTCGTTTTACATAGTCCGATTTTACAGCGAATAAACCATTAGCTCTCTACGACAAGTTTCGATACCAGGAATTCATCAACGAAGGCAAACTCCGCCCGCACGTTGCCTCACAGCCCCATTTTGGATATCAGTGGCTTTGCTCTACCTAGGAGGTTCTTTTGAAAACAGTCATTAATTTACCATACAGTGATGTGAAACACTGAAGCAACTCCTTTCGAAATATCACCACTATTAATTTATTACAGAATGACGTTGTGGTGTAATGGCGTAGCTGAAACAAAATTTAAGTCATGACTCGAGTACTTTTTAGTTTTACAGTAGCAGTGATGTGATTTCATCATACTGGAATCGAAGCGAATTACTTCACTGTTATTTAAATGTGTCAGTTGCGCAGGACAGAAGCTAAAAATGTTATACTTCAGGTAGGTACAAAGATAATCGCCATACCGCATGCTGCTAAAATATTTCTATATTATAAAGCTCGCGTGAATGTTACCAGATAACACTAGGCGCAATTTTAAGTTTTATACCCCCTAAAAAAGTAAAGCTGATAAGATTAAGCTAAGTGCCACAGATTTAAAATTAAAAACGTTTATCTCATGAAGGTTCAGCGTTTTATAGTATCTGCTGAAAGAAGTTTTTACCGGAGACTGAAACACTTCTTAAGTTACAAAATGGCGAATAGTGAAAGCAATCACAATGTTCGAAGGCATAACTTAAAAAGCAGATTTAAACCAAACGTTGTAAAACTATTGCTTTACATGGTTTATAAAATGATAATAACTAGGGTCATCACTATACCGTATTTTGACCAACCTAATGGATGCATCAAGATTTCGTAAAATTATTATATCTTAAAGCGGTCGCCACGATTGCATGGTGAACGCATTTGCATGTACTTAAACAGTCCTCTGTGATTTTGAGAATTCACAAGATCACAGGGAAATGTCACATAAAACATAGGCACATCTAAAGTATGCTGACACACACTTTTATTCTAACAGTTTATGGTTAACATTAATACGCCGATCACCAACCGAAATTTTATCCGAAGATTACAAGTCACTCCGAGTGGAAAGTTTAATTCAGAATACGTTTATTCAATCAGTAGTACAATTAGTTAATACCTGCACAACAATCACTAGTTCACTATCGCACATTACACGCTCTCCATTAATGTCTTTATACAGTTTTATATCACCTGGCTTGTCTGACGTTGCGGACACGCCAATATTTCTTTCCCGCATAATTCTTCTTAGCACAACACTTAGTCACAGAGCCACCATCACACAATTCACGCGTTACCTGTGCGAGAACTTAAACATTATTGACTAACAGCGAGTCTAGAACAATGAAGCACTTCTCGATCTGTCGACTGTCGATATATACACAGATACTCTTCTATAGTGGATTGCAAAGTGTCCATAAATGAATGACTATTTAGGGATGAAAAATGTGTTTGTAGAGTCACAGGTTATGCCCGGATAACCTTACCTGGCTGAAATACGGACGTAACCTGCATTCGACACTAATGGATCACTCTGCAAAATCTGAAGAATTTATGTTGAGTATAAAGAGACTAGGTTAGTATTATAGAGAGATTAATACACTAGCAAGGAGAGGCCACCAATTGTAAAACTTATATTGATTTCGTACTGTGCGTTGTAAAAGGTCATGGGCAGAGGTGTATCGTGGCAAAGCAGTAACATACGCTTCTTCGCCGGTGTCCAGAACATTGGCATTAAAATATTCGGTCCCCTTCAAACACTTTATACGTTACGGAGATTTCAAAGGCCACGTGATGCTGCGAGCAAGCTATCTGCCTCATAAGCCCGTCGTCACCAGACCGAATCTCGCTGCGAGTAACTTTTTTATTTGTTTATTTATATATTCAGATATGTATCAGATATTTATCCGACAATCAGTTTCAACAATTATGCATATAATACGTTTTTTAAATATATTTTGTTGTGGAAAAACCGATAGCGTCTCGTTTCGATCCTACCGTCCCGTAGTGAGGGAATGAACATCTTTCATGTAACTGTAACGGTGAACCAACGATATTTGTATTTCGTAACTGCCGCAGCAAATATTTTTGAAACAACATTTTCGAACAACATAATAAAGTTCAAAAGCATCTTCTTTTTACAACAAATGGTATTTAAAAAAACTTATTGTATATATAATTGTTCAAACTGTTTGCCCCGGAATTATTCGTATATAATTTGAATAAATAAAAAAAACTTGTCAGTAGCAAGATTCGATTTGCCGATGACGAGCTTATGAGGCAAGGATCTTGCTCGCTGCGTCACGCGCCCTTTTAACACACTGTAACGTAGAAAAACTTTGCAGGCAACTGAATATTTCAGTGGCGAATTTTATCGACAACGACGAAGAATCCCATGTTACATCTTTGCCACATTATTTCTCTGGCCATGAGATTTTTGAAAACACAGTATGAATCGAATCTTAATTTTACAGTTGGCGGCCCCCCCTTGTAAGAAACATAATCGAACAGTGTTTCAAGGGTCAAAGGTCATGAATCACGGCCTGATCAGACTGAAACACGAGATGTACTTGTATTTGACGCTAAGCGTCTGTTTTGAGATTTGTGCAGAGCTAGAAGTGAATTAGAAGCATCTACGGGGAGGACATCATTTGATCATAAATTACAATTTGATACCACGTTTCTTCAATCGTTAAGTTTTACTTGTATGTTTTTAGCTGAATGGACGTATTTAATGTAAAATGAAATCATGCTAAAGCAACTTTGATGCAAATATTCTGGCAATGCATTTTCTCGTAACGTCGGTTTTGTTGTAGCATCTCCGGTCGCTGTTAGTTAATGAGTGTCGGGTGGTTTGTGACGTCAGCGTTAGATGACGTCAACTTACATGATAATATGAATTTAGAAAAGATCTTTACGCACATGGTTCGCTCTGCTAAATTTGAAGAAGTTCCGTTTAGTTTAACGGAATTTATATCGTGATTTTGAACATACTGCTTGCAGCAACGGTAAATAGTTGAACAGATGTACAGTACAGCCAACCAGTTGCATCGATAATTCTAATAGTCTTTACCGGTTTCGACCAACATAAGCTGGTCTTCTTCAGAAGCACCTACTATCATGCTATAAAAGAGAGTAAAAACTCTTGTCATTTTCAAGGTATAATCCCTTATGTCATGTTAAAATCAAGATAAAAACCATCAAAATACAAAATTTACCGTACCTAGTGGGCGGAGATGAACATGTGCTTGTACCAAGCACACTGCGTCAACTGACTAATCTGTTGTAAACATTCTACTAGGAAGACTTTATAGGAGGCGCTACATGCGGCGCATTCACGCAAACAAGGATCGATTTCGTGAACTTAACTATCGATAATTAGAATAAGATTTAAAATCGAATACATTGTGTTAGACTTGGTAACAAGTACATGTTTTACATAACTATATAATATTTTATATCGCTTAAATGTAACAACAAGCCATTTTTATAGGTTTTCTGAGGAGAATAACATCGATTTCTTGTTAATAAGTATAGGTTTGAAGCCTTCAAAGAAACGTCTGTTCGCGAGTTGCAACTGATCGTTTAACATATTATTGTCATTTTTTTGTAAATGTTTAAAAATTTCTAGTTCTTCATATAAGTCCATTTTACGTCCTTTGACCTCTTTATGCAAAATTATGGTGTCTTTTAAAGCTCTGGGGACATGGTTTGTCTTGTGTAAGTGTTCAGCGAATGTAGAGTTACGTATGTTGTTGCCACTCTTACTTAATAAATGCTCTTTGTATCTCGTTTTAACTGCTCTGCCTGTTTGCCCTATATAATATTTGGAACAATTATTGCAACTAATTTTATAGATTCCAGAATTAGAGAATGGGTCGTCAACTGTCTTGAGATTGTGTATAACGTTTTTCTTTAAAGAATTGTTCGCGGCAAATGTTATTTTGCAGTCATATTTCTTCTCTAGTAAGCGCTTTATTCTATATGATACGTTCCCTAAAAAGGGGATCGAAATGAACTTACTGTGTTCTTCTTTACTAAGGAGAGATTTATTTGTTTGTAATGTAGAGCAATTTTTCATAGTTTTTTTACTAACAAAAGCATCTACTAAATGTGGATCGTATCCATTATTAACCGCAATTGTTTTTATTATATTTATTTCTTTAAGTAGGTCGTTATGCGACAGAGGAGTTGTCAGCGCTCGATTAATAGCGGAACGGAAAAATGCTACTTTATGGGATTGTGGATGATTTGAATCAGCAGGGATGATATTATCTGAATACGTGGGTTTACGATATATGTCGAAGTTAATGTAGCTGTCTGCTATTGACAATTTAAGGTCCAGGAAATTCAGCTCAGATTTTTTATTTTGGACTTCTTTAGTGAACCAAATCGTTTCATGAAAACCGTTGAATGTGTCGTATAACATTTCTAATTCATGATCATCGCCATCGAATATGATAATTATGTCATCAACATATCGAGCATAAAATCTTATATTATTAAGTAATTCTGAATGGGAATTAAAAAAAAAAATTAATTTCTAATGCATTGATAAAAATATCTGCTAGGATACCAGCTAGGGGGTTACCCATTGCTAAGCCGCGTGACTGCATATAAAATTTCTCGTTAAAGGTAAAGTAGTTGTATCTTAGTAACGTATGTAAATTTTTTTTTTTTTTTTTTTTTTTTTTTTTTTTTTTTTTTTTTTTATTAGTTCTACTCTTTGTTCATCGGTCAATTTCTTGTGTTTTATCAAGTTTTCTTCGACGATCTTTATGGTTGCATCAATGGGTACATTTGTGTATAAGCTAATTATATCGAATGAGATTAGTCTACTCGATGGTGTGCATTTGATGGATTTTATATTATTAACTAACTCAGCGCTATTTTTAACCGAGTAGTTGTTTTCAAATACGAAACATTCTTTAATTTTACGGTGGAGGCATTTGGCAAGTAAATGGTGCGCACTTCCTATTCCATTGACTATGGGGCGAATTGGGTGATCTTTTTTATGTATTTTGAATTGACTTCGTAGAACAGGGGGTTTCGGGTTCATATTAACGAGCCATTTCTTCTGAAATTTCCTGAACAAGTGTTCTGTGTTGGCCAAGCTTTCCCGAATTTCTTTTTGTAGGTCTGCGGTGGGGTCGTGACTTATCTCTACGATGTTATTTTCCTCAAAAAATTTTACAGTTTTGTTCACATATTCATCTGTATACGCGACAATTATTGTATTACCTTTATCGGCTTTGGTTATTAAAGCTTTGTTTTCGCTTAGTTTACGATTGATAGTTCTAACTACTTTCTGCTCTTTATCATAAAAATGACAATAATATGTTAAACGATCAGTTGCAACTCGCGAACAGACGTTTCTTTGAAGGCTTCAAACCTATACTTATTAACAAGAAATCGATGTTATTCTCCTCAGAAAACCTATCAAAAAATGGCTTGTTGTTACATTTAAGCGATATAAAATATTATATAGTTATGTAAAACATGTACTTGTTACCAAGTCTAACACAATGTATTCGATTTTAAATCTTATTCTAATTATCGATAGTTAAGTTCACGAAATCGATCCTTGTTTGCGTGAATGCGCCGCATGTAGCGCCTCCTATAAAGTCTTCCTAGTAGAATGTTTACAACAGATTAGTCAGTTGACGCAGTGTGCTTGGTACAAGCACATGTTCATCTCCGCCCACTAGGTACGGTAAATTTTGTATTTTGATGGTTTTTATCTTGATTTTAACATGACATAAGGGATTATACCTTGAAAATGACAAGAGTTTTTACTCTCTTTTATAGCATGATAGTAGGTGCTTCTGAAGAAGACCAGCTTATGTTGGTCGAAACCGGTAAAGACTATTAGAATTATCGATGCAACTGGTTGGCTGTACTGTACATCTGTTCATTTATATCGTGCGTAAATATTGACACCACCCTCATCGCATTAATTACATCATTTACCACAAATGTAACAGAGATGGGTGAGAATTCTTGGTTACTCGCAAAATAGTTATTTAAAAATAGATTATGGTTATCGAAGAAATAATTGTTATACACTATTTCCGTTTGTTCCTCTTATCAACACAACTGCCTTCACACTCCTATAATTCTGTGCCCCCTCCCACATTCCCCCCTCCCCAAGTCTCATAGATCGGACCATCAGGGTATGCAATAAACACGTAGGTCGTATAGCTAATAATCCACGTACAACCACTAACTCATACCTATCGTGATGGTGAGGTAAACATCGATAACATAGATCGGTTGTTCCAGTACAGTCTGCTGCATAAGCGTATACAATTCTGTGTTTTGTCTTGCCACTAACTCAGTTCTGTACAAAAGAAGAATTTAGATTACATATCGAAACATTAATGAACGTTTCTTTATGTAGAAAATATGATCACCCAGCTTAGATGATAGTAAAACTGTGGTCCGCGATGGGTCTGATTGTGCGATGTTTAACAGTATCAAAACTGAAAATAAGTCTCTATTTTCAGCAATCGGTTTTACTTTGCATTTTCAGTATAAAAGTTTGGAAAACGATATATTCCACAGTCTCAAAGTTATTACGGAGCAGTACGGATCCAAACGATCATCAAATGTCGTCATTAATAAAAAAATTATGCAATTATTAGAATCATTTAAAGAATATTTGATTGAAGGAAATCATAATTTTTTAAAATGTTACACGTTTGTATTTTTTACTATTTGTTCGTCAAATATAATCTTCGCGGTTTCGCTACCGGATTTTGTCTATGAAAGACGAGCTTTCGGTGGCGCACTCTGCCTCCATCTTCATGTCTGATTATTAGAGCTAAAAATGACTTCTGAGAACGCCACCGAAAGCTCGTCTTTCATAGACACAATCCGGTAGCGAAACCGCGAAGATTATATTTCAGCGACGACGCTGGGAAAGCCTTTATCGGATGTTATATTTATGAATGTTCAATGTAAACTAATGACAGAGGATTAGTACTTGGTTAAAATTTTAAATAATATTTAATTCTTGCTATACAAAACCAATCTTGCTTTTATAGCTCATTGACGATATGGTCATGGGAGCCGGGATAAAATGGAGGTTAATGGACGGGAAGGAATTCGGGCATGACATTTCTAAAGAACCATCCTAGCATTCGCCTTGAGAGATTTTGGGTAACCATGGAAAACCGTAATCAGAATAACTGGACGGGAATCCTTCCCAATTCGAGACCCGAGCGTTACCGCTCACCAAGCTGAGTTGGTTACATCTTTTATTTAAGGCAAGGTGTTACGAACAAAAATTTTATTTCGTAATCGCAGTTATGCCTAGCTACCTCCTGAAGCAAAGATGTTCAATAAGTGAAGTAGATAATGCTGGTGACGCTCCTTATCTGCTACCGAGCGTATAGTGAGCCAACAGTTGTTGAATATTAAGGAAAAGCGATTTTTAGCAAGGGAACGTTGTGGGCGTTGTGAATGTTTAGAGCTCTTTTAAATTAAATAATCCTTTGTGGAGAGCGATGTGCCCCTGTTACATATCCTCCAGATTTTCTACTCGTCTCCTTCATTAACAGCAGAAATAGAAGCGGAAGTTTCAACCAGTTATGAATATCGTTAACATCTAGTGGAAAACCAATTAAAGAAAATAAAGGAAATGAAACAAAAGCAGGACAAAACAGGCTTTTAAGTTTCACAGAAAAAGATTTCCTACTGAAAAACAGCAATTATCTTGATACATTTAAGGTGCCTTTTATTTTAAGGTGGTAATACAACTAACTGAATTCTTTTTGTGGCTCCACAGTATTTCAAATTATGGTGTTTCAGTAATTTTTTAATCTGTTTGGTCGCACCACAGCAAGACACATTTATGGTGGTTAACGTATAAATTTGGTCCTTCCCTGTAGCACCCAACAGCAGGGAAATTTTAACTTTGTGGTAAATGCAATATATTTGATGTCTTAGTAGGTAATGAGGTGTTTTTAAGGATATAACATAATAATTTGTACTTATACATCAATGATTCCAAAATGTCAACCTTTATCAAAAACATCGGGCAACACGAGTGCGATCCTATATTACCATGTCCTGCCAAGGAAACGATAATCATAACTTTCTGAAAACTGCATATATTTCTTTTGTCTCTTAGTGCACAAACTGGAACGAACTTCCATGTGTCACAGTTGTTTGGATTGGATGAAGGAAATTTTTGTCCAAAATTGAGAGAAAATAAATTTGACCTGTGATTAAATGTACTTGCAAGAAAAAGAAGTTACCACAGTACTTCCCCGAGGATATGCTGTCAACTTGATGGTGTAGTGCCCCTGGCTAAGGCACAGTAATAAATGGGGTATTACAATTTTAATGGTGGAGAATAAGCCGTACAGATGATTCATATGGATTATACTTCAAAGGAATGTGGAGAGGGTATATTAATTTGTGATTACAGACAGAATTTTAGCAGATCGGCATATTGAGAAAATATCAGGCATGTGCGAGAAAGACTTCACTCGTTGTATACCGAAACTGTTTAAAAGGCACTGACGAGGTTGATATTTGAGGAAAACTAGCCCACTTTGAAGCAAATACTATTTATAATTACCGAAGAGAGCTAAGACGTTGGCCCAAGTCAAAGAAAATGTAAATGCAGTAGTAGCACGGAAATTTATTTCACCTGAAATCATTTGTTAATTAATGATGAAGGTCAGCTCTTGCCTTTCACATAGTATTCCCCTTACTTTATCTTCCTCCTTTATGATAAGTTCGAACCAATCATTCTCAACTGCGGTAGATTGTCTCCAGTGACATGAGGTTTCATCAATCTATTTCACATCCTTCAAAAGATTAATTACAGTTAACTGAGGTTCTGTCCTTGTCGGGCACGATATTAATTTTTTTTATAGTAAATAAACCTTCGTTCGCGTATATTTAATACAATTGGACATAACATAGAAGCGACAACAAATTTAAATCTGCAAAGAACACTACAGAAATTTAATTCCGGCAACACATTTTTCATACTCCTATGTTATTATCACACCGAGCATCAAACATGTTAAAAATAATGTAATTTCCTGACTGTATCTGTGAACTACGTGATTTTATGTACTGTACACCATTGCGTTGATTATATTTGCGTAAAAGTGGTTATTGATAATTACAACATACAAGGCATGAAAAGACAGGGAAAATCGGGAATATGCCGTAATTATCTATTTAGCTTTTCTGATATTAATTCCTACATCTTTAAAAAAAAGTTCGAAATTATCCCCAATCAGTGAATAGTTCAGTTTTAACAAGATCTACTAGCAGTTATACAAATAAAACGTAATCAAATCACAAACTGTAAATGAACCATTATGCATGAAATTTTACGTTAATATGAAAAGGCTAAGCAATTGCCAACGCGATGGACCCTACACAGTAAAATCGTTTTGTTTTTGTTTTAATCGGATGAACATTATATTTTAGGGTAATATGACGACGTCGGAGATTTAAGCTCTGTACAGTAGTTACAAACATTAAATTTCTCTCTAAATAATGATTTGATATTGAAAAAGAAATTCGTCAGCGATTCTGTACTTAATGTCATAATAATTGTTACAAGATGTTTCCTTTTATTGCTGGATTGAGTGCAGGTACTGACATGGTGAATACTTCCGGCTCAAAGTTAAGGATCAATTTTTAGATTGGATGAAAAAAAAATATTTTAAAATCTTGGTGAGATTTGAAAATTCAGCTTTAATTGATTATTTCTGTACACAACAACAAGACGTAAGCATTGCGAGTTGTGGAAGATGTCAATCCCGAGGCTATCCAAGCTTGCCACTCCAGACGTCACCGACACGCCATTAAGACGTTGTGGCATAATACCGCTATCCAATTAGCCCTACAGACATTTGCATTCCGCTCTCAGCAGCGGCAGCGGCTGGTTACGACGTTGGAGTGAGCGCTCTGTAGGAAGGTCGCGTGCTGTCCGGCAGTATCGACTGCCCCTAAGAGCAGCTCGCCCGGAATGCACAATCCCCCGAGGCCGCTTCACACCGCCGCACCAACCACTCATCCGGTCAGTCAGAGTGAGCTAAGGATCGCATTCGCCCACTGCGCACTCGGTTAAACATTCACAATGACAGTCTGTGATGAAACAAGAACGTCTCGCAGCAAATTTTGCGTACATTTGAGGATTAAAGTAGGTTTTATTTTTATTATTATTATTCTCCACTTTAATCCAGGCAGTACACTATATTATTTTAACAAGAGCATCTTCTCTGAATATTATAATCATAATTTTCAAGCTTCTACCAACGTGGTATTTCTGTTTTACGCTAGCAGTCTTGTTGCCATCCGTGAAGAGTCATCCAGGGGACATGATTGAATATTTTTGTGTTAGTAGTAGATTTTTTAATCAGTAGAAATATTCATGGATTTATTTCATTAATGATATTTTCCTGTTAACTATTGACCGAAGTTATAACGTCTTATTACAATCAATTTAATTTCATATAGAATCTCTTCTGTAATCTATAGAAAGGCACAGAATACTTCTTTTTGGACACTGAGATGCTACATGTTTCTTACTGTATTCTAAACATGTTACTGTCTTGTTGAATTCTAAAACGATTTGCCCAGGTAATGTTATAGTTTCATCTAGAGTCTCTTCTTCAACCAATACAAACAATAACAGAATACAAATATATTTCTCTCGGGGTTCCAGCCGTGTTAAGATGTCACATTTGTGGGACGTTTCGAAGGCGTCCTTCTCTGTCTTCATTCTCAACCAATGACATTTGGTTGAGAATGAAGGCAGAGAAGGACTCCTTCGAAACGTCCCACAAATGTGACATCTTAACACGGCTGGAAGCCCGGGAGAAATATATTAATATTCAACGCCGTGAAAAATTACGATCGTAAATAAAAAAAATACTTTTATGTGATCTTACAAAGCGAATTTCACTTTGAAAACAAAACGAAGTCTTTTATACCTAAAATCAGATTAATATATGAGTTGAATGAAAAACAGTTACATGTTCTTGACTCAAAATTGTTTGTTTCGAAATGAGGTTCTAGGAATAATTGGCGGATATAGTAAACAAGTGACCATATAACTGTGAAACACACACAAAAAAAAGAGATTCTGAGAGGTAACAGATATGACATTACTACAGACCGTATTGAATGTTGTCACACGATGAGAAATTTAAAAATTTCGGCAAAATACAGACGAAATTCGTATCTAGAAATTCTTATCCCATTTGTAATACTTACATATATAAAACCACACATTTTCTAGATTCAGATATTACGTGGACACTAAAATGAGGCTTAACCGATCATGCGTGAAAAGCAATTAATTCAAATGCCTTAAATCGTTTCTGGCAGATGTCTCTGCTCGGGAGCTGAATACGTAGTGTTGTCTCCTAATTAATTTTTACTTTGTAACAATATTGAATCACCAATTTATTTCAGCTCACTGCAGCAAAAAGTACTTATCTTGTGCTTATTTAATTTCAGAAATATTAAATTCATCCTTACCACTACAACATAAAGGAATCAACAATTGCAGACTGAGTTCTAAATCAAGTTACAGAATATTCATTCAAGAATTAAAATTTGACTAAAGTGGTATTTTTTAATACAAATGTGTTGCAGCTAACAATATTCAGTTACCGGTACTGGTTCTTTTATTCTTCAACGGAAGATTCTCAAGCAAGTGATATCTAAAATCATGCTCTCAAATATTATATTTGCTAAACTCATATCGCGTTAATGGCGTAACCACATCGAAAAACGTTCTCACTAGCACATATTAGTTATATTAAAAATACATGAGAACATCTTAACAGTGTGTCTGTTTCCTGTAATGAATATGGCAGATACAAATTTCAATCTTCACCACTTGTCCCATTGTATCCAGCAGCCGTTACTTGTTCCAGTTTGTCATCGGTCATGTGTAGTTCTAATTAAAATTAGTTGCTTGGCCCATATAATTGTAGTAGGCATAAGTATTAAATATGTTTAGTAATTGACGGTGTAAATGAGTATATTAATTTGGGTTACTGGTGTTGTCCCTGAAGATAAATATCTTTTTTTAAAAAAATAGAACAAACTCTGAACTGAGTTCTCGCCCAAGAAGACAAACTTGTTGACGTATTATATAAGATGAATGCGAGATTCATTTAATCCTTCACTCTAACGGTCATACGCTTCGAAAAATGTTTTGTTTTACTGTAATAAAATTTTACAAATTCCGGTTCAACACTAATAATGATACACTTATTTAATAATAATTTTAAAAAATCATTATTTTTTCCATTGCTTCATTCACAAGAATAAACAATTCACGCGAAAGAACATTTGTTTAATTAACTCATAAAAATATTATTTATGAAAATAAAACACATTCGACAATACTTCCAGGTAGTTATTGTTGCGTTGCGTTCCCTTCTCTTCCTTTGCCTTTGTCGGGTAACAATTTTGAATGTTGCATGATTTCACCACATCCATTGCTTGCAATGCGTCACTAGCTTTCATGACTATTTTTCAGGTCAGTGGTGTGCGTAAAGAATTTTCACTTAAAACCAGCTTGCGGCTAGACTACAATTATTGTTGAATATCCGAAAGAAATTTCTGAAACCAGACAACTTATCGCGATACATGAAAGTGTTTGTGTATCCTGTTCTCAGTCGACACTTCAGAATTTTACAATGTGATAAAGTTGTTTGATACTATATTGTTATCGAAGTGTTCTTTCTCCCTCATCACAAATTTAATTCTATTACAGATGTTTCCATTCTGTGGTCTGCAGAATGTATTGATTCGGAAGTTGTAGTAACACTGTCCTCCTTCCGTACCGCAACTGGGTGAGTAGGCCCAACCGAAAATGATAACGCTAATTACTGGTGTTCCAACTCAAAGGAAGAGTGTTAATGCGCTGGGCGGTTATCTGCCGGATATGTTACGCATGAAAACATTATTTCAGAGATAGTATGGAAACTGGCGTGGTATATTGTAAGCTATTATATTACACAATCTGATTAAAACACACAACTGAGTGCAAAATTTTAAACCCTTAATATCTATTAGCAAAGGTTGCACTAAATCCAGACAGATTCTCTTATCAGCATACAAAACATTCCCTATAAGGAGCAGGGAATTTCTTTCAGGCTTATAGGAACAGTGTAGTTGTTAAAAAGTTATGTGACCAATCAACGTCGTTATCACTTACGCATACTTACCAACGTTATTTACTTTAATTTATTTTAACTGCGGTGGAGTACACGCTCCGGTGGCAATTTACAACATACTACCCCTTTTTTTTTTTTTTTTTTTTTTTTTTTTTTTTTTTTTTTTTTTTTTTTTTTTTGTAACCACCTAATTTTGCTCTCTATGAATTTTAATTTTAAATTCTTTCAAGGTTTTTGATAAATTATTCATCACTTCCGTGCTAATTTATTCCAATCCCTAACTCCCATGCCTACGAAAGTAAATTTTCCCACAACTTTATGCGAATTTGTAGAATTATTTTTTGGTTACAGACGAAAAAATTAGATCTAATTCATTTTATCCCACTGTATAGCTCATCTAACTCGAACTTTCTCGTTCCATATTGCATTCCAAAGGCTAAACCGAGTTCGGTGTTAGAATGGGAACCGGTGTAGCCTGGCATTCGGTAGGACATGGGTTGGATACTTGGTCGAGTCCTGTAGACTTCTGTTTTCCTAATATTTCCAGAGATTATTTCAGGCGAATGCCCGGATGTTTTCTGGAAACGGTCGTAAATAAATTTCTTCCCGTTCAGTACCTCCAGTCCTCTCTGAAAAGCTCTAACAAAACGAAAAGAAACTATAACTTATGCTTCACATTTAGAAATAAAAATCAACTGTAATCTGAATCATCAAGAGAAACACTAATTCATCAAATTAAAACAAAAATCATTGTATATTGAACAATAACAATAACTGAACAACAGATATGACAAAGTTGATTAATTTAAAGTACGTTGGAACAGTTCTTTCATTCGGATTCCATTAAAAACAGCAGGTAACCATAGCAGAGTGGCATTACATAATTACGTGGCTATTTGAAAATCTGTGACACCGTTCTCGAGGCGGTACGTCATTCGTTTGCTTAACCCCATGTTGATAAGATGGGAGATAGGATGGCATCCTTCGTCGAAATATGGCGCAGGGTCCTGTCCACATCTTGTCTCTTTACATTCGCCTGGCTCCATTTCACGGCCTGATCCAACCTGACGAGACCCAGGATATAGGATAAGTCTTGATGTAGCCTGTGGTTTCAGCCACTGGGATTGTTCCAAGGCAGGGACTAGACACTACACAGGCTGAAACAACAGTGAGCTTCCTCGGCAGATAATGAGTTTTCTGGTATGAATGGAATCTGAGCTAGAATCCTGTGTTTATTTTTACGTCTTACATCTGTATTTTTTGGTATCTATACGGCATCTAGAGATTTTAATGATAACGTTGGACACTTAATGAGGTTGAGCTATCTCCTAAAGCATTATCGGTAAAAGGTATCTCAGGATCCTAATATGTAAACATACTTTAAAAACACTAATTTAGAATGAACATTAATGGATTAATCGCATGCAGCTATACCCCATATCATATATTACGGCCCAAAAATGAAGCGAATTTTCAGGTCGCTATCTACCAGTTCCAGTACACACTCTAATTATTGGCACATAGACAGTAATGTTTTTTCATCATTTTTAGTATCAATTACTATAAGACGGATCTTCCCCTGAAACATCGATGGCTGCTGGAGAGCTGTCTCCAGGAATGTAAAGCCATTTAATATCTGTCACACACATCACGTTGACTGTTATTTCGCCGTTTATATGATTCCATATCTCAAAGGACCACTGCGTTGACTATCTGTCACAGGTCTCTTGCTTTTCGACGCAATACTTTGCTGACTATTTATTTCTACATGTTATGCATTCGTTGACCAAAACTGATCATCGTCTTTAATATTATACTCTGGGAAGTCCTATCGAAATATAGCTAAAAAACGAAAAAAAAACAACATCTACCCCCGTCTTTTTAGACATCTTCAAGTAGAGAATATGTTTATTTCTTCATTCTTATCACTGAAAAGTAAGGAGCATAAAGCAGTAATGTTTTAAAATATTTCTGTTATCGGGCCTGTATCATACACCATAATAATGAAGAACTTTTGTTTCAGACGGACGATATCTCATATTTAAGTGAGAGAAACTAGTACTAATTTCAAATAATATAGTTTGTAAACTGCGTGAGAAACAAACCAAAGTTTTTTTTTTTTTTCACTGCAATTTTGCCAAATTTTGAAACTTTATATTGGAGATATTCTTAATTCCTTGTTGAACGAATTTAAATGGACTCTGTAAATAGCATCTAACCTTACATTAAAACTATGGCCAGCCATACGTCTGTATATTTCAGATAGTTTAGAAAAATGAGTTGTGGTTACTATTAACAATAAACAGAGAAAGTATCAACTGTTTTATAAATTTGTCTGCCTGCGTTTCGATGAACGTGCTTCACGCTAAAACTACTGGTCCAATTTGACGGGATTTTGTTTAACGTACAGCCCTTGGTCTCAGGGCAAAATGACATGTTACATTTTGATGTGACGTTGAAAAATTCAGAAATTAAAAAAAAAGAAGTATCAGTCTTTCGTTGGTCGTGAATCACACAAAACTTGGGTCGGATCGTGATGGTGTTTCTTTTAATGTACAACCCATGTTCCTGCAAGTAAACCGAGCTGTCAACATTCTGGCCTCGCATTCAGGAGGACGCGGGTTCGAATCGCCGTCCGGGTATCGAGATTTGGGTTTTACATGCTTGCCGAAATGCTTCATTCAAAAAGGCAAAAAAAAAAAATACTTTATGTAAAATACGATGTGTTTAATTTAAAAACAAATTCCAAAATTGGAAATTTTTCGCTTAGTATTAGCCAAGCAAAAACTACTGGGTGAATTTTGACGGAGTTTCAAATAATGTGTAGCTTGTGACCCAGCAGCTAAAATACTGTAAGTTTCGTTTTGACGCGATGTCGTTCATATTATATGTTCGGTTTTTGATTGGGTTTTAACGTACATCTCATATTATTTTGATATGTCGTCGAAAACCTGAGGAATTAAAATTAAAGTGTTCACAAATTACTATCTATTTAAAGGTAAAGTAAATATTGTTATCAAAATATTTATCAATTTAAATGTATTTCAGTGGCGCTATATTAAATGAATAGAACATTCACCTGCAATCTAACATACTACTAGGATATATCTGTAGGCGTACAAAATCCTACCTGCGAGAAGTACGACTTGAAATTGACCAATTTAATTCTCTTATTTCTTGTTATTTTATTATCTTTTTAAAAAATAATCTTATTCATCTTTGGGGAGCAATCCATAGTTGTTACTATTGGTTAGAAATTAATAACATACTTCAATCCATGGTCTTTCTTTTTGGAATCTCAAATAACACATAAAAGTTTATTCAATTTAAACTACTCTCTACCGAAGACGAGATCGAAACGGCAACAATTCGAGATAGAGATTGGCTCACCAGATAGATCATAATGAGAATCTACGAATGGAGTCAGTTGAGGGAACGACAAAATCCGGACCTGGTTTACGGAGTTCCTGGGTTCAATCCCATGTCCGAACATTCATATTTTGATTTTCTATAGCTTCCTGAAATAACTCCCAGTGAATACGGAGACAATTATTTAATACAGGTCTTGTCAGATAATCTTCCCGTTTCTTGTCCAGATCTTCTCTCTGCTGTACCGACTTTTACGTCGAATAACCTTAAAGCCACAAATAACCCTCCCTCCTTATCAATGAACAATCGTTGTTACTCACCACGTTCCAGTCCACGAAGACGTCTAATTTCATATATATGTTAGTTATATTTTCGTATACTTTTGCTGAAGAAATAATTCTGCTTTCTTCAAGTCACGACGTAAAAGGCTTCTTATTTGATCACCTTAAATTCACTTTGTGTGGATTACAGATACCATCAGGGTGAAGTATACTGCGTTCCTCAGGAACAACTTGTAGACCGAGGCGTATCCGAGAGCAGACATAGCGTGTTCTCATGCTGCTGGGGTCGTATAGATGCTTGAGGCTCTTTCTGGTCACGCAACAGTAACATGCCCCTGACTACTCCGCAAAAAAGTCTGAATCGATTTTAATCTGTGTTTGGTTTTATTGCACAGGCTTAGCTGATTCCAAGAGGCGGTGCCTCGTTGAATACGACTTGTAAGCTCTTAATGTCTGTAATTTCAGCTGCCCGGAGATATTATCGAATCGACCTCGGCGCATTAACAGCGCCTGTTTAATGGTTCTTATCTAAGCTATTTCATTACGCTGTGAAGTGGGTTGCATGTTACAGGATTACTTTGACGTGACGTCCATTACAGTAACTGTAACATATTAGCATACTACATTTCCATTGCACTTTAATGTTAAAATCTTCAAATAATATGCTTTTTTGTTGTTTTCAGGTATGTATGGTCTGCACCATTGCTGTGATGTGCTTCTCTTTGCCATCCATTGCATTAAAGGCGAATAAATTCAGACTCACGGTAAGATAAAATAGTTAATATTTCTTGAATAATCCCTATAAGATGAACGTGAAGTACACCTGTAGATATAAAGATCGACACTGGATATTCATATTCGTTATATGATCATTAAAACCCTCTCATTGGACTTATGTGGAACCACTTTCGTCGAAGTGAGTTTAACGATGTTGCTTGCATTTTACCCTCGCAATGGCTACGCCATGCACTAAACACATTTAGTCCAGTGATTACAAAGTCGTAAGAAACTGGATACTTTAGTTCGTTATCTGTCAATGAGTAGTGTTGAAAAAAGTATGTTTTACTGAATACGTTGCGCGATGGCGTGGAGCATGCAATTATATTTATCGTTATGTATGTTAACAACAATGCTAATCACAGTAACGCAACTGGACGAAAGTAAAGTATGAGCATTGAGCACAGTGAAGGATGGCAGGAGGATAAAACATGTCGTGCCATGAGGTTTTTAAATTTTTAATAACGATGAATTGAGTTGTACGTAGGTTAGTGTGTTTAGGCGGAAAAAATTAAAAGATAATGTGAATGAAAACTCCCGTCGTAATAAAATTCTCGAACTAAGTTAGCATTTTAATAGACGGAGAAGTATTTTGTACAACGATTTCGCTATCGAGTGACCAAGTTTCTAATTTCAGTGCCATAATATTCATCTAAAGTTAACGTCGGCAAAAAACGCAAAAACTGTTAAAAATATTCAGGTACAGGAAGTCTCTCAAACAGTGTCTCAAAGGTAAGCTTTATCTGCTGACATATATTTGAAACGGGATTAAATTTATGTTAATAGATACATTAACTCTAGTTGATGTGCCGGTGGCTTTTCCATTATTGCGTCTTTAGCAATCTTACACACAAGATCACAGAAACATTAGAGTTATATAATTCTTTCCGTAAAGAAATCGGGGCTTTCAGTAGAGGAGAAAGCGTAGATGGTAATGAGAAATTCCAGACACCGGTTTCCTGTATTAGCCTTTACCATGGTTTCGTGGCGAAACTGAAATTTTAAACATGAAGCAGAGAAAAATAAAATGCCTCCGGTTAAAAATAATTCGCCTTTCTCATTTCCGTCGAATAGCGCCGTACGCTTTCTGCAATAACCATTTGTCAGAACAACTGGCAAGGAAACGACGTTTTGCTGATACAACGAGACGAAGGACGTGACCAATATTTTCTACGAAACAGTTCGAGGTGTACTATCTATACATATAACGAAATCAGTGTATATATGGTCCAGAAAAACTGAAACACTGCTGACCAGGATTCGATATATTTTCAACGTTTTAAAGCTCAATCTCATACTTGAATTTTTTGGCATGCCTCCGGTTAAAAATAATTCGCCTTTCTCATTTCCGTCGAATAGCGCCGTACGCTTTCCGCAATAACCAGTCGTTAGAACAACTGGCAAGGAAACGACGTTTTTCTGATACAACGAGACGAAGGACGTGACCAATATTTTCTACGAAACAGTTCGAGGTGTACTATCTATACATATAACGAAATCAGTGTATATATGGTCCAGAAAATCTGAAACACTGCTGACCAGGATTCGATATAGTTTCAACGTTTTAAAGCTCAATCTCATACTTGAATTATTTGGCATACGTCGTGTCTATAAATTACATGAAGCCAGAAGAGTAAGTAAAATTCGGAACGTATCGCGAGAAACATCAAAGATGTAAGACCAACTTCGTAAAAAAAAAAAAAAAAAAAAAAAAAAAAAAAAAAAAAAAAATAAATAAATATAACAGTAAAAGCTTATATTCTGACATAGGAAATTTGAAAGATTAAGCTAAGTTCTTCTGACATCGGAGCAGGAAATGAAAATGTGTATGTAATATAATTTTTAGCGTCATCTATCACTCATTTCTGTAAGGTCAAAATGAAACGTCTACAATGCGGACATGGAAATAGTATACCTCACGTTTATTGTCCTAATGGTTTCCGTCACTGTAATTTTTTTAATGGATAAACGAGGGTTAAAAAATGTAAGATCGTCTCTGACACTCAGAAGGCACACCTTTGACCTCGAACGCTCGAACATGCTTAGAATAACAAGCGATCGTAACCAAAACAGTGCTGTGTGTAATTTCCATGCAGAACGTTCCATTCTATCAGAAGTAACACTTTAATAGAGAAAAACAAAGTAACAAGATATCAGGACCATATGAAAGAAATTATACGTAATTTAGTGACGTCACCGTATCATTACATTTTCAAACAACGGTGCCAAAAACTCTCTGCTTTAAGTACATAATATAGCGCAAAACACGCATATACTGCAGTACCACACACCTGATAGTACTAAAATTAGTCCTCAAAGTGCAGATGTGGGATTTCGATGAAGTGGTTAAAACAAAGTGGAAGAGAGCAATGTGCACACATCGGTTTAATAAAACATATCGTTTCACCCATCGTACTGTGGCTTTCATGCCACAGTACGATGGCTGAAACGTTAGGTTTTAATAAATCGACACGGCTACACCCGGAGAGCCAAGATAATATAACTAAACTCATTGTTTAGGCAAATCAACCTCAGCCATACAGGGCAACGCTGATTATTCCGCTATTATCCTCTAAACTCGACTTTTGGAAATTTCCCAAATTAAAAATGCTAATTGTGATCTGAAAATTGCTATCTAGATATGTCGGGATTGACTGTGATTCTAGATGAGGTCTTCGGAAAAAAATGAAACATTAAAAGTATCCTAGACGTATGAGTGTATAACAAGAATGACGTTACGTCAAATATTTGATGATTCTACAGATCGCCCTAAAGTAATGACATCAGTGATTTGGTGCTCACGAAGGCAAATTAAAATAAGTACCGAAACCGTCGAACAATACGTTGCATCGCGAATAGTCAATTACAATTTTAGTCAGGCTAAGCAGATCACTAATACGCGTGAAGGATGGCATCAGGAACGCAGAATTTATCTGAGAAACTTAAACTGAAAATAAATAATAAAACACTAGTGAAAAATATTTTATTACAGATTGTCAGTTTTTTTTCCTGTGCTGGGCAATTGCAGCCAAACCATAAAATCTTTTAATATTAGCTTCGAAAACGTAATTTTAATTATATGTATAAGAATCTATGTATACCATCGCCATTTGGAATCGAGCTACAAAATTTGAGCAAATAGTTGCTGTATAAGATTTGGAACTTTATGTGGATTTCAAAAACGTGGGTTTGAGAAGTATTACATTAAGTTCAAAACAATTTTCTGAGCGTCAGTTTGTGTACGTCACAAGTTGTCATTTTGACCAATAGTCAAACTTTCACAATTTATTACGCGTGAAAGTATTATAATCATGCGGAACAAAGCGTTGGGGAAATAGAGTTGCCATTGTTATTTCTCATTCTTTTAAACAACACCAGACAACATCGAAGAAGACAAAAATTTATGGTTGTTACTTAAACAAATCCAGGACCGAAAAGTCTCCTTCTGTGTCAAAGAGAAAACTCGTTGTGCATGTTAAGTAGCCAAACATTAAGTAATATCCGGTCGAAAGTTAGGAAACAATTGTTACTGCTTATGTTCTTCTATCACTTGAATAGTAACATAAACACGTCAGATAACGCAAAGATAAGAACATTTCTCTTAGCTGGTCTACGGTGTTATTTATTGCATCATAAAAGTCACTTCACTGTCAGTCCTTTACAAACCGCTAGCTTTCTGAAACGGCAATTCTTTCTCGGTACCATAAACAACATTGAGTGTGATTTTTTTTCCCCCACCTACCACCTGAATAACAACCGCCATCACTTCTAAACTTAGATATCAAATTTAAAAAAATCCATTATCTTTATAACTTTAAAGACCTTGTGTTTTGGAATGTTAGTAGTGGAGTGAAGAAGAAATTATTATTGCAGGAACCTATTATGAAATATTTTTTGGCAATACCATTCTGTTTTTCAGTTATTAGCTTTAAATTTCTCTGTGTCAAAATACGACGCTCCGTGGATTTTATTGCTTCACGAACTCATTTCCTCCGCCAATATTTGGAGGAGTTGTTAATTTCATTTCTTCCCGTCAACTCCATTCATAATATGCTTGCACAGCGTCGATTTCAGTTGTCTTCCTTTTACCTCACTAATAACCAATTTAGGAGGAACTGATGTAACTTTAACAAGATTATTTCTAAGTTCTGATGCATTACTTCACATTAAAAATAATCTGATTTTAGGAAAGGGATATTTTTTATAACGTTAATTTTCATTGCTGTAACAATTTTCTTTGCTCTTTATAAAGGTTTACAGATCAACAAAGCAGAAGATAATTTTAGTTTTGCTTATAAATCTGAAACTGTACCTACATCTGTTAAACAAAATTAAATTCCAAATTTACAAGATGTAGGAAATTATTATTTCGTGATATTTCCAGCGTATGCAAAATCTTTTTTGGAATCGACCGAAAATTTTTAAAATTGAAAGACTAAAACACTTCTGATTACTTCTGATCAAAACGATGTACTTTTATGTTTATTATTTGCGAATAGACCCAATCAGATCACGAAAAGACATGCTTATCATCATCATTTGTACTTAAGAATTTGCTCAATGTTTGTATTGCGCAATTACATCCAGTTCACACTCAACTGGCGGCTCAAGGTAATGTTTCCTGGGCCCCCCTTCTTACACACAGTCCCGTCCTAATCCTACCTTTCCGAGCTGATTTCCCCTTCGCATGTAGGAGTAAGGGCAGTGGAGTGAGGATACAGCGGCGGACCACTGTCAAATGAACAGGCTATAGGATCAAGGATTATCAGGTCCTGGAACAATTCCATTAGGTGTTGCCATCTGCCTACGATTCGTGTAACTTTATTTTTTTTACTATATGTAGTATATCACTCTCGGAACCAGCTGGGGATAGAAAGTACGCTGTGGAAAAGGGGGGTATTTGAGGGAAGCACAGTATTCTCGTATATTCTTAGGCAGAAGTCTTTTACTCTACTTACTACAGGTCGTAGATGTTAGTCATCCAATGGGAGTACTCTTGAAGAATGTGTGGAAGGATACATCGACGGGGTGAGACAACTGAAAAAAATCAAGACGTGTGAGTGTAAAGGTAGTTGTTGTTCGACAGCAAACACTATACTCGTTTAGTATCAGTGTTGTAAGTCACGATACTAAAAACACATGCAGACAGAATGCGGGCGGGCGACGTAACGTTTTCCACTGAACCATGGTGTCACTCAACAGCAACTTACTGATACTCCGGCTAAGCCAGTAATTATTCCTGTTTGTCCAGTTCCTGGGACTTCCGACTCACCGCAAGGAAGCATTCCAATGGAGGTGCAGGTCTCCGGCCTGGAAGAGGGGCCTGTACCACCATTACATGTCGCATAACCACACAACTGGGTATGCCTGCTAGGCCTGCTTCAACAGGTCGCCTGGCCGTCAGCGGATGGAATCATGATCATCGCATCCTGCTTGTCAGACCTAAAGACAATAACCAGCAAGCTGCAAGAGCTCCTACCACCATTCAACAAACCAAAAAACAAGGATACCAATACAGAAACCAAGAAACCTTCGTCAGGCCCTGTCCACTGCTATAGATGTCAAAGGTTTCATCACTACGCACGTCAGTGCACCGCCAAGCTGAGGTGCGTCCGCTGCGGGGGTGATCATCTGAAACAAGAGTGCCCAGGACCTAAGCATGAAGCCACCTGCTACAATTGCGGTGGGCGCCATACCGCCTGTTTCCGGTGGTGTCCAGAGCAGAAGCGGCTACGAACCCCTAACAGCCAAGTGACGCGACACTGCACCGGATCTACCGCTAAGCAGAAAGCCTTGGATGTCCGGCCAGTCCGCGCACACAAATCAAGTCATCCAACAAGACGACAGACCACCATGCTCGCCCCTACACCTGGCGAAACACAGTCAATAGCCTGCCTCCTTCAACCTCACCAAGATGCGACACAACCAACCAGAACCACACTCAGAACAACTCACAGCCGACCACCTGGCCACGTCGACTGCTCCAGTCACTGCTGGGCTCACGAAAGCGCATACGAGTGGGGTTCCAAGCTGACTACAACTGTCAAGTTGCTGAGTTGCTAACCCAACTCATTAATCGCCTTTCGAACCAAACCAGCAGTGTCGAAATGACTAAGACCCCGACAAATTAAAACAACATACAGCAACCAAAAAGACACATTGAGAACAAAGTAACTTTCATTGTAATGTTTCAAGAAAATGTTAATCGACAACAACCTTCGCCATCAGCAGCTAGATCACAGAAAGTGAGCAACAACTTACTCTGACGCTCGCTCGCTTTGAGAATGTCGGTGAGCACCGATCAGTTCAATAACATGAAAACCGTTCTTTTTATGGTGAAAATACAATCTTTTATTTTAAAAAATATCCGGTTTCTAGGACAAAAAAAAAATGGGATAGGAGTCTCCTAAAAGTAGGTTTAATTGCATCATTTATCATCATCGAATGCACGATTAATACTCTTTTACAAACACAGCCACAAGAGCTACATTTAAAAACCGTAGTAATGAAAAAGAATGTGAAATTATGAGTCCTGCTGGGAATGAAATTCACCAAAGTAGGCTGATGTACGACAATAGCCTGCGAACAAACTATTTGACGAACCGTCAAATATGTCAGAGCCATCCTCTCTCAGAGCAGTCCTCAGTGGTTCAGTTATTCGCGCAACATCAAAGACGACTCTAATCTTGTTCCGCATCACAGCATAGCACTTCAGACGCTCCCGCTTACATCACTCTCCCATTACCCAGTTTAGTCACTACACGTCAGGAGGTCGAGTTAACATTCGCAAGCAATGGGAGGAATTTATGCAGAGAGAAGCAGAGGGAATATGTAAGTGCTCACGTTGACAGCTTAAACGGTGAGGCTGTATTAGCGCACGTTCCAGCTGCGTCCATTAAGGCAATACGCTTTTAGCACATTATTTCGCAGCCGCCAATAGCGGTGCGTGTAATAGACTAAATGAAATGCGATAATCAGGTGATCGGAGCGCTGTTCGATAGAATGGTCGATGCGATTTTCAGATGATTTCAAGTAAGGTGAGTTCGTAAGAACATTCTCCAAAGCGAACCGAAAGTAATTGAAATAAACTGTTAATTTGAAGGTAAAAATTTTGAAAATATTTACGAGTTATTACTCTGCTTTACTGAGTGTGTTGGGGGAATGTTAACGCTGTGGCCTCGCATTTGGGAGTACGCTGGTTCGAATCCCCGTCCGGCCTTCCATATTTCGGTTTTTCATGGTTTTCAGAAATCACTCCAGTCAAACGCCAGGTTGGTTTCTTCAAAAGAGCCATGGACGAATTACTTCCCGTTGCTTTCTCCCAGTCCTTTATCGCCTCTAACAACCTCGACGTAAATGAGGCATCAAACATTAAGTAAATACAAGTTAGAAAGAACTTCAACTTTTATGTTCCCTTGTTATTAATTAGATTAACAGATACGTGAAACTCCCTTCTATAAGGCATTTGTTTGGAAAACTAATTTTAAAAGGTCCAAGAGACTTTGTAGATTGCTCTGAAGTTAAAGAAACTCAGATACCGAGTTACTTTGTCATGAAATCTTGGCTAGTATCAACTTCAAGATACAATTAGCTTTACGATTTCTGTATACGCCTACACCAAAGAATTCTGTTTCACAGCATAGCTGTAAACAACCTCAATTCAAAACATTAGCGTTGTTTTAAGTTCTTGGTTAAAAAAAAGTAAATCCGTATGGCATTGTTGGCCTGGATATTCCAGACGTTCTCGGCTACCTAGTGAGAGTTTTTCGCTTTGATGCGCATGCTCCTCTTGCAGTGACTACCCTAAACAAACCCTGTAATTCTAACGGGTATAACGTGGAATCCGAATCACAGTAGAGTTCTGTAATACTTCACATAACACAGCAAGCTGTTTCAGAAGTGAAGGTCTGATCAAGAGACGCTGAAAATACTAGCGGAAACCGGGATTCGAACGGGGGACCTCTTGATCTCCAGTCAGTAAACTGAGTCACTAGACCGCTTGTAGGTATACAGGAGCAAACAGTCACGTGACCACCTTCGACCAATGAGGGGAAGTCGGGATTGTCGTGCATGTGCGGATCCGACAAAAACGCAAAAGTATGAATTAATTAGTGCGGGATATAGTGAGGTAATAGTTCGACATGGTGCCGGGTTGATTTAATAGTTTCATAACAGTGAATTTAGGCGGTGCAAACTGAAAAAGGCAGCCACTTCATTGTAAGGAACATTGTGTGTGATCTCGCGTAATTAATACCTGTTGGTGGTCGAACCCATCACCTTGCTGGTGGAAGTGTTAACTCAGAAACCTGCATCTTGGAAACACGAAGTTCCGATACAAAAATATTCGCGGTCATATTGTAAGGTGTTGGTCACAATAAACATTGAAGACGATTAAAAGTGTTTGTTGTCTTGCAGCAGCTTCTGACTTCTTTGAAAAATTAAGCTTACAAGAACCTATCTCCAACATTCAGTTGGGAGTTATCGGATTCGAACTTGCAGTCTTCACAAGTGTATGTATATTAACTAATTAAAGAACACATTAGAAAGCCTGTTTATGTAGTTGCACACCCTACACCCATAGAAATAATTTCAAAGAAATTTTATTTGTAAAAATGAATTAATTTTTTATCCGTAGTCGTTAAATATACATGGAATGAGTGTGTATGTTTGTGTCTGAACTGTTATTTTGTTTATGGTGAGCGAAATATTAATTGTATGTTTTTGCTGATTGGTAATAACTTAAAAACTTGGAATAACAGTGATTCAGTAAATTTCAAAAGCTTTTGTCTTTTACTAGATGTGTATCGTAATTACGGCACGATACTGAAAACAGTAATGTCACCTTTTTCGGGCGCAATTAAGTGGAAATCCGGCCATCTTCAATGCCTCCACCATCCAATCAAATCGCGAAACGAGGTCACCGCTCTCCAACAGATAGCCACCTCTCAACTCGTAGTGGCTATCAACTCTGCGCAAGAAAACAAAAGGCATTACAAAGACTACGGTGGGATTTGACACCGATAGCTGTTCACATTCTCCGTGACAGCACAAGCTGCTTCTTTACTCCTGACAACTGCAGCAATCTGTACTCACACTGACAGTACTAAAACAACACTGCTTTCGTTTCAATGCCTTCAATATTGCACAAGTGTTCCTCATTTGAAGAGCTTTAGGTTCGGGAGGGAAACGTTATTGCCCGCCTCCGGCTCTTAGTGCGCAAGTGGACCGATACAAACACTAAACCTGGGCAATACACTCAGACATTTGAAGCACCGGAGCTATCGTATTCCCGGGTTTCTCCCTTCTGGTATGGGCGATGCAGCGACAATTGCTAGCACTTCGACGGTAGGCGTTATACTAATGCAAATGGAAGCTGCATCGTTTCGGATATTTTGTGGCGCCTCTGACCCTGTGATCCGCTTTATTGTGGTGCCGGATGTTATGTGAAAGGGGTGGCCGAACCGTATCGCGACTAACCGGTCGCCGCGCGGCGTTATCCGCGCGGCGTCATTCGGCCTTCACTCGGGCGAGGTCGGCTTATTTACGGTCCATAAAGTGATGACGTTTATAGGGGCAGCGGGCCGTGAAGCGGGGCAGCCTACACTTAGGCGTCGCCACACGCTGCCGTAGGCACACTGCCGCCTCACTGGATACGCGCGAACTCCGTTTTTATTTTTCATGTATGCTGTCCATAAACATATATGTCTCCATCATTTCGGAGAGTGCTGTTTCGCCGCTTTCTATGGACCTAAATGAAACAAAGGAAGAGCTGCTGGAAGTTGGTGTAATTTTCAGTGTCAGAACATTTACTTGAGACAATACGCAAATATTTCTTTATAAAATCGCATGACTTAATATAAGTTATCTCCTGATGCAGAGAATTTGCTGTCATCATTCTCCTTTCATCCACAAAATTTGTCCTTGTCAGATCTTGCTAGCATCCGTCCATTCATATCACATTTGATTATTCAAGCGAGATTCCTAGTCAAGCAGTCCCATTTCGTAAACCCCAACCGCGTTTTCCGATTTTTCATTAAGGGGATAGATATGGCTAATACATACAAATATTTGTAGAAATTAAAATTTCATTTTCTCCAAATCTATTTCAATCTGAGGGTTCAAATTTCATAGTTCCATAGAACTGATATAGTTATGTATAAATTTGATTTTTAAAATGAAAATATTATTTAACAGTTTATTAAAGTACCATCCAAATTGACAGAAAAATATGTCGTCATTAAGGTCTTTAATCATAGAAAGCATAATACCGTATTTGAAATTTTACGGAAATCTTTTTTTATTATTGTAAAATAATATCCAGGCAGTTATTTAAACCAATTATATAACACATTTAACTTTATATTTGTTGTTAGTAAAAAAAATTCAAGAAATTAAAATTCTCGCTTTTTTGGTTTAAACATATAGGCATATTTTCCATTTGTGACAAGCTGCATAAACAATAATGTTGTAATTAATATTTTGAACATGTCCTGCAAATTTAAAAAGATCTAAGCATGTGGAAAAAAGTTATCTTTAAAATCATTTGATGAATTGCTGTTTTGAGATATTTAAGGTTAAAGATTTGGATCGCCTTCAAGTACCAGTAAGATTTAAATGGCTGTTAATCATGCAAGGACTTTGTTTAATCACGCATAATTCCCACATTGCCCAAGATATTTAAATAATTTTTTCACCAACATGAAGTCAAACGTAAAATCTAACAATAATTTTTTTGAAATCTGATAACTGTACATAGCCTATTAAATAAGATAATAAAAATTCAAACGTGAATACAAGCAGCATTAACTCTTTTCGTATTTTTATCGTATAGCTGTATTTTCATTCTGGCAAACTTATTTGCATTGATTAGAAACTCACAGTATCTATAAAAATGCTTCGCTGTTATTGAATAGCTGCATATGAAACTCTGTCATCAATTCATTAAGCTAAAGCTAACGAAAAAGAGCATAAAAATCACGAAAATATGTACTTTTATTTAATAAAGCTTTTCTTTGCTTATATCTCGACGCCGCGTCAATGTCGAGGTCATTTTAGAGGCGAAAAAGTATAGCAGCAAAGAACTGGAAAAAATTCTGCTTGCGCCTTTTAAATAAACCATCTTGGCATTAACCTGCAGTGATTTTGGAAACCATTGGAAATCGAAATCTGGAAGGTCGGATGGGGATTCAAACCGGCGCGCTCCTGAATGCGTGACCAGAACGTTACTGCTCACCTTCCACGCTCCGTATGAATAGAGGAACTTCATATCAAGCTTCCTACAATTTGTTGTATTAAGGTCAAAACTGTACATGTACGATGTTCTCATCTTGAAGAAAAATCCTCGCAAGTCTAGCATGGTTTCACACTTTATTCTAGGTAGTTGGATTCTATATCGTTCCACCAAAATTGGAGTTATATTCGCAAAAGTTATCTTGAAATAGAAAGATGAAGATATGCAAGTGTATGGTATCGCTGAGTAAAAAGGACAAAATAGTCCTTATTCATAAATCTGAAAATATAATATGCAAACTACTTCCAATACTTCAGGGAAGAATCGTAGCGCCGTTTTCAGTAATTGCTTAACTTTATTTCTTTCAGCAGAAATGAGTAAATCATAGGAAGTTTTTTTTAAAAAAATATATAAACAGAACAACATATGCCAGCTTTCAGTTAATAGAGGCCGTAGGAAATTCATTTACCTCAAAACGACGAACTTTCAATGCTTTCTTCATCGTACTCTTCAATGTGCGTAACACCCAGAAGTAGTAAAAGAGTTATTCGTGCAGAGTAGTTATCCTGAAGAGAGAAAAATGCTCCATTTCGTCGCAATATCGGCAAGCATGCGAAGAACTTCAGAATTTTAGTGTTTTCGCGGAAGATTAATTTTCTAAGTTCCTACAGTCTCCGTTAGCTGGAAGACAGCAAATGTAGTTATTTTTACATTTAAAAATATCACTTCCAGTGTTTTATTCATGTTTAGCTGAAATAAATAAAGTTTAGCAAATATTGAAAATGCCTCTGTGATTCTTCTCTTTAGGACTGGAATACCTTAGCACGGAGACACCACATGAAGTACATTCGCACATTCTCTTAATAATCTACTTATGGATATTTTGTATCGGATGTTTTATCTGTATTTGTCTATGTTATTTATTGTCTTGTGTTTTGTTCTCATATATGAAACTTGGCAGACTATATCACAGCAACATGTCCATTGAAGTTTTAGTTTCAGTTAAATATCACAACTCATTTGAAGATATAATTTATTGTTTCCATAATATTTCCTGGAATCAATTAATACGCCGAATTACCGATTTGTCTGCACCACAGATCTGTGCTCCGATATGAAAGTTTTTTTTGTAAACTGAACGTGAAGTTAAACTTATAGACAAACACCAGTACTAATACGGTTGGTACTTGGTGCAATAAAATCTCATGTACTTTTCCTGAGTTGGGGTAGGTTATTCCCAAAACTAGAATCAGAACTTGAAAATGCATTGGGCAGATACAGTGGATCTCAGACCTCTCATCTACTGCTGTTACCTTAAGGTAGAGAAACTCAAGTAGGGACGAGCGGGACAGTAACATAATTACATGTAATTTACATATTTGATTAATGATGTTTGAATAAGACGAACAATAATGGTACAAATACTCATAGTTTGCATACTTTGTTTATTTTTCCCGGTGTTTCAACTAGCTTTGTCGTTCAAAGTGCTTTGTCTTGCTTATGTACATATGAAGCACAGAGAAAAACCTCTCGGAATAAAGAACAAACAGAACCTGTTAATTGCGTTTTATTCATATGCATCGCGGGAGATTTCATTTGTTTAAGAGTTCACCTAGAAAGGTTTATGGGACGTTATTATAATACAATATGCTAAAAATGTATTTGCCTTTAAGTTATCAAAAAGTTACTCTGGAGTCCTTTCATTAAAACAGTAATAACCACCAGAAATTTGCAATCTCTACCTGAATTCGGACCTGCAAATTCTAACACAGAAATTATTGGTGTTCCCTTTGTTAAGTATGAACGTAATCATAACCGAAAACGGAAGAAGATAGTTCTAAAGAAGTTTTGAACAAACGTACAACAACTAATCTGATTTATTCAATAATCGGTCGAGAGTGTAGTAAATAAAAAGGTTAACAATAATAATTTCTTCTTCTTCTTTTTCTTTCCGATAAGGCCTTCTGGCACCACATTCCAATTTCAGTTCTTCATCATTTGTTAATGTTTTTTACTCGTTTCAAACCAATATTCCTCAATCATTTCATTATGATTCTTCCTTCTGTCCTCGGACCACTTCGGAGCAGATTTCTTTTCTCTTCTGCCTTGGAATCCTTCCAAACTTAATAACTTCTTTCTAAAGATCTCTCTTTCCGCAATTTCCTCTTCTCTTAACTAATTTCTTTCCAATTCTTTCTTAACCTCTTGAATCCAGCTGGTTGTTGATTTTTTCCCCCAGGGGTAATTGAATATCTGTTTAGTTAGTCTGTTATCATTAATTCTGTAGGTATTTCCAAAACAAAAAAAATAACAATCTCTTTATTCTTATTGATTCTGTTATTTTCTATGAACTGGTATATTTCGTTATCTCTTCTTAATTTACCTAGGCCTGTTGGTTTAACTGGACCCAAGATTTTTCTAATGATTCTTTTATCTAGTAATCCCAGTTTATCCAATCTATAATTTAACACTAGGAATTAACTAGCACATAGACATTCTGGTTTCACGACCGAGTTCTAATGTCTTATTTTAAGATTTTTTCACAAGCACTTTTCGTTATAAAATGTTTTAGTGATACCATACGCTCTTTCCTTTCTGTGTATCCTTCCTTCTATGGCGTATTTATCCAATCCATTTCAGCTAGATATTCAAATTTCTTTACTTTCTCTAATCGTCTAGTATCTGTCGTTATAAATTTTGAATCGTTTTTAATGTTTGGTTTTTTCTATTGAAATTCTCTAAACTGTTTCGTTGGCTATTGCTTCCAAGAGATTGATTTGTAGTTTTTCATTTGTAATACTCTAAGCTAAAACGTCAGCAAATGACTCGCAATTAATTTCAGCACCTTTGTTTTTTATTCCCAAAATTATTGGTGAAATTTTGAATTCCTTCAATTTATTATTCCAAATTCTTTCAATTTTCTCTAAGACACAGTTGAACAGAATGGGTGACAGACCATCACCTTGCCGTACACCTGTATTTATCTGGATAGGTTTTGAGATTTTTCCCGTGAATTTTACTTTTGAAACTGTGTCTGTAAGAGTTTCATGTATTAAATTTGCCAATTTAGATTTCGCTCCAGATTCACATTTCATTATTACTTACTTATTTTTCTTTAGAAGAAAGAATCGTACTCAATTATTTGTTATATCCTCCATAAAACTTCTGATCTGAAAGTAAAATCGTGTTAGGGTAATTGGTAGCAAAAGCCATATTGCACGAAACTCTGGGGGTCTTCATTGAAGCACAGTAATAGTAATACAAGAGCAACGTACTGTCCCATATCACCATAGATACTAACTGTTACAATGTCTTTGGTTTAGTATGTGACAAAAACACGGACTTATTTAATATGGTGCATTAAATATAGGTACGTTAATACAACAGAAACTACCAGCATTTTACTACATATTCTCAATCTTCTTCTTTTTTCAACTATGTGAAGCTGCTTTACATAAAAAATTCAAACTAATCCTGACATTTTTTCTTCCAAGGAAAGAGCTGGTTATTCGTTTACGGTAAAGTTGTTATCAACGTATTATGTTGTTACTATGCACGTAGAAGATCGCTCTGAAGTTTTCTGCTGCCTTCATGGTAAATTCTTCCATTTTAGTGAAAATAAAATTTAAATAACCAGTCACTCAAGTTCACCCCGCTGCATATAGATAAGGCACCAAACAAATACGAAAAGAATCCTGGAATTAGAAGGAAGGTAAGTTGGGTTCCTAGTTAAGTTCTTACACCAAGAAGAAGTCAAAATTAGCAGCTAATGCTGCAGGACCAAAGGTGTTTGCTGTGAGCTTCTTCCTCTTTCGCTGACAAATCTCTTCACTCTGTCAACAAGGTGGGCTCGGCCACTTTGCTGCTAATGGCGGCAGTGTCTCCTGAGCCGTACAAAGTCAAAGTCGTTTCAAACAGAGAGAAGAATTCCCCGACAGCTTCAATAGAACTTACGTCAAATTACAAGTTATAACCTACTAGGTACCTTCGTTACTATGTTAATCCTTCAGTAACTTAAACACCTAATTTATCTTATTTTTTAGTAAGATTTGTAATGGCACTGAAATCTATTTGGTGACGTTTATTCATTTTTTTATTCTGGAAGGTCTTTTCATTTATAGAAATAAATTTCTATAGCAGTTGACAAAAAGTAAGGTTTTTAATATACGTGAAGTGTTCTTGTATTATGAATAAAGTGCACGTAAGGTCATTACAATAATTGCACTCAGAATTTAGTCTATCAGCGATATATAATCACCATATTAGAACTTAGTAGATATTACTGCAATACGTTGAATTTCTGTAATCAGAGTACTGATTACTATATTTATTCGATTTTAACTAATCTTATTTCTAGACACAAAGATAACACCATCTTCACTAAAAAAAAAATACAGAAAGATAGATAGTTTAAAAAAATCTTGATACGAAGTTTTGCACGTACATGACGATTGTCATTGCTTCTACTTAAATTTGGTGGTTATTAATTACCTTCTATGGTGAATTAAACTGAAATAAGAGCTAACTGTAGCTACGATGTTTCATTTTATTCCATACAATAGTTTATCGAGAAAGGATACACAATTGTATTCTATTTTGTTAAAACTATTCGTTGCATCGCCTAGATATTTCTATAAGATACTTGCAGATAAAATCTTAAGAATCCCTTAATGCACTCCCATTTTCTTCACCAACTTTTCCCAAATTTTTGGAGTCTGATGCCTTCGATGAGTTATCGTTGGCATGGTCAAATTTAGGAGCTATAGTTTTACAGCCGCAAGCACTTGCTGGCTCCTAGCATTTTATACCTACTATCACGGCGTACTAGCCTACTAGGTACTAATGGGAGAAGTGAAGCTTTGATATCTGTCTGTTAAACGTGTAACTATGTCCACCGTGTGATAAGTACAATTTTGAGTGGAGGAAATGTTCTCTGTCGAATAGAGATGCTGGATTACAATTAAGTGAAACCTGGAGACTATTGATACAGAAAATGAGATTACATCGGTACTGTGAATAGTCTCTCTATCTGTCCCATCAACAATCGACACCAACAATCAACGTCAACAATCCAGGCCAACAGTCAACGCCATCAATCGGCGCCACCAAACCCGCCAGTATTTATCGGTTCGGTGCGAAATATATAAGCATTCCCATTACCCACACAGACACTAACCCGCAACTACAGATACTGAAAAAAAACCAATAATAATTATAACGAACACGACAAAAACACAAACTTAAAAAAAAAGAGACGACATCACAGACTTGACTAAAACGACATGCTAACGACCACTAATCAGAAAGAAGACAGGGAGCCAAGAGCTCTGGAACTTCAATAGTTACATGAGTTTCGACTCAAACAGACCGGACGACGACGACACCGACGCATTCACCAAGACTTAGGCATCCCAAAAATCACTGACTATACAAAAGACAAATCGACAACCTTCTACCAAAAAGCCCAGCTTTCGCCCCACCAACTAATTCATAACATAGGACAACAAAATGACGCCGCAAATTACAATCGGCCCATCACAACTATAGCCAGAAACTACAGGGTCTGACAACAACAGTAACTTAATAAAATAAAACTATGACTTCCATAAAAAGCCAGCTCACAACCCCCTATTCAGAAAAAAGTTAGAGGACTGCAACGTCCTGGTACTTTAGCTTTTACATGAGTTTCGGCCCAACCACATGTCTGTCAGGCAGCAGTCATTCGACAATGGCGGCAGAGTATATGGTCGTGTTTTACATTCTCACTAGGCTAGTTTCCCGAGAACATTTCATCTTAGTATATTTCTGTTTTTGAAATGTGTAGTTTATGACGCGGAGGTTGGGGACCGTTCTGGCATTCGCCTTGATGGCTGAAGAAAACAGCAGTCAGGGCAGCAGGTACTCGGAGGCGTTTGCTCGTGCCCGGCACCGTTGTACCACCTCATTCCAGGGAGTGGCGTCTCAATGCACTGATACACACTGGCGGGCTCAACGCAGTCCCATTATTGAAATAGAATTACTCTTATTTTTAAAAATCATGATTTTATTGGTCATGCAAAGATATATAAACTCGTCAATTTGTTTCGCAAAAATGTTACTACTTTTGTAGAAATTTTAGTCTCGCATCTGATTCACAATACTCCTCTTAGAAATGTACAGACTTATCCAAGCAATTCTGTAAATCACGAAACAATTCCCCGAAGGTGGATTAGTATTTATAATACATTTAACCCTTGTGTGTCACCTTACCTCTATTTGGGTTTCACATTTTATGTCTCATTTCACAACAGGAGATTGGTAAGCCTGGTAAAGGAAATGTATATGTCTGGACAAACAAGGTCGAATTAGATTAAACCATGAGGGATCACTGTCATCTAGCTGCAGCTGACAATCTTATTCCATAACTCAGTAGCTGAGATTGAAGCTCATGGATGATAGAAAAATATTCATTTTCATATGCACATTGTTTTCTGAAGGACATCTCTCATTAATTCTGTTTTTTTTTCTGGAGAAATTAGGCTCCACTAGCAATTTTAATAACGAAGTAACTAATCTGACGAGCGAGCTTCATTTGCACGTTTAACGGCAAAACAAATCAAAGCTGGAAATTTTTGTATGGGCAATTTGGAACTGCATTTATGATATTACTAGTTTCATTCTAAAATCCTAATGTGCACCAGATGGCATTGCTACCCGCAAAATAGACAAAATCAAACTTCACTAAAATTTTGATATGAACACTCTCTAAATCGCATATAGTAACTTCCCAGTATTCCTTAAATCTTTTTCTGCCAATGCTTGCAATAATTAGTACATAAAAATGAAATAAAGTTAGCTGACGTTTATATAATGAGTAAACAGTAGCATACATTCATAAAAGTGGTAT
>JARYHS010008074.1:119355166-119499874 GCA_031002005.1 Vandiemenella viatica | reverse complement strand
CGATGACTTTTTCAGATCACATAATTGTGCTACGGCTAGTAAGAATTAAATTAAACAAAATTTCTACTTTAAAGGTTTGAGAAGTTATGATTGTGTGATAGACAGTCAGACAAATGAACAAACGAGTGATTTCATACAGGTTTCGTCTTTCTTTCAGAAGATACTGAACCCTAAAATCAGTCTTTTCTGTAAGTCGTAGTATCTGCATTGTTTACTTTTTTTTTATCATACTCAGACTATTAGCTCTGATAAATCATTTCACAATTCTCTTAGCTAAGAGTAAATGTTGCTTGAGTGCTACTGCAGTCTCTAGACGATATCTTATGCAAACTTAAGGAGTTTCTTTCAACCATCTTAAGGAAAGTTAATTATTCAATTAGAGTTCAATTAGAGTCCAATTAAGTATTCATACTTTCAGCATTCCAAAAAATCAGACATACAGAAAGTCATGTGCAGTTAATTTTTTTTTAGCTACAATATTAACTTAAATTCTCTATCAACAATCAGTTTTGACGAGAAACTATTTTTACCTTTGTTTTGATCCTACGGCACAGATTCTTGTTTGTTCTGAAAATTTATATAATAAAGAGTTATGGATTTAATATTAAAAATAACATATTCAATCAATTTTTTATAAAGGTGAATAACACGCCAATGCAATTGAATTTTGTTTGGTGTCGTACGCGTTTCGCTCTATATCAAGAGCATCATCAGCGACATCTGTTTGGTATTTATTCATTTATTTAGTTACATTTGGTTTACAACACAATATATAAAGTTCACCTCAACTTTATATATTGTGTTGTAAACCAAATGTAACTAAATAAATGAATAAATACCAAACAGATGTCGCTGATGATGCTCTTGATATAGAGCGAAACGCGTACGACACCAAACAAAATTCAATTGCATTGGCGTGTTATTCACCTTTATAAAAAATTGATTAACCTGCAATTGAGGAAATGGCCCACAATATCCAGTCATTAACATATTCAATGTTCATTTATTTTTTCGTGAATTTATATGGATGCTTTATTTTTATATGTTTAGAGCATAACTAACTATTGAGCTGATTTTAATGACAGTGAAGAATGAAAATGACCTTCTACTGATTCATTATTCTCAAGTTTTAAGTATGTAGAAACAAAAAAATTAACTTCAGCGTTTAAGTTTATCACCCATCTCAATTTTAAAATTTATTATAACTGTTAAGTAAGTGAAAAATCACCTTCATTCATATGCAGTTCTTGATAACATTATATTGATCCACTTGCTGTAGTTTGGGGCCAGATTTTCCTGCTGTGATGTAGGTCGCTAATTATCAAACTGGAAATAAATATGCAACTCTCTTGAATGAAAGAACAAACCTGAGATATACCCATTTCTTTTTTACCTCCATTTAACCATACACGCAAACTAAACTAGCAGTCTTCCCAAATTCAGTAAGCGGTCCGTAGATACAAGTACCTGTCTGAGTGAAACACAAGTGATCATTATCTGAGGTAATGGGGTCATTATCTCGTAAGTGGCAATTATTACGGGGCCTAAGAGCCTGCCGTGATACAGAATGGAGCGAGCTTATCGCCGAGTAAAGCGATGAGGGCGTCTGAGTGCTGAATAGCAGATGAGCAAGGACCTTAGTTTCGTGGAAAGCCTGTAATAGCGGCAACCAAGTCGTCTAAGCGAATGCTAAACCTGTAACCTAGTTCCTATATTCCGTACACGCGATACAAATATCTTTCGGAGGAAGATTCCTGTATCAGAAAAATTAATATTTGTTAGAATTCCACAAATAAAACGGAAGGTCATTATCATAATCTTCAAGATTTAAACCATTGATGGTTTGTTTCGCGTTCACACATTTTGTAGTGTCCATCCCCTTCTTAGGTCGACCTATCCTCCTTCGTTCCTGTTTTGACTCTTAATTTAGCAGCACCTTTGATTGTCTGGTATCCTCTATACGTGTAAAATCCTTCATCCATTTGTACCTATATTTAATTACTTCCTCGTTCAGATTAAAACTTTCAATTCTTTGCTTGTTTCTTTGCTTCTTTTCTTATCTAATAAGGTATATCCAACCACGGCTCTCATAAATCACATCTCAGCTACTGCTATCCACTTTATTTGTTGTTTAGTCAATGTCCATGATACCCACGCATATAGTAATGTTAGTACAACCATTACTTTGTAAAATTTCCTCACTGTGTCCCATCACGTGTTCTTAAAATTTCGTTCTATTATTCCTCACAGGTATTAAAATTTCTGTAATTTGGTATTGATATCGTCATTCCTGGTAATATTTATGTCATATCCTAAATATACAAATTTGTTAATTTGTTCTGTCATTGATAATAATCTTAGCACGTATTGGTTAGTCTCCCTTGAGTGCCATTACTTTAGGGTTTTCTGAGGAGATTTTGAAATCGTAATCATTTGATATTTTCATCATTGAGTATAACCCTAGCTGTAAGTCATCTCCTGTCTCAGCTAAAATCTCCTGGTCATCAGCAAAAAGCATTGTGTATGATACAGTGTCATTAACTTCAAAATGATGAAGCACATATTTCAGTCATTTTCCATTGGTATCGTCAGTATAAATGTTTAAAAGCACAGGTGATAATGTGCAACCTTGTCTCCCTCCTCTTATTGATTGAGTCTGACGTTCATTTTGTGAGATTTTGATGTATTTGTTTTGATACAAAGTAAAAACAAAAACAAAAAACTGCTTAACGTCTCTTAACAGCGAGGTCTTTAGAGACGTGAAAGGATTGGGGGCAAGGAATGGTAAGGAATTCGGCATTGGCTTTTTGAAGGAAGCATCCCGCCATTTGCCTAGAGTGATTTGGGAAACAATGGAAAACCCAAATCTGGATGCCCGGACGGGGATTCGAACCTCCGTCCTCCAAAATGCGAGGCCAGAACGCTAGCCGTTAAACCACCACGCTCGGTACAAACTTTGTGTTACTCTTACTAAATGCTGGGGATAGCCTCTGTCTAACATGATTTGTTTCTATTAGCCGAACAAATGCTTTTCATAGTCAATATGTATGTCGGTATGTTGAAACCCTAATGTTTTTCTACTAGTTGAATAAAAAGTGGTCGCTGTGTATAGCTTTGCCCCTGTATACTCTGGTGTCATGTCGAAGCTTTGCTGTCTTCTCATTTGCTAGAGTATAATCAATGAATGATCTGTTAACTCGTTTGCTCCACGTGGACTTATACATATCCTTATGCCTGAAAAAGGAATTTGTTATTCTAAAGTTATTAAAGCTGGAAAAATCAATAAATAATTTTGCGTTAGAACTTATTGCTCGCTCTGCATGTGGTACCATTACATTCTGTGATGGACTATTTCGCACTCGAGGATTTAGGCCCCCCGCAATAACTATATAATCTCTTATCTTTTTTCGTGACATTTAAAGATTCATGCAGTTTATCATTCAAATCCTGCGCTTCTTCCAATAGTCCTTCTTCTTGGCTATACACCCCAATAAATGTCAAATACCCTCTCTTTTTTAATTCTGAGCTTTACTATGCGGTCATTAAGCCATCCGTTCGTAAGTATTAATTCTAGGTTTCTACTGCTTACTAATCCTTTTAGGTACTCCTTATGCAGCCCTTTTTTCTTGTGGTACACCAGTATAAATCATGATATAATCATTCAATTCTATGCTTTTATTCATTGTTTTTGCTATTGTAGCCAAGTCTATCTTCATATTTTTTAATTTTTCTGCAATTCTACTTCTTTATTACTCAAGCATCTGGTGTTCCATACTGTTATCTTTATTTTCTGTCCAGTTCTAAAATTATTTTTCCTAGCTTTTTCCGTTATACGAGGATCCGTCCGGCTTCTATTATCTGTGTGAAGGTTGCGAGTAGAAGATAGATTTCCCCGTTACGGCTTACCAGCCCACAGCTGGGTAAGTGACCTGACTGGGCTGCCGCCTTTAGGCCTTATGACCTGCCTGTTTTTCTGTGGGGATTGTCTTCCTAGTCGTAATGTTCCTGCTTAAAGGCGCCGGAAATTCGCCTTTCACCCTCTCCCGTCTGCTACAACCCAGTGGAGTGCGTTGCCCAGGGGCCACGCGGCTTTCACCTTCGTGGACGTGGAAGTAGGATTTGTTGGCAGAATGGCTAAGAGAAAGCAGAGGCATATCCGGCTTTGATTGGTATCCTTGAGGCAGTACCAATCTTTAGCCCCAAAAAACGCATGTTATGGTACTTAAAGTTGTTACCAAACACACTCAATATTCCAATACAAACATTACCTATTTCAACACCTTATGAAGCTTGTTTGGTAATCTTACATCCTATGACTAAACTAACTAACTCACCCGTGTTATATTAGAAGCTAAGAGGTAAGAAACCATTTCTTTAAAGGAACGAGAAAAAAAAAATACCGTTTGAGTTGAAGTAAGCAGTATAATAGTTTCTTAAACCAAATTGCGGTTCATTATTTTGTTGAAACGATACGGATTATACACATGTACGATAAATTTAACAGAGATATGAATGAATATCGTTAAATCTAAATCGATTTCCATAAAATAAGTAGAAATGTAGAACATCCAAATAAATATAGGAAGTAACACTAAAATGGTATAAAGTTGCTCAAATACCTTTAGCTCTCTTAAAATGCTAGGATCGATCAGCCTTAGCTTCTACTACCACAAAATCTGAAAAATCAGTACAGTAAGTAAATAAGAGATTAATGCACATATCAACACGAGATTGACACAAGTAATTAAAAGTAAGTAAATATACTCAAATCTAATCAGTTAAACAGTCCATTACTGAGACGAAAGAGAAATTTCTAATTTCTGGTAATTTTTCAGATTCACGTCAAAAATATACATGTTGATTTTGAGTTGTCCAACTGCTTATAATTGTCTTCAAAAAATTAAGTTTATCACAATCGTAGAAAAAAAACCTTTCTAAACAGTACATAACGGAGACAAAAGAATGAAATTTCTAACTACTGCTGATTTTTCATATTCACTTCAAAAACAGATATGTTGACTTGAAAAAGTCAAAATGGTTTTAAATGGACTTCTAAAAGTTAAGTTTGTAATAATTTAAGAAATAAAAATTTTCTGAGAGCACATCCACTGGATTGTTATATAGAGGGACTAAAAACAAATAAGAAAAATATCTGAACGGAACCTTACAGTCGTCTTTCTACCAGGGATAAGTCGAACTGACTCAAATGAATCGTCGCTGAAATCGTACACGAATTAATTTCAAGACTTTATTCCATAAATCCTCAGTAACCGTGAAATAGTAGAAAAACTACTATTAAAATCGTTTATAAGATAAAAACTATGCTAAAATACCAATTATAGCTCCCCGTAGGTTCTATTCGTGAAGGAGAATTAAAGAGTACTGCTTCGTAAGTGATACGACGCAGGTCCGATTCGTGGAATTAAACCTGGCAAAAAGAAGCGTTGTAAATACAAACATGAATTAAATAGTAAAAATGTGACATTAACTACAAACATCGCACATTACATCTGGTTTATTATCATGAACTCCTTCAAACATAACTGAGAAAGAGTCATCAAAACTGACCTAATGTTTTGTTATTCAGTGAAAGGAAAACTGAAAATGGTAGTTTTAATCATCAATTGTCATCATAATTATTGTTCTAGTTTGATAGTAAACATCTGTTAGCAGCATTGGGGTAACCTGGGAATCTAACCGCCGTAGAAGCTCGAATTTACTAAGAGGAGACTTTTCCGGAGGTGAAACTTTCTGGATTAAAAAAGTTCTGGAATTAAAAAACGCAGACGATTGTTTTTCTCTCTTTGAGAATTAACGTCTTGAAGTTACGGACGGTGATAAATCGAAGGACCTGGTGATGCGTCTTTGAGGTTCTTTTTTCCAACGATGGACTGGACTGTAAGAAGTAATAAGACTTTAAATGGACTTTGTTCAAGTTCATCCTCAAAACAAACACCACTGACACGAAGACTAGAGAGACAGATAACACAGTCAAAGTGCCGTAAAAATTGCTCTTACAAACACTGATTTGACCACCTCATCAAGTATTAGTCTGTAAATTTCTTTGATTAATTATACTGATTTTTTTTTATTTATTTTTTTTACTTCTAACTTTTGAATTAATCTATACTGAACGCGTTCACTTAATTAGGCACACCACTGCTGTACACGTATTCACTATTCTGCTATTTGTAGAACCGAATTGTCGGGAGACACTCCTTATTCTTGAACCTGACAGACGTGGATATTTTGTTGACAACAGGATCTAGGATTAACAACAGGATCTAGTATTTGGGAATTACGGATTCCATCACTGGTGCGGGAATTGAAATTTTGATTCTCTAAATCAATCCATGCGAATGCGAAATTACTTCAGACGAATGCCTAAATACTTCCTTCAAAAGGCCAAGGTGGAATTCCCTTTCCCAACCTTTCCTCTCCAGACTGTACTATTCTCCACGTAGGCAATGTTAAGGAAGAAAAAAGATTCGAACAGCTGAGTAACGTAAAAACCACCTGCAATACTTTCAAGTGTCAAGATATCCGTTATCTGGGCGTAGGAAGGTACTATAGACGGAGTTATTCCTCTATAATAAATTTCCCGCTGAGGTGGAACTGGGATAGTTTCCATACACCAAAAATACTGATGTTAGTGTACGCCTGGATGATTGCCGGGTTGTTCAGGCCTACTATTCCACAATACTCTGGAGTTGTGATAAGTAGCACTATCCCATCCTACAGACGAATCATCAAAATAGTGTTATATCCTCTCTCCGTGCTGAATGTCGTGTATTCTTTAATTTACTCCAAATATTTGGTATACTAGCTAAAAGCATGGCTTTGTGTTGGCTCGCAAAGTTTTGTTATAAGAAATATTACATACAACTAAAGAAATTAATTAATAATTGTAAGAATTTTAATATTTAAACTAACTATCATCAAAAACCATGGTTTTAGTTTGATAACAAAAAACAATTCGGCAAATTTGTAATAAGACACAATCCTTAAATATTTCGGTTACATTTAAAAGTATTTTTTGGAGCTCCAGATTTATAAATATTGTTAAATAACTAATTTTTCATCCTTTTTTTCGCTATCCTTGTCGCATAAAATATTTTGTTGTTTTTGGCTACATATTATTTGTTGTTCATTATTAGGCAATCTTTTTAAATTATTTTTTATTTATTAGTTTTTAGATATATAAGCAGCCTCGACATTGACGCGATTGATAACAAAATCTTTATACTCTTCGCCTCCGTGTCTTCTAACAAATATATTTCGTTAAATAGTATCAATGGAATGAGTTAATTAGGTTCTAAAATTTGTAATATCATGATGAAAGTTAATGACATGGCCACTGTGTCCAAATTGACCACCTTTAAGCCGATAGACTGTAATTACTGGATGAATTTGAGCAATGTACTGTTCTTCAACAAACGTAATTTTTTTCAATACACCAGGCTGAATACCTGTATTCATATTATTTTCTTTTGAAAACAGATCCACTTTATTTTCTTCTTTATATTTATGACAAATAGAACAAAGTCCATCCTTTTCAATATGTAAATTAAGCCAACGACGTCGAAAACACAATTTAAAATCCAATTTTTTTTTTAGCATGTTCAAAATTTACTGCATGCTCATAAAAATGAACATCATCACGATGATTTTGTATTACATTACTTCGAGCTTCTTGCGATCGTTCTCTTACATTACGCATTAACGGCCGGTTACGTATGCGTTCTTTACGACCTGTGAACGTGCGATTTCGTGGCATTTTCCTGTAATAAAAATAACTGACTAATAATGCACTATAATACAGATATATCACATACACAGCAGCGCCACAATCTGATAATGTATTTTTTATAGAACTCGGCGAAACAAATCGAAAATAAAGATTTTTTTTTTTTGATATCTCGCTTAGTTCTCGAGATATCGTATCTCAAGGTTGACGTGGCTAGGTTGAAATGCGGCCTGGACCAGAAGAAAAATTTCGCCATAGCCAATTTGTTGACGAATTCGTATGTAACTTGACGATACAAATCAAAGATAAAGAATATTTTTTTTGGATATCGTGCTTAATTCGCGAGATTCTGTATCTCAAAAGTTAGGGTGAGATCCTGCCTGGACCAGAAAAAAATCACCAAAACTACTATATCAACATGGTGGAAATTCATTATATGTGTTTTATTTTCTTTCTATTGGTTGTTGTTACATTGAAATACAACCTGGACCAGAAGAAACGTCACCAAAAGCACAAGAAACTATACCTACAACTGATTTTTGGCATTATCTCGAAGTCTCATCGATTACATAAAAATTCGTCATCAAATTGCAACGTTGAATCCCCACATACACACATTTCTTAACAATAATACAGAAGAATCTTTAGTAAAATAATTAATAACTCCGTTTCTGGAGTTCTGATTCTCTCAATATTTTAGTTGGGGCAACGTTATTTTCGATTAAAGTTTGAAGCGTACCGATTAGGTGTACATTACTTTTATATTTTATTTTATTTTCATTAAACATTTAATCGTAAGTCATTATAATTGTATAGGTATTTAGATGACTGATTAAGTATAGGAGTTGAATGTCTTTATATAACTCCAAAACTGTAGCATCTAATTTTACACAAATCACATATGTATTTACATAGAACATTCAACAACCATAGATCATATTTAATACAAAAAATTAAATTAATATGTCTCTTTCTGGAGCGTAAGTTCTCAGGTCAACATCGGAATCACAAACTACAGTTTTAGAGAGCAATTTATTTGATTATCTTACCATTTCTGTGAACAGATGGCTGTACTTAAAGTTCAGTGGTAAGTTATTGTATAAATGCCAACGGCGTTTTCAAACTGCGTCCCTCTCGATGGACACATTAAAAGCAAAACTACATTAACATATTTCCAATATCTGGTGCGTTAGTTGATTCACTAATTCTTGACAATAACTGTGTCAAACTACGTGACGCGGTCAAGTGACTGCGTCTCGTGACGCGACCAAATGACGATGTCACGTGACCGATCGCCTCTGGCTTCTCTCAGCATGAATGAATAGAAATATTAAAAAATATAGCTATTTATTTGTGTTATTTTTTTTACAAAAATAATGATTGATGGCACATCTAGAATAGACTTTGGATCTGTATGTTCGATTTCACGTCTTTAGGTGCAGAAATTTTTTCAAAAAGTGTACCACAATGTGTGCACAAATCGTCTCCTAGTATAAGTGCTCGCTTCGCTCGCCCTAACAATAATCGCTGTTCTGACCGTGTACGATAAATTAGACAGGAGGGGAATAATAAATTTCGGTTGTGATGTACCAGGCGACCTCATTACATTGTCTTCCGTAGTCATCGTGATGAATTTAGGGTTGGATTCTAGTTTTCCCTTCAGTAACGACAAAGCTCACAAATAGTATAACGCTAATCATACAAAAGAAAATTAACAGCGTTTCGTCCCCTCTCCAGCATCCGAAAACAGCGGCTAGCTAAAGAATCTAGCAACAAGCCGGCTTGTAAAACCAGTTGTCGAAACCATATAGTAAATGCAAAACCAGCAGAAAAAAAGCTGAGAAGAAGAAGATTTAGTACGCAGTATGGTCACTAAAAATTACAGACCTTTATCACTCTTTCCCTTCTAACAAAATATCAAATGGCGAACAGTTCTTCCACCACAAGTAATCTAACCAGTTAATATCGTGACAAAGCAGTTTGGGTTATTCTGTCAGGGTAAAATCGCTCTTCGTTGGATGGACTGCCGGTGGACGAAAAACTATATTTCGCGCCTGTTGTGTAAAAAATGTCATTAACTTACTCAATTCGCAATTTGTTCCGATGTGTTGTGGACTGCACCACTTCCTACACTTGAATCGAAGCTTGAGTTTTCAGCACTGCGAGCTAGTTTGTAGCAGTTCAGACCCTGAATGAGTTTTCAGCGAGCTGCTAGGTAAGTTTATACACAGGGTGTCCCATAAATGGAGGTACCAAGTTTAAGAAGAGGTGATGAGCACTAAAACTATTCACGTTTCATAGGGACACATGGCCGGAAACGTCATCATTCGTCACTAGGCGTCGCTGTTAATGAAAGCGTGGTGGACCGGTTGGCTGATCACCCTGCTCTCCGGATTTAAGCAGCCTGGATTTCTTCGTTTGTCGAGCACTTACTTATTATATCTGTTGTGAATGAAACGCCTGCCAGCTATGAAATAGCTGCTGCTAATAACCAAGAATATCCAAGTGTTATCAACCGTGTGCTCCAGTCCACGTTTGTATCACACACAAGCATCGAAAGTATTGTTGGTAACTTCTACAGTGTCTTGTAACATTATCAAATAGAATAAATAAATATTTCCCCCATATTCTTTGGCTAGTGTCCTTTCATTTCTTGTACCTTCATGACGTTAAGAATCATACTGTTATAAGTGGATGCGCCGAGTAGTTATATACGGTTGTAGCAGCAGCGCTGTCTGGTGTCTGGTATGGGTGTCACGTGTCGCGTAGCAAGTAGAAACGAGGCCTGGGCGGGATGGCCTTTATGCCTGCGGCCTCCGGGCGCCACAGCGCCGGCTGCTATTCGCGTCGCTGCTAATTCCAGCTGTTTACGTCCACCATTCTACGAACTGTTCAATTGTTATGTGCCGGATACATTCCGTACTCTTCCCCGCGGGCATTTACACAGCGCCAGAGCTGTAAACCACCGCGGTCTCGGCTGTTGTAAGCCTATGACGACTTACTTTGTTTGACGCGAATATTTCTGATCACTTAGCCTAAAATAACGCAAGGATGGGAAAGATTTAAATGCTTATTACTCACCTAGTACCAGTAATTGGATAACTTCATAATCACTTTACCGTAAATCTCTCTCTCTATTCATCTAACTGACAAAATTCGACACAAAGTGTTGCAATAAGCTCTGTTGTCTTCAAATCACCCATTTCTGTCGATGTTTTACACGATCTTTGCGAAACATGATTTAATCAACAAACCTCTCTTTTTAATTTCTGCATGAATTGAGATCGAATAGTACAATTTAGCTAGAAAAAAGTTTCTTATAATTGCAGAGTTTTGCGTTATACGGCTAAAACTCGATGCGATCTGAGTGAATCCTTAGAGTACCGAATTCAGAACAGCTCACACGTATTCTAGTGGAAATGTTGCTACCCCCTGCATGATATGTCTTCAACAGAACGCAGTGGAAGAAAATCTGCCAACCAAACATTTTCAATACTAACTAGCAACACTTTTTTTTTGTTTTTTTATTCAACTAGAAATCCTTAGTTTCTTTATTTTTATATATACATCGTCTTCAGTCTTTTCAAACAATTAGCAAACTGTATTTTTCTTGTTTTGTTTTGTTTTTGTTCCTTTTTGCACTAACGATTGTAGAGAACATTGCTCTTTTATTTCGAGACACTATATTGAAGACAAGACAAGATGAATCTAATACTTGATTAAAACCACCCCTGCCCAAAGCCAGTCTGAGACTGTTGATCCTTACACTGCGAGCGAATAGTGCCACACTGCCAGGACCGGCTGGAACGTTAGTTAAATACATCCGTTCTGATTGTAACTGTTTCCATTTTGCTTGTGGGGATGTTTGCATTGCTTTAGATTCGTGAGTACCGTAGGTTCTACAGAGGTGACGGATTGAAGGGGATGTCGAAGGAGAGGAAATGCTGTATTCGGAAACACACATGTTTGAAAGCAAGCTCGGTAATCATTTTCGCGGTTTCCAATGGCTTCCCTAAAGCACTTCAGTCAACCACGATTTTTTCTCTATTTCGTCAAATCTAATTCTCAATGGAAATACTGACCTAAAATTCCACTTATTCTAATTTCGCCATTTACCAATCATGAAGACCCAAAACAATCATGGTAGCAATGTCGCCAGACATTAATACAATTTTTTTTATTAGCAATATCACTTCTTCAAAAGCCTTACTCTTTGTTACTACATTCAAAATGAGTTCAGATGAAAGAGCGATTTAGTTCTTTCGTCTTATTACAAATATTTTAGAATTCTAGCCATTTTGCTACGGAACTAATATGTTTGTTCAAATTTTGGTGCAGATAATTAACATCTGCCTTGTTTCTCAGTATAAATACTTCGTTTTTATGAACATAATTAGATCTCGTGAAAAAGTAAAGTTCTAAATTGTTAGTCCCTAATCACATAAAGCTAGATACTTATGTGAGTTAAATAGGCCCTAAGAATTTTTTTATTTTTATTTTAATGTCGAGTTGTCTGTTCTGATTGTAATGATTATTCCTTGTTTCTTAATTAATTTTGTTATAATTTCTGTGTGCTTGCTGAAATTTGTCATCATGTACGACATGTTTCTATTGTTTTAATTATTGGTAAAATATTGTTTTTTCTGGGATGTTTATACTATCGAAATGATTCTCTCTTGGCTCCTCACTGGGAACAATGTGATTGTTTGTTTCTGTATAGGTTAGATATTTTAATTACGATCTCAACTGTATATAAATTTTTCTGGATATTTCTCTTGCGCTATTGGCTCTGTTTGAGAAACGTCTTTTTGTAGTGGATTTCTATTTATTTAATGTTGTGATAATGTGGATGATTTTATGAGGTTTCACTGACTTTCGACGACAAGTCACTAAACGTAATGGAAATCAATAACAGAAGCGTTAGCTTTAAGACAATTTGAAAAATGTTTGCTCAACCTCATTTATGAAAGCAACTAAATGCGTTTAGTAATTTAATGTTTTTTAAAAAACTGGGCTGTCTTAATTCATGTTGCCGTGTATAAATTACTAACTGTTTATACCGCTGAAAATCTAATATTACTTTAAACCAGCATATTCAAAAGAATACTCGAATAATGGAAGTTAGGTTGCTACCTCGCTGGCAAATCAAGTTGTCTAAATGAACAGTTGCAATGCCGAAGAGCCCGCATAGTAATCAGAGAGAGGAAACAAATGAGACACACACGCTGGCAATAATCTATGACTCGCTGAGAAAGAATGCAGCGCAGTTAGTAGAGTGGGCAGAAAGCAGGGAAGAATGTGAAGTGCAGTGTCGCTACAAATCAGGGAAACAATTAAGAAAGTGGAACAGCAGAGCAGTCTGAATGGTCGGTCGTTTGTCGTGAAAGGAATGTGACCCACGCTGCGAAACTTCCTGTTTCGGGTTGTAAAAACTTTATATAATGTCAGACAAGAAAATGTCTCTATGAAAGAGAATTTGGTTTCGATTAACAATGTCTATGCTTTTATTATTATTATTATTATTATTTCGTGTCAAAAGCCTTGCCATTATAATTGCTAAAAACACAAACAACATTATTAACAACAAAAGAACAAGAACATAGAGAAAAGGATAGCAATCAACACCAATGAAATCAAATCACAGATGACCAAAAGTCAGATACTTGTATAGCGTTGTCACTGGCGTTAAGGGGGTCTTGTAGAGTGCACGTTTTTGGACACCGCGTGCAATTGTATAGACGCTGGATGGTCTGTTCTGCCCTACATTCACACGTACTATTAGTTCTTCGAGATAACGCCACCTTGCCAAATTATCCTCCAACCTGCTTATAACACTTCTCAGTCAGTTTTTTTAGATGTTATTTGCTATATTTACTGAAACAATGACCTCTGTAATATGGCGACAGAGGAAGCAACTAAAATTAAAAGTAAATCTTAACAACCTACGTTATACTTCGTAATATTCGTTTTAACCATGATCTAGGGCGCATAAATCACGTAATGACTGCAATTACATGGCGCTCTTGTAAGAAATTTACCGAGCGTGGTGGTGTAACGGCTAGCGTTCTGACCTCGCATTCGGGAGGAAAGCGGTTCGAATCCCCGTCCGGGTATCCAGATTTGGGTTTTCCATGGTTTCCCAAATCACTCCAGGCAAATGCTCCCTTCAAAAGGCCATGGCCGAATTCCTTCCCATTCCTTGCCCCAATCCTTTCCCGTCTCTAAAGACCTCGCTGTTAAAAAGACGTTAAGCAGGTAAAAAAAATGTAAGAAATTTAATTAAAAAAAAATACACTACCCCATTCCCTCTGCTGTAACGACGATTGTACGTAAATGAAAGCTTCTATCGCATTCGCATTAACATATTCATTGTGTCCCCATAAAGACATAAATCCACATTTCTTAGCTTATTATGCCTGCAATCAGATAATAAAAATTAACAAATAACAGCTAATATTTAATATGTGTATTTAAACTTTTCTTGCAATGTTCCGCCAGTTAATTTCTTCTCAGTTCATAAACTAAACAGAATTTTTATAAAATTTTGCTCATAACCTCGATTTTACAGTAGCATTTCTGAGCGGTTTAGCTCACCAATGAAGGCCCAGCTTGTGACGTCTGAATTACGGCCACGATGGCAAAAGTAGTCTTTTATTGGTATTGATAAATAAAACAAAGGCAACTACTTTTTATTTTTTTAATACTATACGCATTTCACCCCTCATCGAGGCATCACCAGCGACGAACCTTGCACTTACTTTGCAACTTATTAAGTTATGTCTTACGTAATTCTAAAACTGTTGCATTTGCTGGTTGTTTACTACTTACTATTTACATTGCTGTTGTTAAGGTTGGTAGCTGCTCATCTCTGCTGTTCCATAAAGCATTTTGCGAAGAGAGCAGTGTGTCGAAAATTTTCCAGCTAAATTGGCCTGACTTAGTTTTCAATCAGTCGAACCCCTGACCTCCGCACAAAAGACTGCAGCGAATCGTGAATGCCGGCAGCAGACGTGGCGATAAAACTCTCAACACAGGACCAAGTACACTCGAGGGACACTTCACCAGTGGCTGCACACTTCTCCGGGTCGTAAAGTTGGAGGGAGCTACAACCACTGCACAAATATGATTCCCTCATAGCAGTGATTGAACCTGATGCAGTTTTTTATTATTATTATTATTTTTCGCTGCGTAAGTTGACGATTAGGTGGTATCTATTTTGGTCGTTTTCTGTGTGCACTGGAATGACAGTTAATCAATTAGGTAGTACGATATCATACTGAAGTTAATGAGTAACAGTTTTTTTGTAAACAGTATCTATGAATCTTGTCAAAAAAAGCCTAAATTCAATCTTTACTCAACGTGTTGAGTGATTAATAAGTCACTAGTTTCTACCACTTGATGATATACTATTACCCCAAATGGGCGACAATGATGTTTCGTTTCATCAACATGATTTCGTTAAAAAGGTAGTCCCCGCATATTAAATTTAGCGCATATAGTAACGTGTGCTACCGTTGTTATGAAAGGATTGAAACATTTCTAAGACGGAAATACGAGCATCCAAGATAAGCCTTGTTGCGGGCGCTTTATAACTGCCTCCGCTGAATGCAGTATAGAGACAGTTTATGACATCGTTAACGTCAGGTATGTTCCTGTGCATGAAATGTATTAAAACTTGCAATAAACACTCTGGAAATAATATCACCCTGCGACATTATAACGCGAGGCCTCCTAGGAGCGATAGAGTTTGGCACTTCAGGAAGCTGCAACAGAATTCTACCGTGAAGAAATTTCCAAACTGGAAAAGGGGTATAAAAATAATGTGCAAACAAATGTGAACTTATGTAGAAAAGTACAGAAAAGTTTGTGGGTTGAGATCGTTCATTTGATTCATCTTCAATAATAAATACATATTTGTTGAAAACTTATGCTCATTAATTTCAGTAAGACCCAAAGTTTAAATATGAGAAAAGTGTCCATTGAATATTAAAACCAGTTACAATAAAAGTACGTTAAATTGTTGTACACTCGAGCCATTCTGATGAATTAAGTGTAAGATTTTAGCATTAGTAACGATAATTTTTTTATTGTGACCTGGTGAAAGTACAGTAAAATACAGCATCGCAAAATACCGGGACGATGGAAGTTGTTAAGTCTTCAACGAAAATAAAGACCCGATGATAGTTTCCTATTTTTTAAGAAAGGCTTTATTTCTTTCCAATTTGCGATGCTTTGATTACTGTTTTAACTGTAGTGTCGTAACTAAAATGGGGACCTGCTCTGAGAGATTTATCCTAGCTGTGATTAGTGTGATATTCATAATCGACTAAGCAAAAAGTATTTCCGCGGGAACAACTGAATAAAATTCATTTTTTTTTTTCTTTCTTGAGATATGGAAACAAATACTGTAAGAGCATTTTTCTCTTTTCGTTACTGCATATCATAACTAAATGATACATTAATGCAAGTTTCGGAAGAAATTAGTTATAAAATGATCAATTGATTACAAATTCAATTTAATGACAATACTATGCTACACACATTTGATCCTAATGAAAACATATTATTCGGTACTTTAATTTTTACACTATATTCAAATGTACTTCTAACTCCATTTCAATCCATTTTGCTTACATATGAAAGCTATGCTTGAAGAATGTGGTTTACGTAAGAAGAAAAGAGAGATGAAAATACCATCACGAGCCCCAATTTAAGCTATTTTGTGATACTTTTTGAGGGCACTAACATTTCAGGTCATCGAATTTGTCGCTCTTCCAAAAAAATTCTAAACTGCACTATTAAAATCCTTGGGAAAATATATTTTTTCTAGAATAACGCATATGCAATAAGAATTTAATACAATTTCATCAAAACTTTGTTGACTTTGATTTGGAATGTCGAGAATTTTGTACACAACCCTTAAAGTATTACCACAAACGTCTTAATTTAATCAGCTACTTAGACGGTGTTGTCAACAACAGTTTTAAGACCTATTCTACACACTAAAATTAAATATGTATATCGACCTGTATTTTTTAATTAGTTTATCTAGATTTGTTTAAGATTTAATTTGATTAGTATAATCTGCTTTCACCTCATTCTGTTTCGAATGCATTTTAATGGAATTAAATTTTTAAGCTGCTCGCAAATCATATAAAACCACAGAGAGGGAGAATGTGGGTCATTATTTTCCTGTTACGTGCATTGAATACATTTGAGATTTGCTAAAACTCCAATAATATTTCCAGGAGTATTGGTTATAAGTAGCCAGGAGCACATACAATATATACTTTCAAACATTTGCGCATTTTTGCAGTGGACCTTGCTGTAATTGCAACGTGTTACCTTGCCGTGAAAATCGTGAAACGCGTATTCATTGCACGTGGTTTGACGCAGCGCGCATTAGTGGTGCCCATCACGCAGTGACCACCAATGTGTCACTTTCTGCTGTGACCCAGTTCCACACACCACTTAACACCACTGTTCCATATTCCAGTTTCAGAGGAAACCGCATAATCCACGCATTAGCAAAGCCCGACACGAAACACTACAAAAGATACAGAGCTGCAAACATTCTTCTTTTATTTGTTAATTTTAACTGCACCACTGCTAAGAGAGCGTCCACAAACTACGTTGCTTCCCCCCTCCCCTCCCACGTAGCCTGAAATAGCTGGTATCTCAACCACACCTGTATGGCACGTCGCATTTCCCGATTAATTCCAGAAGATTTTCTGTTCTGTTTAAATTATTGCGTATATATTGCATACAACTGATATTTACGTTACCTACTTTTCGATAATTGCAAATATTCTGGATTAAATGATGACACTAGTTATTCCTGCAAATGATCAATTATAAGGAAAAAAATTCTTTCTCAGCTACAGTCAAGGATCACTTTCTTTCTGAGATGTTACTAAAAACATGGGGGCATGCGAGAGACCTCCACGTGGGCAGTTATTACGCCTTCGAAAACAAATTCAATGTAATAGTTGGCATACGATAATAATAATAATAACTAAAAACATTCTCCTTTTCTCATTTATCATTGTTCATTTATTGTTAAGAAAGAACAAACTATGCCTGACACGTAAAAGAAACAAAGAAGAGCTGCATTTTTTGTTTTCTTTCTCTGCATTTCTCTCACATTTCTTTCTACATTACCACACCAATGATCCTTTGATCTGCTTAAAAGATGTCAATATTCGTTTGATAATGAAAGCTCATTCGAAAAACATTTTGTATATGGCTCCTAAAATATTTTGTACAGCGCCACTTCACACCACACTTTGAACTTGAAAAAAAAAAAAAAAAAAAACAATTCAGCGAGAACTATTCTTAAAATTTCACTGATTTCGCTTTACAAAACAAGACTAGAATTATTTTTATAAATGAGTGGTCTGGTCACAAGCTGGGGATCCTAATCAAACAAATTTATTTAAAACCATAAAAACAATAAGAACTGTTTGTTATTACCTTTGAAAACACCGGGTTATATCGGTAAGTGAATTTGAGTCTAGGTATGGCGTGTCAATTGTTTTTCGAACAGTAATGCGTCGTTACGTGTTGGTTAGATGAAATGCGCGAGCCGCGTGCAACCTAGCTCTATGAGTTCAATTAACACGCATGCGCAGCTATGTCAGTATATAGAATATCTAAATTACATGTAGAGACAATTAAATTACAGAAATAAAAATCCACATGCTGCTGTGTGGTCTGTACCTTATTTTAACTGTGAAAAATATATGAATGAAAAACAGCTACGTGGCTTGGCTTGAACATCCCCAACTCCCACGGAGTTCAACTTAGCTTTCTACCCAACCCCTCTCCCCTTCCTAGATAGAGCGACGTTATTTATGGACACACCCAAAACAGGAATACGCAGGTGTGTTTTAAATGAGGTGTGTATGAATGTTTGTTATGCTTGCTGTAGACCACAAGGTCTCTTGGTTATACACCTGTTCCGTCATGAATGAGCATCCAATTACGGTCATCAGATTAACCAAGAAAAAAATATCGGAGCTGTAGGGACTATTTTATCGAAAATTAACAAGTTTACAAACTAGGAAATACCGGTGAAACATTGTTCTGAGTATTAGAAAGCTGACAAGCTGCTCCGGCTTGGCCGATCTACGTTTGTACAGAATGATCACATCGCAATGGCTCATGATTGGCCAAAATTGCCCAGTAAACTCGAATTAAGATGGGGAGACTTAAAGCAGTCAAGGTATTTTCTTTTTGCTGTCATCAGCCATTTGACTGGATTGATGCATTTCTCCATCCCTTCCTATCTTCTACTAACCTCTTCATCTCTACATATCCCACGTTCTCAATTATCTGCTTCATATATTGTAATTTCTGTATTCCTCTACAGTTCTTACCTTCGATTGTTCCCTCCACCAGCAAATTAACCAATCCAGCATGTCTCAAAATATGACCTACCAGCCTGTCTCTTCTTTCTGAAAGCTTTTTCCACAAACTTCTTTCCTCGCCCATCATTTCCAAAACTCGTTCATTTCTAACTTTGTCAGTCGACTTAATTTTCAGCATTCTTCTGTAGCACACTTCAAACGCTTCAATTCTCTTTCTTTCCGGTATTCCTAAAGTCCATGTTTCGCTACACACAAAGAGTTTTTTCTAATTCCTAGATCAATATTTGAAACTAAAAGGTTTCTTTATTTCATAAAGGCACTTTTTGCTAGTGCTATTCTGCTTTTAACGTCATTCCTGTTTCGGGCATCGGTTGTAATTTTGCTTCCCAAGTAAGTGAATTCACTTACTTCTCCTATTGCATCCGATCCTATTTTTATATTTAACCTACTAGTATTGGTATCATTTCTGCTACATTTCATTACGTTTTGTCTTGGTTTGATTTATATTCAGTCCAAAATCTTCCTTCAGTATTTTGTTCATGCCATTCAGTAACTTCTCAATATCCTCAGCCCTTTCTGCTACCAAGACAATGTCATCAGTAAATCGTAGCATACTGATTTTTTTCTCTCTGAACACTTATGCCACATGGAAATTTTTCTTTGACTTTATTTATTGCTTCTTCTACATTCAAGTTGAATATTAACAGGGATAGACTACAACCTTGTCTCACACCCTTTTTAACTGATGCATGTCTCTCGTGAATCTCTACTTTTATTACAGCCACTTGATTCTTATGTAGTTTATAAAGTATTCTTCTATCTCGATACTTTAGACCGGACTTCTTTAAAATTTTGAGCATTTTGTCCCATCTAACATTACCAAAAGCTTTTTTCTAAATCAACAAATGCCATAAAAGTATCTTTGTTTTTCTTGATCAGCCCTTCAAGTATTAAGCTTAAAGCCAGAATTGCTTCTCTTGTGCCGCGGATTATCCTAAACCCAAACTGATCTTCACCTACTATCTCTTCTACTACCCTTACCATTCTTCTGTATATTATTCTGGTCAGTAATTTTGATGTTAGATGTACGCATTTATCAGTTTTTTCCTCATAGATTTAGCCGAATCTGTACTGAGTATCTAGTTCATTGCTATCAAAAAGAGAAGATTCCTAATATACTAAGATGATCCTTTTTCAAACGTCAGATCGTTGTCTACTTTGCAGAAAATTTGGGATTCTAGCACTTTTGTTGTTGCTAATATTGAAATTAATGAACGTTTATGAGGAGACAGGGTTGGGTCAGATGTTGGGTAGACCTTCTATGAAATCAATCTGCATGTTGTACGTTCTGTATAATAGCATATTGACGTAGATCACTGTGGAGACGTTGGTGAAACTTCATTGCATGTTAGAAATGGGTGATATGATCAAGTACTGTTTGTCTGCAAACTTTGATGCTATATTCGGGGTTACGTGTTAATCTGAATTCAATGTCTCGTTATTACACGCTCAACCTAACGCACCATAAAACATGTTGTAAATATATACACGTTTTACCACATACAGCCTCGAGAAATTATGTGTACCTAGATGAGTAATAAGTACAGGCAAATAATCAAAGATTGTTAGAACAAGAAGGATTTTTTTTATTTTATTATTTCTGAGTTTGACGTTTTCATTCTCTATGCAGCTAGTTTTCGTCTTATTTCATACTAGGAATCTCCAAAGTATAATTCAGTCTGGTCGCATATATTCTGCGCGTGTTCTCATTTCTAATTCATACCGTTCTCTCACAAATATCATGCTATGTGCAGACTATCCTCATATCGTTGTGCTCCTTCTGCCTAATATTCAGATGAGATTTGCGTTCCCAAAGGATATCTCGAAATGACGATCCTGTATTTGCTCTTATCAGCTTGAATCGTGAATGTAACTTGACATTTACTTGCACTGGAGAGAAACCAATCATGTTCAGTTCTCGTTATCCATTTCAGTTGTCTCTCTATATATGTATTCAAATATATGGCAGGTTTTCTATCTTATGAACCAGATTTTTCAAACTGTGCCTCTTCTGTTTGCAGCTGACGCATATTTTTTAGATCGAAAAATTTTTAGCTTAAATTTCTGGGACGTTACCTTCCTAAATTAATGCGATAACTCGCGTTATGTTCCTGTCAGCAATCTTCTAATGTAGTTGTTATTGCTTTAGGTCAAACGGAAATTATCGGAGTAAACATTACTTTAATACACTTGCCAACAAAAACATTGATGCACCCAGAAGATATGGTCGGATCTCATAGTAACGCAGTAAACATTAATACAATCGGCGGTCACGTAAATTCTCTGTGACAAGTAGAACGGGCACCGGATTGCATTAGTTTTGATAGTATTTAGTGCTAGGCTTCATAGGATAAGAGGGGCGTGAACAGCACTAGATGTTGAGTGATAGCTGTGAAGGATACGTAAATGTCACGTACTCGCGCTAGACAAAGTTATCAGCTCTAGAAAGAGTTTTAAACAGGGCTCATTGTGGGCCTACATTTGACCCGCCGGTCGAATTGTGCCATTCCTAGAGGTCCCATTTTTCCAATGTACTGAAAAGGCAGTGCGGCATTATTTCTGGCATGATGGTGTGAGGGGAACTCGTTTTTTTGTAAATTTTAATTGATTTTGTATAAAGTGTAATAACATAACATGCCCTCTCAAACCGTGAAGTTACATTTCGTTTTTTGCTCCGCTTCTGGGTGCTTCACTTTTGATTTCCTTTTGTCATGCTGTGTAACTAAGTCTGGAGCTGAAAGGTCGTGATCAATGAACGTTTCAAATTACGCGTTATTCTTCCAGGGGCCAGTGTAGCCTAAAACGTTAAACATTCGTGAATATTTAATATTTTTGCGGAAAATACACCCAGAAAATTTCATAACAGATAGAACGAAGTTTGATGTGCACACATCCATTTTAATTTCTTACTGACCCTGCTTTTACTAGCGTTGTTGCAGTCAAAATATTTGCATTTAATTTAAAACTTACTTCAGCTAAATTAACATTTCAGTATTCTAATACAGACAGCGGGGAACAGTATATTAATTATAACAGCCATACCAGGCTGTTTTTCTTGGGGAATGCATCCTGGATTATTTCTAAAGCAATCACACTTAGAAAGAAAACTAAGTAATGCCGTCTTTTGTTATTTATCTTCTGAAATAAAAATGCCTCAGTTATTAAAAAGAGATTATAATTCCTTGTCCCTCAAGCTAGGAATAATACCGTCTCAAAACAAAATCTTCATTGGCTACAAAAGTTAGTGCCATTCATGTTACCTCAATTGTAAAAGAAATGCCTAAAGATTTCCTGGTTTAGTTTTTTAATGATAATCATTTTCTGGATTGATAGTATTCTTGTAGCAAAGCAGCAAAAACAAAGTGAGAGATTTCTTACATTGGAAGTTCATTTCGCTATTTGGGCTCAAACTTCATTCGAAATTTCCAAACACATTCGTAAAAAACAAAAAAGAGAATTTTAACTAGTGATAATTTAAAAGTCATGTGAAGAACATTATGTCATGACTAGAAGGTGGCATTGTTTTTTCGATTTGTGTGTGACATTACCCAGTGTCAGAGTTCGATATTAACTGTTGTTAATAGGTGCGGAAGCTTCCATCTAGGCTGCTCGATGTGCCGACAGCAGTGAGAGTGTTGTGGCTAAAGCCGGTCGATGGTGCCCCAGGCGGCGTTGTGGCGTATCATTAAGGGCAATACCGCCAGCATGCGGCGCCTGGGGGCTAGACATCCCAGCATCGCGCGTAATTCGCTGCCCAGACAATTCGACCGAGTTGCTACTTGGCAAGCAGTTTGATTTGTGGTGTATTACTTCTTCGTGCATGGTACTGCATACAATCGCGTCCCGAAACCACTGCAGGTTTATATGTTAAATATACGAAAGTAAAATTACGCATTCGATAATTGTAGACGACTTAAAAATGCACAAGTTTACGCCGTATAATGAGTGAGTATATAGAACAAAAATGATTTTTATGATGAAAAAATGCATATTCCATGATTAAGTAACCAAAGGAACGTCAACCGGTAGTGTAGGAAAATTTCATTCATTCAAAGAAAATTTAACGTGGTTCCGTTTTCTAGAAATAGCCACCAGCCTACTCTAAAATTTTTAACTTAGGAAATTTCGAATGATGTTTAGATCTCTACGATTTAGGAAGCTTTTTTGGAAATTTTTCGGTATCTTATTCAGGACTTTAGGAACTACAGGTCTTTTTTCGGTGATGGCAAAAATTTATTTTTCTGCCTTTTTATTTCTGAAATCGGAAACTAATCAAACCAGGTGGAGATTGAGATTAGTGCTGGAAAGTCGTTGATAAATTATCAAAGAAATATTTGCTGCGTAGTAAGAAAATAGAGAACGAGCTCTATTAATATCTTTTTTGTATATTCTTATTGATTGTAGGTGGCATATAAATATTTTAAACGCATTTGTACACATCATTTTATCCCTTCTATTACTTTGGAAGAGTTTATATCTGTGGATGGCGAAAGACAATTTTCAGTATTAACAAGCTTCTCTGCACGCAATATTTGACGTTGTTAGGCCTGGCACATGCACTAACAACATTCCTTATTTATAGTTAGATAGACTATGAAATCCCTGACAGTTTCGCTTATATCGTCACCTCGTATAAAAGTCTAGTGTTGCCATCAATTGACAAGTAACTATTTCCGAGTATATAAGAGATATTACTTGTATCTATACAAAGTTTAAAACAATAACAACATTTTCCGTTTCTGTGTGGATCTTTTAATGTTATCTGTGGAACTTTTGCATACGTGTAGTTCCTTTGCAATCCGTTATTTGGTTTTTAGTTGATTTGTGCAGGTAGAGATTTCGAACCTTATTGTTTTGGCCTCTGTATATACTGTAACTTTGGTTCCAATCGGGACAAAACGTATCCTCCATGTTAAGCCACGAGATAAATTGTCACTACATTTCGTTAAATTCCGTTTACAGACAGAAATATTCACATTTACAGTTTGGTATCTATACCGACGGATATTATAATTCTAATATGGGTAAGAAGCATCCTAAACCATGACATAAACTATCGGTACACGCCGTTTCATTAAAACTCGTCCATTAGTTTTTCAATTATGCGCAGAAATACAAACAAACAAAAATACCTAAATTTGTGGTTTTGGCATTTCGATTATAATTAGTGTGAATTTCAATTACTCACTTTAAAATAAATTTCATATACAGACATGAGTTGTCTGAAATTTTATTATGTAGTATAGATGCTCGCATATAAATTATTATCTGCTATGGAGGAAAATGGTTCACAATATCCAGTTATTACTTCGATGTACGTCTAGTAATTTTAGCGATTTCATCAAACTGGCAATATATTGCAATGGCAGAGCTGTAATACTTTTATTGAGGTTTTACGGTTTCTTAGGATAGCCAAGGGAGAATTGATGATCAGAAAACAGAATGAAAACTGCCTTGATGCAGAGCAGGAACCATATCGTAAACCAATAAGATACAGAAATCTTTGTTGGTGGACTGGAAATCTAAGCAGGGACATCTCGGTCGACAGTTCCTGTTCATCCACTGTGATAAATTAAAACAGGGGCAGATTGCAATGCAGTTTATGGGCGCAGAATCCATGTATGGAGGCAGTTTCTAGCAATCGTCTAGGTGAATTCAAGAAACATCACAGAACAAATTTTCGATGAAAACTACAATCAGTCCAGATTGAAACAACGGCTTGGCACTTTTATCTCCTATTCACGGACATTAGGTTGTTTCCCGAAATTATGTATGCAAATGGCTTCTAATTTCTATCTTTAAAAACTATCTATTCTTGCAAAGCTATAAGAGATTAATGATCAGAAATTTTGTCAGGTGCTGGAATCATTTTTGGCTGTTTACTGGCACACATTTTTGCTATAATTATACGTATAAAAAGGATATGCGCATATATATTTTTATGTTATTCATACAATCTACAGTTTTTATCTGATCTCGATGAAACTTTTTACGTTCATACTTTAAAACACTGTTGAAATTCTATCAACTTTTGGTTTATAAAAATCCATTCCCTCTCCCCATCACCCCGCTAAGAAAAATTTAAACGTGCAATGGTTCAGTTTTATGCAAATATATCGAAAACTCTAGGGAATTTGGTGAAAGTATATAGTGATATTCTTAAAGGCCATAAAAGTTGTAGTTCACTGGTGGGAATGTGAACGTGAAATTTAAAAATTATTTTTAAGTTGATTTGACAACACACAACCCAGTGTTTTAATCCTATTCTGATGAAACTTTGCACATGTATAATTTAAAACAAAGGGTAACATACTATCTACGGCAGGTTTTAAAAAAAACTCAACCCCTCCTCCCCTTTACTCCCACTAAGCAAAATATTTTTTTTACTTATTGCTTTTCGCCTCGTCGACGGCTAAGGTCATTAGAGGCGGGATGGGACTGGGGACAAGGAACTGGAAGGAATTCGGCCATGGCCTTTTTGAAGGAATCATCCTGGCATTTGCCTGGAGTGATTTGGGGAACCATGTAAAACCCAAATCTGGATGCCCGGACGGGGATTCTAACCCGCCTCCTCCCGAATGCGTGGCCAGAACATTAAACTTTTACCCACCACCCTCGTTCTAAGCAAAATTTACACTTGAAACTATCCAGTTTTTTGCTAATGTTCTTCTTACAAACCCACAGTTCGTATTCGATTTCGTTGGAACTTCACCCACGTATACTTTAACATAAAGATAAAAACATTGTCTACATTTTGTTTAAAAAACCTCTCCTCATTTAACCCTGTTAAACAAAATTTACATAAGGAACTATTCAGTTTTTTCCAAATGTCTCTAAAACCGTAGAAAATTCGTCTGAAGTGGATAGTGAAATTCTGAAAACCCATAACATTTCGTGTCAATTGGACCGATTCCTATGGGACAATTGCTTACCAACAAATTTAAAATTGAAATTTAAATATTGTTTTAAAGGTAGCGTGACGACACGCAAATAATTTTTGTCCGGTATCGAAAAAAATTTCACCCCTATGCTTTAAAATAAAGGTAAAAATAATGTATACATTTCGTTTATAAAACATTCGCCGATGTTTCGAAGAATGTTTGCGACTGTCGGATCAAACGGGATAAAACATCAGATCTTTCATATCCAACCCCCAGAGCAACGCCTGGTCTCTGCTAGTTATAATATTGTCCGATTTCTTCCAGGAAACAGTGAATGCCGGGGAGTTGGTCGTTTTGAGAAAAGACAGACGCACCGGCAATCTCTGACGGTTCCTCCCATTCTTTAATTATTTTCCCCGGCTTACCCAACATACGAGTATACCGGACTATTTAGCCCCGCAAGGATCGAACGGGCGATCTCTGAGCAGTGATCATCCCCTTAGTACTGCACGACGTACTTGCGCATTTTACGGCACCGAAGTAGCTACGTGTCAATTTTTACAACCTGGCCAAATTTAAGGTCAGTTGGAGATATCTTCCCTGAATGCACTCGGCCAATCCGACTCTGTTTTATCGCTGTCGTTTCCACTTCGTCCCACACGTGGGCATCACACTCTAAACTGAAATATCCCCACCTCAGTGTGGAACACCCGTAAATTCAATACGTGACACAAATATGAAATTTCGTGTGACACCAACATGCATTACCTGCAAAACAATATTTTCTTTCCTTGGAACAAAGGCTTAAAGAGCTACAAAATTTTAGATGAAGCTAATTTTTTAGACTAATATTCTTCTAGCTAAGTGGTGCCGCAGAAAATTAAAATCAGATTTTACAAAATTTTTATAACTTATTTCGGAGGCAAACTTTTAACTTAAACCTCTTAGACAAAAGATGGAATACCCCTAATCTAATAGCAACATTCTTCCTTCATTTTTGGTGTCGTGCATGTACATTAATTGAACGTATTAGCTGTTGTTCTAACTTACAATTTTAAAACCAAAAAATCGACCGTGGTGGGTGAGTTTTTAAGGCTCTGGCCTCACATTCATTAGGACGCCGGTTCGAATCCCTGTCCGGGTATGAAGATTTGGATTTTCCATGGATACCCCACCTCACTCCAGGCGAATGACGGAATGCTTCGTTCAAAAGGCCATGGTCGAACACCTTCCCGTTCCTTGTCCCCAGTCCTAAAAAAAAAAAAAAAAAAAAAAAAAAAAAAAAAAAAAAAAAAAAAAATTAATATGCGATAGAAGCATAGAATATTCAGTAATTTACCACATCGATACATGGTATGAGTTATTAGGGATACAAATAGCTACCATTGTCTGCATTTAATCATCGGTACCAAACCCTAACTAAAATCAACAATATGCAAGCGTCATCAGTTACTATCAAAAGTTTTGAGAAAATGGAATAAACAACAGAAAAACCGTATAACTGGCGTTCAGATTCCATTTTAAACCGCTAGTATCGCAAAAAAGAAACTGATTCCATACAACAGCTCACTACACATTTGGAGAAATCTAACAAACCACCTAACTGCAGACAAAGTTCCATAGCATTCAAAATAAGTGAATTCGGTAACACTATCTGCACAGCTAAATAAAAAGTACTATCTGGGTCATCATATCACAGATATTTATAACAAATGTTAAGAAAGACACTACACGAAATCCAGAAAAAATCAACCTCATGACAAATTCACAACCGGTCGCACATTTCAACTCTGGTATGGCTTAAGATGATTTTTTTTCATTTTTCTGGTTGTACGCCTTGTTGACATCGGGGTCAATAGAGGTAGGAAGGGTTTGGCGGCAATGAACGGTAAGGAATTCAGCAATGGTCTTTTGAAGAACCAATCCCAGCATTCGCATGGAGTGATTTCGTGAAACAATGTAAAACAGAAATCTGTACGGCTGGAGGAGGATTTTAATCTGCATCCTCCTGAATGCAGGAACTGACGCGGATGCTAGCAGTCTTAACGCATACGCACTGCAAAGATTATATGCATCAAAACTGCATAAATATCAAGTTTGGCTATAACTTACGAGCGTATGAAATTACGAAAACACTGTCACTAGACTGAAGTTATCGAGTAGCAGAATGCAAATTTACAAGTGGCGCACCTATCGCACCTGTATGAATATATAGATACTTGTTAGTGCCCACTTCTGTACTGCCAAGTATTTATCTTAGTTTTGGCCAACTAGGACCACGTTAAGTCTTTGTTCAGTTTGAATTTTGCTGTGGATGTGTGCACATCAGTGGTATAACTAGGATTGGTAGCTCTAGAGCAGGGGTCACCAAACTTTTTATCCCGTCGACCCCTTCATAGAATATTAATATTGTGAGAGGCCTTCATAAAATATTTGCCTTCTTATCGACCCCCAGATTAATTATTAAATAAAACATTAAATCATTTTTGGCATTTATAATGCTATCCAACAAGGAGACATGCATAACAACCCATATAGTTTCCTATTTCTTATAAAATCTACCCAATAATATCTACTGAAGAAGGAAATATTTTAAATTGTTATTACAATCTTATAAAGTAGTAAGAAAATTATGGATAGATGGACTAAATTTCGATTAAAGGTCTGCCAAATAGAACGGATGGTTCTTGCACTGTTTTAACTCGTTACATGGCAATAGATCCACATTCCTAAGTAACTCTTCAGATGACTCATACAAGTAAACACGCCTGTGCAAACTATCACCTCTTGACAACCACCTTACCTCAGTATGCAAAAGTAATTGGTTGAAAGGTCAATCATTTTCATCACATAACTTCGCAAACAGTCGGAAATTCAGAGGATGAGCATTATTTTTATTTATTGACCAGATTTTTATTGAAATATTCCCATTTTTCCTAAACAGTTTAATTAATCCTCTTTAATGTTAATCGACCCCAGTGCAATAATCGACTCCTGCAGAACTCTTATCGACCCTACTTTGGGGACCCCTACTCTAGAGGGAACCCGAACCACGGAAGCGTTCTGGCTTACAATACTTCACATTACACAGCAAGCTGTGTAAGGGTTGAGGGTCTGGTAAATCCCAGCCGAGACAGGGATTTCGATCTCTAGTGAGATGCCTTGACGACTGAGCCACCAGGTCGCTGTATTATAACAGACGTTTGTTAAGGTTATACGGTAATGTCTACCCGACAAGAATTAACTGCGTTTGAAGACGGATTGATCGTTGAAGCACGATGCGCGGTATTTATCAAGTGGTAGCGAAATTTGGCTTTTCCCGCTCCACAGCGTCTATGGAGCACCGAGAATACCCAATGAAAGGTATTATCTCGCGCTTGAACAACGCAGTGGCGCGCCATTTGCACGGTACAGTCGAGAGCTGCTTCGGATGAGTAGATGCGTCTGCGCCAACAGATGAACGACTGTGCATGAACTGTCTGCCACATTAGATGCTTGTCTGTGCAGTAACATTTAGCAGTGATGGGATATAGCAGCAGAATATCGACTCGCAGAACGACGTTGATGCCACAGCAACAGCACACGCATTGGTCCCTAGATGACAGGACGAGGGTTGCTTTGTCCTATCAGTCATGTTTGCAAATAGCTCGCCCGACAATCTGATTCAGATGTGGCGCAAATCATATGAGACCAACAAATCAACTTGTTACCAAGACTTCGTGGACGTTTGTGATGGTTGAATAGTGGTGGGGGACATGACCATCGGGCATGTGTTGTGACCATCGGTGAAACTGAACTCTAAGGTCTGGCTTTCACCTGGATGTGGGTTCAAATTCTCATCCTGCCATCGAGATTTCGGTATTCCATGGTTTAGTGAAGTCACACCTTTCAAATTCCGGGATGGTTCTGTCAAAGTACGATGGCAGAATTCTTTGCCTTTCCTTTTATCCAGTCCTCTAAAGCCTCTAATGATTTCGATATTAACGAAACGTAAAGCGATAAAAAAAAAAACGACATTTGTAACAGTTTATGGACTTCGGGACTTAACGATGAGAAGTTACAGGAAATGAGATAGATATGATTAACAAGTTGTTGACTATCCACTATTTTGTAGATCATCCAACCACTGGAACTAGAATTTATTTGTGTACAAGGATAGGTTGGTGCATCTGAAAATTGCTGACTGGCTTACATAAATAAAGAAAACACAAAAATGTTTACGAATGAAACAGGAATTAATGAAACCCCTTCCGCTTACAAATATGAAAATAAAGATTTTCTTTCTTTGTTCCAAATAATAAACGCGTACTCTCTAAATTATCCCACTAAACCCTTTCATACTTTCACTAATATCACCACATTAGCAATTATCTCTTCCACTCAATTTCTGATACAAAAATGTGTTATATTTCTATACATTCTGATAAACGTTGCAGTTTATATTTTTTAGCAATTTTCTTCATAAAGAAAACATAATATATTATGTTTACCAACTTAAGTGCATTTCTTATATATTAAGAAACACACTTATAATTTATCAGCAACGAACATCTTCATTGCTTTTAAGAAAATAATAATTTAATTTATCAATAGTATACTTTTTTCCTTATGGTGTTACGCCTCATCGACGTTTACATCGTCGTCATTAGAGACGGGAAACAACTAAGTGTAAGGAACGGGATAGAATTTGGTTATTGCATTTTGAAGGTACTACATAGTGGAAGGCCGGTTGGTGATTCGAACCAGCGTCCTCCCTAGTGCGAGACCAAAGTGTTACGGTTCACCCATCACGCTCAGCCCCAGCAAACAACACTGTATCCCTTACAAGTATGCTAATTTACCGTTATAATAACCCCCAATCGTGGTTTTAGGATACAGTAGATGGAATAAACACCTAGATATTCAGACATGGTCCCGTGGAGCATATTTGTCATTTGGACCGAGCGTTTTGGTGTAACAGCTAGCTTTCTGGCCTCGCATTCGGGAGGACGGCGGTTCGAATCCCCGTCCGGGCATCCAGATTTGGGTTTTACATGGTTTCCCACATCACTCCAGGCAAATGCCGGGATGCTTCCTTCAAAAGGCCATTGCCGAATTCTTTCCCATTCCATTCGGAAACGCTAGTGGAATGTAACTTACGGCAGTAACAAAAAAAATATGGTGTCGAGTAAATTTAAGGTACTTGGAATGTCTTTTACTATTGAATCGTATGATGCTGAAATCAATTATGAAACATAGCGTATATTATTATACCTAAACCGTGATAAAGACAATGAACTTAATAAATTTTTATTGAGAATCTTAATGTTTGGTAAATATATAAAACAAGTACGTAGATATTTCATACTGCAAAATAACAGAAAATACGGTAATTTTGCATTTATTTCCGGATTAATAATTTTCTTATAGTATCACAAATGCATAATTATTTCATCACATTTTCTGGCTTTTAGTTCTGTTAACAAGTGCGGATATTCCCTTAGGGGAAATGTTTTACGTTTGAGCTGTCTTCGCAGAAAGCAGACGACGTTGGATCTGTATGTTAAATTATGCAAATAATATAATTTATTTTCTGACTGATATTTTGCGCGCTTGATCTTGATTTACGTCCGTCGCTGCCAAGAAATTAAGTTAATGAGTTTAATTAAATTTTAAGAAAGATTTATTCACCAGTTAGCATTCTAGTGTTTAATCGAAATGCTCTGGAAGCACTTACAAATCGTTGACATCGTCAGAGGATTGATTTCGTACTTCGTCAACTGAATATAACGATGCATCAATTTGTATGCGGAACGCTGACTTGACTTCGTTTGTCAACTGAAGAGAGCAGATCTGATACCATTAGAGGAGAAGAGAAAACTAAAATGAGTTGAACAGGTATACCAGAGTGGTTACCAAGGTTAAAGGAATTTTATCTCACAGAAATACGGATGATTTATTTATCATTAACATAAAGAAATCATGTGTTAGTACATACATTAATTTTGTATAGAAATGACCACAACTTTAAACATTTTTTTATTTTGAAATATCAACTTAGTTATTCATTGGTAATTAAAATATCTAATATACGATTAACTCGTCGCAAATCCGTTTAAGATGTCATCCGGAATATTTCTGCGTATTATACCCGTATTTTATTTAGTTTTTTGAATGTTTACTGCATTCCTCAATCGCTTACAGTCCTGAGCAACTCTCTTTATCTCAACATAACGATCTATTTAATCAATTCTCACCTTCCTATATTCTAACTCTTGTACTCCTCTGCAGTTATTTCCCTTGACTACTTTATCCATGAACAAATTAAAGCATCCAGTAAGTTTAAAAAATTCGTTCACCATACCGTTTCATTTCTGTGATACTTCTGTCCACACCGCTACTTCCAGTGCACCTTTGTTTCACTCTTTTTCTCTGTATTTCATTTTGATCTCGTGGGGTGTTAAGTCTGATATGACGTAATCACCTGTAGTATATGTTACCATCTGACTGTGACCCTGTAAGATTGTTGATAATGTGTTTTTGTGTGCTTCTTACATATGAGAAACGAGCTGACACTGACTATTCTCTTCGTACCAAATTTCCTTAACTTTCACAACCTTTACATCTGTCTATAACTGCAAGGTTATCTCGTATACGTCTCTTTGGATTGGTCTTGAAATTATCAATATTTTGCATTGGATGCCCATTAAGATCTTTTGTAGGAAGCCATGAATCTGGCAAACGTAGTGCGAGAAGTAAGAGTCTGGTGGATGTGGTATTGGCCTAATTTTGCAGAATACCCCGATACTGTTACCTTGGCCACAATGATATTCGACCACTTATTACCACGTACATAGCATGGATTGATGTAACTGAACTTCTTGATATAAAAAAAATCAGAGATACGAATGACCGACAGTGGTGGGTGAACGGTTAACGTTCTGGCCTCGCATTCGGGAGGATGCGGGTTCGAATCCCCGTCTGGGCATCCAGATTTGGGTTTTCCATGATTTCCCCAAATCACTCCAGGTGAATGCCGGGATGTTTCCTTCAAAAAGGCCATAGCCGAATTCCTTCCCGTTCCTTGTCCACAGTCCCATCCCGCCTTTAATGTCCTTGGCCGTCGACGAGGCGTAAAGCCACAAGTAAAGAAAAAAAAAAATACGAATGATGGTCTTATGTACCTTCATTAATATTACATCAAAAATATGTGTTGCTAAATTCCTACTGCTTTACTGCTCTATTCAATACAGTTAACTTGCTCATATTAAATTGTCAATTTTTTATTTGTGGCTGAACACTGTTTCAAAATTTCAGGAAATCTTATCTTTTATTTATGATTTCTCTGAAAGTGGTTTAGCTAATTTCAACAATCGAAGGAAAACTTTAAGGGAATTTTGTGTACAATTTCTATTGTAACACTGAATAATTTTAAAAGAGTTTCAAACAAAGTGTTGGTATAATCCCCTTTTGAGAGGAATAATTGTTAAAAATAAATATTAAATCACAAACTCGTGCGATAGAATTTTGTATTCATTCCGCCCGTAGAAATCTGAGGATTTTTCAAATATTTTTGCAAACAAACACATATTGAACAGGTTTTATTCTTGTGGAGGAAACAGAGTACTGAAAACCGAGTAATACCAACCAACGGTGTACTTCGAAAAAGACACTTGGCTGTTATATTCAGCTATTTATTCATAAATCATCACCTTTACAATATTACATAAATTCATAAACTTCTCGTAGGAATTCTAATATCTTATCTAATAACTCTAATTGCATTCCAAATTTTTTACTCCATCGGAGATGTAATTACAGCAAGTTAAGTTCGACACTGTCAAATAGATTGGAACAAAGAAAAATTAACTGTTAATGTATCATATAACATTCATCGCCAGTGGCCATTTTCGTCGATCGAGGGGCAATGTAAATAACCAATCTTAAATGCGAACTAATTTGTTACGAGTTGAGAACTTGGGTTATTGTATGAACGTCAAATCACCTTTTTTGAAGGTTTCATTATGGGTTTCACGATTTATTAGTCAAACTGAAAGATTTTCTTTATGAGAGAAACTTAATCAAAATTAGTGGCGTAATATGCCAACTATGCTATTTCCTTAACAGTTGAAACAAATGCTCGTGTAGGAAGAGGTAGCGGACAAGTGGAGACGACAAGTAACAAACGACTGAAAATGAGGTCAAGAAACAGCAGGATACAATGGCTAACATTTCGGCTTGATAGATATAAAATGGGTTATAATGTCTCTTCCCAAGACCTCTCCGTTATATATGCTTTACTACGGCGACATGTCCAAAATAAGTTCCCCCGTAAACTCATCAGGATTCTCTGCGAAAAATATTGCTTCTGCTGGGATGCGATACGAAGAAAATGCGTCAAGAAGTATTAGCTATCGGATTTTAAATATTTGAAAACTGTCAGAAATGGTGCACTATAATTATAACTGATACAGCTAGTGCAAGTAACCTTTCGTATGATTATTATTTTCAATTTATTTTCTCCAGCGTCATAATTTATTTTACTTTTGGTGAGGGGATAGTTTTTTTTTTGTTCAAGACATTGTTGTATGACAACATAGTACTGACGATATTGTTCATGTATTCTTTTTTATTATTACACTGCGGTGACACTGGACCTCTATGGACCAAAGAAAGTGAACATTGTAGGAGTTAACGCACTGACCTCGCATTCGGGAGGACGCCGGTTCGAATCCCCGTCCAGTTATCCAGATTTGGGTTTTCCATAGTTTCCCCAAATCACTCCAGGCGAGTGCCGGAATGCTTCCTTCAAAAGGCCATGGCCTAATTCCTTCCTGATCATTGTACTTAGTCCCACCCTGCCTCCACTAACTTCGACGAAGCGTAAAGCGATAAAAAATTATCTGAGTAATTGTTTGTGTAAAAATGTGATACGTGGTCAGCATAACATGAACTTTAATAAAAACAATTGCACGGAGCCCGGTGGTTGGGTGATAATGCTCTAGCCTGGCAATCGGGATAACGCGGGTTCGAAATCCCGTCAGGTCATCCAGTTTTCGTTTTTTCATCGTTTCCCGAAATCATTCCAGGTGAACACCAGCGTGGTTCCTTCAGTAGCCTATGGCCGAAATCCTTTCCCATTCCTTGCCACAGTCCTTCACCACCTTAATGTTTTCAACATAAACGAAAGGTAAATACATTAAAAAAAAGAACAATTTCGCCAGTTTTAAAATAACCTACGAATTATGCATTATTATTCACGCACTATAATTTCTAGCAACAGGTTATGGGAATCGTCATTACACATCCGTATCCTAGTTTTATACCGAGCATGATGGGTGAGTGCTAAAGCTCTAGCCTCGCAATCGGGAGGACACGGATTCGAATCCTTGATGGTCCATCCTGGTTTCGTTTTTTCGTGGTTTACCGAAATCACTCTAAGCGAATGCCGGAATGGTTCCTATAAAAGGCCAAAGCCGAATACCGTCCCATTCACTGTCCCCAGTCCTTTCCCGCCTTTAATAATGACGATTTTTAGAAGGCGTAAAGCCATAAACAAATAAACTATTTTCTATTCTCTATCTTGAGACAATTAATTTCATATCAATTCCAAAATTTCTGTATATTTCACCACTGAATGTAATTAACTTGTTTGTTCTTTCAGAAAAATATGACTCATTTTCCATTTAAAATGAGTTTTATCTGTCACTAAACGGTTAGCAATTCCCACATACGACCTTGATCTAATTATACATTCTTCTTTTGATTTCTTCATTACTATTACAGTTTCACAAAAAAATATCAAAAGCGGACTTAAGATCGAATTGAGAACAAATATAATTGTTGTTCATAATTTTTAATTTTGCTTTTTCTCTCTAACGATATCTTAATAAAATTCTCTATATCATTTTTATATGATTAATAAGTGAGGTAGACATTAAATTCACCGAAAACACTTGCGCTTCAGATCGGGAAGTCCTTAAAAATTTGAAATATAGAGTGCTTTTTTGCATTTGCTGTACAGTTTGGTTTTATTTTAAACTGCTTTTAACTGTTTGCTATACTAAAGAGTTTTTACCTCAAATTTGACCTGTAAACATTATGGGTTTAGGTGTTGTATGTTTTATCTTACTGTTGTGTTTGAACCATTGGGTTCCATTTCATAATTTATGCTCATTTTTTGTGTCTATAAGACAGCGGATAGGAATTGTCGCCGGGTGTGTATGTCCGATATTCTGCTGGAATGAGTTACTCCTCCAATACAAAAAACCGGCAAGTTGAGAAATTAATTATATAATGTTATACGAGACTTCCGTGCTCATGCACAGTGACTTTGATGTCTTCGTAGAACGTAGGTCTTCCATCCGCTATTACATTTCCGAAAATAATCTTTTGAGCCCCTCGGGGAAGTCCCATCTGAGAACTGAAGTTGGACGAGTCGGTCCCCATTGCTTCGCTTTATTATTCATAAAGGTCAGGCAAACTCGTAAAAGACTGATAAAACTTTTTTTGAACTGACCTTCTTCTCTTTACAGCTAAAATAAATTTAGCAAGCTCTGAAATTACTTCTCCGAGATTATCTGTATCAGATTACAATACCTTTTAACACAGATTCCAGATTAGAATAACATTTTTTATGTTTCTACCAAACGAATTTCGTTACACCATTGAGTACCTACGTGTCTGGGCATTATATTTATTGAGCATAGATATTTATTTCAACGCATAAAGCGTCACGAAATTATCGACAGTTAAGAATATAGTGGTTAATGATTTAAACTAAGAGAAATAATGTTTTTACCAAAATTATAAAATTAAATTAAATTTAAGAATAAAAATTGGATATACAGTATAAATCTTCGGTCAGGCAAGAAACAAAAAAAATCTATGTGGAGACTTGAAACACAAATTCCCTGTATTGTCCTTAAGACTGTTCTATCGGTAATGTGGTAACAAAAAGAATTCAACAGATCTCGTACTTAACAAAAAAAGGAAAAGAAATGAGAGGTTCAAGAAGACATAGTTTTATAGAAAACAACTTTTTGATTTTTTTCATCCTTTTTACTATCTGTTTCTAAGTTTTAGTTGTTGTGATCAAGTTAATAAAGATGTAACAGCTGGATGCTGACGTTGCTTACGTAGCTGACAAAACGTCTGCTTATCATTGGGTACAACAGGCGCTTGTTTATGATCAGTGTTATCCAAGAGGTGTTTTAAGAGACCAATCAAACTACGTAAAATAAATAATTCACACAATTTTTGATACACAGCCAGTTCGAGAAAAGGCGAAAATAATATTTTAATATAATTATAATCAAAATTTCTGCCATTGTTAACTCTTGAGACAAAAGTTTCTTCATTCGCTATACACTTTAGGAGGTAGATAGATATTTAAAAAAATTGTATTATCCAAAAAGTCAATTAGACACCTTGAAAAATTATAAATTCAAGAGAGTAAACAGTAATTGAATCATCGATAGACTAAAAGAAAATTTGTTCACATGCATTAGTTTATGAAGGATAAATCAGTACTACCAGTAACGGTTTCGAAGATCTATGTATCGTGTGTTAGAAAGTAAGTTAATAATCTCTAGAGAATTAGCTGAAGAACCTCTTCACCATCATAAGACTCTCATTATTTCGGAAAAGATTAAAAATTGGAATTTTGTTCTGCTCAACCGCATTTGAGCTCTAACGCACCAAAATACTAGATAAATTACGTTTCACGTGAAAAAAAAAAAAACTTTAGTACTTTTGTAGCGTTAATAACTGATGAGCCAAAACATTCACTGTTCAACACGATATTGAGTGGCGTCTGGTAACGTTGCGGGTACGTCATGCGACAGAGAAAGTATATAAGCGGAGCAGAGACGCGTGGCGAATCATTTTTGCAACAATACGTGTGGTAAAGGGGAAAATCCACTGGCATAAGTGACTTTAACAAAGGGCACATTGTTATGGTACGGCGTTGGAAACGAGCATCTCGGAAACGACAACGCTGGTCGGCTTCTCTTTTGCTATTGTAATGAGGATGGTGAAAACACAATTAGGCGACACTATGTTGTACGTCTACGCCATCACAGTACGTGGATATAGGACGATTGCCTGCTTTGTAAAGCAGGATAGTGGGTGACCTGTGGTAAATCTGATGGCAGAATACAATGTTGGTTCAGACACAAGTGTTCCGGAGCACACCGTTCAGCGCACACTGTTGAATATGGGCCCAAAGTATTTCCAAGTTGACCCAACGACATCGTCAGATTGAACAGTAGATCAATGGAAACGTGTGGGCTGGTCGCATAAATAACGTTTTTTCTTCACACCAGGTCCATGCTCCTATCCCGTTTACGCCGTCTTTCAAGAGAACGGTTGCTTCAAACATGCAATACGCCACAGACGCAGGTCGTTATGGACAGTATCATGCTATAGGGGATGTTCACATGGGCTTTCATGGGACCTGCTTTTTATGCTGTCATCAATCTCTGGACTGGTTTGATGCAATCCCTTCCAATCTTGCGCTATCCTCTTCATCTTAACATATCTCTTACAACCCACGTCCACAATTACCTGCTTCATATATACCTATTAATCTCTGTCTTCCTCTACAATTCTTTCCTTCGACATTTCCCTCCCCTAACAAATTAACCAATCCCGCATCTCTCTAAATATGACCCACCATTCTGTCTCTTCTTTCTGTTAGGCTTCATATCTTAAACGGACATCTTCCAGCAGGATAACTCTCCATGTCACAAGGCCGATATGGTGCTACAGTGGTTTGAGGAGTATAGTAATGATGTCATGAACGCCAAGTTAGCCTGGAATCAACCAGATAAAATAAATTTGGGACCCTATTGGGTGCCAGCAAACATCAGGTCCTTATTCAAGGTCATTACATACGTGTGAATATACATCTGGTGCCAGATACCTCCGTAAAACTACCAAATATTTGTCAAATCTATGCCAAGCTGAATCGCTGCTGTATTGCTTGCCAAAGGTGGATCAACACGTTACTAAGCAGGTGTTTATAATGTTTTTGCTCATCCGTATACAACTGGAAGGCAAAAGTTGTGTTGACATGGCGCCCAGCTAGCGAGTAGTAACGGATACAGCTCCATTTTGTCTTACATCTTTGGGATTGGAATCAGTGTGGTCTGGGTATGTGTCACACAATTTCCAATGTTTTATTCCCGGTTACTGATTTACTATTAATGCTGTTGTGGCATCTATGGACGTTAAGATTAAAAGCAAAATTCTGTACATTGTAAAAGATCTCGCCCTAGCTATTAGTGAGCTGTTAAATAGGATGAATTATACCGAGCGTGGTGGGTGAACGGTTAACGTTCTGGCCTCGCATTTGGGAGGACGCGGATTCGAATCCCCGTCCGGGCATCCAGATTTGGATTTTCCATGGTTTCGCCAAATCACTCCACGCGAATGCCGGGATGCTTCCTTAAAAAATGCCAAGGCCGAATTTCTTTTTCGTTCCTTGACCCCAGCCCCATTCCGCCTCTAATGGCGTTAGCCGTCAACGAGGCGTAAAACTATAAGTAAAAAAAAGGATGAAGTATTCGACTTAGTTTTTTTCAAAACATAAAAATAATGTGATTTAGAAGAGTGAGGGTGGCTGCATGATGTAAACCAGGTGCTAAACATAATTTTTTTAATTTGTTTCGGCACTTATTCCATTTGTCCAACGCATTCATGATTTTAATTTTTCTTGTTGGGTAATATGTGTTTTTTTTATTATTATTATTCCATATTAACGTACCAGCTAAATTTCAAATTTCATCATCTATAAAGTATTTATTATCGTATCTTACACTGCTAAAATCCATCTTGCCTCATTATAATCACCAAATTATCCAACACACAATGCTTTTATATAAATATATGTTTTATTATTTGTTTTCCAAGAGCTGCTGTTGAAACGACAAAAATCTTGATATTTGGACCACATTCGGACGTCTCTAATCAAAAAGAAAAAGGATGAATTCAACACATACACAACATCTTTGTATTCCGGACGATGCTGTTGTGCATCGAAAACCTGGAATATATTGCAACGACTTTGATTCTAGTCTCGGTGCATTTCTCCATTCTGTCTGCATGTGAACAGCGGCGTTTGAAATTTGCAGTGGCTGAATTGTAAATAGTACATTATGTCTTCTGGAGAAGCGAGCCGTAGTTCTTGACACAGATCCAATAAGAAGACTCAGAAAACACAGACATGTATTGCTACAGGAGAAATTCCAGTTTTCGAATGATAGTTGCAGAATTTTAGAAAACATAACATAATTCTGAATTTCACCATGGCGAATTAGCTGTGAAATGAGACAAAGACGTGACGTTTTTTGTATTAGGACGCGAATGCTTATGTGTTACTATCCACCTAGAAGCCATAACCAAATCTAGCTTAGTGATCTACACGTGTATGTAATTACCTCTTATTCAGATACCTTTAATAATGAAAATCTGTACACTCACCTCACTCAGCCGAAGCCCATTAATCTCGTCGTCTGAACAAGGATTTTGTTCGTCATGACATTAGGTCAAATAACAGGGTTATCAGTCCTTTTCTCTGATCATTAAGATTCAACGAAAAATTGATTTCAGCAACGATTTCTGTGAATAAAGCTACAAATTAACGTCACTTGAATACGGCCAGGAGTTTATTAATTCAATTTTCCAGCCAATTTTTCCCGGGCGAATAGAAACGAGCATGTGCCGATTTTTTTTCTGCTCATCAACTAACCAGGAAACTACAGACTGTTCAAATTGTCAGATTATACCAAACTTACTATCATATAACAAATTTATCATTCAAAACACTGTTTACTTTCATGTCTTAGTACTTCATACATTTATCGGTCTCCATTAATAATAATAACAGTCTTTCATTTTTGCTCACTGCTTCTTCCTTTTCACTGCCACTACATCCACAGCAACATTACTCTCTCTGGTCACGTGACACACCAATTCCGAAGTAAATATTGCAGTATTTACCGGGTGGCATATGGGGGAGATTTTTTTAAATTATAAATTATTAAAAACATGAAATATTGAATTATTGATACTATGCAAATGTATGACTGGGAATTCTACATCTACAAAGAACTTTGATGCTGCAATTACAAGGCACACAAATGACCAACCTTTAATGAATTTAAAGCAATGGCTAAATACAGGTTGAGCATATTTAACGTTAACATGAAACATATGTTCTTCAAAGGAGGCAATCAAGCTCAACATTACAAGTTGCCGACATGAAAAGCAAAATGAAAGTATCAACTGAACTTTAATCGTTAATTTGCAAAACAAGCACAAGAACAAATAAATGCCTGCACATGCCAATAGTTAAAGAACAAGGGCGCCAATCCCAATCTAAATGAATGAACAAATTAGTCCTAATACCCTCAGGCTAGGTGATTGCACTATTCACACGTTGGAATAATATCAAAGTTTTTGCCAGCTAGCACAGTAGTAAAATGGAATTCTGAGCTGAGATTCTCTCACAGGGGAACGCTTAAGGGTTCAACCTCAGATAAAAACCGTGAACTCATGAACTCGTCTTTGGCGGCTGAAATCAACACTTTACCCAAATGAGAGTTGATTGCCGCGCGATCTGCGATCTCCACCGGTTCAGCTCCAAGCAACCGCTCAGACGGACACGGCCGTCTGTCGGAAAGCGGACAGGCAGACAATTCCAGCAGACTTTGCCAGAAGTGATGCACCACTGCGCTATGCAGCGTGCGTGATATCTGCCCTGACTTCCAGACCTGATCTCTCCACCGCATTGGGCGAGAGCAACCGTCCACCTTGGCGGCTTGTTCCAGAGTGATTTTTTCTTCAACCTTCGCCAGTGGCGTCGGATTCTCCCTCCTCCTCTCTCTCGTCGTACATGGAACAGAAATTCACCCAATCAGCCCTCTTGTTGCAAAAAGATAGTCCACATTGGCTACGTTTTAAACCTAGACAGGTCACGAGGTGACGCACAGAATCGTGGCACCGCTGGGGATTTCTGGAACGGTTGGCGCTCACCCGCCACAGCAGCGGCTTAACGGGAAACTTTCCCATCACCTGACCGCCGTCGTCCGACTGACTGGCGCCAGGCACTGTCTCCTTGGCCCCCAATCACAATGTCTGAGTATAATATTTCACATACAAAACTATATAAAAGTCCTTGGCAGCCATTCCTTAAATAATTCTACGGAATAACTACCGTGAATAATTAAATATAACAGATTAATTACTTCCTTTAATAGTTAAATATTAATTAAACTGGAGCTGACGACATCGTCATGCTACAATATACCTTACAAAGATTATATTTAGAAACCTAAGTTTTCGGAAAGCAATAATTCAGCAAATCTTACGAAGAGGATTTTACATTTCACTAATAATAATTTCATGATGTCTCCAAAATCTAGTGATAAAGTCTTCACGGGTGTGCAGCCGGATGGTGTTTTGGAAACACAACGTTTCGACAACCAGCTCGGCTGTCTTCATCAGGTGTCCGGTGTCTACAGGCTGACGAAAGCTGGCAGTCACCGCGTGGACACCGGACACCTGATGAAGACAGCTGAGCTGGTTGTCGAAACGTTGTGTTTCCAAAACACCATCCGGCTGTACACCCGTGAAGAATACATTGCTCCAGTACGGCGGGAAAGTCTCCACGCACACAAAGTTTCTTACCTGATACACAATGCATTTCTATCGCAGTGGCCTAAACTAACCTAGCAATCCTACCTGGTAAAGAGGACCTACAGTTTAACGTGAATCCGAACCACGGAGTGTCCTAGCATTGACTTGTTTGAAAGCACCATCCCTACCTTTGCCTGGAGTTGGTTCTGAAAAGAATGGGAAACTGAAATGTGGACGGCTGGACGTGGATTTGAAGCCATGCCATCTCGAATGCTAAACCCGAGCGTTACCACTCACCCATCGAGTTTGGTTTGTCCTAACGCTGGTGCAAGCAAACGTTAAGCTGCAAATTCCACTTAACAATTCGTCCATTAGAGAGATTTCTTCTTCCATTTATGGCTGTAATAAAATATTTCTGCAACCAATCAATTTTGTCTGGAATGTCAGGATAGATACGATCATGGAAATGACTTACTATGCCGATGCCTACCTGCATTCTTCCTCCTACAGACTGAGAAGTCTGTTGTGCGAAGCACCCTCTGCCACAGACTACAGACTTAGTTGTAGAGCTTGGTAGAGACATTTGTCATCGCCCTTTAAGGTCCGTTTTAATTTGATTCAATAACATTTTATTTAATTGCGTGATCGCACGCTCTGGTGGCAATTTACCACACACCCATTTTTACCCTTTGTTAAATCCGCCTACTTCTGCCATTTACGAATGTCAAATTTAAATTCTTTCAGCGATTTTTGTAAATTATTCATAATTTCTCTTGGTAATTTATTCCAATTCCTGAACCTCACGCCTAAGAAAGAGAATTTTACCAACCTTCAAGCCTGAAATCGAATGCCAGCTTGTGGTGATGGTCAAATTTTCCCTTCTCTTATTTTTTCCACGAATATCTTTCCACACCTCATCACCAATGTACGCCTTGTACACTCCCATGACTCTATTCACCCTCGTCTTTTCTTCCAATGAATTCCATTTAAGTAGTTTTATCAATTACTGATTGTGTTCTTCGGTAATTTCCAAAGATAAATCTAGCAACTCTTGTTTCCACCCCCTCCAACTCCTGTATTTGATATGCAAAATGTGGTTCCATACTACACCACAATATTTACGTTGGGCTACTAATAATAACTGATACTTAAAGCGATAATAACTCTTACATCAATAAGACTACTGTTTACTCATAGGGCGTCTGAATGCGATCTAAAAGGCCGTTGTCGAATCCCACTGAAACAGAAATTTTCTTACCGAGCGTGGTGGGTGGACGGTTAACGTTCTGGCTTCGCATTCTGGAGGACGTGGTTTGGAATCCCCGTCCGGGAATCCAGGTTTTGGTTTTCCATAGTTTCCCCAAATCACTCCAGGCGAATGCCGGGATGCTTCCTTCAAAAAGGCCGTTACTTGTCCCCAGTCCCACCCTGCCTCTAGTGACCATAGCCGTCGACGAGGCGTAAATAAATAAATAATAATAATAATAATAATTTTTCTTCAGCCTCCCATACCCACTCATCTTGCAATTCAGTGTTGGAATGAATATAAATGCAAAGAAGAGTCAGCTTATTAGATACACAAATAAAAAACAAAAGGTTAATTATGTATATAAGGTGGGAAAGAATTGCTTGCTGAAGACTTGAAATGTAAATATCTTGGAATTACTTTTGATAACAAACTTACCTGGGCAGCACACATAGGACAGGTGGTAGGAAAAGGTTTCAAAGTTCTGCACTTGTTGGAGAGAGTGATGAGGGGATGTACGAGAGAAATCAAGGAATTGGGTTACAAAACTTTGGTCAGACCATTGCTCGAATATGGTAGTGTAGTATGGGACCCTCATTTTACGTATCAAATACAGGAATTGGAGAGGGTGCAAAAAAGGGCTGCTAGATTTGTTTCTGAAAATTATCGCAGAATGCAATCAGTGACGGATATGATAAAGGAGCTGGAATGGGATTCATAGCAAGACAGGAGGAAAATGAGGAGGGTCATGGGAGTGTCCATGGCATATACTGGCGATGAGACATGGAAAGATATTGCAATAGGTATGAAAAGTAGTGCATGGAAGGGAAAAGATGACCATGACCACAAGCTGGCACTCGATTTCAGGCACAAGGGTGTGGGAAGATTCTCTGTTTTAGATAAGGGTGTCAGGGATTGGAATGAGTTACCAAGAGAAATGATGAATAATTTACCGAAAACTTTGAAAGAATTTAAAGATAAAATTTGTAGGTGCAGGATAGGGGGAAGATGGACTCCCGTGAAACTTTCATTGAATCAATACGCCGGGAAAGTCTCCATTTACATAACAAGCACATGCTTATCTGCACTACACAGTTACAAGGAGAAAATGTTGATACATTTCGCTCTCACTTGGTGCTTCTTACGGCGAGGTGTAGTGCTGCTGATGATCCATCATGTTCGGTTTATTTGCAGAGCTCTGACCGTGACTGAGAGACTGAAGTCCAGGGTCGCGAGGCTCCGTCGGCGGTACGTGCGATTATTTTTTGTAGATTCCAGCCGCTGACGGATAACTGAGTGAGCCTGTCAGAAAGAACACTGAAAGCTGGCTGTCGTTAAAAACAGGATCTAGGGGGACTATTCTCAGTCACCTTGTAGAGTTTGTTGTGGCGGGATGCATGTGCACCACACATCACAACTGAAAGTTATGACGGGTACCTAACTGGCAACTTTGTCACTCAGTGGCGATCACATTGCGGTGTTAAACGAGATAACACATCACTAACATTCCTTATTAATAGCCATGTCTACTGATTTTTTCCTCAGGAAGGATTAAAAACGATTGCCTCAAACTGTCGTAGATAAATAATTTTACTAACTCCTTCGATCATTCTTTCATCCGTCGATTATTTTTAGAATATCTAGATTCATCATCGGAAGCTAGAAAAATAAATACTATCGCAATTTTAAATATATTTGTTACCCTATCAGCAGTTTTGCCATGACAGGACAATGTTAAATTTTACATACATGTTTAAACGGTTGATTTCAGCTTACTATGGGCTTTTTGTGTCCACAGGAAAATTTTTGACTTAAAAAGCTGTTTGTAACAATAATAATAACAATATTTTTTTTAATATGGCATTCGGTCTCTACGGCCATTTAGCCAGCTCCAATTTATATTATTATAACTATTTTTTCATGTTTTCTTATCTAATTATGGGACACTGTAGTGAGAAAAACGCAATACGAACACATTATTGATTAAAACCATCCATGCCCGAGGCGGACATGAACCGGCGAATCTTATAATTCGAAGTAAGTATCGCAATTTATTTAAGCCCTTTCGAAAGATGTTTCCCTACTTGAGAATATTGCCCTGTAACTGCCCGTAAAATAGCGCATAACAGACTTCAGTAAACTTAATGACGGACTAATTAAAGTTATACTTCTCTAAATTTCTTTAATAAGAGCTGATGAAAATTTCATATAAATGCCATATACAGATAATAATTATAGTAAAAATGGAATAGAAACAATCTTGAAAGGACAACCATTTTTTCTGACAGTGAGAAGGAAAATATAAAATCGTTGTAATAGCATAAAATGAAGAAGATTTCTGCGGAAAGGAAAAATTGTTTGCCATTTGCATTAAATTCAGTGAATATTAGGTAATATTTATAAAACAAAAAATATTTCTTCTATTTTCCTGTATCTTCTGGTCTTAATGTTATAATTACATAGTCTTAGTCTCACAATCCAACAAGTCCTCCCATATTCCTGTTTTATTTTTTAAAATCAGTAAGTAAAGAGTTTCCAATAGTTAAAAGTTACCGAATGACCACAAATAATATTGATACTTCTGTTTCTGAAACAGGTAATCGCCAAATCCCACATAGACTCACTGGAACACCATCGCTGATGTCCACTAAAATAAATCTATTTAAGTCTTTCTCCTGCACCATAGCAAAACAGCTTCATCCGTCACTTTATTACTTCCAATACAATGCTGTAACTGTACAATCGCAGCTATTCAGAACGGCAGAAAATATTGAGGAACTGTTATTTACTCCTTTATTGTTCTAGAGGGTATCTGCTATGTAGTTATTACAGAATTATTACTTACTAAATAATTGTGTTAGTATGCACAACATTTCAGTACGAATTATAAACTGTTTACACCTTTCGAGATTCCAGGTTTGAATACAGCTACCCGAAAACATTCTTAACAATTGGCCAATGTTCTCTGATCATTTCAAAAAAGTGTTCAGAATAATGCTTAAATACGTTAGAACCATAGATTCTTCAAACAATCTCGTTAGAGAGATTGAAAGCTTTCGCAACGTGATATCGCGAGGAGCAGAGGTTAACGGAAATCTTCGACCTGTCCCACATTCCATAAGCTATCTTGCACATGAAAATATTACCTCAAATTATTTCTTAACTCAAAATTTGGGGTGTGTTTGAGTATGACAAAGAAAAGAAACAGCCAGTCGATCCTAATAGGGTGTATACATATTTGTCTAGAAAAGAAAACAATCCACACGTAAATGGCACCACTGTTTCAGCAATACGCACATCAACAGGGAGGGCTCATACATCACATGAATTACTGAGTTGCTCCAATCAGTAAGTTAACTTTCAGCTGTTAATTTGGATACGCTAATATCATTATCTTGATTAAATGGAATTTTACAGCAAAGAAAAACGGTCAGAGATAAAACTATTTACGAGACAACTGTAATTCATATTTATGTTTGTAAAAAAATTACATTTTCTTGATTTTTTTTTTTTTTTTTTTTTTTTTGTAACTGCTTTACGTCTCTTTTTAACATCGAGGTCTTTAGAGACGGGAAAGGATGGGGGGCAAGGATGGGGGGCAAGGATGGGGGCAAGGAATGGGAAGGAATTCGGCCATGGCCTTTTGCAATCGGTATTGGTCGATTAAAACTTCAATATAAGTTCGCTTAATCTAATTTAATTTACATTTCTGCATTACGTGGCATTAATTTATTACCTCAGTACTCACCGAGCGTGGTGGGTGAGTGGCAGCGCTCTGGCCTCACATTTCGGGAGGCCGCGGGTTCGAATCCCCGTCTGGGAATTCAGATGTGGGTTTTCCATGGGTTCCCCAAGCACTCCAGGCGAATACCGGGATGCTTCCTTCAAAAAAGGCCACGGCCAAATTTCTTGCGGTTCCATATCCCTAGTCCTCTCTCGCCTCTAATGACGTCGACGTTGACGTCAACTACGACGAGATGTAAAGCCATAAAAAAAACTCAATAAACTATTGTTGCCTGGTGGCAGCGTACCTCAGGCGAAAAGCTGTTCAGATGACCGACGTCTGATCTCTGACTAAGCCGAGGATTTTTTCCTGAAACTGAACGTCCATAACAGCTTCACAGACTCATTCAGTCTGCTATCCAGTGAGTCCCGCGCGGAAAATTCCGTCGGAATGTAAATAAATACCGGAGTGTGGCGCTGACCCGGTCACGACCCTCCTAGCGCCGGAGACTGTAATGGGAGTGCGGAGCTCTATCTCTGTGAACTCCGCGGGAAGTGACAGGAGTCGTAGGAGCACCATGAACTTTACTTTTACACTAGTGTTGAAGAAATTTAAATTCTGTGTGTTTCGAATGCGGCCAGAAATTTCAGTTGAAGATTATGTAAACTTCTCGTTTAAACATCCTCATGATCAAGAAGAATAAACGCGTAAATGTAAGCAAATATAAGCACATTGAATGATTCAAATAACAATGTGTAACGATACCGTCGAACTAACACAGATCGAGAGGAGTATCTGTGAGTGGGGATATCTTTGACGGATTCTAAACAATATGGCGACAGTCTACAGTACGCGGCAATACCGTGTGGACCTAATGGCGGGAGTTGCCGACTGTTGAGGACAATACCGCGGCAACGATAACCTAAAAGTGTTCGTAACGGTGCAACTAACGTGTACTGTAATTTCAAGTGTTATGCCGAGTGTTTAGTGTACACGGACGTGGACAGTACTCCGAACTTTCTACTTACTGTGATAGTGGCACCGCATAATATTTTCGCCTACTCGGTTCGAATCCTGCAAACTTTGGTGATAGAAGTTCGATTACACGGATCACTGTAACTGGTGGATACTTCGGCGGTGTATTTTCGTGTTTCTCCAGATAATAAAATTGTGTGTTGAATGCAAACTTTTGTGATTTGTGTGGTAGTAATTCCTAGTCATTTTAGTAGTATAGTAGCCACCACGTGCTGCTTCAAGTGATTAGTTTTGTGAATAACTTTAATTCTTAGTATTAGTTGTGGAATCCCCACTGGCGACCGGACGAAATTGAACCTGTAGTAATAGGAACATTTAATCACGAACTTAAACACGCCGCATTGAATCGTCCCACCAGGACTCAGAATTATCGCTAATACGCGAGGTGCATTGCAAATGGTAATATAAAATTACCTGAAATTGAAACTAAAGACTCATTATCATCGGTCCTGATAACTGAGAGTTATGTACTGTACGGGCACGACGTTAGGAGTAACCCAGGTTCGATACATAGTTTGGCCATCTAGAATACGGTTTACCATGGCTTGTTGCACTTAATTGAATTGAAGGCCGGGATGATTCTTCATAATGGACACGATCCTCTTTCGGTTCTCATAACTTCATCGTCGACAGGTAAACAACAAAAACCAGAGGTGAAATTATCATTAGCATCCAATAATTAACAACCTGAATGGAATCTTGAAGGTATACTGAAGATTGTTCCAGCTCAATCGTCATCGGAAAAGGGAAGAAAAAATATTTAAAAATTAAACCAGATGAACCCAAGTAATTCGTAACCTACATATCTCATAACGGACAGAAAAGGATCAATTATGATGATATGTTTAGTGTAATTACATGATAATAATAATTTTTATTACAACTAACATCGTATTGAATCTGAGCAAAGTTACTCAGGCGAAGGAATAATAAGAGCATACAGCGCTTTGTATCACCGAAATCAAGTTGAATAAATAGTGAACGTGTGAATAATGTTTTTCGGTATATACATAAACAAGAAAAGACACTAGTGGATAATGGATACTAAATTATTCACGAGGAAATATAGACTAACACAATTATAATGCAATCTTGAAACATATAAACATTATAAAGCGTTATTATCCAAAAAAGTATGTAAAAGTGTTTGTAAATAAGTTAGCTAGAAGTGGTTCTATGCTTAGTCACTGATTGAAAGCAAAATAATAAAAAGAAGCAGAACAAGTATTTTCATTTATTTAGTGAGAAGGTCGATACAATTGGTATGAGATGATATTACTCGAAATACAGACGTAAATATACTTACTGATGAGACAGAAAATGCTGAATAAAAGGTAGCGAAAGTTTATTTATTTAGATTGAGAGTAAAATGAAACATAAATAGATAACCACATGGCTCTCAACGAGGTGGAACCTCATAGGAATATAACTAGAACAAGACACCACAAGTGAAGACAAACACATTAACATCAATTTGTTAAAACTCTTACCAGTATTTCTTGATAATAGACACGGTCCATGACTACAGGACATTCCATACATTATCTGACATTGAAAAAGTAGTGCAATGCCACGAAAAGCAGGACCAAAATTTTCTGTGCAATGTTGTTTAATCGATGTCTAGTCTCTCTCTTATTGGCTGCGTCCCGCACTGACGCTGCAAGCCAAACCTAGACCCCGTGCTGCTCTCTTGGAAGCTCGCCTTTAAAGGGTTCTTTAACTTGCACGGGCCAGACTCAGCACATTGGATCGGCAGCTTAACGACCCCTCGAAGGACGACCAGCTTTTTGTTTTCTCCTAACACAAAAAAATCACCGACGCCGGTCTGCCTCGAAACTATAAGCCAATTCGTCAACAAGTGCACCACTGTGTTCCACTGTTACGAAAGAGTAAACCGTACAGGCCTTAGGAATATGAAACTTAATGCTCTTTCCGTCAGTTATTTACATATTTGAACCAAAATATGAAACGCATGCTTTTTATTTGCTTCTCTGGCTTAACTCCACGTCGACGTTGGGTTCATTAGAGGCGGGAAAAGACTGGAGGTAAATAACGGGAAGGAATTCAGCCATGGAGTGATTTGGGAAAACCATGGGAAATCAAAATCTGGATGGCCGGACAGGGATTCGAATCCGCGTCCTCCCTAATACGAGGCCAGAATGTTACTGTTCACCCAACACGTTCTGTGGATGCGTGTTGAAAATGATAGGAGAAGACGGAAGTTGATGTAAGAATTTTTAGAATAGCAGATATAGGACAGTGCAACTCGTTGTAAGAGATGCTGGGCTCAGCAATGATTTAAATTACTTTAGTTTACTTAAGTTGTGAGCGCACGCTCAGGAAGCAATTTTCTTACACACTCATTTTTCCTCTTTCTTGTACCGGTCTACTTTTTTCACTTTACAAATTTTAATTTTAAATTCTTTCAGTGTCTTCGGTAAATTATTTTATTGTAACCCAGATATGCAGTTGTACCAGTTGCACTAATCAGGCACCGAAACGCTCGTTTTGTGCGCAGTTGTTTTACGTGAAAGCCACCGACAGTTACTAAGCTGAGGTAATTAGCCTTGTTTTCAGGCTACAGGCGCGGAATAACGTTCCAAATCGGTAATTTCGTCACTAATTAGATGTGCTTTATACAACAGTAACTTTGACAAATTCCCTGATATCCTAGACAGAAGTTAACCACAAACCGCTAGTTCGGATGAAACACAAGTAATATATCCGTAATAATTAGAAGGGTGTTTTTCAATGGCATCCTAAGAGTTTTAAATGCAAGTAATGTTAAAGAAAGGAGTGTGAAATTGGTAGGATCGTCATTTATCTTATGTGTCTCTTCATTCTATGTTTACATGCATAAAAAAAATTACTATTAAATTTTTGATTCGTTTCGTAATTAACTAAAGTTATTAATACGGCTACAAATGTTCAGTATCTACGGAGTGTGTATCAATTTTTTTTTTTTGATTGAAATGTGTTAAAATAGTTGTACAATGAGAGGGACTAAATGCTGCAAATTTAAATTACTAGTGATTTTTGGTAAAAAGGAGTCAAATTATATCGAAAAGAGATTTGGATAAATATGACCATCAAACAACAAAAAAGAAAAGATATCTTGTTTATTATTTACGTGTTTGAGTATAGTGACGTTAGTAGGGTCAATACTTGGAATATCATGTTGCTACGTCACACTATCGAAATAAACAGTATTCTAAAGAACACCATAAAATGTTACAAGATCTAAAGAGTGTAAATTGTATGTTTTTATCTCTTTATTTTACTGCTAAAGAAACTACATTGTTTACGTCGTGTGTAAGATTCTCAGTTAAAATGATATTTTTAGGGACATTCTGACTTTTATCTCAGAGTTAACAAATGACTCTGATTAAATAAGTAAGTAGATTGACTACTATACAGTAAGAATTGGATTCCAGAATAAATCCCGTTTCCCATGTTTTCCAAAATTCGCCTGTGTTATGGTAGTTCCTTAATATGTGCCATCGACAGAAGAGAAGTACAGTGTTTATTCAGAGATCATCGTGTGAATATTATAGTCCAAGGTATCGTCGCCTTAGTACTTACTTTCTACTAGTGTAAGCCCGTGACTGTTTTTTTGCGTATCGTCACGGGTCTAGAATAGTTCCAATTATTACGATGAAAGATTATGACAGGTTGATCTGATCTGGCCAATTAAAAGCTTGACCTGTGTTTCACCCTTAGGATGAATAAAATCTCTTGGGCTTGAAGAACTCAGAAACATTAATAGAGATAGGTATTAAACACGGACAGGAACTATCGCGTTATCGTGTGTTTCAAGGGTCATACACTCGAACTTGTTAAAATACGAACTTGACTTTTATTTGACATTTTAAGTTCACTCTGCAAAATTAAAAAAAAAAATCATGTTTGCTTCGAAAGCATCACGTTGTTTATTTTTGAGACTGGGCAAACCATGGAGGAAGGAATATTCCTTCCTCCATTAGGCAAATACTGATAATGTAAACATTGGTCATAGTATCTGCGACGGCCAGAGAACTTAATACACATTTCATATTATGAAACAGTTGAGAAACTCCGCAGAAATAAGTTGCGAGAATATTCGATTCGGTGACAGATTTGGTCTGATGCCCACTCAAAATAACGTAATAACTTACATACAGCGAACATGAATAAAAACTAATAACGAAAGTGGTCACTAAAATTCCGAAAAAGCAAATAAACCGTAATATATAAATTTTGGTCAAGCAACAACATTAGTGAAAGTTGTAATTAAACCTAAATGTATCGTAAGTCAAAATGACAATTGGCATTCGTGGTTATAGCAGAGACTATGAGTGATTTAATTTTTTTTAAGTTGCTTTAATTAGTAATATGTTACTGAAAAGCAGATCCATGTTTTTTCAGCCGCAAAATTTATTGAATTTTTTTAACTATGAAACGCTATGAAAAGCAAACTCAATGAATGTATCATGTCAATTAATTTGGTAGCTATTGCTTCGTTATTAAATTGTAGACAACCACGAATTTCTTCTATTGGTATCTCTGGTCGCCGTTTTGTGAGCGAAGGCTGACACGTGACACCGTTCTCTAGCCAGTAGATATCGTTGTGAGTGACCTTATGAAATTATGTAGTAGATACTAGCGGAGTTCCCGGCGTTGCCCTGTATAGTTGGCGTAGATTTAACCGTACCCTATTTTTATTCCTGCAAAACATTTGTACAAAGTTTCATAAAATACGCGCCAACTTCTTCGGAATTAAAGCAAACTTACATTCACCCGCCCCCTACCAAGAAACTGGTGGGCTGAATATTATTTATACTATTTTCAGTCGTCCGAAAAGATTCATGTATATTTGGTTAAGAAATTCATTACTACATTACTGAACAACCCTAGATCATGTTAAAAACTCACGTTTGATTCAATTGCGAAGTGAATGGATATACTTGTGGCTTGAAACGCCAGATCCTTTAACTCTGCAGATAAAATATCAAAAGTGAATCCGGAATAATTTTATCGTAAACAGAAGACTAATGCTGAAGGCCAGAGATATTGTCCAGAGATCATGCTTAAAGAAAATCTCTGTTGTTTTTACGGCTATCTATGTCGTTTAAAAATTGATATCCCGAATTAAAGGAAAGAATACTTCAAGCTATGGCTTTTAAAAATTGAATATATCGAATTAAAAGAAAGAATACTTAAAGTTTTTGTTTAGTGTGCAAAATAGTTATTACTATAAGTTATCTTATTGCTTTAATTAAAGGCTATGGTCAGGGACATTATGTTGTGTGTTTAGTGCGGAGTATGCAACATCTAGTGATTCCTCCTGTGGAATTTCTCTCCATACGTTCAGAATTTCATTTAATGCTCCTACATTATTTAACGTTGAAACATAAGACATGCCAGACAAGTGAATTAAGATTCTAAGCTTTAAAACGGTGAAAACTCCATCGAAATCTGCCCCGTAGTTTCCGAGTTTTTATGCGAGCAATATGTCCGGTTTTCATTTTATAGATATAGATATATACAACACCGTGCTATTCCAGCTAAATATACGATTAAACTATGGAATTGGCAGCCGCGTTGTTCTGACTGCGGGCCGAATTACCGTGGTTCGGTCCCCGACTAAGCCGAGGGTTTTTCCTCGCATCTGAACGTCCAGAACGGTCCCCCAGGCCAATTCAGCCTGCTATCCAATGAGTACCGTGGGGCGAACTCCGTTAAAATGTAAAGAAAAAGGACCGCATCGTGTCGCCGACCACGGCACATTCACTCTCGTGCCTATGGTCAGGAAACAGGAATGTGGAGCTTTACCTTCGCTAATACTACGGGGATACGTATGGAAAGCTGTAAAAACCCACTACCTTTACTCGCTTGGAATATTGAGGACTTGGGTTCGAATCTAAGGGCAGGAGTGGCTTTCACCAACAGATGGAAGGGATACAATAAATAGAAAAGACCTAACATTAAAGCTTGCGTTTTAAAAGTCCTGTACCGCACGGTTTAATGTTAGACTTTTTCATAATTATATTTTAATAATAAGGAAATTTATGTATCAAACAAGGGTTATGTTATGGAACGAACGTTATACTTCCCCAATCATATGTGTTACAGCTACGAAACTAGACAGCACACTGCACAGTGTACTAACACCGGCCCGGCGTAATCAAAGCAACAAGGCTGTAAAACAATAGCAATCAGCTTAATTTTTTTATATACCGTCAGTCACAATGAAGCCTTGTGGTTACTCAGTCACGCCATAATGGTTGAGTGTGCGTGATATACTTTTGCGTGACTAGCAATCCTTATTTGATAAGGAAGCGGCAGGATTCTGTCTGCTGATTAGCTTCATAAGCACCTTGGAGAGAAAGAGTTTATTCATTCGTGCGGCCCACCCACTAAGAGGATCCTGCCTAAGGTCTAATCGTATCATGCAATAACAACACCTAAGGCGGACTTGTATAAAATGACATTCGGCCGACTACATTTTTACTTCTGTATATCATGTAATGGCTGTGAATACAAGGTAATATTTGGTATATTACAAAATTTTCATGTGCCATCCTTGTGAGGGCAAGTAAATTAAATAGCTTTTAAATGACTTGAATATATAGTATAGCATTTGTATCGAATATATAAAAATGAATGTTTGTTTGTAATTTTTTTGCCAATGTTCTTCATACAAACACACCGTTTTTATCCAATTTTGGTGGAACTTTTCATACGCATACTTTAAAACAAATAGAACAACAACGTCTACGTTTGATTTAAGAAAACCTAAACCCTCTACTCCTTTCCCCCCTTCACCTTAATTTATGTCAACATTGTTCATACAAACCAACAGTTTTTATCCTATCTTGTTAGTACTTAGCACATGTATACTTTAAAACAATGCAGTCTGGTAGCTCAGCGGTTAAGCCGCTTCCTTTCGAAAGTATCTATATTTGATGTGGGTTCAAATAGCGTGAATTTTTAGGAGTTGCATTTGATTATATTAGCTACGCCGGAACGTTCCGTGGTTCTGATTTCACGTTAACTTGTAGGCTCCTGTGGAAAGGAATTAGCCTTCCAATCAATGAGACAATAGCTTCGGGAAGATTCGACCAACCTCCGGATTGTGGACTAAATTAGGTTTTTAGATTTTGAAGTAAAAACTTCTTTAGGCGCGTTGGGCGATTTTTGCATATGTAAAATCTTATTAGTTCGCGTCACTGAAATGCTAATATTAACAATATATCTCTAGCGGTCTGGGGGCTCAGTGCTTAAGATGGGGAACGAAAGGTGCGCGGTTCGAATCACTATCTTGGCGGGGATTTTAAGAGACCCTTAATTCGAACTTCATCTCTATCACTGCTTACTATATAATGTGAAGTACGCCATAAAGCTTCCGTGGTTCGAATTCAACCTTAAACTGTAGGTCTTCTGTACCTGGAAACACTACCGGGTTAGGTTAAGGTAGCTAAGACAGTGGTGGAATGCACAGCCATTATTTTTTTTTCCTTTACTTATGGCTAAACGCCTCGTCGACGTCGTGGTCATTAGAGGCGGGATGGGACAGGGAACAATGAACGGGAAGGAATTTGGCCATGACATTTTCAAGGAAGCATCCCGGCATTTACCTGGGGTGATTTGGGGAAACCATGGAAAACCCAAATCTGGGCCATTAGAAACCCTGTCACCAGACAACATGGAAGTATTTTTATTCAGTATATCTGTAACTATAAGTGTGACGTGTTGCGTGTATAATAATCATAGTTTTTAGTGTCAATTTCCCTCCTCCCCCCTCCCCCAAATCACAATTTCGAATAATACATTAGCTGCGCCAAAAATGTTGCATCCGGAAATATTTTTTAATGGCGTACCACATGAATTAAACATCGTGGACGAATTTGTATTTCTTGCATTAATATTTATTGCCGTCTTTTAGCAGGAACAGAAACAGTACTGCACGGCTGCTCCCACGCGTGTGTACATTAATCTCTACAGTGCCCATTGTAGTTGATCACGGCAGAGACAGTTTCATCATATCACACAGAAATATGTCCCAGAGGTCCAAGTTTGGAACAGATCGAACGTTTGTCTTGTTTAAATTGCCTGCGGAGTCGTCCGTGATTGAATCCCATTCTGTGCGGTGCAGCAATGAATCTCCCGGCTGTTCCAAATTTATTAAACACGAGACCAGCGCATATTTCTTACTGCATCCTCGCTATCACTTGGATCTTTCACATATAGTTGTTACTTTACATTAGAGTAAATACTGAGAGTCGTTTCCATTCATTAAAGAGAGAGGTCTGTTTCTATGTGATTATGGAGCTTTCTTTCAATGTTTCGAGTCTCGGGTTTGTATTGGACCGCCGGTTCGGGAGGGGGGAGCCAATACGTTGATGAAATATAATTACTAATAATATGTATGACATCCAATAAGTTGGTTATTTGGTTAAACGGTGAACTAGAACCATGATTTCTACAAGAACTTAGTTTCACACAAAATTATACTCAATTTATTTAGTCTTCTGGCTTATACAAAGCCGTGTATAGTTAACGTTACGTTAAACATAATCCAATGACAACAAACAAGCAATACCCGACATTTAAAATCCACCGGATAAAAGCAAACATAAAACTGATTTAGATATCACAATGATTTTGCAAAGTCAACATGTTTTAAAGTGGCATTGCAGGCCAACAACTTAAAGTTAAAATTTACAAAAGAATCCCAGGGGCACCGTTTAAAGTTAAAAGCATCGTTTGAATTTAAAAAAAATGAGCAAGATGCTTCGAATTTATAAACATGAAATATTGGTTAGCTCAGTAATTGTTATGATGGGAGCAGAGTCTTATCTCAGGAGCCGTTTACGGGTTAGCAAGCCTCGTTAAAACCCAATGGAACTGTGGACCTATACGTCGGTACTTTACCGTAATCGCATCTTTCTCGACGAGGTGTGACACGCTCTGTGCCACTGCTGCAACGAATGCCAGGTTTGCGGATATGTCCGCGCTAGCACATCAGCTTACAATCTCTGGCAGGTGGACCGCTCAGCTTCCAGCCCATCTGAGCCAGACTATGCGACCAGACACATTCACTGATCAACGGCTAAGGGCGTGTCGGGTGACACGTCCGCACTGTAGGTCGTCTCGGCAGCAAGTGAAGTCGAATATGGCGTCGTGTCCTCTTGTCGCGGCAAAGCCAGCTTTCCTCTCCCCGCACATGGAACAGAAGCCTTGAATTAACAACTGTGAACCCCTGTATCCGTTCACGATTGGTGCATCGATACATGTCCATCATCACGTGCTTCGTGTCGTCGCTAACATTTGCTACCCGTTCCCGCACATTTTGCTTGACCTTGTCGAGGCACTGGGAAGGGATGAGGTCAGTACACTCGGCAGGTAACGGTTCCCGCGCGCCACCCCTTTGTGAGCGGAGGCGTCAGCAAGTCGGCGATACTGAGCATTGTCCCGTTCTCTGAACGTTCAAAACTGCGGTTCAAACTTCCCACATTTAATATTTTCTGAATAGCAAGTTTTGCACAGAAATTAAATCATATAATAATAAATCTGGCTGCCCGGGTTTAATACATAATTATTCACCTATGAATTAACCCTATTATTTACAATATTACAAAAAATCTGAATATTAATTAATGATTTATTAATATTCGTTGTGGATGACTCTGTCATACCACAGGTTCAAATTCTGGGATACGATGATTTGTTCATATGACTTACAGATGGATACTCTGTGGCTTTAACGACAAGGTATAGGTCCAGTCACGACAAAAGTGGGAAACATGAAAATCATGATTCTGTTAGCACGTTCATACGCTCTTCGATAATTAACTAATTCATCCTGTCGTCAATTAATGATGATTACCTTTAATTACTTCGTCCTCCAATTAGCAGTTCACTGTCGTTTGTCGCCAGAGGGTTTAGCTTCTCCCAAAGGTTAAATAACTCTTGCTTTGATTGGTTTAAATAGTTCCATGAAATGAGAAGAGTTCATATTTATTTCTCCGTGAGCTTCATAATACTTTACACGGGGATAAAGCACAATAGACTCGTTCAAAGATACTAAAGCGACTAAACACTCGAAACTGTAAATAATCGGCACTTGCAACTACACCTTATTCGCTCAGAACTGGCGGTTCAAGGTCATGATCCCCTCGCCCCTCCCCTATCCTCACGACTCCCTCTCCTTGCCTTCCCCTCCGAGCAGAACGCTGCGTAGAAGCAAGCAAGAGGCAATCTTCTAATATTGTCGTATTAATGCGAATAAATCGTTATAAAACACTGTAAATGAAATGGCATCAGTTAATTGTTAAATTTGGTGACAGTCAAAAGTAATTATTCTTAAGTTACTAGAAACCACTGATGAGAAAGTTAATATGCTTTCAGGGGGCAGCAAAAAATGGGACGTATCGTTACGAACAGCCCTGCATGTATGTAGAGAAACCAAAATGAATGTTCCAGGGCCAAGAATAACAATGGAATTAACTCTCGAAATGTCTCACGAAAAATTTAAAACTAAAAATCATGATATCATGTTAATCGTTTTTGTATTTATTAAGATATGAAGTTATAGTTGGTTGCACATACGATTCACTTACTTCCTTCATGACAGGTAATTAAAGTGCTCGGTGTGCCAAAGGAAACATCACATTAGTAGTAAAATATTGTACGACATACGTTCTGAGGACGTTTGTGCGTGCGCGGCAGCTCTTACATCGTCACTTGTAGGGGTAAGGGCAGCGGAGTGGGGATAGAGCAGAGTGTCCTTGACCCGCCTCTCTTGAGTGAACACGCTACAACTGCGCGTCTCTGCCGCTCGCTTAAATAGACGCTATCGAAACATCCAGAATAAAACAAACAAAGTCGGCCGATGTTTCTCGATCGTCTACAATGCAGCCGACAGCTAAATCCAAATTAAAACATTCAGATTTAGTACAAAATCATTCCCAATCATCATTAAACACCCGTAAATGAAAATTATTTTTTTTACGGGTATTTGCACACACAATTATCAACATACACCAGTTCAGTCAGTTGACAACTGTCCTACAAACATCGTGGCTCATATCAACACTTACAATTACAGACTTTTAATCAACTTTTCATACTTAATACTGTCCTTGATAGTATTACAAATCATTTACATAGTTTCTCTCCAAAAAAAATGCTAATTTACATGGAAATGTACAAAAGTCGGCAATTAATCACACGAAAAATATACAAATCCACGATTAATCAACTCTCATCTTACTATACATAATTCTTAAAATAAAATTTCATAAAATGTCTGGGAATGAGAGCTATTACAACGGGGTAAGATCACATGAACTTACTTTTACTGTTTCTAGATAACTGTGATACTTATACGGAGTCAACAAGCACAGCTGCAATGATCAAAGATATACCTGATTTTGAACTTATGCATGTATCTTCTCGGTATAGATATAACAATATATTTTCTTACACTGTGAAACGTTCTATTTTCCATGTTAAATAATTATTATGATATGAACACATATAGCAAGAAGCACTGTGTACTAAACGAGCAGTTCATTATAACAGCCAGATAAGCAATCTGATTTCAGCAGAGTCACATTCGTAATGATTTATTCTTTGGGCGTTTATCTGCAGAAAAATTTGCTAAAAAAGTGAAGTAATATAACATTCTCATTAAGTAACTTTAAATGTAAAATAATTTTCAACGCTCTTTTTGGTAGCATATAAATTTTGTTTCAAGATATCGTCACATAATTATATTTTTAAATCTCAGAAAATAGGAATTTATAACTGGTGTGCTATCTTAACACAACTAGTCAAGTAATACTAATTTCATTGTGATGCTTTGTGAGAGAAGTCAATTTGGAAATTGAATGTTGAATGACGCTTGCTGAGACATGAGATGCAAATGCTCGCAGGCCGGGAATCAAACAGCTGGTCAGTTGGTTTGCTATTTGTCTTAGAAAGGACGAGGGCGGCAGTGAAAACTTCCGCCCTCGTTTTTTGTGAAGGGTCTAGAAGCAAGAACTGGCCTTAGGCAATATGAAAAGGAAATTCTCGAGGTGGTAATATGATCGTCCGTCAATAACACAGGAACTGTACTTTTTTTTCAATCTGTTAACACCTAAGAAAGAAAACTCACACATCCTTGCTTGAATGTAAAGCCAATTCATTATATCCATGATTTTATTTGATAGCTTAATGTAATTCACTTTATTTTGATGTTGGTTATCAAAGGCTCTGTTTATTATTCTACTTTCTAACTTGATATCATTCAATGTGCTTTGGCCTTCGTTATTCAGCTTTTCATTATATGCTATCTTGATGTAATTTAACCATAAATTCATGGTGCTCATATGCTAAACTGGGAAGATTAAATATGCTTTTGATACATTAAAATTGATTAAAGTATTCATTCACAACATATTTTGGTCATTTGAGTGAAATGAAGTGACATGCATTTGTTGACGTAATAAAAGAAGTGAATATTGTTCTAAAACGTGACCATACTGACATAATAAATTCAAAATGAATAAATAAAAGATAGATATTTCACTTCTAAAAGCACCTGGATATTGCATAATAATTCTTAAGCATCTTCATTTTTATTGGAATTCTCTTATGCTCCATTCTCTTTACATGCCCACACCATTTAAGTCCGGCCTTCTTTATCATTTCCTGTAGGGGTTCCTCTTTTAGGGTGTATTTATTCGTTACGTTCCTTGTCCTGTCCATTCTAGTGATCCATTCTATCTCTTACAAATTTCATCTCTCTTCATTTCTCTTCTGCTGATGTTCTGCGTCTTCACTATCCAGGTGTCAATACTATATATCTGGATTGGCGCATAGTGTGTGCGATAAATTATTCATCTCCAGTTCAGGTAACCTCATCAATTATTTCTGAATGATTATCTCCATCATGGGGTCATCTCAGTACTGATTCTATCTCGTTGAAAATTCAGACGTCTGATTTTTAACTGTACTGTAGGCATCAGCATCCTTACTTCATTTAACACTATATCTTCCAGAATGTGGTTTAGTGGCTTATTTTTAAATAAATATTTAGTCAAACCGTGAAATTCTTTCTTCCATAGTTCTGTTCAAAAGCACCTGGAACAAAACAAATATTCGTTGTACAACAATGAAATTTTTGAAATTACTCTACAAGAATTATATGCAATTTTGAAACGGTTGTGGGATTTCGATTTTCTAGTCAGGATATTATAAAATGGTACTACTCTTCCGCTAGGAGCTACCGGTGTTGTAAAAACTGTGTATCAGAAAAATTTGAAATATAACCCACGTGAATATACTGTGGGTAGAAACATAATTGAAACTGCTTCTATTCAGAGGATAATCTATATACAACGAATGTTGAACGAAACGGAAAAAGGCGAAGTGCCACTTATTAGATTTACTGCTAGTTAAGTGTGCTTGTAAGTGTGAAGTGAATTGCTGACATGGTGGCCAAGTAGCTACTATTACCCACCTTAACCATATCAGCTTATATACCGCTGGCTACCTCAACACCGAAGCAAATTCTAATGATAGCCTACTAAAGATGACCACGAAGCAGCAGCGCATATGGTAACAATGAAACCAAAACCTCGCACAGAACAATCTCCGAAGGGCGGAACCGTAGCTTGGCAACAGTCGCGCTTAAGCAGCAATATCAGTAGACCTGGTCATGTGCCTCATCTAGTTCGATCCCACGTGACGGGATGCAACCAACATGGACGAGCATCTTGGATAGAGGACTCCTCCTGAATCACTATCTAGGTTTCTAATTCAACTGCAACAATCGTCGCAGCATGTAGTAACTGCTACGAGAAACAAGTAAGGACTTCCTCTCATGTTGGTGTGAATACATACATACGTCACTCATAAACTCTTTCATTTTCTATATTTTTTATGCGTCAGTGGTCATCATAATTCAATATGTTTGGCATTAAGTGCTAAGGCGCTGAAACAATTTTTTTGTAGACTAATCGGCAATATTACAATATCCGAGCCACTGAAATCTTATGAATTCATTGGGTGACTCTTATATATATCGACGAGACAAATCGAAAATAAAGATTTTTTTTGTTTTTCGCTCAGTTCTCGAGATATCGAATGTTAAAAACCCGTTATTGGTATAGTTCCTTGTGCTTTTGGTAATTTTTTTCTTCTGGTGCAGGCCGTATGTCAACCTAATCACCACAGAAAGCCATAAAACAAAACACTTACTTCGCAGATTCACCATGTAGTTTTTTCTGGTTCAGGCAGCATGTCAACTTCCTCAATTTTTAAATACGATATCTCGAGAGGTATAAAAAAATTCTATTATTTACTTTCGATTTATCTCGTTGAGTTACAGAAGAAGTATATGTTTGGACAATACGCATGGTTAAAATTTGATATGCGGTTTAGGAGCTAAATTCACACATATCGCCATAGCCTGTTCGAGGATAGTGCTATCAATCTGAGAGTAATAGTATTAACGATCTTGAAAGAGGTTCGATTGGTCACTAAATCCGTTTTTATAATTACTACCTACCGAAACGCGTTTATTCTGTCTGGTAGAAGGGATCATTAGTTTAATGCGACTGGAACCATCGAAGATGTATAAAGTTCCAAAAGCAATAAAGATAGGTCCTTTCAAAATAGGCAGCTTAAAATGGAACTCAAATATAGTATGTTTCAATCCATATTTAGCAACTATGTCAATGAGCAACGAGACTTATCAGAGTCAACGTGAACTACCTAGAAGTAAGCTCGGGTGGTAGAGCGTCTGACTCCAACCCGGATGGGCGAAATTCTGTCCCTGATGAACCTGAGAATTTTTACTTGGAGTTCAACGTTAGGAACGGTTGCGCAGTCCCAACTAGCCTGTTATCCAATGAGTACCGAGGAGGGAACTCTGTAAGAGGGTAAAGAATCGTCGGAGCGTGGCGCTGACCTCGTCACATCGCTTCTAGTGCCGAAAAGGTTGTAATAGGCATGCAGAGCACCACCTCCGTGAATTCTACAGTAAGCGGCAGGAGCCGTCAGAATCCCGTACCGTTTACCTTTGTACTTGTGTGCCAGTGGCACCAATTTCAACACGATACGAATTTTCGACTTAAATATTTTCAGTGTGTATGTAACTCTTCCAGTATTTACCGTGCTAATCTATACTACTCTCTCACTCCATTACCTACAAATGTATATTTTCTAATTTCCTTACGCCTGAAATCAAGCACTAGTTTACGATTATGCTCGTCTATTCCTTTCCAAGTACAATTCTGAATTATTCGTTCAATATCCATCCACGGCTCACCGCCAATGTATCCACGTTCTATGGTAATATACATATAAATATTTTTCTTCGTTTCCACCTGTTGAAACTGTTGTACTAGATAACTCAAATGATGGCATCGTACTAATCCTCCACGGTTAAACAACGGTATTTATCAAGGACTCATTGTCGGACTAAGAAATCATAAATTCACTATACTGATATTAAGATACCAATTACACTAACCATCATCGATTTTCGATTCCAGAGATAAAGTTGCCGCAACGTACAGTCATCTTACATAATACCTTGAAATCACTTCTCTTCCAGTATATTCTCCTACAGAGAATATCCAAAACTTTCAGTACTTGCTTCTTCATCTTCTTTTTCGAGTTTAATGACTTTTAAGATTTTGCTTAATATAGTCTATTTGGCATACTTATAATCGTGTGACCAAACCTTTTCATCATTGATTCTTCTAAGATGTCTAAAATATTTTTTGTAGTCTTAGTTGAAATTGAATTGATTCGCTTTTGATTTTGTCTCGTTTTAACTTCCGGATACTTTGCCTGCAGAGTTTCAGTTTAATCGCTTGAACCCAGTTGTTGTCACTTCTGATACGTTAAGATGGGAAACAGATAGGTTTTATTCACAGACATTTTTTGTGTCTATGGTATCTATGAAATAGACGTTTGCAGCTGTTTTAATCCTATTGATTATTTCTGGAATTAGTCTATTACGAGCTGACACAACGCTGCCGAGTAGTTGAAATTTTGAAACAGTTGACTGCCAGGCAAACAGTTTTGTTCTCAGTTATTTTAAATCCAAACCTGTCAGATTCATACTTCCCCAGTCAAGCCGTTGTTGCATGTTTTCTTTACTCTCCCTCCAAATCATAACATCATCATAAAAAAACCATATGTTCTTGTCTTTATTTTTCGTCAGCTTGATAATTTCATCCATAATGCTTATCATAAATTAATTAACTTCCTTGCAGTATCCAACTTCTAGTCATTCACACTAAAGTATTGAAATAGACACGTTATCGCAGCAGTTGATTGAAAACCATGTCGAAAAAAGTGAAAATATTGGACGAAGGAAACATACGTAGTAAGTAGAGATATGTGGTACAGAAGACATTTACACACGTCATTGAATCCACTAAACAGACCCAGAGTTGTGAGTAAAAAATAATGGCAGTAACGTGTTTTACTGAAATCGTATGAGCAAAGAATACAGTATGTTTGTATAATGAATTTGAAAACAAACATGAAAAATGTGTTCTTTTTTAACGAAACGTGTGTGCAATACATTTCTTGAAAATATAAAACTTACTTTTGGGGTGATATTTCTACTGAATATGCTGATACCGTTCTTATTAAATTAAATTCCTTAGATAACAATTATATTTAGGTGAGTGTTCGGTAGTTATTAGATACATGTATCGGATTGGTTCCGCTAATTTCAACGAAGTTTATCTCTGAATACTGTGTAATAATGTCATATTATTTGCATTAACTGTAAAAAATTTGTTAATGCCATTGAGAAAATGTTTCAATTACCAAACCTAATAATAGAGAAAAAAGAATTTTTATGAAAAAACTTCTTTAAAATCTTCTTTAATCGTCCGTAGTTTCCTACAAAAAGACTGGTATTCAATGGTAGGTCATTTAAAGTAAGTGTAATATCATAAAAGCATTTGCACCGAATCCCTTGGCTTTGTTCTTGGCGAAAATAGTGTTTCTTGTACGAGTGTCTTTTAAATTTTTGTAATCGAACAATAGGTGGCGTTAATGAGTTGTGGTACCACTGTATTTGTGAACAATGACGTTTTTCATTATGAAGCCAGTGGCAATTAAGAAATTGACTGAGTAAGTTGTTGATAGTGAACGTTGAAAAGAAGCAAGTTTGAGCAAAAATGGAAATCACCCGTGAAGGCTTACGTTGGATGATTTTTTATGATTTTAAAAAAGGCCTTACTCAACAACAATGCATAGAATCGCTTCGTGCAACTTTTGGTAATGAAGCACCATCAGAGAAGACTGTTTACAATTGGTTTGCAGAATTTCGTCATGGTCGTGCGTCCGTCAGTGATGAATGTCGAGAAGGCAGGCCAAAATCGGTTGTCATTCCTAGAAACATCGATGCTGTGCGCAACACGATCAAAGAAGATCGGCATGTGACTTACAGACAGTTAGAGGCGTCTCTTAGGATATCGCAGACTGCAATACAATCGATTTTGCATGAACATTTAGGTGTGAGAAAGATATGTTCCAGATGGATTCCGCATAATTTGACCGTAGCGCAGAAAAAGGGTCGTGTTGATTGATGTCAGGAAATATTGAAAAAATTTGACCGAGGACGTTCAAAATCCGTGTACAACATTATTACAGGAGACGAAACTTGGATATATTCGTATGAACCTGAAAGCAAACAACAGTCTACTGTTTGGGTGTTTGACGACGAACCCAATCCCACTAAAGTTGTTCATTCACGGAGCACTTCCAAGAAAATGATCGCTTGTTTCTTCGGTTGTACTAGTCACGTCACAACCATTCCATTAGAGGATCGTAGAATTGTTAATGCCGAATGGTATACAACAGTTTGTTTGCCAACGGTCTTCGATGAAATAAGGAAAAAGAACAAAAAACGTTGCATCATTCTTCATCACGACAATACCAGCTCCCATAAAGCACGTCAAACAACTGAATATTTGAAGGAGGAAAACATCGAATTAATGTCTCATTGCCCGTATTCACCTGAATTTTCGCCTAATGACTTTTTCTTGTTCCCCACCGTCAAACAAAACATGCGCGGACAACGATTTTTATCACCTTAAGAAGCTGTTGAAGACTTTCAAACCCATGTTTCTGAAATATCAGATTTACAGTGGAAAAAATGTTTCCAGAATTGGTTTGTACGTATACAAAAATGTATAGACCTTAAGTGAGAATATTTTGAAAAGCAATAAAACACTTTGTTTGGAACTTGTTCGTTTCTGTTTCACTTTTTGTAAAAACTTAAAAGGCAACCCCCAGGTCAAGTATCTTTGAATCCGCGACTGCATCATTGGCCACATTCCAAGCACACACTTGTTCTCTAGGAGATTCACTTCATATTCCACTATGCAAACACCCTCGTTGTGGGCCATATCTATACGACGACGCTGGCTGTAAACATCAGATTTATTGCCGCAGAAAATATGTCCGCTTACTTGTTCGGCGCAGAATTTCAACGACAGTTCCCATAGCGACTAGATGGTCCGAGAAATGTTACTGCCACCATTACCTTCTTGATATTTGATCTTCCTAGAACGGCACCAGTCGAACGTGCTTCCTCGTAGCAGAATTAGGTCGTTCATTATTTCCTTGAGGGATCGTGTTTCAGCGCCCTTTTTCTACCGTGAACTAGATACTGTTGCTATCTCTGGAATTACCCTCATATCTACGTTCCGTGTAGTTGTATTTCAGGAACAGTGAAGGCCAAGTGAACACCGAGAAACGAGATTCAATAGAGTCAAGACTAAATTTACTTGAAGACTTAATTCAAATACATAATTTTTATCGTGCATAAATTAACAGTTTACAATACTTAATTCACACTTCACTTAACACTAAAGTTAGTGACTAAAACTTAAGCTAACTTCAATGTTGATAGTCAGTTGTTAAGTGGCACATTCTAATTCATGTGAAGCTGAAGAGATGTGTGAAAACATCACATACTTATAGTACTGAGTACCAAGAACGAATAAAACTAATTCTAGTGAGCACCAAGAACGAGTAAAAAGTGGAAGTAAGTGCTGGCCAGCGAGCAGTATATTTAATTGGCTGATTTCTTCAGGAGTTCATATTTTGAGGGGAAGATATTCCATAATCTAGCCCTTGAAAATAACCAATTACCAAAGATTTTCGAGTTATTGGAGGAGATAGAATATTTGAGTTCAAGGATCTGGTATTAATAATATGACAAACACTTGAATACGTGATTTTTAATAAAGGTAGTTGCAGTTTTTAGATGTAGAGCTTGGTGAATTCGTCGTCGATCGCAAGGGCGCTATCAGTCTAAGCGATTGTATGAGGGAGAGACATTGTCACATAATCGCAGGTCACAGATGAAACTTACACAAGAGATCATAACAAGTTCAAGTTTTCTTGCAAACATAAAGTTTTCAGCATAGCATCGCAATAATCGAGATAGAGAAGCAGATGGACCTGCACCATTGTTTTTTTTTTTTACACAGTTGAGGACAATTTTCTTGCATTTATAGAGCATGAAGAAAATAGAAGATTTTGCGAATTACTGTGTCGGTTGTACTACGTTACAAATGATATAACATTGTACTCATGATAAATTTGGATTTAATGAATTAAGCATAACATTCATTTAATTGTAAAATACTTAGTATTAAATCTCGTTATTACCTAGACGGATTCATTGTTTCAGTCCGATTTAGGTTTTTTAATATTTTTTATTTGTAGTCAACTAACAAGCCGTTTGTTTTCAACTGCAATAACAAAATCTGATTACTTTATTAAAAATTAGGTACAAAAACTTTTGAATTAGACTTGAATACTAATAGCATCGAAATTAAATAATTAGCAGAAACTTCAATTTTTTCTAACAATTCTGGCATGCAATATATCAACAAACATCGTACCTTGCATTTAAATTTGTAGAAAACTGTGTATTGTGAATTTAGAGCGGTTGTATAATTTGGAAAGATAGTGTACTTATCGCAGTTCATCATCAAATTTATATTAAAGTATATTTTACAGATGTAACAATAAGTTTTATGCAAACTTTAAAGCTATAACGAAAGTAGATGCACTGATTTCTGAAAAGCGGAAGTTTTTTATTGTTGCCTCTCAGAGCAGGAGGAAACTTGCATGTTATTTCAGTTGCAATTTTTTTTCTGCTCCTTTGTGCCTAATCAGTGATTATAATCTGTAGTTTTCAGTTCTTTAAAGTGGTCACTGTTGCACTTTATATGTTTGGAGACACAAATCGCTTAAAAAAGTTCATGACGCTATGGCGCGACTTGGAAGGTTCAGAAATCTTGTGTTAAGATCCTATTTAAATTCATTGTGATTTAAACATACTTTCACGAACTTTTGATGAATTAAAATTATATTTTTAGCAATATTATTAATAATTATATAAGTACTTTAAAGAAAGCCTCTTACAAAATATTTGTCACCTTCACCATTTTCTGTATATCGCGATACTGTGGTTACTAACTTATCACAAAATCTTTTAATTATCCTAATTACCAAGTAGCTGTCATTACTGCAACCAGACAATTCTCGTCTTTTCTTAATTGAAATAAAACTGAAATGGGAAACTTTAATAGGCTTTGTAATTTGTATTTAATTTTCAATCATTTATCATTTGCAAGAATTTCTAATGCGGAAGCGAAGGTAGCAGAAAAGGTGATAAATGTTTATATAGGTTGTAGTTCAGTTTCAATATACTTATTCGTGTATGGCAGCAAGGTCAAAAATTGCAGCTATAACATATTTTCAATGAATAATCAACAGTTCAGGCATGTAGCGTTGGAAAACAAATTGTTAATATTTTAACAATACTTTATATTCACTTTGAACACTTTACCACTAACTACTAGTATTATCATATGGACCAGGAATATGGAAAGACGGTATAAAGAGCATCAACGGGTACAAAGATGTACAAACCATTCCACATCTGCTGAGCACCTAGCGAAATACAAACATCAATACGCCATACTTAAAACATACTTTGTAGTGTTAAAAATCAATAATCCCTGGAGAGAAATGCTCAGTATTCAAAGCGATTAAAGAGGGAGCAAATATAATCAATGAATACACAAAGAGCAAAAGGTATCACTATGAATTTTTATACCAAAACGTGCTTTTCTGAAAATCTTAAAATAAGGCATTCTAATTGAGTAATAAAACCATAATGTCTACACGCGGATAAATGTCTAGTATTGAACTATAGATAGGATAAATTTCAATTACTGAAACGAAAAATTTTGAGAAAAATCTTGTAGCCTGTGGCCACTTAAAACAACAGAACTATGAAAATTAAGAAGTAATAAGGAAATACACCAGAACATAAAAGATATAACAGAGTCATTAAGAAAAATGAGATTGCAGTTTTTATGATATACCTGTAGAATGTATGATAACAGATTCACGAAAAATATATTCAAATACTTTGGAGGAAAATGTGAAAAGGTATGTGGAAGTTATGGAAGGATTTTTAGAAATATGGTATTAAGTACGGAAGGATTCGAAGGCATAAGATGAAATAATACGGTTCGAAGTGGTCTGAGGAGAGAAGGAAGAAACATAATGAAAAATGAACGAATATTAGCTTGAACAGAAGAAAAACCAACAACAGATATTAAAGAATCGAAACTGGCACGTAGGCGTAGTAGGTCTTATCGGAAAAAAGAAGAAGAAGAGAACACGAAGTCATAGGACAAATTCTAATCAGGAAATTAGATGAAAAATAAGCACACACATAATGTATTCATATTATACATCGTCATTATGAAGATTAAGCCAAAAATCCATAGGAACATATCATAATACTAAGTCTGAACACACATGCTGTAAATAGTTGGGAAACCTACTTAGAGCATGAAATAAACCAAAACACAATGTGGTTTAAAGTATAAAAGTGCATGATCTCTCCGTGTAAATCCAAAGTCAAATAATGAAATTATGCTTCGTGTTATATTTATAACACGAAATTTTGACATGTAAAAGGTAAACAGTACCAACAAAGAAGTTTGTACGAAACAACTTCTAATTATAAAATAATAAAAAAAACCGGAAGCAAAATATTAACCAGTATATTATATTTCATAATTGTAACATTATGAAATATAACTTTGCACAGAAAGACTTCTAATTATAATATACTAAGAGAAAAAAAATGGAAGCAAAATGTTAACCAGTATGTTATACTTCATAATTGTAACATTAGCCATAGAACTAACAGCGTCACTTACAAACTACAATGTTCATATAAAAGTTATTTACTTCGTTACCAATGAAAGTCCAGCTAACAGAAACGTATATATGCTAAAAGAAACATATTTCATTTAATTGCAAGCGACGCAATAGCTTTGACCTTTAGTTAGGCAACGAAAAATTAGTCATGGAAGTACTAATTTGTCACTTTGACACGTTCCAGATCCGGTCTTTAATAACACTGTAGTGATAACAAACTCATGTAGTCGTTATTTCTGGAAGTACCATCTTCCGTGTAGAAAGTAAACAAAACAGAGGTAGAGAGAGATTTCTTATAACTCAACCCAGTTTGTGTTCGACCTGTGTTCCTGGAGTCTTCGTGTTCAAGTGCTGCTCGAGGTAAGCGGCGGACGAGAAGCTGCAAGAGTTCCTTCCTGGAAGACGACGTTGTTAAAACCTTCTTACGGCTGAGCCAACTGCTGCTACACCATAAACTAGAACCTCTCCGAATAATACTTCCGCATTGTTGCTATACTCATTCTACCTGATCACCTTTTCCAAAGTTAGTTGTGTCATTAACCGCAGATATTTACAGCCATCGTTCTACTATGATAACTCTCAGCCTGCATTTTACAGTTTCTCCAGCGACTTGTTGTGCAGTAAGAACGTTATAATGCAGACTACATTGTGAACTATATGAAATGTGTCGATATTCATGATGTTCTAAATTATACATATTACTTGGCTTAAACACTATCTTTGCACAACATATACTACTAGACGATAGTTCCAACAGTTTTAGTTTTATTTGACTACCAGACAGAAATCTTACCAATATTTGACATACATTTTATTTAGATATTTTCATATGAACCCACTTATAACTTAGTACCCTGGAAATAAATAATCAGAATACATTCAAAACACCAAAGTGTAATGAGTTCTGAAGCATGAGATATTTATCTCTTATAGTAGTCGCAATTACCATCGCATCAGATTTTCCTACCACCGTTTGAAACTGCCAGCGGATGCACGTCGCGATGAAGTGTTTAAATTTAACTAATGGGCATAAGCTTCGCATGAGAACCTGTTCAACGCGGAATGAAGCTTATAGTGTCTGTTTGCTTCATGAAATCAATTTCGCAGGTGCATGGAACGGAAGCTATACGATATTCTACTGCCTAGATATTGGTTAAAACTGATATTTACGAGGCCTTGTTCTATTCTTCAATCGTCTCTAGTCATCAAATTTGTCTGTTCGCAACCATTATACCTGCCGTGTTGTTAATTTTATCATCAAGTCTTTCATTTTTTTTTCAAATGATGGATTACTCGTTTCCTTAATTTACGAAACGGGTATAGTCTGTAGACAAACTACAGTTTGACCTATCAGGTATACCCGTTCCTTTTGTTTTCATAAACGGTAGTAGCCGAATGCCTAGCAAGTGTTTGAAGTATGGGAAAGCATAATTCCTTCCCATTCGTTATTTTAGTCCACTATCCGAAGATTATTTGGATCTTCCATAAGTTCATGGGTCATGCACAGAGCGACCAGTTTCTTTCCTTCTGGGCATGAAGCCAAATTACCGTTGTAGCACAAAAAGACAATAAAGCTTAACTAATGGTGTATCTTCATGTCAATCCAAAAAAAAAAATGCTTTCAATCCACACGCTATAAATGTACTGTCAGAACGCTCTAGGGATGATCGATATTAGAAAAACATCGATGTTGACATAAAACATCGATTCAAAAGTATCGATGTGCGATAAACATCGATAGAAAAACATCGATATGTCTAAAACATCGATGTTTTCAGTAGGAAGTAAAACTGTCTATTCTATTTATTAAATGTGTTTATTGTTATTGGAAATACAACACAATATTTCGCCAATATCTATTAATATCGCTCATTCTTAACCCTACGTAATCCCTCCGTCACTGGCCCACCATGCAATACAAAAACCGTTAAGCTTTTAGTAATTCACTCACCTGCATGCAAAGCCAACAGACACCGAAAAAAGAATCCTTCAATGCAAAACAAAAGCAGCAACCAGGAAATATTTAATCTCGGGCAATGTATCCACTTTTTACAAAAAATAACGTAAAAAGTAGGAAATAATGCAGTGAACCTACATTGTTGTGTTATATTACCGCAAAAGTTACTGATCAAAGAAATAATAATACAATACAGAATAAACATTTACCATACCTGTTATTTCGTTATTAACATTTTCAATAGCAAATTAAATTCGCTTCGCTACACAAGTTCACTCACAACAAACACGCACTTACAAGAATCACGCGAGCGTTGAAGTTAACAACATATATTTTAATCCCTTAGAAAATGCAAAGATGCAACTATTCGTACGGCCTACTCCGGTTACGTTGATCAGTGTCATCTGGTGTAAAATAGTTGAACTTGATAGTCTTCTAGCTAGTACATCCAATGCACGCTAGATGGCCCTTAAGAATATATTGACGTTTCGATATTTTATTCTCATAACATCGATGTGTCGATGTTATCGAAATCAAAACATCGATGTCAAAACATCGATGTTTTCGAGCTAAACATCGATGTTTATTCACCATCGATGAATATCGATCATCCCTAGATCGCTCTTTCACTGGTTAGACTGGTCTGATAACTCAGTCGTTAAGGCGCATCCCGTCACGGGTTCAAGGCCCGGTGGGTGCAAGAATTCTTAATGTACTTTGATCATATGAGCTATGCCAGGACGTTCCGTGGATTGGCTTCCAAGTTAAACTGTAAGACCGCCTAGTGCTAATAGCCTAGTTGCAACACTGTTGTGAATACATTCCAACCAATCAAAGGCTTAACGTAGTCCTAGTTGGCTCAAACAAAGATGGATAAGTGAGTGGAGACTTTCCCGGCGTATCAATTCAACAAAATTCTCTCGGGTGTCCAGCCGGATGGTGTTGTAAAAACATGACGTTTCGACAGCTGACTGATGAAGACAGCAGAGTCAGCTGTCGAAACGTCATGTTTTTACAACACCATCCAGTTGGATACTCGAGAGGATTTTGTTTCAAAGATGGATACATTTATACGGCTTATTCCTTCTCTGTAGCTTATCATTTGTACACTCAACCCTTTCAAAAAATTGTATGAAGTGTACAAACGTCTTCCGGGTTCAAGTTTTATGTGAAAAAGTATTCGGTTTAAGCTACTTCCTTTATATTTAACAGGCCGTTCTTCAAATTAAGTTTACACGTGATTCAGGATATATTTGTGGACTTGTGTCAGGGGTAAATGCAAAGCTGATAAAGTAACTTTGTTATCCGCACAGAAGATATATCAGGTTTAGCTTCCCCGTGCGGATCAAATGTTCTCTCAGAAGAATGGCGCATTTTTCCCCTGCCACGAAAAATCACCAGGCGAAATAAATTGAGCAGAAAGCAGTGAATGGAGGCAGGCGTTTGCAATAACTCATCTCGGATCATATGTAGGAAAGAAGATACTTCCTGCAATTTTAATACTGTCAGTTCGTAACAGGTTATATACACGAAATAATTAATCACGGTGAATTTTAACAAAAGAATTGATCAAAAATTAATCACCAAGTAATGAATGCATAGTAGTTAAATATAGCATACTTTGCACTTTTTCGACCAATTTAGACATTGTTGTTCACTTATTTCAAACCATTAAATTTTTTTTTTTTTTACTTATAGCTTTACGCCTCATTAACGTCGAGGTCATTAGAGGCGGGAGGCGGGATGGGACTGCGTACAAAAAACGGCAAGAAATTTGGCCATGGCCTTTTAAAGGAAGCTTCCGGCATTCGCCTGGAGTGATTTGGGGAAACGATGGAAAACCGAAATCAGGATACCCGGACGAGGATTCGAACCGGCGTCCTCCCGAATGCGAGGCCTCCATTAAAACGATTGGATTAGATTGTGCATGCAGATCATACATACACTCACGATCGGCCTCCAATGTGCAATGATTAATTCAGCAATGACGAGTGTGCGGTTATTGAAGTGAAAAAGGTAAAAATGGTACAGCATATACCACATGCACTCACTTATTCTGTGTTACAGAAATGCTGGTAAACTTAACCAAGTTTGTTAAAATTCTGCTACTTCTCTGGAACCATTAAATTTAGGAGAGGTCATGTTTTATTTGTTTGAAATTAATAATAGAGGGAAAAACAATAAAAGTCAATGCTCTCACAGTAATCAGAATAGAAGTAAAAGTAGTTTGCTTTTTGATATTGAAGTTATCAGGCGTGTCATTAGTGAAGAAACTAGCACATGCAACTGATTATTCACGTTTTAAATTTTTTACTTGGCCATAAGATGATTAAAATATATTACCGATTAAAATTTCGCGTAAGAATAGTCAAATGGAAATAATTTTTTGGGGCCTTCAATAATGTTATAGGTACTAAATTTATTCCAATCTAAAGATATTACTGCGTATTTCATGTTTTAAAGTTATTTCTTAGGTATATTCATTTTCAGCTTATATAAATTTTGTACTATATTATTCTTTTCTTAGTTATTGTTGGAGTGTTTGGTGCCGTTCTCGATTTCTTCCTATCTTTATTTAATGACTTCTACTCCACTTATTCCTTACAAACTTTGTGCGTCAAATATCTGGTTTACATATCTTAATCTTTGTTTTCGTCTTCTATGAGACCATTCTACAAACTACTTCCTTCATATCATTTCCAGAACTTATGCGTTCAAATCATATTTTACCTGTTCACTTATTTTCAACCATCCTTTTACCAACATGCTTAGAATGCTGCAAATTTCTTAGTGTTCCTAAAAACCAGTTTTCACATTACTAAACTCTGCTGTTTACATACAGAAAGTTCTTTCTGAATTTTTGGTGATTTTTTAAACTGAAATCTTTCTTGCGCTAGGGGTAATCTGCTTTTTAAGTGCCTAAATTGTTTTTTAACAAGTTTTTCCCACAGAAATTAAGTCAATATCAAATTTTTTTGTATGTGCATAAATTTTGTCAAATATTCGTAGCTGTTCCGTGTAGCTATAGAGCATTGGAAACATCGTAATTTATATTTATTTTTGGTGTTCAAAAACATTGGGATGAAGATAATACACTGAAGCAGTCGTCAACCTGGTAATAACTGTAATGCAAGAGAATTTAACAAGTCGGGAGAATAACACAGAGAGATTCATTTATGTTTTGGCTGTTCGATTTATTCACCGTTACTGGATAATGTGTCAGTCGGAGAATTGATAGCTTTAATTGAACCTTTAGGAACTACACTGCATTAAAATATTATTTCCAAACCCGTTGAACTATTTTTAAATGTCATCAAATGAAAACTCCGTAGTCAAAACTATTACACGAGAGATATTAGTATTAGTATTATAATATAAGTTATCGTTAGGTGCGTACTGTAATTAATAGTCCTTTGATGTGCCGTGTTTAATCTTACCATGCGAATCGGTTCAAATGTAACAAGAGTTCATTTGAGCTTGATATTGAATAATTTATATAGAACTAATTTGTTACATATGGGAACAGATTGGGATCATAATACTAGATCAAGCAAGATGCATCAAAAGCTAAACATCGAATTTACTGAACAAACTTCATACAAGGAATATCATACAAGATATGAAACTTTTTGGAAGATGTAAGACATTTCTGCTGGTAACTATATTGTACCTCACGAAATATTTTCTCTCAACTCAAACTTTGTGCTTATTAAAGTCCGCAAATTATTCTCACATGGCTCTAGAAGTAGGTTAATCTAATTTTAAATAGTTCGTTGTCGCTGTAGGTCAACAGGTATCGTAAAAAACCAGCCCGACACAAGAGGTGGAGAGATAATTTAAAAAAGTCATCAAGTATGAGATCATAAAGTCCATCACACATTTATTGCAATAACTTAGAAACATCGAACCGGTTGGCCACCACCAAGTTTTTGAATATTAAGGCTAATCGAAACTTCGTCAACCGTAGATTGCAAGATTCTTCAGGTAAAAGGAAATTAATAATTAAGTCAACTTTACACCAAATTACTTTTGATGTCACAATTAATGTTCTTCTGTACTCCTGCACTGTTCAAACTTTATGTTACACACGCATTGTCCCGGCTAAACACATTCAGTTTTCTTCATGATCCTTACGCCACAGTATTCCTATAGTGTCTCACACTGCGCGACGCAAACCGTCCGCTTCCATAGATAGGCGACGACTGACTTGAAACAATACATGGTATATACCAAAAGTAGTAGGACTGATTTAAAAAAAAATAAAAAATATTGAAGATATCTTCACAATTCCTTAATCCTCTTCGAAATAGCACCCTTAGGCAGCTACACGCCAAAAATTACGCTGCTGCCATTGGCCATACGCCATCTGGAAGTCAGTTTCGGGGACGCTGTTGAGAGCCCTCGTCGATGCTGCTTCAACGTCCTGGATTGAGTCAAACCACTGTTCCTTCAGCTGATTTTTCATCCATGTGAGTAAGAAAAGTCAGATGGAGCCAAATCAGGACTGTAGGCGGGGTGCAGCAAAGCGGCAATGTCAATTCGGGCTAACAGTTGTCTCATGACGGCGCGCCTTGGCACTGCGCATTGTCGTGATGCAGAATCCAGTTGGCGGAGATGACTGGTCGGACGCGATTCACTCGGTCTCGCAGGCGGTTTAGCACTTGCACGTAAAAGTTCGAATTGACAGTTTCCCCAGGGGAAACGAACTCCTTATGAATCACCCCGCGACGGTAAAAAAAACATGATCAGCATTGTCTTGATCTTTGATTTCCTCATGCGAGCCTTCATTGGACGGGAGGATGAAGAAGGCAACTGTTGGCCCGAATCAGCGTTGCCACGTTGCTGCACCCCGCCTACAGTCCCAATCTGGCTCCAACTGACTTATTTTTTTATTCCCACGGATGAAAAGGCAGCTGAAGGAACAGCGGTTTGACTCAATCCAGGACGTTGAAGCAGCATCGACGAGGGCTCTCAACAGCGTCCCCGAAACTGACTTCCAGATGGCGTATGGCCAATGGCAGCAGCGTAATTTTTGGTGTGTAGTTGCCTAATGGTGCTATTTCGAAGAGGATTAAGGAATTGTAAAGATATCTTCAATAATTTTTTTTTTTTTTTTAAATCAGTCCTACTACTTTTGGTATATTCGTCCGCTTACCCGGGTACTATTTGTAGGTCGGCGGAATGTGACTGTTATGTTACAAAGCCTTAACAAAATGCATTCCAATGGGCTAGAATCAAGAGAAACTTTACATAACATGAGGATAGTAATTAGCAGAACTGCATGATTGAAACAAACACTGAAATTAATACCTTTCGGTAAAACAATGCCTCTTGCTAACTAGATGAATAATGTCAAATACTGGAACACTGAAAACATATGAGAGTCGGCGAACATGAAAACTCCCGTAACACAACACCGATAATAATCCGGTTTAGAATTTCAGGGTGAGGGTTGTAATTGGTCCACGTGAGATAGTAATCCTCGTTACTGGATGAGAGGAAACATAACTGCAGTGGATGTTGAACTGATATTATATTACCAGCTCTTTGATTTTGTTGAGATCAAGATGCTGTGTGATTAAAATGCCTGCTAAAACTATTAACAACTGGACGTTAAGGTGCGCTGCCCCATCACATTGAACTCTGATACGGAGTGACGTCGTGCGTATATACGCCGGCTGTAGGCGACGTGTATCGGCTCGCTGCAGCAAGCGTGCAGCATCTAAAAAATTATTTGTGCAAAATATGTTCCGGTGTTATATACCCCTTTCCATTTAATGAATCCTAGTAGCAATAATAAATTACCACATTCCTTTCGGATCCAGGCGTCATCACCAGGTGGTCTCTGCAACAGTACAAAAATTCTCCCTCTTCAACCTGTTAAAAATATGCTTTTCTGGAAGAGAAATATTTGTAAAGTCTTTTATCGGATTGATACGATTTCTAGGATACTTTCTCCACTGCAGTATCTATTAAAAATAACTCACGTCACGCAATTTAAAACAGCCGAACACTTTTACACAATCAGAAGCACATCCTCTTTATTGAATCAACTTACGTAATTGCTCTTATTACTGGTTCCTTATTATACTATTTTCTAATTAATGGTATCATGTCGATCATTGTCTTATATCAATTACTGTTTCGGTCACACAGTTAGAATATATCCGCCACATTCATCGGTGTATTTTACCGACCCTTTTATCCTCTCTGGCCTACAAATCTCATGGTTCATGTCTACGACTTCCAATATACACTTACACTTATTTTAGTGACGTGGAAACGTCTATTCGCTCGTTAAGTATAGTGTTTGCCGGTAGAACTTTCTTGTGTTACAAAATACCGTCAGACCTGAATCGCTAGTAACTACGAGACTAATATTGCGATAATAACGGTCGAGCTCCTAATGAGTATATCATGTCGTGCAGCATTTGTTTTGCCTGTGACGTCATCGGATTAATGTGAGTCCATAACGGTGATTGTATCGAATTAACGTTGTGTAAAGTTATAAATGAGTGTAGCGTGAAAAGGTGTTCAGTTAGGACGTTAATTCAAGTGACATTGTAAAGAACTCGGGAAGCACTGCTAGGAGCTAAATAAGATAATCAAAGTATTCGTCGGGATATAAATAAAGATCGATATTAAATTGAAAATTACAAACAAATAAAGGTGTTGTCTCATATGAGTCGTAAATATGCTCGGAATTATAGAAAATGCAAATTACAAGAAACCTTCTGTCCAAAGGAACCGAAGAAATCTAAAAAGTCCAGGGTTTAACAAATGCGAGAGTTGAAAATAAAATCCAACTAGACCGATGACGTACTCGTACTGACATCTCTACCCGTTGGACTTGCCATACATTCCAATTTATGAATCATGTAATGTTAAAAAAAATATTAAATCCTTTCTATTAGGAATTATAAGAACGGAGACTTTCCCGACGTATGCTTGAAATGAAGTCTTGACGGGTGTACCGCCGGATAATGGCGGTACACCCGTCAAGACTTGATTTCTTTCTATTATTATTGTTATAATTAATTAATTGTGATTGATCTCATGTGCCTGTTGCAAATTCCCTACATATCTACTCACGTTCATACACATGTATACGTTATAATTCTTTACAGTCTGAGGTATACCATTCGTAACTGGCTTATTTGGTACATGTAAATTGCTTTATGCTTAAAATCGAATTCTAATTTATTATTGTTATCCTCTCTTCTCTTCCAAATGCTGTTTCTAAATCATACCTCCATATTTATCAATGCTTAATTATCAGTATATGGCATGTACTTGTCCACAATTCTCTTGACATTCTCGAACTATTTCGAACCAACTCTTTTATGATTTTATGACGACGTTTTCACGAAAAATCCACAGTGATGGCCAGAACTGCGCCTTTCTGAATCTTTTTCACCAATTCACAGCTAGAGCTTATCCATCTATTACATCTACACAATTAATCGTAATATATTTACGAAGGAAGAACGTGGGTGAAGGTCATTATGTTACCTTACAAAACTTTTGGCTGAGGCCCGGAGCAGAAGAGAATTCGTTCAGTTGGGCCACCGCGAGGAAAACAAGTGCATGGGAGCACTAGAAGTCATCTCATTGTATTGTATTGACGCCGTATATTACGGCTGGCGTGGGAGACGTAACCAATCCCATTTCGGCAAACACCTCCAGCAGCTCCTCCATGGATTCATGCATAACAAGGAGGAACAAAATCATAATGCATGGGCAACAAGGTGTCCCAGTATAGGTAGGAGGTTTTAATTCACATGCGCTACAATAGGTTTAGTCGTTTGGCGCACCACTTTCAAACATACGAAGCCGAGGAAAGCGAGAAATAGCAGAATGTTAATGGAGAACACTCTTGCAGTCATTTATTTGGGCATTTCGTGATCTCTCCAAAATTCGCAAACACTTGTTCGTCCCCCAGCAAATATTGCAAAGCAGTAGAAATTGACTTACTTCTTAACCGTTGCTTCAGCTGTTCTATAGGTCAAATTGAGTGTGGCGGGTGAGCGATTACGTCTTAGTCTCGTATTCGTGAGGATGCTGTTTCGAATCCCCAGCCGGCCATCGAGATTTCGATTCTCCATGGTTTCCCGAAATCACTCCAGGCGAATTCTGGGATGATTCCTTCAAAAGCCCATGGCCAAATTTCTTCCCGTTCCTTGCGCCTAGTCCCACCCCACCTCTAATCACCTCGACGTCGACAAGGCGTAAAGTCATCAGCAAAAAATATTAACACAAAGAACCAGCCGCCATGCCGGATGCTTATTCCCAGCTTCTCTTGCTTCTGTCACTGTTCGGGACACACAGGCACGTACAGCCGTTATTTATCCGTACTGCTTTTGTGTTAATTACTACGTCTATTGCAAACATGTCTGACCCCTCCCAGTACAGTATATAACAAGCTCAAAGCATAATCTGTACTGACGTTAAACCAGTAAGCTGTTAGTAATTGGTAGAAGCATACACACAAATGGTATTTTAAAAATGTTTCCAAATGTTCTCTAATTCGTCCCCTCATAACACAAGAAGAAAGAATTTATACAACTGTACTTCGGTATTAAAGAATATATCACGAGACTATTGAGGAATATAAAGAGGATGGTGCGGAAGCTATTTATGTTGGCAGTTGGTTTTAAGGAGAATGCTGGTTCGAATCGGGCATTGGTGATAAGGATAACGGAGGTTCAATTTTCGGTACTGCATTCCAAATTTTCAATAGTTTTCTGAAATCACTCCAGGCGATTACAGGGATGGTTCCTAAAACCCATGTTGAAAATCCATCATATCTCTTGTCCGCAGATTTCTTTCTCTGATGTTTATTACATATACCCTTAAACTTAAAAATGAATACTACTTCACTGTTATCCTTCTCACATATAACGGGTTATATCTGTCACTGTTCTTTACTTAGTATGATGATGCAGCAATTTGTATATGGGTCAGTAATAGAGAAGGTTGATGGAGTAGGAGAGGATCTGTCAGATTACAATAATCAATCAGAAACTTTCAAACTTCCAGGACTTCGTATATCTTTCAAAGATTTGGATAGATTGCGATATAACTATCAGAGGTCTTTGGTAATCGTGATCGTAGAACGAACAAGTATGATAAATAGTACGCTACCTCTCGTTTCTCGCCCTAAAGCAGTTTTATCCGGTGAGGCTCCGTTTAAGAGAAATCTGGGGTTAAAAATTATAAAAATTTTATATGAATTATCTAAACCTATAGAGAAGGGTATTAACTATCAACGTTGGTTTAGCTGTGCGCCTTACTGCTGTGTATTAATGTGTGGTTTGTTCCGGATTCGATCTTACCAACTACCAACTTCTTTTGTATTTTTTTCTCATTGATATTCGCTTTTGAAGCATTACAAATTTATTTTTAAAACAAATTTACCAATTCATTGATTTACTTTGAGAAATACACAAATGTTCTAAATCGGTAAATCTACAGAAAGAACTGTATACTTTTTTCTTTTGTTTTAAGTTAGCCATTAAATTATTTGTCAGGAAAGAATTTTTTTTTTGTTATTTGTTATACGTGGGGTGGTCACGTTTAGATGACGGTTGATGATGAAGTCTTTTCAAGCGAAAACGGAAAGGTTTTTTGGATAGTAAAAGTGATACGCATTTATATCAGTCATTTTTTGTGTATTTCTATTACCGGGAAAAAATACTAATTAAAAGGCTGCAAAGCGCGCCCAAATTATTGCACGATAATCTTGAAATGTCTTATCGTGAATATACATACAATTATTCACCACATTTTGCCAGCGCGTGTTTTAAGAGCATGCGGATCCATCCAATTGCAATTCTGCTAGTGTTTTACTTTCTTTATTACTCTTCTTTCGTTATTTGAACACTGTTGAGAAACAATATAAAACTTAAAATACATGATATAGATGTTCTTTCTCCCGTAAAATTACATCTTCTCAGCTAATACATGCCTCCGCTTTGAAATAAAACCATTAAATTCCTATAGCTGATCCGTGCGGTAATTCGATTCCGATGACTTTGAAGTTTGATCGATTTTGATTAAGATGTATGGAACTAGATCCTTAGATATAAACCGAACCATTTTACTGCCAGTCTTAGCAACATCTTGACCTCACGTTCCCAAGATTGCCGGTTTGAGTCCGTCTTCAGTAACGGTTGGCTTTAATTGTTTATTATCTGTCTCCCATACATATTTTTACATTTTACTGCTGTGTTGCCGTAAAGTTTGGAGTTGACAAAATATTTAGAGAGGCCAAATGTGAATTTTAAATCAAAAGACGAACAATTTTACTGACGATAGACACTGGTGAGGAAACATTGTGTCTATAGTCCACGCCATGAAGCAGGACCTGCCAAGGTCACGTAGTCTCGGCTGCCTCCCCTGCCTGCATTATCCCCCTGTCCATAGGTCGGGCTGGCGACATAAGCACTTTCGTTTTTACCGATCGTCCATGCGTATTTTCATAATCAGTCACTTTATTTCCTTAGTTCAAGGTCTAATTGGATAGTGTTATCGGCAGTGATGTTCAGGAATAGAATCATGCAATTAGTGCATTAACAGATAGAAGTAATAATCGCGAACCTGCAGGCCGCCTGGGTCTTGGAAACCTAATTAAGGTCGTCGTAGTAGATCTTTTAGAATGTTTTTCTAAGAAATATTACCAGTAACCAACAGGAAAAAATAAACAATAACTTTGGTAAATTGGAAGCACTGTCATGGATATATTTCTGAGCACTCGTTTCAAAGTATAAGCAGTCCCTTATATATGATACATTAACTTTTGTTTTGTCTTTGTTTCTCAAGTTTTCTCGTGTAATTTGTATTATTTGTATAGTCACAATAATAATTCATTCACGCAAATAAACTGTGATATAATCAAGAGAGGTTGTTTGCGTAGTGCCAGAATTAATTTCAATATTTTATTGAAAACTTTCACGCTGAACGTTTGTACGTGAACAACTAAAACGGAAGTCATTCAGCGAAAATATTTTACATTAGACCGCCCAAACAAGGAAACGATTCGTGTAACATTTTCTTTTACTAATATGCTTCCATTTGTAATGGATAAAATATTTTCGGTACTAGTCTGTTAGCTTTCAGGAAGTAGCATATTTTTTTGTTTTATTTCTTATGATTTTTTTGTTGTTTGGTTGAAGTGAAAAAAGTAATTAAACTAGTATCTTTTAAAAAAAAGGTCATGTAAATGTTTCGAATTAAAAATCACATCACCTTGTTACGCAAGTTAAGTATTATTTTCTAGATTTTTTTCGTACTCATTACTGAAAGCTGAATTTTCTGCTGATTTGCAACAATGCTGGATACTCCGTGACCTTGGCAGGACTGATTCCGTGCCGGCGACTATAGCTACGGAGTGTTCCAGTGTGGTAGGGAGCAGTGTTCCTGCGTCTCTTTCTTGGGTAAGTGCACCCTTCACAAGTCATCCGTGGCACCGCAGTAGAGTAGGACTCGTTGGAGAGAAAGCTGTTCCATGTCGGGAGTGAGGTGTAATGAGGTTAGCGCTACCTTGCGCTGGACCCAGCGGCCAACCTCGTTACTCGCTAGATTGGATTGGCCAGGGTCCAGCCACCGGCCCAGTGGTCTTGACGAAAACTAAAGCCACGAGGCAAGGTGACACTTCCTTAACTGCGAATCTCACTGATTACGTACCACAATACCCTCACCCCCAAAGGGTGAATTCGAATTCCTTCGATATAACTCTGAAGCTATCTGGAATAATGATGTAGGACTTGGAACGTACCAGGTTATTATAAACCGTCGAAGTGATTTCACAAATGTACTGGATCTATACATTTGAAATATTGTCACAAAACTTTACAGTCATATAGAAAAGATCAAAATGTTTTGAAGCCGTGCTTCAAATTTCTGCCACGAGAGTGCAGACGTGAGCAGTCAATCAAGATGATTTAGAAACCAATGGATCGGTGTTGATGATCAGCAATTCCTATCATGACCTACACTCTCTCCCAACCTAACACCATGTGAATTTTTTGTGAGGGGCAGATCTGCGAGCTGGCATCATTTTTTTCACAGATTGAGAGGGTGATGCGGCACTAAGTGTGGCAATAACTTGATTATCGAATTTATATCTGCAGAATTAGTAAAGGAAACACATATAGAGTACTTGTAATGTGTCAAAAAGTTTTTCTGTATGACTTTAAAGATTTTTAACAGTATGTGAAATAATTTATAAACAGCAAATTTGTGAAATCGCTTTAGAAATTTATAATAACCCTGAACTAGTGTACTAGACAATTAGACTACAGTTTATTAAAGGCAGTTTCAATCACAAATGTCGTAACCTCTTTAGAGTCAAAGAAATATTATAATCTCTTAACGATGTGAATGCTTGATAATCATGCCTGTTTTAGTGAAGGATTGTAATGGGGGGAACTAAGTTTTGTCATCTCCCTGGTAAACGTGGAACTTGGTATGAGAAGTCTATTTTTTGTTTGTGAAATGTGTAGTTGGTGAGGTAAATTTGGGTACTCTCCCAGCATTCACCTACTTAGTTGCGGGAAATCGCCTTGAAACCACAGGCTACCCAGTTCCCAAGGTTTGAACCTGAGGCCGTTGAACCCTCCCCATCCAGTGAGACGACGCTTTAACCCACGCATTCACACTAAAGAAACCACATTCATCGACCGATATAAACCTGAATACGTTTTTTCGTGTGATAGCACGTACATTGAATGTTCAAAAACTTGTGTGTCACGATATCGGAAATATCATTTAAGGCAAATTTCCACAATGTTACAGTCTAACTGGACCGTTTTTACGTCCTTTAATAGAGCAAAGATGAAAGTTTCTTGCACTATTAACCGTAAGACGTCTAGTATTCAGTATCCCACTCTATAAACCATTAATTTTATATTTAAAACGAAACGACTTTTAAATTCGATCGTGTGATCGTGCTGATGAAACTGTTAATCGAGTAGGAAAGCCATGGACTACGACTAGATCACCAGTACCGTGAAGAATTGAGAGAGTTGGAGACTTTAAACGAAAGGAATTCTCTCTTTTGAAATATTTATTGCATTTTTCTTTCCATTTTTCTCTTCTCAAACGATCAACCCTTTCATTACTAGCTCTTCTAACCGGCACTGTCTCATTTAATTATCGTATTTAGTAGGCATATCCATACTTAAAATACAAAACAAAATATAATAACGCTAAAAATTTAACAATAAATTTGTTTACAAAAATAAAAACCACCTTCAAAAACACTTACACTAAAAAATTTAACATAAATTTATACCTTGCTTAGAAGAAAATAAATTTAAATTGACAATATTTTGCATTACTTACTATTACTGAAATTTTAACATTAATCAGTTTTTCTTGAGTTGGTGGCAGCCAAGGCAAGAAGAACAAACAAATAACAATACAAAGGAACGACAATAATATATTAGATTAACCTTTTACCGTATTATGCAGCTGACATTGTAATGCCAGAGATATGCATCGATCACCAACGAGGGCGAGCCATAGATTCAAATATCGTATAATTTGTTTCGTTAAACTGTCTCCTGCAGGAGCAATTCCCGCCTCACTATATGCTGTAAATTATTAGGAATTTTCGTTTGTATCCCCTGTGTCGCCTCCAATAGCAAATTATGTGCAGTAATTCGTTCCTCTCGATTGAAGGCTGCCCGTTGACAGATGGTACCGACTCCACTGATTGATATGAAAATTTCATAAGAGTAACGTAAAATATTGCCCATTTAGATTCATTTTCTTCTAAGCAATGTATAAACTTGTTTTAAAATTATTCATATGTTTTGTTGAAGGCTCCTTATATACATATATCTGTTTTTTGTAAAAAAAAATAAATAAAAAATACGAGAATGATTCCTAGAGTGCTTTATCTCAAACATATACTTTGATTCATCTGATACCAAAGATACAACGTTAGCTAAACATTTAAATAAAGTTAACTTTCTAAGCCCTGCTACTTTTATTTAAAACATAATAATCTATAATAACAGCTAGAAAATTTGAAGTAAGTGTTAACTTTATATTCATCGATTGAAACCATGGTTTTACGTCAGCATCGGGTAGAACAGTGGTGTAAATAGAGAAAAATTCGAAATTAAAGTGACAAAACTGGAAAAAAAATTATTCATGAGCACATTTATTATGTTAATCTAATACTAAATGGGTGGCTATAAAGATACTGTTATGTTCATTTCAAAACAAAAAAATAGAATTCAGATTTTATACTTACATACTTCCAACAAAAATCACATAAATTAATGATATGGGGGAAACTATTTTTTATTTTATTTTTGGACGGGAGTTGTAGGGGAGTTGTGGGGGTTAGGGGAGTTGGGGGAATTGATATAAGTGAAACCTAAAAAAACGGTTAGTTGTATTATGTGTCTAATAGGTTTTTGCCAACCGTTTCCGAAAATCTGCTTGTATGCGCCGGATAAAACTCTCGAGCAGCAGAAGATGTGCAACGGAAAATCGAGTTCCAGGCCAACTGTCTGTCATCTCGTTCAGAAGTCATGCGTGGAAGGCCAAAGCGTGGCTAAACATAGATCTTGGTCTACCAAAACATGATGTGAGGCAAGTACATTGTGCTAATAACGCTTTGACCTCCGTGTGATCACATTCCACGGCAAACCAGTTTCCCGTTAGTCAACGATGTTACCCTCTCACACGAGGGTAATTGGTTATACTCTGGTGTGCTGCTGTGACCCAGTTCACAGGCAGCTATTGGCCGTTCGAACGTCCTCTCATTACAGTACTCAGTGCATACTAGATTCGCTGTTCCTCAGCGCTAGAAACGATTTACTTACGATTCTGCATATATATTGCTATTATGAAAGTAACATCCCAAGCCAAATAGAACGCTTTTGCGGGATATTGAGGAGGGGATCTACATATATCTTACAATCCTCGAAGTTAAAAAAAAAAGTCACTTGCTCTAGTTTCCTCCAAAATGATTTTCATTTTAGTGCACAAATAATTCATTGGATATAATATAATCGATTAAAACTGCAGGAAAATGTATGTTATTCTATGATATCCGTTACTAATAAAAGAAAATATCCACATTGAAGATGTAAGGAATTTAAACAGGGTGCAACTGTCTGTTTATAAATTCGCTTACTACTATCATAATTTTTTTTTTTCCATCTCACAGCAAAATACGAGTAGCGAAAAATTCAGAAGGCTTTTAAATAGTACGGAAATGTATAATTATTATTATTACTCTTTTTTTGTTTATGTGTGGCTTTATGCCTCGACGACGTCGAGGTAATTAGAGTCGGGGAAGGACTGGGGTAAAGTAACGAGAAGAAATTCGGCCATAGCCTTTTGAAGCAACAACCAGGCCATCGCCTCGATTGATTTGGGGAAACTATGGAAAACCCATATCCATATGGCGGGACGGGGATTGAAACCCGCGTCCCCCAGAATGGGAGGCCAGAGAGTTACTGCTCAACCACCACGGTCGGTTTGTAACTAAGTTTTCATATCGTCGTGTTTCATCTGCAAATTTTTTGAGTTTCGGTACATGATAGTAATTCGTTGTCTATAATTCTTCACATAATGGTTTACTGATGTCTTTCAAGATGAGTTTCTGTGAATCTTTAAATTCTATAATTATTTTGTCTGTTGAGGGTAATTCGCGATTTATTTTATCTTTTTATTTAATTACGGCAGGAAGAAATTCAGGTCATTAGGGTAAGGACAGGATTGGGGGCAAGCAAGTGGAAGCAATTAGCTACGTCATAACTTTTTATAGGAAACCTGCTAATATTCACCTGAAATGATTTCTGAACACCATGGAAAACCGACACCTGTGTAAGCGAGTGTAGTTGACCTTCCGCTGCATTTTACAAAAATACCATTACTGTTCCACAGCAAGAAGAATAAATTTAAAATAAATACGTACGCCACTAGCTTTTTTGGGTTCCGTACATTCTGTATTCTTGGAATAGCAGGAGGTTTTTTTTTTGCGAGAAATCATAAAAAAGGGTAATTCCCTTTTACTTCGCATAAAAGTAGTACCATCAGTCCTGTATAATTTAAAATGATGTTTAGCCTCATAGAAGTTCAAGAAAACTATTACAATATTTCTAGGCTTTACGGTTTTCAAAATATAACAACAATGATTTTAATGAGAGTGATTTTTAAGAGCAATTTTCTAGACAGAAAAAAAGATCATATATACAATTTTTTACATAATTTGATGAATTTCAAGTAATAAATATGTATCGAAAATACTTAGAAATTTTTAACATTTAATTAATTCCCTAGATATTATTACAATTTATGCATTGTATAATTGGTAGTAGGACATCAACATAATCGTAACTTGAAAGCTGTGGTATGCGTGCGCGACACGAACTTTCATGTTTTTTGTTTTCTAGTTCGCTAGTGCTGTCTGAATACCTCTTCAGAAGGATTCTGCCTTTTCCCTCGAAATGTAATACTAACACCTAGAAATATTGCGCCCAACTTTGCAGCAACATTCATGCTGCTTGATTTTATAGCGCTCGCCATTTGCTGGTGGAAGGCGTTGTGCGACGTAGCGATTCAAATACGTTCCAAATGAGGCGATGTCGCACCGGATACGGTCAAAGAATAGTACACTCTTTCACTGAATCCTCCACTCTGCTAACTCATACTTCTGTCCATTTTACATTTCAAGAATGTTAAAAGCCGTTGAAAGGATTCAAAAAAGTACCACAGACTATGTAATAAAAGGGCCGACAGCAGCTATTGAAAATCCTTTCAGATATGCTTCTAAAAATGGAAGGAGCTTAAGAAAAATCTATGTATAAAAACATAGTAACTGCAAAAAAAAAAAAAAAAAAATAAATAAAAAATAAATAAACTATTTCCTGAATAAAATGAATTACTTACCTTGTCAAGTTTCAAGGTTACTTTGTTTTAATCAGTGATACACTTTCTCGGCACTGAGATATCTTTTACACACCGTCCTATTTCCATGATATATTTCAACGAGTCACTAATAAACTAATACGTAGTTAGCTACTTCCTACTGTTAATGGGACTCGGATGTTTCAAATACGTATCGACGTCATCAAATAGCATCAACAATCAGCAGTTACTTATTATTCCTTAACATTAGCCTTTATAACTGCTTCATTAAAATCCCATTTACCATGGTCTCAAACAACAGTCTGTAGTGATATGTAAGCTACTGTTGTGCTTTTGTTAGAAATTTCGAAACAAAATTATGGAAACTTAGATTTAATGTTTTCTTCCCAATGTGAAATGTCGTGGAATTGGAGCCACAGATATATTTAACTGTGTTAATGAGCTGGATCTGCTGTTCCGAAGAAAATATCCGTAGAGTTTTTAGTGACTTGGTTTAAGACTGTTTTTTAGTTATTTCCGTTATATTTTTGTCTTCAAACCTGCTATTTGTTCTTAGGTATGGAGATTATTTTTATAAGATTGTCTTTGAAACCCAATGGTTAGTGTGAATGTTTTTAACTGACACCCCATTTTTAAAAAAAAGAAAAAATTTGTGGAAATAAACATGGATGATCACAGGTTAATAAGTAACGTTGTTTAACTATTTAACCTTCTGAGAGCAAAATAGCTCAGTTCTACCGTTATATTAATTTTGACATGCGTGAATTTGAACCGAAGACCGCAGTTAGAAAACTACAAAGCAAGTTTCGCCCAGAAAATTTCGATTTAACTGTAGCACTAAAAACACTTTTTAAATTTCGTTAAGGTGGCACATCTAAGATCAATTTCAGAATTGAGATGCGATCTTAACTAAAGCCCCCCTATTCCATATAAACGCAGTCACCGAATTTTTTTTTTCTTCTGTTTAGTTACGAAATGTATAATGAAAAATTATTCTAACATCTTAAATTCATATTTCCTAGAGAAGCACAAATGTTTGAGGAAAATACTATAGAGTAATTCCGTTCTTCAATCAAATTCAGTAGTTTTAATTAAAGAACATTAAATCAGGTTCCTGGCTACTTGTAGAATATGCCGTTATGCTGCCTAACGTTTCATCTTAAACTGCAGTACCTAAGATTAATAATTTATGCACAAATGTCTCACATTTACTCATCCGTTGTTCGAAATGCAGTATCTATTTCTTCTAGGGGATGATGTGTCCTGAACTAAACTGAAACAGAATATTTATTCACATTACGTTTCTCCTATTTCAGATACAATATCGACCAATAAACAATCCAATTACCAAAACAGGAAAAACATATAAAAATAACAACGCTATTTTTTTTTTCATTTTATGGCTAAATATTTCTTTTATCGATTTGTTTTTAATTTTCTGCATTATAATTCGAACTTGTATAATATCACTGCGTATTTATCGCACGCCACATTCTTATTCACAGGACTGTACCAAATGATCAGATTCTAAATTGATAGTTGTGTCTCTTTTCCCCGGAGATGTAGGTACTAATTTAGAATGGATATTATACTAGGGGCCCTTTAGTTCCTCAAATCTGTAAACTAAATGAATTACAATTCTGCGAGAGTTAGTGTAATGCTTACTTCATCACAAGTTCACTATAACTGTCGTTTTACATAGTCCCATTTTACAGCGAATAAACCATTAGCTCTCGACGACAATTTTCGATACCAGGAATTCATCAACGAAGGAAAACTCCGCCCGCACGTTGCCTCATAGCTCCATTTTGGATATCAGTGGCTTTGCTCTGCCTAGGGGGTTCTTTTGAAAACAGTCATTAATTTACCATACAGTGATATGAAACACTGAAGCAACTCCTTTCGAAATGTCACCACTATTAATTTATTACAGAATGATATCATGTTATAATGAGTTATTTAACATTTTGTGGTGTAATGGCGTAGCTGAAACAAAATTTAAGTCATGACTCGAGTACTTTTTAGTTTTACAATAGCTGTGATGTGAGTTCATCATACTGGAATCTAAGCGAATTACTTCTCTGTGATTTAAATGTGTCAGTTGCGAAGGACAGAAGGGTTATACTTCAGGTAGCTACAAAGATAATCGCCATACCGAATGCTGCTAAAATATTTCTATATTGTAAAGCTCGCGTGAATGTTACCAGATAACACTAGACGCAATTTTAAGTTTTATACCCCATAAAAAAGTAAAGCTGATAATATTAAGCTAAGTCCCACAGATTTAAAAATAAAAACGTTTATCTCCGTGCTGGTGCACGAATTTAGGTCATGAAGGATCAGCGTTTTATAGTATCTACTGAAAGAAGTTTTTTTACTCTTTTTAAGTAACAAAATAACGAATAGTGAAAGCAATCACAATGTTCGAAGGCATAACTTAAAAAGCAGATTTAAATTAAAAGTTGTAAAACTAGTGTTGTACTTGGTTTATAAAATGGTAATAAGTGAGGTCATCACTGTATTGTATTTTTACCCACCTAATGGATGCATCAAGACTTCGTAAAATTATTATATCTTAAAGCAGTCGCCACGACTGGATGGTGAACGTATTAGTATTATGCACTTAAACAAAGTCCTCTGCAATTTTTAGGATTCACAAGTTCACGGGGAAATGCCACATAAAACATACGAACATCTGAAGTATGCTGACAAAAACTTTTATTCTAACAGTTTATGGTTAACATTAATACGCCGACCACCAATAGAAATTTTATCCGAAGATTACAAGTCGCTCCGAGTGGAAAGTTTAATTCAGAATACGTTTATTCAATCAGTAGTACAGTTAATACCTGCACAACAATCACTAGTTCACTATCGCACATTACACGCTCTCCATGAATGTCTTTATACAGTTTTTACATCACCTGGCTTGTCTGACGTTGCGGACGCGCCAATATTTCTTTCCCGACGCGGATGCGCGTATTACGTATCCGAAAGTGCCCTGATAAATCTTCATAGCACAATACTTAGACACAGAGTCACCATCACACAATTCCCGCTTTACTGATGCGAGAATTTAAACGTGACTGACTAACAGCTAATCTATCACAATGAAGCACTTCTCGCTCTGTCGACAATCGATACATACACAGGTACTCTTTAATAGTGGATCGGTGCAAAGTGTCCCTAACTGAATGACTATTTAGGGATGAAAAATGTGTTAGTAAAGTCACAGGTTATGCCCGGATAACCTGACATGGCTGAAATACGGACGTAACCTGCATTCGACACTAATGGATCACTCTGCAAAATCTGAAGAATTTCTGTTGAGTATAAAGAGACTAGGTCAGTATTATAGACAGAGTAATACACTAACAAGGAGAGGCCACCAATTGAAAAACTTATATTAATTTCATACTGTGCGTTGTAAAAGGTCATGGGCAGAGGTGTATCGTGGAAAAGCAGTAACTTACGCTTCTTCGCCGGTGTCCAGAAAATTGGCATTAAAATATTTGGTCCCTTCAAACACTTTATACGTTACGGAGATTTCACAGGTCACGTGATGCTGCTAGCAAGCTATCTGCCTCATAAGCCCTCGTCACCAGATCGAATCTCGATGCGAGTAACTTTTTTATTTGTTTATTTATATATTCAGATATGTATCAGATATTTATCCGACAGTCAGTTTCAACAATTATGCATATAACACGTTTTTTAAATGTATTTTGTTGTGGAAAAACCGATGGCGTCTCGCTTCGATCCTACCGTCCCGTAGTGAGGGAATGAACGTCTTTCATGCAACTGTAACGGTGAAGCAACGATATTTGTATTTCGTAACTGCCGCCTCAAATATTTTTGAAACATAACTTTATTTTTGAACAACATAATAAAGTTCGAAAGCATCTTCTTTTTACAACAAATGTTATTTAAAAAACTTATTGTATCTATAATATTGTTCAAACTGTTTGCCCCGGAATTATTTGTATATAATTTAAATAAATAAAAAAAACTTGTCAGTAGCAAGATTCGATTTGCCGATGACGAGCTTATGAGGCAAGGAGCTTGCTCGCTGCGTCACGCGCCCTTTTAACGCACTGTAACGTAGAAAAACTTTGCAGGCAACTGAATATTTCAGTGCCGAATTTTCTCGACAATGACGAAGAATCCCATGTTACTTCTTTGCCACATTATATCTCTGGCCATGAGATTTTTCAACACACAGTATGAATCGAATCTTAATTTTACAGTTGGCGGCCTCCCCTTGTAAGAAACATAATCGAACAATGTTTCAAAGGTCAAAGGTGATGAATCATGGCGTGATGAGGCTGAAACACGAAGTGTACTTGTATTTGACACTAAGCGTCTGTTTTGAGTTTTGTGCAGAGTTTGAAGTGAATTAGAAGCATCTACGGGAAGGACATCATTCGATCATAAATTACAATTTGATACCACGTTTCTTCAACCGTTAAGTTTTACTAGTATGTTTTAGCTGAATAGACATATTTAATGTAAAATGAAATATTGCTAAAAGCAACTTTGATGCAAATATTCTGGCAATGCATTTTCTCGTAACATCGATTTTGTTGTAGCAACTCCGGTCGCTGTTAGTTAATGAATGCCGGGTGCGTTGTGACGTCAGCGTTCGATGACGTCAACTTACATGATAATATGAATTTAGAAAAGATCTTTACGCACATGGTTCGCTCTGCTAAATTTGAAGAAGCTCCGTTTAGTTTGAACGGAATTTATATCGTGCGTAAATACTGACACCACCCTCACCATATTAATTACATCATTTACAACAAATGTAACAGAGATGGGTGGGAATTCTTGGTTAGTCGCAAAATGGTTATTTAAAAATAGATGATGTTTATCGAAGAAATAATTGTTATACACTATTTCTGTTTGTTACTCTTATCAACACAACTGCCTCCACACGCCTATAATTCTGTGGCTCGCGGGAGCTGCCCCTTCACACATTCCCACCTCCCCCCAGTCTCATAGATCTGACCATCAGGGTATACAATAAACACGTAGGTCGTATTGCTAATAATCCACGTACAACTACTAACTCATACCTATCGTGAAGGTGAGGTAAACATCGATAACATAAATCGGTTGTTCTAAGACAGTCTGCTGCATAAGCGGATACAATTCTGTGTTTTGTCTTGCCACTAATTCAGTTCTGTACAAATGAAGAATTTAGATTACATAATGAAACGTTAATGAACGTTTCTTTATCTAGAAAATGTGACCACCCGGCTACGATGATAGTAAAACTGTGGTCCGCGATGGGTCTGATTGTGCGATGTTTAACAGTATCAAAACTGAAAATAAGTCTCTATTTTCAGCAGTCGGTTTTACTTTGCATTTTCAGTATAAAAGTTTGGAAAACGATATATTCCACAGTCTCAAAGTTATTACGGAGCAGTACGGATCCAAACGATCATCAAATGTCGTCATTAATAAAAAAATTATGCAATTATTAGAATCATTTAAAGAATATTTGATTGAAGGAAATCATAATTTTTTTAAATGTTACACGTTTGTTTTTTTACTATTTGTTCGTCAAATATAATCTTCGTGGTTTCGCTACCGGAGTTTGTCTATGAAAGACGAGCTTTCGGTGGCGCACTCTGCCTCCATCTTCATGTCTGATTATTAGAGCTAAAAATGACTTCTGAGGACGCCACCGAAAGCTCGTCTTTCATAGACACAATCCGGTAGCGAAACCGCGAAGATTATATTTCAGCGACGACGCTGGGAAAGCCTTTGTCGGATGTTATGTTTATGAATGTTCAATGTAAGCTAATGACAGACGAATACTACTTGGTTAAAATTTTAAATAATATTTAATTCTTGCTATACAAAACCAATCTTGCTTTTACAGCTCATTGACGATATGGTCATGGGAGCCGGGATAAAATGGAGGTTAATGGACGGGAAGGAATTCGGGCATGACATTTCTAAAGAACCATCCTAGCATTCGCCTTGAGAGATTTTGGGTAACCATGGAAAACCGCAATCAGAATAACTGGACGGGAATCCTTCCCAATACGAGACCCGAGCGTTACCGCTCACCAAGCTGAGTTGGTTACATCTTTTATTTAAGGCAAGGTGTTAGGAACAAAAAATTTATTTCGTAATCGCAGTTATGCATAGCTACCTCCTGAAGCAAAGATGTTCAATAAGTGAAGTAGATAATGCTGGTGACGCTCCTTATCTGCTACCGAGCGTATAGTGAGCCAACAGTTGTTGAATATTAAGGAAAAGTGATTTTTAGCAAGGGAACGTTGTGGGCGTTGTGAATGTTTAGAGATCTTTTAAATTAAAGAATCCTATGTGGAGAGCGATGTGCCGCTGTTACATCTGCTCCAGACTTTCTACTCGTCTCCTTCATTAACGGCAGAAATAGAAGCGGAAGTTTCAACCAGTTATGAATATAGTTAACATCTAGTGGAAAACCAATTAAAGAAAATAAAGGAAATGAAACAAATGCAGTACAAAACAGGCTTTTAAGTTTCACAGAAAAAGATTTCCTACTGAAAAACAGCAATTATCTTGCTACATTTAAGGTGCGTTTTATTTTGAGGTTGTAATAAAACTAACTGAATTCTTTTTGTGGCTCTACAATATTTCAAATTATGGTGTTTCAGTAAATTTTTAATCTGTTTGGTCGCACCACAGCAAGACACATTTATGGTGGTTAACGTATAAATTTGGTCCTTCCCTGTAGCAACCAACAGCAGGGAAATTTTAACTTTGTGGTAAATGCAATGTATTTGATGTCTTGGTAAGTAATGAGGTGTTTTTAAGGATATAACATAATAATTTGTACTTATTCATCAATGCTTCCAAAATGTCAACCTTTATCAAAAACATGGGGCAACACGAGTGCGATCCTATATTACCATGTCCTGCCAAGGAAACGATAATCATGACTTTCTGAAAACTGCATATATTTCTTTAGTGCATATCCTGGAACGAACTTCCATGTGTCACAGTTGCTTGGATTGGATGAAGGAAATTTTTGTCCAAAATTGAGAGAAAATAAATTTGACCTGTGATTAAATGTACTTGCAAGAAAAAGAAGTTACCACAGTACTTCCCCGAGGATATGCTGTCAACTTGATGGTGTAGTGCCCCTGGCTAAGGCACAGTAATAAATGGGGTATTTCAATTTTAATGGTGGAGAATAAGCCGTACAGATGATTCATATGGATTATACTTCAAAGGAATGTGGAGAGGGTACATTAATTTGTGATTACAGACAGAATTTTAGCAGATCGGCATATTGAGAAAATATCAGGCATTTAAAGATCAAGATCGGATACTGTAAAAGTATGCGAGAATGACTTCACTCGTTGTAGACCGAAACTGTTTAAAAGGCACTGACGAGGTTGATATTTGAGGAAAACTAGCCCACTTTGAAGAAAATACTATTTATAATTACCGAAGAGAGCTAAGACGTTGGCCCAAGTCAAAGAAAATGTAAATGCAGTTGTAGCACGGAAATTTATTTCACCTGAAATCATTTGTTAATTAATGATGAAGGTCAGCTCTTGCCTTTCACATAGTATTCCCCTTACTTTATCTTCCTCCTTTCTGATAAGTTCGAACCAAACATTCTCAACTGCGGTAGATTGTCTCCAGTGACATGAGGTTTCATCAATCTATTTCACATCCCCAAAAAGATTAACTACAGTTACCTGAGGTTCCGTCCTTATCGGGTACGATATTAAATTTTTTTATAGTAAATAAATCTTCGTTTGCGTGTACTAAATACAATTGGACATAACATAGAAGGGACAGCAAATTTAAATCTGCAAAGAACACTACAACAATTTACGTCCGGCAACACATTTTTCATACTCCTATGTTATTATCACACCGAGCATCAAACTAGGGATATTCACTAAACATCGATGCATTCTATGTTTACTGTACGATAAATCGTATTGATTCGATGTCTTGACAAAGAACATTTCTATTCGATGCATCGATTTTTTTTATAAATACATTGAATCAATAAAAACTAACTGGCTAATAATGACAAAAAGGATACAAATAAATGTTAAGATTACTAAATATTCTCAAGATTAAATTAAGTTATTTCAATTTGCAGTAACTGTCATTAACCGGTAGTGAGTGATACATGTGAGTAACTAGCGCCAGGTAACAACGGTTTAGATGAATATTTCTTGCAGTTGGCTATCCTCTCCGTACGAGTGATTGAATAAAACCAGTTTCTTAGGTTCACTCCTATTGCTTGACGGTGTTTGTTGTGAATCGAAATAAGATTTTATTACTCTAAAACAACTGTGTGTTACCCGATACTACTAAATATTTAGATATAAAGCTGGATGGGACAAAATCTGATTACTATTGTCTGGACTTCTGATGCATCAGAACGTTTATTTTCGAAGGTTGCTCAAATAATCAATCTGCAAAGGAACAGAATGAAAGGAAAACGATTGAGTAAACTTTTGTTTATGTAAACTTTGCTTAAACACCATTGGTGTTAAGTGGTTAAAGACATAAAATGAATATTTTTAGACTGATTTAGACTTTATTATTTAAAGTTTGGTTTTTTATTGTAATGGTGTGGTATCGTAATAAAATATTTCTGTTAATCTGTAGTTTCTGTTTCACTCACAAAGCTATACCTCACACATACAACACTACTTAACGAACACACAGAATCTTAAAATTAATTTTTTAATGTTGGTTGAAAGGTAACACTCTGGCATCGCATTTGGGAGGACGCGGGTTCAATTTTTTTTACTTATTGCTTTACGTCAGGTCGACAACGAGGTCATTAAAGGCGGGATGGGATTGGGACAAAGAACGGAAAGGAATTCGGCCTTGGCCTTTTGAAGGAAGCATCCCTGCATTTGCCTGGAGTGATTTGGGGAAACCATATAAAACCCAAATCTGGATGCCCGGACGGGGATTCGAACCGAATGCGAAGCCAGAGCGTTAACCGCTCACCCACCAAGATTGGTTCGCGGCTTCGAATCCCCGTCCAGACATCCAGATTTGGATTTTTCATGGTTTCCCCAAAACACTCCGGTCGAATTCCTTCCCGTTCCTTGCCGCCAGTCATTTTCCGCCTCTGATTACCTCGACGTCGACCAGGCGTAAAGCCACAAATAAAAACGCATAAAATAAAACATATCATTACAGCTACAGCACTACACTGCTGGTATAGTGTTACTGAGTTCACAATGACCAAACCGAAAAAATTAACTACCTGCGTTCAATTGGAAATGGTGAATATCAAACTATTGTCTCATTTTCTCTTGGCGATTTTAAAGGAACAGGCAAGAGATAAATGATATTACATTTTCCGACGAATATTGTTGGTTTGAATTTGTTGAGCTAACAAAACATAAAAGTATTCGATGTTGAGAAAACATACATCGAAAAACATCGATGCAGGATTTCGATGTTTTACATCGAATAAAAACACCGATGTACTTTCAAAGTGGGCACCCCTACATCAAACATGTTTAAAATAATGTAATTTCGTGACTGTATCTGTGAAGTACGTGATATTATGTATGTACAGTACACCTGTGAGTTGAATGTATTTGCGTAAAAGTGCTTATCGATAGAGTTACAACATACCAAGGCATGAAAAGGCAGGGAAAATCGGGAATATGCCGTCGTTAACTATTTAGCTTTTCCGATAGTAATTCCTACATCTTTAACAAGAAATTCGAAATTTTTTCGAGTCAATGAAGAGTCCAGTTTTAACATTACCTACTAACAGTGATTCAAATAAAACGTAATCGAGTCATAAACTGTAAATGAACCATCATGCATGAAATTTTACGTAAATATGAAAAGGCTAGACAATTGCCAACGCGATGGTCCCAACACAGAAAAATCGTTTTGTTTTTATTTTAATCGGGTGAATATTTTATTTTAGGGTAATATGATGACGTCGTAGATTCAAGCTCTGTACATTAGTTACAAACATTAAATTACTCTCTAAGAAATGATTTCATATTGAAAAAGAAATTCTTCAGCGATTCTGTACTTAATCTCAAAATAATTGTTACATGATGTTTCCTTTTATTGCTGGATTCGCTGCAGGTACTAAGATGGTGAATACTTCTAGCTCATAATTAGGGATCTGTTTTTAGATTGGTTGAAAAAAAATTCTTTTCAAATCTCTGTGATCTTTGAAAATTCAGCTTTAATTGATTATTTATGTACGCAATAACAAGATGTAAGCATTGCGAGATGTGGAAGATGTCAATCCCGAGGCTATCCAAGCTTGCCACTCCAGTCGTCACCGACACGCCATTAAGACGTTGTGGCATAATAACGCTATCCAATTAGCCCTACAGACATTTGCATTCCGCTCTCAGCAGCGGCAGCGGCTGGTTACGACGTTGGAGTGAGCACTCTGTAGGAAGGTCGCGTGCTGTCCGGCAGTATCGACTGCCCCTAAGAGCAGCTCGCCCGGAGTGCACAATCCCCCGAGGCCGCTTCACACCGCCGCACCAACCACTCATCCGGTCAGTCATAGTGAGCTGAGGATCGCATTCGCCCACTGCGCACTCGGTTGAACATTCACAATGACAGTCTGTGATGAAACAAGGACGTCCCGCAGCAAAGTTTACAGACATTTGAGGATTAAAGTAGGTATTATTTTTATAATTTTTATTCTCTACATTAATCCAGGCAGTACACTATATTATTTTAACCAGAGCATCTTTTCTGACTATTATCATCACAATTTTCATGCTTCTACCAACGTGGTATTTCTGTTTTACGCTAGCAGTCTTGTTGCAATCCGAGTAAAATCATCCAGAGGACATGATTCAATATTTTTTGTGTTAGTAGTAGATTTTTTAATCAGTAGAAATATTCATAGATTTATTTCATTAATGATATTTTCCTGTTAACTATTGACCAGAAGTTATAACGTCTTATTACAATCTATTTAATTTCATATACAGTCTCTTCTGTAATCTATCGAAAGGCACAGAATACTTCTTTTTGGAAACTGATATGCTACATGTTTCTTACTGTATTCTAAACATGTTACTGTCTTATTGAATTCTAAAAAGATTTGCACAGGTAATGTTATAGTTTCATCTAGAATCTCTTCTGCAACCAACACAAACAATAACAGAATACTAATATATTTCTCTCGTGCTTCCAGCCGTGTTAAGATGTCACATTTGTGGGACGTTTCGAAGGCGTCCTTCTCTGTCTTCATTCTCAACCAACTACATTTGGTTGAGAATGAAGGCAGAGAAGGACGCCTTCGAAACGTCCCACAAATGTGACATCTTAACACGGCTGGAAGCCCGGGAGAAATATATTAATATTCAACGCCGTGAAAAATTACGATTGTAAATGAAATAATACTTTTATGTGATCTTACAAAGCGAATTTCAGTTTGAAAACAAAACGAAGTCTTTTATACCTAAATTCAGATTAATACATGAGTAGAATGACAAAAAGGTACATGTTCTTGACTCAAAATTGTTTCATTCGAAATGAGGTTCTAGGAATAATTGGCGGATATAGTAAACAAGTGACCATATAACTGTGACACACAAAAAAAAGAGATTCTGAGAGGTAACAGATATGACATTACTACAGACCGTATTGAATGTTGTCACACAATGAGAAATTAAAAAATTTCGCCAAAATACAGACGAAATTCGTATCTAGAAATTCTTATCCCATTTGTAATACTTACATATTTAAAACCACACATTTTCTAGATTCAGATATTACGTGGACACTAAAATGAGGCCCGATCATGCGTGAAAAGCAATTAATTCAAATGCCTTAAAACGTTTCTGGCAGATGTCTCTGTTCGGGAGCTGAATACGTAGTGTTGTCTCCTAATTAATTTTTACTTTGTAACAATATTGAATCACCAATTTATTTCAGCTCACTGCAGCAAAAAGTACTTATCTTGTGCTTATTTAATTTCAGAAATATTAAATTCATCCTTACCACTACAATATACAGGAATCAACAATTGCAGACTGAGTTCTAAATCAAGTTACAGAATATTCATTCAAGAATTAAAATTTGACTAAAGTGTATTTTTTAATACAAATGTGTTGCAGCTAACAATATTCAGTTACTGGTTCTTTTATTCTTCAACGGAAGATTCTCAAGCAAGTGATTGATATCTGAAATCATGTTCTCAAATATTATATTTGCTAAACCCATATCGCGTTAATGGCGTAACCACATCGAAAAACGTTCTCACTAGCACATATTAGTTATATTAAAAATACATGAGAACATCTTAACAGTGTGTCTGTTTCCTGTAATGAATATGGCAGATACAAATTTCAATCTTCACCACTTGTTCCATTGTATCCAGCAGCCGTTAATTGTTCCAGTTTGTATGTCATGTGTAGTTCTAATTAAAATTAGTTGCTTGGCCCATATAATTGTAGTAGGCATAAGTATTAAATATGTTTAGTAATTGACAGTGTAAATGAGTAAATTAATTTGGGTTACTGGTGTTGTCCCGGAAGATAAATATCTTTTTTTTTTTTTTAAATAATAGAACCTACTCTGAACTGAGTTCTCGCCCAAAAAGACAAACTTGTTGACGTATTATATAAGATGAATGCGAGATTCATTTAATCCTTCACTCTAACGGTCATACGCTTCGAAAAATGTTTTGTTTTACTGTAATAAAATTTTACAAATTCCAGTTCAATACTAGTAATGATACAATTATTTAATAATAATTAAAAAATCATTATTTTTTCCATTGCTTCATTCACAAGAATAAACAATTCACGCGAAAGAACATTTGTTTAATTAACTCAAAAAAATATGTTTTATGAAAATAAAACACATTCGACAATACTTACAGGTAGTTATTGTTGCGTTGCGTTCCCTTCTCTTCCTTTGCCTTTGTCGGGTAACAATTTTGAATGTTGCATGATTTCACCACATCCATTGCTTGCAATGCGTCACTAGCTTTCATGACTATTTTTCAGGTCAGTCGTGTGCGTAAAGAATTTTCACTTAAAACCAGCTTGCGGCTGGACTACAATTATTGTTGAATATCCGAAAGAAATTTCTGAAACCAGACAACTTATCGCGATACATGAAAGTGTTTGTGTATCCTGTTCTCAGTCGACACTTCAGAATTTTACAATGTGATAAAGTTGTTTGATACTATATTGTTATCGAAGTGTTCTTTCTCCCTCATCACAAATTAAATTCTATTACAGATGTTTCTATTCTGTGGTCTGCAGAATGTATTGATTCGGAAGTTGTAGTAGCACTGTCCTCCTTCCATACCGCTACTGGGTGAGTAGGCCCAACCGAAATGGAATTCTATGAGTACGAATATGATAACGCTAATTACTGGTGTTCCAACTCAAAGGAAGAGTGTTAATGCGCTAGGCGGTTATCTGCCGGATATGTTACGCATGAAAACATGTATGGAAACTGGCGTGGTATATCGTAAGGTATTATATCACACAATCTGATTAAAACACACAACTGAGTGCAAAATTTTGAACCCTTAATATCTATTAGCAAAGGTTGCACTAAATACAGACAGATTCTCTTATCAGCATACAAAACATTCCCTATACGGAGCAGGGAATTTCTTTCAGGGTTATAAGAACAGTGTAGTTGTTAAAAAGTTATGTGACCAATCAACGTCGTTATCACTTTCGCATATTTTTGAACGTTATTTGCTTTAATTTATTAACTGCGGTGGACTACACGCTCCGGTGGCAATTACCTACATACTCCACTTGTTTTGTAGCCAGCTAATTTTGCTCTCTATGAATTTTAATTTTAAATTCTTTCAACGTTTTTGATAAATTATTCATCACTTCCGTGCTAATTTATTCGAATCCCTAACTCCCTTGCCTACGAAAGTAAATTTTCCCACAACTTTATGCGAATTTGTAGAGCTTTTATCCTATTGCTATCATCTATGAAATATTACATAGTCTCAAATGACATTCTGTAAATCTGACCATGTATAAATGAATATTTTTTTTATCTGTCACAGAAAATAAAATGAAACAAGGGATCAATAATATCGCATTTTGATTGTAGTTAACGAAGAATTATGTTTTGGTTACTGACCAAGAAATTAGATCTAATTCATTTTATCCCACTGTATAGCTCATCTAACTAGAATGTTCTTGTTCCATATTACATTCCAAAGGCTAAACCGAGTTCGGTGTTAGAACGGAAACCGGTGTAGCCTGGCATTCCGTAGGACATGGGTTGGATCCTTGGTCGAGTCCTGTAGACTTCTGTTTTCCTAATATTTCCAGAAATTATTTCAGGTGAATGCCCGAATGTTTTATGGAAACGGTCGTAAATAAATTTCTTCCCGTTCAATACCTCCAGTCCTCTGTGAAAAGCTCTAGCAAAACGAAAATAAACTTTAACTTATGCTTCAAATTTAGAAATAAAAGTCAACAGTAATCTGATTCATCAAGAGAAACACTAAATCATCAAATTAAATCAAAACTCATTGGATAGTGAACAATAACAATCACTGAACAACAGATATAACAAAGTTGATTAATTTAAAGTACGCTGGAACAGTTCTTTCATTCGGATTCCATTAAAAACAGCAGGTAACCATAGCAGAGTGGCATTACATTATTACGTGGCTATTTGAAAATCTGTGAAACCGTTCTCGAGGCGGCACGTCATTCGTTTACTTATCCCCATGTTGATAAGATGGGAGATAGGATGGCATCCTGCATCGAGATATGGCGCAGGGTCCTGTCCACATCTTGTCTCTTCACATTCGCCTGGTTCCATTTCACGGCCTGATCCAACCTGACGAGACCCAGGATGTAGGATAAGTCTTGATGTAGCCTGTGGTTTCAGCCACTGGGATTGTTCCAAGGCAGGGACTAGACACTACAGAGGCTGAAACAACAGTGAGCTTCATCGGCAGATAATCAGTTTTCTGGTATGAATGGAATCTGAGCTTTAATCCTGTGTTTATTTCTACGTCTTATATCTGTATTTTTTTGGTATCTATACGGCATCTAGAGATTTTAATGAAAAGTTTGACACTTAATGAGATTGAGCTATCTCCTAAAGCATTATCGGTAAAAGGTATCTCAGGATCCTAATATGTAATCATACTTTAAAAACACTAATTAAGAATGAACATTAATGGATTAATCGCTTGCAGCTATACTCCATATCATATATTACGGTCCAGAAATGAAGCGAATTTTCAGGTCGCTATCTACCGGTTCCAGTACACACTCTAATTATTGGCATATAGACAGTAATGTTTCTTCATCATTTTTAGTATCAATTACTATAAGACGGATCTTCCCCTGAAACATCGATGGCTGCTGGAGAGCTGTCTCCAGGAATGTAAAGCCATTTAATATCTGTCACACACATTACGTTAACTGTTATTTCGCCGTTTATATGATTCCATATCTCAAAGGACCACTGCGTTGACTATCTGTCACAGGTCTCTTGCTTTTCGACGCAATTCTTTGCTGACTATTTATTTCTACATGTTATGCATTCGTTGACCAAAACTGATCATCGTCTTTAATATTATACTCTGGGAAGTCCTATCGAAATATAGCTAAAAAACCAAAAAAACAACATCTACCCCCGTGTCTTTTTAGACATCTTCAAGTAGAGAATATGTTTATTTCTTCATTCTTATCACTGAAAAGTAAGGAGCATAAAGCAGTAATGTTTTAAAATATTTCTGTTATCGGGCCTGTATCATACACCATAATAATGAAGAACTTTTGTTTCAGACGGACGATATCTCATATTTAAGCGAGAGAAACTAGTACTAATTTCAAATAATATAGTTTGTAAACTGCGTGAGAAACAAACCAAAGGTTTTTTTTTTTTTTTTTTTTTTTTTTCACTGCAATTTTGCCAAATTTTGAAACTTTATATTGGAGATATTCTTAATTCCTTGTTGAACGAATTTAAATGGACTCTGTAAATAGCATCTAACCTTACATTAAAACTATGGCCAGCCATACGTCTGTATATTTCAGATAGTTTAGAAAAATGAGTTGTGGTTACTATTAACAATAAACAGAGAAAGTATCAACTGTTTTATAAATTTGTCTGCCTGCGTTTCGATGAACGTGCTTCACGCTAAAACTACTGGTCCAATTTGACGGGATTTTGTTTAACGTACAGCCCTTGGTCTCAGGGCAAAATGAAATATGTTACATTTTGATGTGACGTTGAAAAATTCAGAAATTAAAAAAAAAAAGAAGTATCAGTCTTTCGTTGGTCGTGAATCACACAAAACGTGGGTCGGATCGTGATGGTGTTTCTTTTAATGTACAACCCATGTTCCTGCAAGTAAACCGAGCTGTTAACATTCTGGCCTCGCATTCAGGAGGACGCGGGTTCGAATCCCCGTCCGGGTATCGAGAGTTGGGTTTTACATGCTTGCCGAGATGCTTCATTCAAAAAGGCAAAAAAAAAAAAATACTTTATGTAAAATACGATGTGTTTAATTTAAAAACTCCAAAATTAGAAATTTTTCGCTTAGTATTAGCCAAGCAAAAACTACTGGGTGAATTTTTACGGAGTTTCAAATAATGTGTAGCTTGTGACCCAGCAGCTAAAATACTGTAAGTTTCGTTTTGACGCGATGTCGTTCATATTATATGTTCGGTTTTTGATTGGGTTTTAATGTACATCTCATATTATTTTGATGTGTCGTCGAAAACCTGAGGAATTAAAATTAAAGTGTTCACAAATTACTATCTATTTAAAGGTAAAATAAATATTGTTATCAAAATATTAATCAATTTAAATATATTTCAGTGGCGATATATTAAATGTATAGAACATTCATCTGCAATCTAACATACTACTAGGATATATCTGTAGGCGTACAAAATCCTACCTGCGAGAAGTACGACTTGAAATTGACCAATTTAATTCTCTTATTTCTTGTTATTTTATTACTTTTTAAAAAATAATCTTATTCATCTTTGGGGAGCAATCCATAGTTGTTACTATTGGTTAGAAATTAATAACATACTTCAATCCATGGTCTTTCTTTTTGGAATCTCAATTAACACATAAAAGTTTATTCAATTTAAACTACTCTCTACCGAAGACGAGATCGAAACGTCAACAATTCGAGATTGAGATTGGCATACTAGCTCACCACATAGATCATAATGAGAATCTACGAATGGAGTCAGTTGAGGGAACGACAAAATCTGGACCTGGTTTACGGATTTCCTGGGTTCAATCCCATGTCCGAACATTCATATTTTGATTTTCTATAGCTTCCTGAATTAACTCCCAGTGAATACTGAGACAATTATTTAATACAGGTCTTGTCAGATAATCTTCCCATCTCTTGTCCAGATCTTCTCTCTGCCGTACCGACTATTGCGTCGACTAACCTTAAAGCCACAAATAACCCTCCCTCCTTATCAATGAACAATTGTTGTTACTCACCACGTTCCAGTCCACGAAGACGACTAATTTCATTTATATGTTAGTTATATTTTCCTATACTTTTGCTGAAGAAATAATCTTGCAAGTTCTCTGCTTTCTTCAAGTCACGACGTAAAAGGCTTCTGATTTGATCACCTTAAATTCACTTTGTGTGGGTTACAGATACCATCAGGGTGAACTATACTGCGTTCCTCAGGAACAACTTGTAGACCGACGCGTATCCGAGAGCAGACATAGCGTGTTCTCGTGCTGCTGGGGTCGTATAGATGCTTGAGGCTCTTTCTGGTCACGCAACAGTAACTTGCCCCTGACTACTCCGCAACAAAGTCTGAATCGTTTTTAATCTGTGTTTGGTTTTATTGCAAAGGCTTAGCTGATTCCAAGAGGCGGTACCTCGTTGAATACGACTTGTAAGCTCTTAATGTCTGTAATTTCAGCTGCCCGGAGATATTATCGAATCGACCTCGGCGCATTAACAGCGTCTGTTTAATGGTTCTTATCTAAGCTATTGCATTACGCTGTGAAGTGGGTTGCATGTTACAGGATTACTTTGACGTGATGTCCATTACAGTAACTGTAACATATTAGCATACTACATTTCCATTGCACTTTAATGTTAAAATCTTCAAATAATATGCTTTTTTGTTGTTTTCAGGTATGTATGGTCTGCACCATTGCTGTGATGTGCTTCTCTTTGCCATCCATTGCATTAAAGGCGAATAAATTCAGACTCACGGTAAGATAAAATAGTTAATATTTCTTGAATAATCCCTATAAGATGAACGTGAAGTACACCTGTAGATATAAAGATCGACACTGGATATTCATATTCGTTATATGATCATTAAAACCCTCTCATTGGACTTATGTGGAACCACTTTCGTCGAAGTGAGTTTAACGATGTTGCTTGCATTTTACCCTCGCAAAGGCTACGCCATGCACTAAACATATTTAGTCCAGAGATTACAAAGTCGTAAGAAACTGGATACTTTAGTTCGTTATCTGTCAATGAGTAGTGTTGAAAAAAGTATATTTTACTGAATACGTTGCGCGATGGGGTAGAGCATGCAATTATATTGATCGTTATGTATGTTAACAACAATGCTAATCACAGTAACGCAATTGGACGAAGTAAAGTATGAGCATTGAGCACAGTGAAGGATAGCAAGAAGATAAAACATGTCTTGCCATGAGGTTTTTAAATTTTTAATAACGATGAATTGAGTTGTACGTAGGTTAGTGTGTTTAAGGCGGAAAAAATTAAAAGATAATGTGAATGAAAACTCCCGTCGTAATAAAATTCTCAAACTAAGTTAGCATTTTAATAGACAGAGAAGTGTTTTGTACAACGATTTCGCTACCGAGTGACCAAATTTCTAATTTCAGTGCCATAATATTCATCTAAAGTCAACGTAGGCAAAAAATGCAAAAACTGTTAAAAATATTCTTTAAAATATTCAGGTACAAGAAGTCTCTCAAACAGTGTCTCAAAGGTAAGCTTTATCTGCTGACATATATTTGAAATGGGATTAAATTTGTGTTAATAGATACATTAACTCTAGTAGATGTACCGGTGGCTTTTCCATTATTGCGTCTTTAGCAAACACACACACAAGATCACAGAAACTTAAGAGTTATATAATTCTTTCCGTAAAGAAATCGGGGCTTTCAGTAGAGGAGAAAGCGTAGACGGTAATGAGAAATTTCAGACACCGGTTTCCTGTATTAGCCTTTACCATGGTTTCGTGGCGAAACTGAAATTTTAAACATGAAGCACAGAAAAATAAAATGCCTCCGGTTAAAAATAATTCGCCTTTCTCATTTCCGTCGAATAGCGCCGTACGCTTTCCGCAATAACCATTTGTCAGAACAACTGGCAAGGAAACTACGTTTTGCTGATACAACGAGACGAAGGACGTGACCAATATTTTCTACGACACAGTTCGAGGTGTATAATCTATACATATAACGAAATCCGTGTATATATGGTCCAGAAAAACTGAAACACTGCTGAACAGGATTCGATATAGTTTCAACGTTTTAAAGCTCAATCTCATACTTGAATTATTTGGTATATGTCGTATTTATAAATTACATGAAGCCAGAAGAGTAAGTAAAATTCTGAACGTATCGCGAGAAACATCAAAGATGTAAGACCAACTTCGTAAAAAAAAAAAAAATAACAATAAAAGCTTATATTCTGACATAGGAAATTTGAAAACTTAAGCTCTGTCGTATTTCTTCTGACATCGGAGCAGGAAATGAAAATGTATGTAATATAATTTTTAGCGTCATCTATCACTCATTTCTGTAAGGTCAAAATGAAACGTCTACAATGCGGACATGGAAATAGTATACCTCACGTTTATTGTCCTAATGGTTTTCGTCACTGTAATTTTTTAATGGAAAAACGAGGGTTAAAAATTGTAAAATCGTCTCTTACACTCAAAAGGCACACGTTTGACCTCGAACGCTCGAACCGCAAGAAAACATTCATAGAATAACAAGCGATCATAAACAAAACAATGCTGTGTGTAATTTCCATGCAGAACGTTCCATTCTATCAGAAGTAACACTTTAATAGAAAAAAACAAAGTAACAAAATATCAGGACCATATGAAGGAAATTATACGTAATTTAGTGACGTCACTGTATCATTACATTTTCAAACAACAGAGCCAAAAACTCTCTGCTTAAACTACATAATATAGCGCAAAACACGCATATACTGCAGTACCACACACCTGATGGTACTAAAATTAGTCCTCAAAGTGCCGATGCGGGATTTCGATGAAGTGGTTAAAACAAAGTGGAAGAGAGCAATGTGCACACATCGGTTTAATAAAACATATCGTTTCACCCATCATACTGTGGCTTTCATGCCACAGCACGATGGCTGAAACGTTAGGTTTTAATAAATTGACACGGCTCCACCCGGAGAACCAAGATAATATAACTAAACTCATTGTTTGGCGATATCAACCTCAGCCGTACTGGGCAACGCTGATTATTCCGCTATTATCCTCTAAACTCGGCTTCTTTCGACTTTTGGAAATTTCCCAAATTAAAAGTGCTAATTGTGATCTGAAAATTTCTATCTAGATATGTCGGCAGTGACTGTGATTCTAGATGAGGTCTTCGGAAAACAATGAAACATTAAAAGTATCCTAGACGTATGAGTGTATTATAAGAATGACGTTATGTCGAATATTTGATGATTCTACAGATCGCCCTAAAGTAATGACATCAGTGATTTGGTGCTCACGAAGGCAAATTAAAATAAGTACTGAATCCGTCGAACAATACGTTGCATTGCGAATAATCAATTACTATTCTAGTCAGGCTAAGCAGATCACTAATACGCATGAAGGATGACATCAGGAACGCAGAATTTATCTGAGGAACTTAAACTGAAAATAAATAATAAAACACTAGTGAAAAATATTTTATTACAGATTGTCATTTTTTTTTTTTTTTACTGTGCTGGGCAATTACAGCCAAACCATAAGCTCTTTTAATATTAGCTTCGAAAACGTAATTATAATTATATGTATAAGAATCTATGTTTACCATCGCCATTTGGAATCGAGCTAAAAAAAAAAAAATTGTGCAAATAGTAGCTGTATAAGGTTTGGAACTTTATGTGGATTTCAAAAACGTGGGTTTGAGAAGTATTACATGAAGTTCAAAACAATTTTCTGTGTCAGTTTGTATAAGTCACAAGTTGTCGTTTTGACCAATAGTCATACTTTCACAATTTATTACCCGTGAAAGTATTATAATCATGCGGAACAAAGCGTTGGGGAAAATGAGCTGCCATTGTTATTTTTCATTCTTTTAAACAACACCAGACAACATCGAAGAAGACAAAAATTTATGGTTGTTACTTAAACAAATCCAGGACCGAAAAGTCTCCTTCTGTGTCAAAGAGAAAACTCGTTGTGCATGTTAAGTAGCCAAACATTAAGTAATATCCGGTCGAAAGTTAGGAAACAATTGTTACTGCTTATGTTCTTCTATCACTTGAATAGTATGCGTGCACCCCGCTTAAATAATGACCAACATAAACACGGCCGCACAGATAAGAACATTTCTCTTAGCTGGTCTACGTGTTATTTATTGCATCATAAAAGTCACTTCACTGTCAGTCCTGCTTGCTTCCTGAAACGGCAATTCTTTCTCGATACCATAAACAACATTGAGTGTAATTTTTTTCCACCTACCACCTGAATAACAACCGCCATCACTTCTAAACTTAGATATCAAATTTAAAAAATTCCATTATCTTTATTACTTTAAAGACCTTGTGTTTTGGAACGTTAGTAGTGGAGTGAAGAAGAAATTATTATTGCAGGAACCTATTATGAAATATTTTTTGGCAATACCATTCTGTTTTTCAGTTATTAGCTTTTAATTTCTCTGTGTCAAAATACGACGCTCCGTGGATTTTATTGTTTTTGTTTAATTGTTTTTGTTTAATTGCTTCACGAACTCATTTCCTCCGCCAATATTTCGAGGAGTTGTTAATTTCATTTCTTCCCCGTCAACTCCATTTATAATATGCTTGCACAGCGTCGATTTCAGTTGTCTCTGTTATTCTCTGTTATTCTTTCTTTTACCTCACTAATAACCAATTTAGGAGCAACTGATGTAACTTTAACAAGATTATTTCTAAGTTCTGATGCATTATTTCACATTAAAAATAATCTGATTTTAGAAAAGGGATATTTTTTATAACGTTAATTTTTATTGCTGTAACAATTTTCTATGCTCTTTATAAAGGTTTCCAGATCAACAAAGCAGAAGATAATTTTAGTTTTGCTTCTGTCCCTACATCTGTTAAACAAAATTAAATTCCAAATGTACGTTACAAGATGTAGGAAATTATTATTTTGTGATATTTCCAGCTTATGCAAAATCTTTTTTGGAATCGACCGCAAATTTTTAAAATTAGTAAGACTAAAAACTCTCTGATTACTTCTGATCAAAAACGATGTACTTTTATGTTTATTATTTGCGAATAGACCCAATCAGATCACGAAAAGACATGTTTATCATCATCATTTGTACTTAAGAATTTGCTCAATGTTTGTATTGCGCAGTTACATCCAGTTCACACTCAACTGGCGGCTCAAGGTTATGTTTCCTGGGCCCCACTTCTTACACACACTCCCGTCCTAATCCTACCTTTCCGAGCTGATTTCCCCCTCGCATGTAGGAGTAAGGGCAGTGGAGTGAGGATACAGCGGCGGACCACTGTCAAATGAACAGGCTATAGGATCAAGGATTATCAGGTCCTGGAGCAATTCCATTAGGTGTTGCCATCTGCCTACGATTCGTGTAACTTTATTTTTTTTCACTATATGTAGTATATCACTCTCGGAACACACCAACTGGGGATAGAAAAAAATGATCTGATCTCCGTAGTACGCTGTGCAATAGGGGGGTATTTGAGGGAAGCACAGTATCCTCGTATATTCTTAGGCAGAAGTCTTTTACTCTACTTACTACAGGTCGTAGATGTTAGTCATCCAATGGGAGTACTCTTGAAGAATGCGTGGAAGGATACATCGACGGGGTGAGACAAAAAAAATCAAGACGGTGTGAGTGTAAATGTAGTTGTTGTTCGACAGCAAACACTATACTCGTTTAGTATCAGTGTTGTAAGTCACGCTACAAAAAACACATGCAGACAGAATGCGGGCGGGCGACGTAACGTTTTCCATTGAAACCATGCTGTCACTCAACAGCAACTTACTGATACTCCGGCTAAGCCAGTAATTATTCCTGTTTGTCCAGTTCCTGGGACTTCCGACTCACCGCACGGAGGCACTCCAATGGAGGTGCAGGTCTCCGGCCTGGAAGAGGGGCCTGTACCACCATTATATGTCTCATACCAGCACAACTGGGTATGCCTGCTAGGCCTGCTTCAACAGGTCTGCTTGCCTGGCCGTCAGCGGATGGAATCATGATCATCGCATCCTGCTTGTCAGACCTAAAGACAATAACCAGCAAGCTGCAAGAGCTGGAGATAGCTTTCAAGGAGCTCCTACCACCATTCAACAAACCAAAAAACAAGGCTACCAATACAGAAACCAAGAAACCTACGTCAGGCTCTGTCCACTGCTATAGGTGTCAAAGGTTTCACCACTACGCACGGCAGTGCACCGCCAAGCTGAGGTGCGTCCGCTGCGGGGGTGATCATCTGAAAAAAGTGTGCCCAGGACCTAAGCATGCTACAATTGCGGTGGGCGCCATGCCGCCTGTTTTCGGTGGTGTCCAGAGCAGAAGCGGCTACGAACCCCCAACAGCCAAGTGACGCGACACTGCACCGGATCTACCGCTAAGCAGAAAGCCTTGGATGTCCGGCCAGTCCGCGCACACAAATCAAGTCATCCAACAAGACGACAGACCACCATGCTCGCCCCTACACCTGGCGAAACACAGTCAACAGCCTGCCTCCTCCAACCTCACCAAGAAGCGACACAACCAACCAGAACCACACTCAGAACAACTCACAGCCGACCACCTGGCCACGTCGACTACTCCAGTCACTGCTGTGGGCACGAAAGCGCATACGAGTGGGGTTCCAAGCTGACTACAACTGTCAAGTTGCTGAGTTGCTAACCCAACTCATTAATCGCCTTTCGAACCAAACCAGCAGTGTCGAAATAACTTAGACACTGACAAATTAAGACAACATACAGCAATCAAAAAGACACACTGAAAGCAAAGTAACTTCCATTGTAATGTTTCAAGAAAATGTTAATCGACAACAACCTTCACCATCAGCAGCTCGATCACAGAAAGTGAGCAACAACTTGCTCTGACGCTCGCTCGCTTTGAGAATGTAGGTGAGAACCGATCAGTTCACTAACATGAAAACCGTTCTTTTTCTGTTGAAACTACAATCTTTTATTTTAAAAATATCTGGTATCAGGATAGAAAGAAACTGGGATAGGAGTCTGCTAAAAGTTAGTTTAACTGAATCATTTATCATCAACAAATGCACGGTTAATTCTCTTTTACAAACACAGCCACAAGAGCTACATTTAAAAAAAGTAGTAATGAAAAACAATGTGAAATTATGAGTCCTACCGGGAGTGAAATTCACCAAAGTAGTCTGATGTACGACAATAGCCTGCGAGCAAACTATTTGACGAACCGTCAAATATGTCAGAGCCATCCTCTCTCAGAGCAGTCCTCAGTGGTTCAGTTATTCGCGCAACATCAAAGACGACTCTAATCTTGTTCCGCATCACAGCACAGCAGATTCCGGATCAGGCACTTCAGACGCTCACGCTTACATCACTCTCCCATTACCTAGTTTAGTCACTACACGTCAGGAGGTCGAGTTAACATTCGCAAGCAATGGGAGGAATTTATGCAGAGAGAAGCAGAGGGAATATGTAAGTGCTTCACGTTGACAGCTTAAACGGTGAGGCTGTATTAGCGCACGTTCCAGCTGCGTCCATTGAGGCAATACGCTTTTAGCATATTATTTCGCAGCCGCCAAAAGTGGTGTGTGTAATAGACTAACTGAAATGCGATAATCAGGTGATCGGAGCGTTGTTCGATAGAATGGTCGATGCGATTTTCAGATTGATTTAAAGTAAGGTGAGTTCGTAAAGAACATTCTCCAAAGCGAACCGAAAGTAATTGAAATAAGCTGTTAATTTGAAGGTAAAAATTTTGAAAATATTTACGAGTTATTACTCTGCTTTACTGAGTGTGTTTGGGGAGTGTTAACGCTGTGGCCTCGCATGTGGGAGTACGCTGGTTCGAATCCCCGTCCAGCCTTCCATATTTCGGTTTTCCATGGTTTCCAGAAATCACTCCAGTCGAACGCCAGGTTGGTTCCTTCAAAAAGGCCATGGACGAATTACTTCCCGTTGCTTTCTCCCAGTCCTTTCTCGCCTCTAACAACCTTGACGTCAATGAGGCATCAAACATTAAGCAAATACAAGTTAGAAAGAACTTCAACTGTTATGTTCCCTTGTTATTAATTAGATTAACAGATACGTGAAACTCCCTTCTATAAGGCATTTGTTTGTAAAACTAATTTTAAAAGGTCCAAGAGACTTTGTAGATTGCTCTGAAGTTAAAGAAACTCAGATACCAAGTTACTTTGTCATGAAATCTTGGCTAGTATCAACTTCAATATACAATTAGCTTTACGATTTCTGTATACGCCTACATCAAAGAATTCTGTTTCACAGCATAGCTGTAAACAACCTTAATACAAAACATTAGCGTTGTTTTAAGTTCTTGGTTAAAAAAAGTAAATGCGTATGGCATTGTTGGCCTGGATATTCCAGACGTTTTCGGCTACCTAGTGACAGTTTTCGCTTTGACGCGCATGCTCCTCTTGCCGTGACTACCCTAAACTAACCCTGTAATTCTAACGGGTATAACGTGGAATCCGAATCACAGTAGAGTTCTGTAATACTTCACATAACACAGCAAGCTGTTTCAGAAGTGAAGGTCTGATCAAGAGACGCTGAAAATACTAGCGGAAACCGGGATTCGAACGGGGGACCTCTTGATCTCCAGTCAGTAACTGAGTCACTAGACCGCTTGTAGGTATACAGGAGCAAACAGTCACGTGACCACCTTCGACCAATGAGGGGAAGTCGGGATTGTCGTGCATGTGCGGATCCGACAAAAACGCAAAGTATGAATTAATTAGTGCGGGATATAGTGAGGTAATAGTTCGACATGGTGCCGGGTTGATTTAATAGTTCATAACAGTGAATTTAGGCGGTGCAAACTGAAAAAGGCAGCCACTTCATTGTAAGGAACATTGTGTGTGATCTCGCGTAATTAATACCTGTTGGTGGTCGAACCCATCACCTTGCTGGTGGAAGTGTTAACTCAGAAACATGCATCTTGGAAACACGAAGTTCCGATACAAAAATATTCGCGGTCATATTGTAAGGTGTTGGTCACAATAAACATTGAAGACGATTAAAAGTGTTTGTTGTCTTGCAGCAGCTTCTGACTTCTTTGAAAAATTAAGCTTACAAGAACCTATCTCCAACATTCAGTTGGGAGTTATCGGATTCGAACTTAGTCTTCACAAGTGTATGTATATTAACTAATTAAAGAACACATTAGAAAACCTGTTTATGTAGTTGCACACCCTACACCCATAGAAATAATTTCAAAGAAATTTTATTTGTAAAAATGAATTAATTTTTTATCCGTAGTCGTTAAATATACATGGAATGAGTGTGTATGTTTGTGTCTGAACTGTTATTTTGTTTATGGTGAGCGAAATATTAATTGTATGTTTTTGCTGATTGGTAATAACTTAAAACTTGGAATAACAGTGATTCAGTAAATTTCAAATTTAGCTCTTTGTCTTTTACTAGATGTGTATCGTAATTACGGCACCATACTGAAAACAGTAATGTCACCTATTTCGGGCACATTAAGTGGAAATCCGACCATCTTCAATGCCTCCACCATCCAATCAAATCGCGAAACGAGGTCACGCTCTCCAACAGATTGCCACCTCTCAACTCGTAGTGGCTATCAACTCTGCACAGAAACAAAAGGCATTACAAAGACTACGGTAGGATTTGACACCGATAGCTGTTCACATTCTCCGTTGACAGCACAAGCTGCTTCTTTACTCCTGACAACTGCAGCTATCTGTACTCACCACTGACAGTACTAAAACAACACTGCTTTCGTTTCAATGCCTTCAATATTGCACAAGTGTTCCTCATTTGAAGAGCTTTAGGTTCGGCAAATGTGTGTGGAGGGAAACGTTATTGCCCGCCTCCGGCTCTTAGTGCGCAAGTGGACCGATACAACACTAAACCTGGGCAATACACTCAGACATTTGAAGCGCCGGAGCTATCGTATTCCCGGGTTTCTCCCTTCTGGTATGGGCGATGCAGCGACAATTGCTAGCACTTCGACGGTAGGCGTTATACTAATGCAAATGGAAGCTGCATCGTTTCGGATATTTTGTGGCGCCTCTGACCCTGTGATCCGCTTTATTGTGGTGCCGGATGTTATGTGAAAGGGGTGGCCGAACCGTATCGCGACTAACCGGTCGCCGCGCGGCGTTATCCGCGCGGCGTCATTCGGCCTTCACTCGGGCGAGGTCGGCTTATTTACGGTCCATAAAGTGATGACGTTTATAGGGGCAGCGGGCCGTGAAGCGGGGCAGCCTACACTTAGGCGTCGCCACACGCTGCCGTAGGCACACTGCCGCCTCACTGGATACGCGCGAACTCCGTTTTTATTTTTCATGTATGCTGTCCATAAACATATATGTCTCCATCATTTCGGAGAGTGCTGTTTCGCCGCTTTCTATGGACCTAAATGAAACAAAGGAAGAGCTGCTGGAAGTTGGTGTAATTTTCAGTGTCAGAACATTTACTTGAGACAATACGCAAATATTTCTTTATAAAATCGCATGACTTAATATAAGTTATCTCCTGATGCAGAGAATTTGCTGTCATCATTCTCCTTTCATCCACAAAATTTGTCCTTGTCAGATCTTGCTAGCATCCGTCCATTCATATCACATTTGATTATTCAAGCGAGATTCCTAGTCAAGCAGTCCCATTTCGTAAACCCCAACCGCGTTTTCCGATTTTTCATTAAGGGGATAGATATGGCTAATACATACAAATATTTGTAGAAATTAAAATTTCATTTTCTCCAAATCTATTTCAATCTTGAGGGTTCAAATTTCATAGTTCCATAGAACTGATATAGTTATGTATAAATTTGATTTTTAAAATGAAAATATTATTTAACAGTTTATTAAAGTACCATCCAAATTGACAGAAAAATATGTCGTCATTAAGGTCTTTAATCATAGAAAGCATAATACCGTATTTGAAATTTTACGGAAATCTTTTTTTATTATTGTAAAATAATATCCAGGCAGTTATTTAAACCAATTATATAACACATTTAACTTTATATTTGTTGTTAGTAAAAAAAATTCAAGAAATTAAAATTCTCGCTTTTTTGGTTTAAACATATAGGCATATTTTCCATTTGTGACAAGCTGCATAAACAATAATGTTGTAATTAATATTTTGAACATGTCCTGCAAAATTTAAAAAGATCTAAGCATGTGGAAAAAAGTTATCTTTAAAATCATTTGATGAATTGCTGTTTTGAGATATTTAAGGTTAAAGATTTGGATCGCCTTCAAGTACCAGTAAGATTTAAATGGCTGTTAATCATGCAAGGACTTTGTTTAATCACGCATAATTCCCACATTGCCCAAGATATTTAAATAATTTTTTCACCAACATGAAGTCAAACGTAAAATCTAACAATAATTTTTTGAAATCTGATAACTGTACATAGCCTATTAAATAAGATAATAAAAATTCAAACGTGAATACAAGCAGCATTAACTCTTTTCGTATTTTTATCGTATAGCTGTATTTTCATTCTGGCAAACTTATTTGCATTGATTAGAAACTCACAGTATCTATAAAAATGCTTCGCTGTTATTGAATAGCTGCATATGAAACTCTGTCATCAATTCATTAAGCTAAAGCTAACGAAAAAGAGCATAAAAATCACGAAAATATGTACTTTTATTTAATAAAGCTTTTCTTTGCTTATATCTCGACGCCGCGTCAATGTCGAGGTCATTTTAGAGGCGAAAAAGTATAGCAGCAAAGAACTGGAAAAAATTCTGCTTGCGCCTTTTAAATAAACCATCTTGGCATTAACCTGCAGTGATTTTGGAAACCATTGGAAATCGAAATCTGGAAGGTCGGATGGGGATTCAAACCGGCGCGCTCCTGAATGCGTGACCAGAACGTTACTGCTCACCTTCCACGCTCCGTATGAATAGAGGAACTTCATATCAAGCTTCCTACAATTTGTTGTATTAAGGTCAAAACTGTACATGTACGATGTTCTCATCTTGAAGAAAAATCCTCGCAAGTCTAGCATGGTTTCACACTTTATTCTAGGTAGTTGGATTCTATATCGTTCCACCAAAATTGGAGTTATATTCGCAAAAGTTATCTTGAAATAGAAAGATGAAGATATGCAAGTGTATGGTATCGCTGAGTAAAAAGGACAAAATAGTCCTTATTCATAAATCTGAAAATATAATATGCAAACTACTTCCAATACTTCAGGGAAGAATCGTAGCGCCGTTTTCAGTAATTGCTTAACTTTATTTCTTTCAGCAGAAATGAGTAAATCATAGGAAGTTTTTTTTAAAAAAATATATAAACAGAACAACATATGCCAGCTTTCAGTTAATAGAGGCCGTAGGAAATTCATTTACCTCAAAACGACAGAACTTTCAATGCTTTCTTCATCGTACTCTTCAATGTGCGTAACACCCAGAAGTAGTAAAAGAGTTATTCGTGCAGAGTAGTTATCCTGAAGAGAGAAAAATGCTCCATTTCGTCGCAATATCGGCAAGCATGCGAAGAACTTCAGAATTTTAGTGTTTTCGCGGAAGATTAATTTTCTAAGTTCCTACAGTCTCCGTTAGCTGGAAGACAGCAAATGTAGTTATTTTTACATTTAAAAATATCACTTCCAGTGTTTTATTCATGTTAGCTGAAATAAATAAAGTTTAGCAAATATTGAAAATGCCTCTGTGATTCTTCTCTTTAGGACTGGAATACCTTAGCACGGAGACACCACATGAAGTACATTCGCACATTCTCTTAATAATCTACTTATGGATATTTTGTATCGGATGTTTTATCTGTATTTGTCTATGTTATTTATTGTCTTGTGTTTTGTTCTCATATATGAAACTTGGCAGACTATATCACAGCAACATGTCCATTGAAGTTTTAGTTTCAGTTAAATATCACAACTCATTTGAAGATATAATTTATTGTTTCCATAATATTTCCTGGAATCAATTAATACGCCGAATTACCGATTTGTCTGCACCACAGATCTGTGCTCCGATATGAAAGTTTTTTTTGTAAACTGAACGTGAAGTTAAACTTATAGACAAACACCAGTACTAATACGGTTGGTACTTGGTGCAATAAAATCTCATGTACTTTTCCTGAGTTGGGGTAGGTTATTCCCAAAACTAGAATCAGAACTTGAAAATGCATTGGGCAGATACAGTGGATCTCAGACCTCTCATCTACTGCTGTTACCTTAAGGTAGAGAAACTCAAGTAGGGACGAGCGGGACAGTAACATAATTACATGTAATTTACATATTTGATTAATGATGTTTGAATAAGACGAACAATAATGGTACAAATACTCATAGTTTGCATACTTTGTTTATTTTTCCCGGTGTTTCAACTAGCTTTGTCGTTCAAAGTGCTTTGTCTTGCTTATGTACATATGAAGCACAGAGAAAAACCTCTCGGAATAAAGAACAAACAGAACCTGTTAATTGCGTTTTATTCATATGCATCGCGGGAGATTTCATTTGTTTAAGAGTTCACCTAGAAAGGTTTATGGGACGTTATTATAATACAATATGCTAAAAATGTATTTGCCTTTAAGTTATCAAAAAGTTACTCTGGAGTCCTTTCATTAAAACAGTAATAACCACCAGAAATTTGCAATCTCTACCTGAATTCGGACCTGCAAATTCTAACACAGAAATTATTGGTGTTCCCTTTGTTAAGTATGAACGTAATCATAACCGAAAACGGAAGAAGATAGTTCTAAAGAAGTTTTGAACAAACGTACAACAACTAATCTGATTTATTCAATAATCGGTCGAGAGTGTAGTAAATAAAAAGGTTAACAATAATAATTTCTTCTTCTTCTTTTTCTTTCCGATAAGGCCTTCTGGCACCACATTCCAATTTCAGTTCTTCATCATTTGTTAATGTTTTTTACTCGTTTCAAACCAATATTCCTCAATCATTTCATTATGATTCTTCCTTCTGTCCTCGGACCACTTCGGAGCAGATTTCTTTTCTCTTCTGCCTTGGAATCCTTCCAAACTTAATAACTTCTTTCTAAAGATCTCTCTTTCCGCAATTTCCTCTTCTCTTAACTAATTTCTTTCCAATTCTTTCTTAACCTCTTGAATCCAGCTGGTTGTTGATTTTTTCCCCCAGGGGTAATTGAATATCTGTTTAGTTAGTCTGTTATCATTAATTCTGTAGGTATTTCCAAAACAAAAAAAATAACAATCTCTTTATTCTTATTGATTCTGTTATATTTTCTATGAACTGGTATATTTCGTTATCTCTTCTTAATTTACCTAGGCCTGTTGGTTTAACTGGACCCAAGATTTTTCTAATGATTCTTTTATCTAGTAATCCCAGTTTATCCAATCTATAATTTAACACTAGGAATTAACTAGCACATAGACATTCTGGTTTCACGACCGAGTTCTAATGTCTTATTTTAAGATTTTTTCACAAGCACTTTTCGTTATAAAATGTTTTAGTGATACCATACGCTCTTTCCTTTCTGTGTATCCTTCCTTCTATGGCGTATTTATCCAATCCATTTCAGCTAGATATTCAAATTTCTTTACTTTCTCTAATCGTCTAGTATCTGTCGTTATAAATTTTGAATCGTTTTTAATGTTTGGTTTTTTCTATTGAAATTCTCTAAACTGTTTCGTTGGCTATTGCTTCCAAGAGATTGATTTGTAGTTTTTCATTTGTAATACTCTAAGCTAAAACGTCAGCAAATGACTCGCAATTAATTTCAGCACCTTTGTTTTTTATTCCCAAAATTATTGGTGAAATTTTGAATTCCTTCAATTTATTATTCCAAATTCTTTCAATTTTCTCTAAGACACAGTTGAACAGAATGGGTGACAGACCATCACCTTGCCGTACACCTGTATTTATCTGGATAGGTTTTGAGATTTTTCCCGTGAATTTTACTTTTGAAACTGTGTCTGTAAGAGTTTCATGTATTAAATTTGCCAATTTAGATTTCGCTCCAGATTCACATTTCATTATTACTTACTTATTTTTTTCTTTAGAAGAAAGAATCGTACTCAATTATTTGTTATATCCTCCATAAAACTTCTGATCTGAAAGTAAAATCGTGTTAGGGTAATTGGTAGCAAAAGCCATATTGCACGAAACTCTGGGGGTCTTCATTGAAGCACAGTAATAGTAATACAAGAGCAACGTACTGTCCCATATCACCATAGATACTAACTGTTACAATGTCTTTGGTTTAGTATGTGACAAAAACACGGACTTATTTAATATGGTGCATTAAATATAGGTACGTTAATACAACAGAAACTACCAGCATTTTACTACATATTCTCAATCTTCTTCTTTTTTCAACTATGTGAAGCTGCTTTACATAAAAAATTCAAACTAATCCTGACATTTTTTCTTCCAAGGAAAGAGCTGGTTATTCGTTTACGGTAAAGTTGTTATCAACGTATTATGTTGTTACTATGCACGTAGAAGATCGCTCTGAAGTTTTCTGCTGCCTTCATGGTAAATTCTTCCATTTTAGTGAAAATAAAATTTAAATAACCAGTCACTCAAGTTCACCCCGCTGCATATAGATAAGGCACCAAACAAATACGAAAAGAATCCTGGAATTAGAAGGAAGGTAAGTTGGGTTCCTAGTTAAGTTCTTACACCAAGAAGAAGTCAAAATTAGCAGCTAATGCTGCAGGACCAAAGGTGTTTGCTGTGAGCTTCTTCCTCTTTCGCTGACAAATCTCTTCACTCTGTCAACAAGGTGGGCTCGGCCACTTTGCTGCTAATGGCGGCAGTGTCTCCTGAGCCGTACAAAGTCAAAGTCGTTTCAAACAGAGAGAAGAATTCCCCGACAGCTTCAATAGAACTTACGTCAAATTACAAGTTATAACCTACTAGGTACCTTCGTTACTATGTTAATCCTTCAGTAACTTAAACACCTAATTTATCTTATTTTTTAGTAAGATTTGTAATGGCACTGAAATCTATTTGGTGACGTTTATTCATTTTTTTATTCTGGAACTTTTCATTTATAGAAATAAATTTCTATAGCAGTTGACAAAAAGTAAGGTTTTTAATATACGTGAAGTGTTCTTGTATTATGAATAAAGTGCACGTAAGGTCATTACAATAATTGCACTCAGAATTTAGTCTATCAGCGATATATAATCACCATATTAGAACTTAGTAGATATTACTGCAATACGTTGAATTTCTGTAATCAGAGTACTGATTACTATATTTATTCGATTTTAACTAATCTTATTTCTAGACACAAAGATAACACCATCTTCACTAAAAAAAAAATACAGAAAGATAGATAGTTTAAAAAAATCTTGATACGAAGTTTTGCACGTACATGACGATTGTCATTGCTTCTACTTAAATTTGGTGGTTATTAATTACCTTCTATGGTGAATTAAACTGAAATAAGAGCTAACTGTAGCTACGATGTTTCATTTTATTCCATACAATAGTTTATCGAGAAAGGATACACAATTGTATTCTATTTTGTTAAAACTATTCGTTGCATCGCCTAGATATTTCTATAAGATACTTGCAGATAAAATCTTAAGAATCCCTTAATGCACTCCCATTTTCTTCACCAACTTTTCCCAAATTTTTGGAGTCTGATGCCTTCGATGAGTTATCGTTGGCATGGTCAAATTTAGGAGCTATAGTTTTACAGCCGCAAGCACTTGCTGGCTCCTAGCATTTTATACCTACTATCACGGCGTACTAGCCTACTAGGTACTAATGGGAGAAGTGAAGCTTTGATATCTGTCTGTTAAACGTGTAACTATGTCCACCGTGTGATAAGTACAATTTTGAGTGGAGGAAATGTTCTCTGTCGAATAGAGATGCTGGATTACAATTAAGTGAAACCTGGAGACTATTGATACAGAAAATGAGATTACATCGGTACTGTGAATAGTCTCTCTATCTGTCCCATCAACAATCGACACCAACAATCAACGTCAACAATCCAGGCCAACAGTCAACGCCATCAATCGGCGCCACCAAACCCGCCAGTATTTATCGGTTCGGTGCGAAATATATAAGCATTCCCATTACCCACACAGACACTAACCCGCAACTACAGATACTGAAAAAAAACCAATAATAATTATAACGAACACGACAAAAACACAAACTTAAAAAAAAAAGAGACGACATCACAGACTTGACTAAAACGACATGCTAACGACCACTAATCAGAAAGAAGACAGGGAGCCAAGAGCTCTGGAACTTCAATAGTTACATGAGTTTCGACTCAAACAGACCGGACGACGACGACACCGACGCATTCACCAAGACTTAGGCATCCCAAAAATCACTGACTATACAAAAGACAAATCGACAACCTTCTACCAAAAAGCCCAGCTTTCGCCCCACCAACTAATTCATAACATAGGACAACAAAATGACGCCGCAAATTACAATCGGCCCATCACAACTATAGCCAGAAACTACAGGGTCTGACAACAACAGTAACTTAATAAAATAAAACTATGACTTCCATAAAAAGCCAGCTCACAACCCCCTATTCAGAAAAAAGTTAGAGGACTGCAACGTCCTGGTACTTTAGCTTTTACATGAGTTTCGGCCCAACCACATGTCTGTCAGGCAGCAGTCATTCGACAATGGCGGCAGAGTATATGGTCGTGTTTTACATTCTCACTAGGCTAGTTTCCCGAGAACATTTCATCTTAGTATATTTCTGTTTTTGAAATGTGTAGTTTATGACGCGGAGGTTGGGGACCGTTCTGGCATTCGCCTTGATGGCTGAAGAAAACAGCAGTCAGGGCAGCAGGTACTCGGAGGCGTTTGCTCGTGCCCGGCACCGTTGTACCACCTCATTCCAGGGAGTGGCGTCTCAATGCACTGATACACACTGGCGGGCTCAACGCAGTCCCATTATTGAAATAGAATTACTCTTTATTTTTAAAAATCATGATTTTATTGGTCATGCAAAGATATATAAACTCGTCAATTTGTTTCGCAAAAATGTTACTACTTTTGTAGAAATTTTAGTCTCGCATCTGATTCACAATACTCCTCTTAGAAATGTACAGACTTATCCAAGCAATTCTGTAAATCACGAAACAATTCCCCGAAGGTGGATTAGTATTTATAATACATTTAACCCTTGTGTGTCACCTTACCTCTATTTGGGTTTCACATTTTATGTCTCATTTCACAACAGGAGATTGGTAAGCCTGGTAAAGGAAATGTATATGTCTGGACAAACAAGGTCGAATTAGATTAAACCATGAGGGATCACTGTCATCTAGCTGCAGCTGACAATCTTATTCCATAACTCAGTAGCTGAGATTGAAGCTCATGGATGATAGAAAAATATTCATTTTCATATGCACATTTGTTTTCTGAAGGACATCTCTCATTAATTCTGTTTTTTTTTCTGGAGAAATTAGGCTCCACTAGCAATTTTAATAACGAAGTAACTAATCTGACGAGCGAGCTTCATTTGCCGTTTAACGTGCAAAACAAATCAAAGCTGGAAATTTTTGTATGGGCAATTTGGAACTGCATTTATGATATTACTAGTTTCATTCTAAAATCCTAATGTGCACCAGATGGCATTGCTACCCGCAAAATAGACAAAATCAAACTTCACTAAAATTTTGATATGAACACTCTCTAAATCGCATATAGTAACTTCCCAGTATTCCTTAAATCTTTTTCTGCCAATGCTTGCAATAATTAGTACATAAAAATGAAATAAAGTTAGCTGACGTTTATATAATGAGTAAACAGTAGCATACATTCATAAAAGTGGTATCAATGTCAGCTATTGAAATCAGCTATCTTAAACTAATTCTTTGCTTATTTCCTATTCATTTAAAATCATCGATTGTTGTAACTTTCCAAGCAACTACGCGAAATTTATTCCGTACTTCAGGAACTGGTGAAAATTTTGTAGTTCAAATATGTAACAAAAATAATAGTGAATATTGAATATTTTTGTTGGATTCTTTTAACAAATCTAATTTATAAATTTGATTTGGTTGTATCTGAATTAGCAAGCACTCAGAACCGTTTCTTAATTTAATGGCAACATCTAAAATCAATTACGTTGCTTCAGTCGTAACTAACAAAAAAATTATATAAACATAATATTACGAATCTAAATTTTGTTTATAAAGATATTAAAAAACGTACTTTAATATTATAAACAATTATTTTTCGTTGCAACTTTGATATTAGTTGAAGATAATTAAAGCGCTATGGGAAAAAAGTATGATGAAACATTTATGATCGTGCGTGACATTTTTATCTTATTTTCTCCTTCAGAAGTTAGTCTGCGTAACGAATACTTGCTAGATTTTTCCTTGTCGTGCCGTAATTGAATATGAGCATTATTCTAATGGCATGTAGGTTTTCTGCTACAGGCGTGCCATTCTTATGGAATATCACAATAGCTACTCTTCTGACAAGGGTAGTTGTGATGTTTGGCACATCCATAAGTTCTTAGTGTGATTGAAAATTTTACCGATCGGAATGACTCAGCTGTACGTCCTATACAGAAATTTCTTCAAATGTGGCGCTGTCGAAAACGGTGGCGAAGAATTTATTATAGGGCATTGGGGTCCAAGACTCCAGGAGATTGTAGGTGATAACGTAAATTCTTTTGATTCACTTGTTAAACTCCAGTAATTAGTGGCGTGAAATGACAAGTACTATGTAGTTTTCATGCTAAAATATTGAAAAACGGTTCGGCTTTGGCATATTCAGTCACTGGCATTTTCAGTTAAAAAAATAAAATTTCGGCAATTTTTTCCCAAAATCTTCATAAAATGGATATTTAGTTAGAAAAATTTATCTAAAAACTATGTTTTGGCTTAAAATTATATTTATTTACAAGAATTGTTCACCCTGACGAGAATCATCAGAAATTGTAATACAATAATACATAAATATATTACGGTATTCATTGGTGTTTGCAGAAACATATGTTACTTAACATACTTGGACAGAAAAAGTGGACTGCCAATAAACAGTTATTACAGTGTCAGAAAGCCAGTATTTCCTTTGAAACTACAAGCCACTGTCTGCTACTAACTACAATATAAAAATTTCCAGCGTTTTCTGCTCTTACATTTTTTCCTGCTATCTAATGCATTATATCATAATCCCTTGATACATAGGCTACATTTGTGTCATAAAGAAAAATAAATTCATATCCTATGATAACGTATTATTCTGCCACGACTTATTAGCAGTTAGAAAATTTCGTTTCGGTTGAGAAAGGTGTATTACGTACGATGAGAAAATAAATCTACCTTACACTACATTAGAAAATCTGCTGAGTAACAACTTAAAACCTTACTGTTTCCTTAAGATATTACATTATTGGAAAACAGAAAAAACGTGACGATAGAACGTATATTTATAATATACTCAACGATAGGGTAAACTTTCATATGAAAGGTGATTATGATTTCACAATTAAAGTTAGTGAACTGTCTGCATACAGTGTGAAAATTCATATTTTTCATTATACGGCAAATATAATGTATTTCATTTTTCTGCTGTAAGCAGGTGATTGCTAAGTGCCGCAAATTTTCTGCCAGCTTATTCCTGACCCAGATCCTGTTTCCTTTTCCCATAATTTTTTGCTCTCTTTACTTCCACCCAGCTGAATTCTTCTAACTCATTAAATTCAGATCATCTCCTAAAGTAATCTTTTTGAATTCAGAGATGCCATTATGGAAAATTTGTTAGTGCAGCTGAGCATAATCCTCCAGGGTCGTTTCATTTAATTTAAGAAACGAGAGATTCAATGAAGAAGCTTTTGAGGGGACTATCTCTAGGGCGACAGAGTTAAGAAGCTTCTGGGAGAGTAAAAGAAATTTCTATTTAAGAAGTTGTCAAACTTAACTGAGAGATAACATATTGTATTTGTACAAAGTTTTGGTTTGTTGAGATCTCGACAGATCTTCGAGTACCTGTGTCACCTGGAGCATTATTTATGAGTTTCGGCTCGTGTACGGTGGAGTTTGTGAATGCTGCAAATACACAATGACGAACAGTTCTCGAAATCACCTGTAAAACTTTAGTTTTCCAGCATTACTAAATTTTTGTATGTTTACTTCTGATCTCAATTAATTTATTTGGCATATTTGAGTTTTGACGTTATATTTAACAATGTCACTAAAGTTTAAACAATTTTTATGTAATTTCGACTTGAATTACATTGATTGGGTAGACTTCCGAGGTCGTTGTCCAAGTTATCTTTTTTGTCCGTTATCTGCTGAAAGCCTCAGAATGATGACTGAAACATCAGGTTTCAAAAAAGTTAACGCGGTTCCACCCAACTAAGATAACTTAAATTACATTATTTACATTGTTAATCATAATAGAAAATCTACCTACATAATTCGGTTTATTAAAATCATTAGAGTGACAAATAGGACAATATTTGATAACTATGTACGTTTTCGCGGCGGCAATGCTTTATAAAAACTTCTCGGGTTTCAAGCCGCGTCAGAATTGAGCTGTCTGGCGACGTTTCGGAAGCTTGCACTGCTTCCATTGTCAAGCCCCCGCTTAACATGAATTGAGCCGTCTGGCGACGTTTCGGAAGCTTGCACTGCTTCCATTGTCAAGCCCCCGCTTAACATTACTATTAAGCGGGGACTTGACAATGGAAGCAGTGCAAGCTTCCGAAACGTCGCCAGACGGCTCAATTCTGACGCGGCTTGAAACCCGAGAAGTTTTTATAAAGGACAATATTTGTTCACTTTTTGTAATATTTCACACCATTTTGTAAATTTTTGTGTTTAATCAAATACATGATTTCATTTATTCATTTTGTTAGCTTATGAAATGAATATATTTTCTAATGAAAATATATATGATTAAACAAAACTTCCCTAAATTTCATTTTCTTGCGTTGAGATAGAAGTCAGATACGGTTACAATTTTAAGCTAATTAAAACGATTTAATAATGTAGTTTAACAGTTAACAACGAAATAATCACGGAAATTTTAAGGGGGAAGTCGCAACCAAGTTTCATTCAGGTATGCAGGTAACTTCCATAAATTACAAGGTTGAAGAGGTACTTCACCGATGTCTTTATATTACTTATGGATTCGCCTTTGATATAATGTTACTGTCATCTTCATCACGTTGTAGGTTCCTGTCTGTTAAGCCTATTTTATTGCTGATTTTTGAGTTTCTTCTTTCTCATCCCGAATCGTACAACACCAATTCGTCCAGATAGTAAATTTTTGAAAGTCTTACTACCTTTATCTGTTTCATTTTATTATTTAGCCATGTAATTGCTTTCCGTATTTTACAATGCGTATTTGATATATCATCTCTGCACTTTCAATTATTGCCGTGTCCTTTATTTGTTATTATCCATGTTTCACTTCGATATAGGTTATGAAAGTCACATCGCAAGATTTTTACATTGTTAGTCGATAACTATTAAACCAGGGAAGGAGAAAAAAATCACATAAAGTGCCAGATAGTTGAAGAAGGTACCATAATAACGAAAAGTTAGTAGGTGTATAATCGTGTCTCCACTTTATGGGTCGTTAAATGTAATTGTGTTTACGTTCATTCAACTTGCTACTATTCGTCGTAAAATGCTGTTCATAAATCATACGGTAACATCTATACAATCACATTTTTAAGGCAGTAGAACAGTAATGTATGGATAACAGTTATTATTGACGGTATTATTAAGTAGTTCTAATAAATCAAACACGGATTACTTTCAAACAACCTCAGTTATGTTTTTAATGAATCAATGAAATAATACAGTACTATTATCTGATTTAGCTTGAGCTATGTGGGTGAATATATGTCAACGATCTTTCTATTTTTGTGGAAATATTTAGAAACATCTGGAAATTTACAGAGTATTTTTTCAGCATTCGAGGCTGACGAAACTTCAACGAAACAAGTTAAAAAGCGTGATTTGCCAGCTTGTTGTACCAGAACTAAAAGCACGCACTTGATCCCGATATAGGCTGCTTATTTTTTCTGATTTGGCGTTCTTAATGCTCTGAGGATGGGTTAAAGGTAGCCCTGTGTAAACTGTCAAATACACGCGCGACTCTTAAAGCCTCAAAAGAAAGAAGAGCGCTGACTCACCTCATTCTGTAAACTGCCTGTAGCCTTAGCAACACAGCGGATGTTTTGAATCGGATGGCAACAATCCTTCAGAATCACAGTATTGTGGTCTGATGATTCAGTACAAATCTCACATCTAGAATTCGATCATGAATGTATTTTCCTAATGAGAAGTGAAATGTGCTTTGCGTAGTCTGATTACAGTTCGGAAAAACAGAATGACCGATTTATGTTGTTTGAAATTTATAAACGTTTAGTGTTCACAACAGGGAGCTGGAATTACACATCTGCATTCAAGAGATAGATTTCTTAGAATTTCAATGGGAGAAACTATAAATTCCAAATTTTATCTTTTACAATTCCTTTCTTCCATTCCATCCACTAACAAGTTATTCTGCATTTCTTCAAATATAACCTACTATCCCTATCTCTTCATTCTTTGAGCCTTTTCCACAAATTTCTTTCGCCGCTTTTAATTACCAAACACACGTTCCTTTCATATGTTATTCATCCAGTTAATTTTTAGCACCTTTCTACAACACACGTCAAGCACTGTAAATTTCCTGTTATCTGTTAATTCTTCACTTACATAAAGTACTGTGCTCAATACATAGTGTTTTAGAAAGTTGTTTGCGATTTCTAGTTCAACGTTTTAAACTGAATAATTATCATTTTCAAGAAGAATATTTTTAATAAACCTATTCAGCTTTTGTCATCATTCTTGCTTCGATTGTTGGTATTAATTCCGTTATTGTTACTTAACAACATTAATGTTTTGTAAAATCTTCAAATAAAATTAGAATTAGAAATATAGTCTACTGTTCCATACTTCGTATAAATAATTAATAATTTGTCTATGGAATTATGAGTGTTCTTATTTTCATATACGGGTTTCAGACCGTTTATAGAAGGATCTTCAGGGATTAATCTACTAGACATCGTTATGAAAATAAGAAAATTAAATTGTATTAAAGCTGGCAACCATGCAGTCGAAAACGGTTTTTTGTCGTTCAACAACACTGACCCATTTTTTTTAATTTTTTTTTTTTTTTTTTTTGCTTATTGTATTACGCCTCGTCGACGTCGAAGTTATTAGAGGCGTAAATGGACTGGGGACGAGAAACGGAAGGTATTCGGTCATCGCCTTTTAAACGAACCATTCCTACATTCGCCTGGAGTGATTTGGGGGAAACCACGGAACAACCAAATCTGGATGGCAGGACTGGGATTCGAACCCACATCCTGCTGGATGAGAGAGCAGAGCATTACCGCTCACCAACCACACTTGGTTTTACCAATTCTAAGGTTCAATTGTTTATAACGACAATTATTAAAGAATAATTCTAGACGCAATGTGAATTGCATTAGGGATGCCACAACATAAAAAGGAAAATTTAATCGAATGTAAACTCTGATTATATTGACTTAAATATCATTTTCAGAGTCAACAATGCAACTGCGAAAAAGAAAATCTAAATGAGCATTTGCAAACAGAATTAAAGATGTCTACACAGACCTACTTACACATTAAGAGATACGTCATTATGAATCAACGGATCGGATTGAGGAGGCAAAACTTAATAATCAGTTCAAATATTTTTTAAAAAATTCGGAAGAGTACCCTTTACATGAAACGAGTTGTATGCTTGAAAGTAAACTATGATTTAGTAGTTACATGAAACAGATAAAAACTGCAATGGAATATGGAATCGGTGATGGTCAAAATGTAACTGCAATTTACAGGAATCATTTCAGAAGTTATGGAAAATTGAGGGTCCGAGAAGCAATAAAATCCATTTCATTTAGCACTTATCCAGCATGCTCTTATTATGTAAACACTATATAGGTTCCTGAGAATAATTCAACTGAATAACATCGAATATTATTTTCCAATAAATTACGTCAACTGCGTCAGAATAAAAATCAAAATATTCTTAAAGTCATAAATAATTTAGAATTAAAATGTCAAAAATTTTCGACAGTTGTCTATTCTAGTCGCTAAATACGGCTGAATTATTGTTAAATATAGGATTTATCTTGATGATATATGATATTGATATGTAAAGAGTTAAAACAGGCATATTAATCCCATGGTGGAATTTTTATTCAGTGAATGTTGAAGAGTTACTTGAACTTAAATGAAGCCTTGAAGGAGTGCCTTTGAAGGTGAATATGGCCATCATACAAAACCGTAAGCCCTTTACAGCAGTAAGTCAATCATTCGCTGCATCCACATTGTAAACAGTGTAATGAATCTACGTGGTTTGTATTGTTCTCGTAATAATATCGTACAATCCCTCCCTTGACAAATATGATTGTTACTTTCTTAGGATATTTCGGTCCCAGTAGTCGTCTAATTGAAAATGACCCATGAAAGGATTTTATTTAAATTGTTAACTTAATCTACCATTGAACCTTATACAAGTTACAAATAATTCTTCTGTAATCACTCCCAATTAATAGGATACCGGGAGAAGGCATCTGGTCATCAGAGAGAAAAAAAAGTTTTCATATCCCATATTTTTTTAAGAGACGATCCATAAATGGAATATTTGCAACTTTCGTTTCCTTTAAGAAAAAAATAAAAAGAAAATTACTTAGAAATAGACCTACATAGTGCGAAACATAAGTTAGTTAAGAACTTCATACTAAGCCGCTGAGCGTAGAATTTATTCGTGGTTACAGGCTAGAAAGATTGTAGTATGCTACAATAAACAGCAAGCATAAAACACAGCTGCAAGTTAAAGAATCTAAGTGTTTATGGACAGTCTCAAGTAATTAGATAAATGACGTTTTTCCTATGCTTATGGTCGTTCGAACACGATTGGAGATACTTATAAAAATATATAGTCACAAGGGGTAGCTCAATCAAGAAATGCAGAAATCTAGCCCGGTTTTATATTTGCTGTGCTGTCACGAGTGGAACAACTCACGAATTTAATACAATTATCTGGCGGGTTGACCATATACAGGCGTGTTTGCCGTATGTGAGGCTCCACGTTCCGGCTGACGCCAATGTAGAAGCCGCCTTTTACTGCACCTCCCATCGCCGCCGGAGTCCAAACACTCTTGTTCGTCCACCGCGCTCTGAAGCCTGTCCACATACGGGCCCTCGAGGCTAAGCGGACGGAGCGGAGCGGCAATTGAGATCTGGACTTCAAAGCTGGCTGCGACCACACAGGTAATCAGCAAACAGGCCAGCAACCAGAGAGCGCGGTGAAACTGCGGCCAGCGGGAAGCCTAACCGGCCTTTAGAAGGGGTAGCGTGAAAGGAGCGACGGCAAACAGTTAGTGGATCGGTTGCTTGGTGACTGCGTCGCGTTGGGCAAGCGCTTGCTGTACCCAACCTGAGAGACACGACCCTTGTATAAAGGGGTCGCGACACACAGGGCGCGAGCATTTGGACATAACTCAGAATATATAAGAACGAAGTCTTTCTCGGCGTTGAGAATGTATAAACTGCTCTCGGGTGACTAGCCGAGTCAAGAGTGCGTTGCTACACGATATTTCGGCGACTAGATTCATTGCCGCCATCTTCTGGTGAAGATGGCGGCAATGAATTTAGTCGCCGAAATATCGTGTAGCAACGCACTCTTGACTCGGCTAGTCACCCGAGAGCAGTTTATACATAACTCAGAATGTTTTTCAAGTATAAGGGTTTAAAGGAAGCAGCTCTATTCTTATTCCTCTTCTTCAGAGAATAGGCATTAAACTTTCTTTTTACACGCTTTATATTAGCTTGACTTGTATGTATGTATGTATGTATGTATGAATGTAACGGAATTTTACAACTCCATTTTGACCCACTTCCAGATGTCCGAGCTGGTTGAAATTTGGCACACATATTAAGAAACGGTGACAATACAAGAATTTCATAGCTATATCCTGATATTCTCATTACTTTGACAGTAACAAAAGAAAAATGGTTGAATGTCGTGAAATTTTGCAATTTAATTTTAACCAAATTCCAGATGTCCGAATTGTTTGAAATTTTGCTGATGTATTCATAACTGATTACAATACAATAATTTAATAGCTATATCTTCATATTATCATTACTTTGACAGTAAAAACAGAAAAAATTTTCACACGTTTTAAGAACCGTTGACAATACAGCAGTCTCTTAGCAACGTCCTGCTATTCTCGTTACTTCGACCATCTCCAGTTTCCCGGGTGTGATTTACGAGCCTTGGTTGCTGACGACGATCGTCTTCCACTGTCTCCTATCCAGAAAGTTTTCTCTGTCTGCAGTCACTTAACGTGATGTTGAATAGTGAGTATTCGAAACATTACTTCGTACTATTATAGAAGAGTAGTCTTTCACATTTATCCTGCTATTGGACCTCTGGCTGAGCTGCCATTTAATTGTATTTAACTCGTGGAAGTAATAATTAAAAATGAAACTACAACACAAAGAGAAAGAGAGATTGGCGAAGAAAAGCCAACAGTAGGAAACATACTTTTGAAACTATCTGAACTAAAAAGTTAAAAATAAAATTGTAGTTTAAAAAACTAAAAACACGCTTTCGTAGTAATGTGAACTAAAAGGTTAAAAATAATCTTTAAATATAAATATTTTGTTTAACAGTGATGGGACGTCCCACAATACAGGATAAATTAATTTTTTGAATAAGCTTAAAGAATAAAGTCACTGATTACAAAATTAACTTTAATGTAAAAAAATAAGTGTGGGGTGCTCTCTATACAACTTTTGACAATGACTCTATCTTTACAAACAGCGAACGACCAAAAATATAAGACAACTTATATAGCACCCCATGCTTTTTTTACATTAAAGTTAATTTTGTAATCAGTGACTTTATTCTTTAAGCTTATTCAAAAAAATTAATTTATCCTGTATTGTGGGACGTCCCATCACTGTTAAACAAAATCTTTATATTTAAAGATTATTTTTTAACCTTTTAGTTCACATTACTACGAAAGCGTGTTTTTAGTTTTTTAAACTACAATTTATTTTATCACCCTTTTATTACCTTGACCTGTATTTACGTACGTATCAAACAAATGCAATCCTTCAATTCAATTTTCACCCACTTTCAGACGTCCGAAGTATTTAAAATTGTTCATACGTATTAAGAACAGATGACGATACAATAATACTATATAATTCTATGTCTTTGTATTCTCATTACTTTAAAAGTAAAAATAGATCAAACGTAGCAAGTAGTCGTCTGCGTGCTATGCATTCACGTGGATACGAATTTTGTGCCTTTGAAACCACCTGGCGACAAACTCAGTACGTTCAGCAGGAAACATGTAATTCAAAACAGCTTCATGAATTAAACATAGTTTGTTTATATTTCGATATATTATTCTCTTTGCTGGCTGACAAGCTTATGTAGCTATCAGCAACGTAATGCACACTTTTTTTACAATTTTTATTTTTGTTGAATGTTAAGTTTATTCTAAAAAATAAGATATACTGAATTTTGGGATATCCTTTCGCTTTTCGCATGTTTTTTAGTTTTTTAAACTATTATTTTATCCTCACTAGGACTGCCGAAATATATTTCTTCTTTGCAACAGGGAATAAACATCTTAAATTATCGATCTGCACACTTTCTTTTAACCTCTATAAATTCATAGAACATTCGGAATATTTCTTCCCTTTCGTATATTATGAGCAGAATTCTATGTTTTTGCGTTCAGTTCAAATTTTCTACGAAATTTGTTTTACATTCCGTATTCAATTTCCGTTTATGTGATTGAGCAGCAGTTGCAGGTGATTTCGTTCCCTCACAACTTGCACTTTTAATGTACGGTCGGTTCTCTTAAACAAATGTTTTGCGTAAGTAGTGAATCTTCGAGTTTTAGCAGAACCACGGATCTATCCGCAAATAAACGGTTGGTATGCTAGGAAAATTGAAACTCTGTCGCCAGGTTGTAAATCCACACGAATTTAACTTGTGAAGGTACACCTTTTTTGTAGTTGTAGCAAAAAGTAAAAAATAACAAAGAGCAAGGAAGCACACCTCCTTCGTAGGTTCAGTTTGCAGATATTTCCACTGCAAAAAAAGAAGAGATTTTCATGCCTGCCCATTGGAAAACAATGAGAATTACATTTAGCCTGGAGATCAACAGACCGAGCGTGGTGGGTGAACAGTTAACGTTCTGGTCTCGCATTCGGGAGGACGCAGCTTCGAATCCTCGTCCGGGCATCCAGATTTGGGTTTTCAATGGTTTCCCCAAATCACTCCAGGCGAATGTCAGGATGCTTCCTTCAATAAGGCTATGGCCGAATTCTTTCCAGTTCCTTGTCCCCAGTCCCATCCCGCCTCTAATGACCTTAGCCGTCGACAAGGCGTAAAGCCATAAGTAAAAAAAAAGAGAGAGAGATCAACAGTTACGTCTTCTCGATATGTTGATTTTCATTTTTAAGCAGTACCCCTCATGAAACTAAACCTTTCAAAATGGTTAGAAATGAGGAATAATGACTAATCCTGCGTCGAAACATGTCAGTATTGGTGCTACAATCAGACGCAGAAAGTTGCAGAAGCACCAATTCATGCTGAAAAAAAAAAAAAATAAAAAATAATCTCTGTTAAACTTTTGTGATTAGCAACATACGCCTAGTTGCATCTTCTTTTTTTTTGCTTATGGCTTTACGCAATGACGAAGTCATCAGAGGCGTGAAAGGATAGGAGGCAAGGAACGGGAAGGAAATTTGGCTTGGTCATATGAAAGTACCACTTAGGAATTCACGTGGGAAAACCACGGAAAACCCAAACCAGGACGAGGACTCGAACCCGCGTCCTCCCGAATGCGAGGACACAGCTTTACTGTTCAACCAACACGCTCCGTGCTTAATTGCTAACCGCCGATCTGAAAACACGAGAAGGAAAATATTAAATTAATTAAGTATAACTCGGATTTAAAAATAATACGTCCCTATGTCCGTGTCGTCGTTCATTCACATTGCTCTTTTTTCGTATCCTGATCTTAGGCAGCAAGAGCCTAAAAGGACACCTGTAAGCAACTTTAATTTCTCTGTTTACAATAGAAAATTTCGAATACTTAATCTGAATCCGATAAATTACTCACTTCAGCAAAGAATACTTAATGTCCACTATGTTATCTGCAGCCTATTCCTTCTTGCTGATGCGTCATCGATAAGCTACTTCAGCAGACTGAGGATAATCCATTTTAGATACAACGCTTTGAAAATTACCACATCAGCAAGAACTGAATCACAAGATTATGACAGAAACAATACGCTTTCACGGTTTATAAAATTCTGATAATTACTTTAAAACGTGACTACTTCTGAAAAGGTGATTCGGAATCAATTGTTATAGAATATATCTCTTAGTGTAATGTTTGCTATGTTCTGCTATCATCACAAGTTTTTTGATGTTATATAGTTAGTACTTACTTCTAATTATACGATACCTTGGAAAAAGAATTTTATAAACCATTTAACAGGCAAATCCATAAACAAAGAGAAGCGTAAAACATAATATTAAATCACAAAAAAGAAGCTAATTTCACTATTTAAATCTACGGAGGATTTAAAGTAATTGGAGGGTGAACGAAACTTTTAAACAGACAGTGAGAAAAGTGTTTTTGGATTCTTGAAAGTCAGGCTCAGAAGAGGGTTTCTCAGCAAGACTCTTGAAGTTATATTGAAGTTATAGTATATTAGCATTTTTCAGCGTTACTATTGCATATTTTTATCTTATTTTTCATTATTAGTTTATCTCAGATTGCTTTTAGATAAATTCATGTTTGTTTCAACAGTATATACAAATTTGACATTAGTTACTTATATACTGTTTTTTCTTTTCATATCGATTATACATAATATCTACCTTTAAGCCTCACGTTAGAGAATTTTTTTTATTTTAACTAAAATCTTATTCTTTTTCTATCTTCATGTATTAAACAAGTTTGTTTCACAAGTACCGGTAGGCAAGGTAATAAAATAATTTTTGTTTCTACGCGAAGAAGTTATATACTTTGATATTCTTCAGTATTGTTATTTACCGAGATAACATGAAAATCATTTCCGATGTCTTCCTTCATTTTGTATATTCGAATCTGCTTACTTTCATGCAGCCTAAAGCTGAAACTTTTTTCTACGAATTATCTATAAATTTAATAAAAAATTACGAGAAGTAAACCAGTCATTTCCAAGTTACAAGCGTACTGCCTGACACTACAGCGTAAGTCTCATTTAGCTACTGCAGATAAATGTTTGGTGTATAATACTTATTTGTATAATATACAATGGCCATCATATGTTTTATATATTGCAGTGATATATCTCTAACGGTTTAAGTAGTGTACACAAAGAAACCGGTTTTTAATATCTAACATAAAAAAAAAAAAAAAAAAAAAAAAAAAAAAAAAAAAAAAAAACTTACAGCAGTTCTTCGACGTCAGAGTCATTAAAAATCAGAAGATGAATTATGGGGAATTTACAACAAGTAATTCGGCAGTAGCCTCTCGGAGAAATCATCCCGACATTTGTTACATTGATTTTGGGAAACCAATGAAAAATCTAAATTTTGCTGATCGAGCTGAGAATCAAACATCGGCCCTCCCGAACTCCTAGCTCTAGCCTTAAGCAGTCACCTAGCGAGATTGGCCCTAACTTTTTTGAAAAGTAACAATGCTTTATACTTATTGTATCCAGCCTACTAAAACCGTACCTAGTAGTGAACCTACAAAATAAATAATACCTGTAAATTGGAACAGTATGAACGTACTAACGCACAGAAATGTTGCGTTAGTAGCAAGTAAACATGCCGAGAAATTTAATCTCCATTTCATGGCACCGTAGTAATTGTTCGCTGTTTCTCTCGTCGTTTTATCAGCTAAAACACAAAGAAAAGCTGAACGACCGGAACATCCAGTTACCGACTTCCCTTTGTTTCATGGGCTCGTAGTGCGGGCTACAGAGCAGCCGGAAGATGCGAATTTCCAGCGTAGCGAGCTGAGTCGCCTCCGCTAAGTTAATGCAGAGAACGGGAACAGCAGCCTCCCTGCTGGCGCCGACCAATTGAAATGCATGGGACGCACCTCGGCCGTAGCAGGTGCAGCGCTACTGCTGTCTGCTGGGAGAAGAGGAAGTGCTGCCCGGGGACTGAGAACAGCGCACCGAGACGGCGATTCCGGGACCAACTGAGGACCACCTTGTATCAACTTTTCTCTTCACTAGGCTTTAACGTTTGATCAGAATTGCAGCAGTTGATTCGTCCTGCATTTATTCGAAATCCCTATCCTATTTCAGTTTATTGTGTAGGTAATCACCTTCTGGAATGTCTGCAGGTCTGATCCTCAATTCGTTTAGATCTCGTTCCACCTCAGAACGAGGTGTATTTTTTTAAGTAAGTACCGTTTTTTCACACCGTGGCTGCAGCGCTATGGTCAGCGTTCCGTGCATGCGCACTGGGTACCTGCATCTCTTGCCTACGCACTGACGCCATTACAGTCTAATTCTTCCTTGTTTACGTTGTTCACTGAGTGTTTAAGATACCTCCGATAATCGTGAGTCCCACTGACTGTGAAGTACGGGCTGTTATAAGATTTCTTTGTGCTAAAGGCCTAAAACCGATCGATGTTCATCGTGAGATCTGTGCAGTTTACGGACAAAACATTATGAGTGATGGAATGGTGAGAAAGTGGGTGAGAGTATTTAAAGATGGTAGCACAAATGTGTATGATGAACAACGGAGTGGGTGCCCTTCGGTCGTTAATGAAAGTTTGGTGCAGAAAGTGGACAATAAGGTGAGAGAAAACAGACACTTTACGATTTCCTCCTTGTGTGATGACTTTCCTAATGTTTCTCGTACTGTTTTGTATGGCATTGTGACCGAGCACTTGAATTACCGAAAATTGTGCTCACGTTGGGTACCGAAAATGTTGACGGATGTGCACAAAACCAAACGTTTAGGCAGTGCATTGACTTTCCTTGAGCGGTACCACAACGATGGTGATGATTTCTTAAGCCAAATTGTTACGGGCGATGAGACATGGGTGGCCTACGTCACACCTGAATCAAAGCCACAGTCCATGGAATGGCGGCATTCAGATTCACCCAAAAAAAAGTGAAGTTCAAGCAAACGATTTCTGCCCGGAAAATCATGTGCACCGTTTTTTGGGACAGAAAAGGAGTATTGCTTGTGGAATTTCTGCCTCGTAATGAGACAATCAATGCAGCAGCTTATTGTGAGACATTGAATAATCTGCGCCGTTTAATCAGAACAAAAGACGTGGCAAGTTGAGCAAGGGCATCGTTTGCTGCATGACAATACACGTCCACATGTGGCTAATCAGACCAAAGATCTCATCACATCTTTTAGATGGGAAACTATAGATCATCCTCCGTACAGCCCTGATCTGGCGCCCAGTGACTACCATCTGTTCCTGCACTTGAAGAAACACCTGGGCGGTCAGCGTCCTGAAGACGATAACGAAGTCAAAAAAGTAATGATGCAGTGGCTAACAAGTCAGGCGGCAGACTTCTATGAGGAGGGTTTTCAAAAACTGGTACTACGTTATGACAAGTGCCTCAATATTGAAGGGAATTATGTAGAAAAGTAGAGTAAGGTACAGGCTTTCATGCAAAAATAAAATTATTGAGTTATATTTGCACGTCTTTTTTTAATTTCAAAACCATACTAACTTAAAAAACATGCCTCGTACACTACATTCAAATCCATTTGGTCAATCTCGCTGGGTTCATTCGTGTCTTTAAAGCAATTACTTCTGTAACCTTTAATTTGTGTACAAATAGTTACTGGATTTACTCTTATGTAGTCACAGATTTATTTGAGGTTTTCCGCATCATTCTAGAAGTAATTGGGGTAATTTTCGGTTACTCAGTATTCCTGCATTTGATCCCGTCCTGCAGTTCTTGGAAACCCCTGTGCGACTTGCGTTTATTGTGGAGGAAATCACGTTCCGTAATGTCTTTACGTCTTTACGTCTAACCCTGAATTCATGACTCTGGGATCCATTGGTCTAACTCGTTGGGTTTGTTCGTGGCTTTAAAGCAATACTTTTCCGAATAATGACTAATCTTTACTACTTCATCGTTCGGATTCCAAGTTAAGCTATAAGTTCCCTACACTCGGTAAGGTTACCAGGTTGTATTAGTTAGAAATGACGAGAATCGCATTGCGCGGCGAATCGAAATCCCATTCAGTTGGCGGCTGTACAACCCTTCGGGATCTCCCGACCAACAGTGTCATACAATATAATAATAATTCCCTGTGGACGTAATTACCTGTCGACAGGGTTTCTGTTGACTACGAATTCCGACCCTGTCTTAGCCGCCTTAACCTAACCCGGTAGTCCTACCAGAAACAGGGAACCTATAAATTAACGTGGAATCGGAACCACGGTCGCATTCTGACGTAATTCACATTACACAACGAGCTTCGCCAGAGGTGAAGACCTGGTGAAGGGTCTTTGAATATCCCCGCCCAGACAGGGATTCGAACTGGGGATCTTTCGATCTTCAGTCAGCACCAGGCCACTTGTCATACAATAACTTGACTTGAATCTTTACTGCGTGTAGTGATAGTTGCGGGTTATACACTTTTGTAGTCACAGATCTTTTTTTTTTTTTTTTTTTTTTTTTTTTTTTTTTTTTTTTTTTTTTTTTTTTTTGACTGGTCCAACAATTTTCTTGAGATTTTCCTCATCTTTTCTAAGCGATTGGGAACATTTTTTTAGTTTAATATCTTCAGTCGCTAAGAGTGTATTTGCTTCAAATCCATAGTGATCTGCAAGTTTTAAAACGGATTTAATTAATCTTAGTAGTTGTTTGTAGTTTGGAAGTTATTGAAATGCAGATTTAAAAGATTTTATCACTTTAGTACTAAACATTCCGTAGTCCTAGATTTTCTTTTTTTCCACACTTTCAGAAATTCAAGTGTATACTCACTTTTCACTGTAGTACTTGCTCCGGACAAGGCTTATAAATTTTTATCACTAAACAGCAACGAGTCTGGCTCTATTTATAGGAGAATTGTTTCCGTTGGTATTTGTCTCTCAGCTTCTGTCCATTTATAAAATGCTCTACTTTAGTTTAACGAATATAATAAAAGTTGTGTGAAAATTTCCCGTTTTCAGTCGAAAATAGCTATTCCATTGACAATCTAACAAAAATGAAATCTCAAGAAAATTTAGTGTTTACAGGTCTTTATTCAACTAGCACTTTACGGCTCAGCAACATAGAAGTCATTAGACTATTCATAGGAAGGGCAGCAGGCAATTTTTTTGAAGGAATCATACTGGAATAAGCCGGAAAAAGAGAATCTGGATGGTTGTACCAGAGAATAAATTCACGTCTTTTCGAATACCAGGCAGAAATGATTCATCGGCCAGATTTGGTGTGTTAATACTCCGCTGTATACAAATATGTGTTATATACTGCACTTTGTTAGTTTATTATTAATTGTAACGTAGGATATTGGATTATAAATTTAGGGTCTAAGTACTTTTCAGATACCATTCATATGGTCACCAAGGTATAAAAATAGGAGTTTCTCTTTCTTCCTAAGTCGTCGTTGCAGTTCGTATGAGCTAACGATAAAGTAAACAAGGCGGTAACAGATTGCTAGGGGACTGTTGGTAAACATTTAAGGAAGTTTCTGTATTCATAACCAGACTTGAAATATAAGCTGCCTTATCTATGCATTTATTTTAAAGCCCCACGTTGGGAAAGGGAATGAAACGTTGAGTTTTGGACGACAATCCGATATAAATTGATGTTTTAATTTAATTATATTATTGTGGCCTTTGAAACTTACCATAAAAATTAATTGGAATATTGAACCTACTGTGATACTGAATCACTGTGAAAGCATAACTCAAGCATTCGAAACTACAGTCGGCGATTTTTGTTCTCCAGCAGCTTATCAACTATGACGTGATCCTATAATATGAACAGTGATTTGTACCTATGTGTAATGGGTATATGTAAATGGGGGCGCATATATATATATATAAAGATAGTGTATCTTGACTGTATGGCCTACAGGCCAAGGGTCAATAACATATTTTTAAAAAAAAAAAAAAAAAAATATATTTTTTAAAGGTTCTCTTCGATGTCTTGAGTCTTTGATTGCAGCACGTGGTGGCTTCATACCGTATTTAAATGTCACAAAGTGCATGTTTTATAATTATAGTAATTTGTGTGTCTTGATGTCCCAGACCTGGGGAATAATTTATAATCACATGACTCCTTGTTGGTGCTGCAACGTACACAAACAGCAGTATTTCTCGCTCCTTGATGCGTCAATTGTTAGCGAAATGAAATCAGCAGACCGATGCGGAAAAAGGCCTGTCACTTCAAATCCAAATCAATTTTATATTTGCAAAACATGAGGCAGGCAACGTTCCACAACTTCACACAACCATTTTTATTGCCATGCAAAACTTGCTTACTTAACTTGTGGAAAGACTAATTCAGGACATGCAGCCAGTTGAGGAAAGTATTTTCAACTGTAAAATCTGGTGCTCGTAGCTGAATAGAAAATTCAGGCAACTCCAGAACACAGCTAAAAAATTTCTGCATTCACAAATTTGAGACCCCTGCATTTCTGAGAGTAATTGTTTACGCTATGTTCTTTAATACGAAGTGCACGCCGTTTCTCTGTCTGCGAGGAGCAGCGGTTCTTGCTATCTGTATATCATCAGCTTCTATCCACTCTTGTACGTGGAACCGCATATTTGCTGAGGCTTCAGCGGTGAGAAGGATAGTGGTGTGGTATTCCCGTGAGGCAATCCATCATCTCATCCGTTGTTGATATAGCAAATACGAGGTAACATCTCATAACGGCAATCCTGTTAGAAGACCGTTCACAACGATCATCTTCACTTACTTTCCTTAATTGCACATAAGTTCATACTACAAACCAAGCTTCACTACGACTTCTGTAATCTACTTTTACCTTTGATCTCTTTCTTTGGTTTCTTGTAGCGTCGTCCATTTTATTTCAGATGACAACTAATGTAGAATCTCCCATTATACTCATTTAAGTTTAAAAAATAATATACTTCTCGTTTACTTCAACAACTTCTTCACATTTATACTCATTATTAATCACACCAACGTTCACTTTTACAGCCATATGCACAATAGCGTGTGCTTAAAACATCTTTATACACATCTTGCGAGCAACAAACGTCACGCCTGCTCATTTTTTACAGTGAAATGCTGTTTTATTGATGTTAAAAATTATGTTGCTAAATTTTTAAATTAAAAATTGTAAATATTTAATATTAATTCTAGTTTTGTAAGTTTCTGTGAAAGGTCTAAGGTTTACTTCATGTTTGAATAGTAATAATTCACGATCGGTAATTGAAATAAATTAAGTAGTCGTCACATATGATAAGTAATGCCACGATATAATCATTTAAAGGGAGAAAATTACGTCGCAAATTATACAACTTTACTTTGTCGC
>JARYHS010008074.1:119309783-119354166 GCA_031002005.1 Vandiemenella viatica | reverse complement strand
TGTTATTCTTTGTTTGCGATTACTTCAGTATAATAACATAAATAGATACCACCATTTGGCGAAGAAGGATGTCGCCACTCGTGTGAGTGTTCTTTAGTCTCGTGTGTGAAGTGGAACGGTGACTTTTCGTCACCCGTGATAGTCGACTCCAAAATAGACTAAGCCGCAAAAATTCAAACAAACACAGCCTACCGGTAAAGAAAGTTCGACAGTGCCTTAGGATCGGAGGACCGAGCGTAGTGGATGAGCCTTAACGCTCTGGCCTCGCATTCGGCAGGAGGCGGGTTTGAATACCCGTCCGACTATTAGAGGTGGAAAAGGACTAGTGGCAAGGATTTCACCAATGGCCTTTTGGAACTATTCCGGTATTCACATAGAGTGGTTTGGAGAAACCGTTGAAACCCCAAATCTAGATGGCCTGACCAGGATTCCAACCTGTGTCCTCCCGAATGAGAGGCCAGAGCGTCACAGCGTCTACATGAATGCGTGTGTCGAATGGTGATGACATAGAAAATTGTATAATTGTTCAGCCCTTAAAACGATGTATACATTGAAGAAAGTAAATTGAAACTTTGCTTGGGAGACCTTAGATTTTGGATTTCCCTCTTACAGTTTTAATTTCCAGCTGTGACTTGCAGTCTTAAGTTGCATAATTGTAGTAAAAAACAATAAAAAACTTTAGCCGAATTAGCTGCTCGTGATGAATTATTACGTGTATTATTTGCGTTATAAAGGTGTTCTTCTAAGCCTAAGGAAACAGGAAAGTTCACACTTATTTCCTCCTGCAACGCTGCCAAATCTACTTCCTCCAACGTTGTCACGATTTCTAACTTCTGGCAGTGCTCCGGAAATTCCTATACAAGGAAGCGTGTCTCATAGCTAGGCGATATCATAAGAACAGACACATTGCCGAAATGGAAAATTATTTTTCTTCCACGTCTCATATTTTTATTTAACTGATTTTTTTTCTGTTTTTAACAGTTTGATTCTTTATACATATTATCAATAACTATTCATTCACGAGATTTTGTATCTATATAAATCTTCACTTTGGTTATATAATGGACGAAGCACGTCTGTTTATAAAGGGGAAGTGGCTGAACGGTAATGCGCTGACCTGTAGAGCTGTTGATCCTAGGTTCGATCCCAGTTGCGGTTGAGTATTTTTTCGTTGATTATTTCCTTTTCACTTGTTGCAAAATACATATTATATGTATATACGTATAAAAAAACTTATTATATTTTACGGCAAATTGTTTAAAAATAAATTCTAATATCAAGCGCGAATACACTTGTCAGCGGATGTTTCAGTCCAGTAATATAGCAGCATCTTTAGTTGTTTATCGTGAAGACAGATTAATTTAGCACTCCACATGAAAAACATTTTGCTAGCAGTTTATATGCCACATCGAAGATAAAATGTATGTATTTGGAATTTAAAATACTGTTCCGCCAATATAATCTGACGAGTTTAGTGCATTTTAGTGCTGTAAAGGCAGGGAGTACATTTGGAGTTGTTCATGAGAACCTGCAAGATTAATCACTGCTGTTTAATTTCTCACTTGATCCGACGAAGAAACTATTATTTATTACTTTTTTTATTTTTGGATCTGTGATTTCAATATGTTGTGAGTTAGGAATATTTTTTTGTAAATGCCTCTCCAAGGCGTCAGGGAAATTACCATACAATTAGCGTTAAAAAAAAAAAAAAGAGCAGCTATGTGCAACCAACAGCCTTGTAGTTTCACATCTGGCTTAGAAATGAAATTGGCATTTAGAAGGAGCATTTCACAGTGATACCATTGGATACATATGTTTACTGCGTTTGCGTCAGACTCCAAGAACTAGCCGTGTTTGAGAAAATTCTAGATCCTTGGAGAGGCATTTACAAAAAAAAAATTCCTAACTCACAGCATATTGAAATCACAGATCCAAAATAAAATAAGTAATAAATAATAGTTTCTTCGTCGGATCAAGCGAGAAATTAAACAGCAGTGATTAATCTTGCAGGTTCTCATGAACAACTCCAAATGTACTCCCTGCCTTTACAGCACTAAAATGCACTAAACTCGTCAGATTATATTGGCGGAACAGTATTTTAAATTCCAAATACATACATTTTATCTTCGATGTGGCATATAAACTGCTAGCAAAATGTTTTTCATGTGGAGTGCTAAATTAATCTGTCTTCACGATAAACAACTAAAGATGCTGCTATATTACTGGACTGAAACATCCGCTGACAAGTGTATTCGCGCTTGATATTAGAATTTATTTTTAAACAATTTGCCGTAAAATATAATAAGTTTTTTTATACGTATATACATATAATATGTATTTTGCAACAAGTGAAAAGGAAATAATCAACGAAAAAATACTCAACCGCAACTGGGATCGAACCTAGGATCAACAGACCTACAGGTCAGCGCATTACCGTTTTTTTTTTTTTTTTTTTTTTTGGGCCTCCTTCCTCCCCTTCAGCCCTGCCTTTCGCTCGCCAGTGGTTGGCTCTTTGCCTGGCTCTAAACCTTTTTATATAAAATTTTTGTTTCAATGCTTTTCCTTATTTGTATTTATTAGTGGTATTTTCCATCAGTTGGATGTTTTGTTTTTTTGAGGTTCTTTATGATTTGAATATTTGGTACAGTTAGGTTCCCCTCGTGCCTTTGATTCAAAAAGTCTCTCTTTGGGTCTAGGCGGGGTTTATAAACAGTTTTTATTTGGTGAAATTGTGATCATTGGAATGATTCTGTCATTATTATATCGAGCATCCGTGCGAAGTCTTTTTTATAATTTTGAGTTTGGATAATTTCGTAATATATAGTATTCATATATGCTATATATTCGTCGTAAGTACTCTTTTCCGTTTGTAGCATATAAGTTAGGGTATTGCCTAGTATCCATTGTACCGTGTTGTGTTTCGTTTCAGGATATCTCTTTTTCTCAGGTTTCAGTATTTCCTGGATGCTCACGGTTAAAGGTGATGTTCTGTCAAGGAAGGCTATTCTTCTTCTTGCCCAATTCCATATTTTCTGGTTTTGGTTACACGTTATTCTGTGTATCAGGGTGTCAGTATTTCCGCAATTTCTGCATCTGTCATTCGGGGATAGATGTATTTCGTAAAGTCTTCTGTTGGTTGAGATTTTTTCATTTACGACGTCATACCACAAGGAATTGTGTTTTAGGTTTTAGAGTTTTATTCGTTATATTTTTTCCAGATGTTGCTCCAGTTGTATTGTGGATTTTTGATTTCGATTTTATTTCTGTGGTTAATTGTGTTGATTATTTTGTAGATTTCTTTTGTTGTCTTGTTGTACAGGGTGCATCCTTTGGTTTTTGCATAAGTTGTTTCTAGGTGAAATTTTCTCATATGTGGTAAGTTGAACTTTATCGCGCCATGTTGAAAGGTATTTCCTCAGTGACTGGTTTTGTTTCTTTAATCAAGTTATTTGTTGTGGCCGTTTGGGTTCATTTTCCGCTGTCGTTATGGTTCTTTTGAGGAATAATGCGCAGCATCTTTCGCGTACGCTTATCATTCCTATGCCTCCTTTTCCTAGGGGTAGAGTCATTGTTTTGAACGCTGTTTTGAAGATCTTACCCCTGCTTGCGAACCACCCGAGCAGATTCTGTATCCGATCTGCAATTGTGTCGGGTATCGGCAGTACTTGGGCGATGTAGACCATTTTACTCAATAAAGATACTTGTACGATTTTAGCCTTCTGTATTGCATCCAGATCTCTATCACAGTGCATGTTTATAACAGCCCTAATTTTTGGTAGTGTTATGAGCCAGTTTTTAGTTATTGTTTTCATAATGTTCTTTTGAAAAACAATGCCTAATGTCTTATGTTCTTCTACTTGCTCGTACCAGATGTCTGTTGGAGGTGGGATCTCTGCTCCACTTATTTGGAGCAGTGCTGTTTTCTTTGGGTTAAGTTTTGCGCCTGTTGCTTCCGTGAACGTTGTGATTATTTCCCACGTTTTTTGGATGTCCTCCGCTGAAGTTTCGGCTATACAAATGTCGTCTGCGTATCCTCTGCATGTAAATTTGTATCCGTTTAGATTAATGCCTGTTAAATTTTGGTGACATTTCTCAAGCAGGGGTTCCGTTGCCAGTGCGTACAGGATCATTGATAGCGGGCATCCTTGTCTTATCGATCTTTCTATCTTGACGGGCGCTGACAGGTGTCCGTTTATAAGAAGTTTTGAATGTGTGTTTGTAATTATTTTCTTTATTACTTCCACGAATGGGGAGCCAAATCCTTTATGTTCCATGATTTTTAAGAGGTAATTATGTTCAATTCGGTCAAAAGCTTTTTCAAAATCGAGGAATAGTAGAGCTGATGGCGTTTGTTTTTCTGCGTTTATGCTGATAATATCACGGTATTCGCACACAGTATTTAAGATGCTACGTCCGGGAATAGCACTGGTTTGATGAGGTCCTAAGATTTTCTCCATGAGGGGTTCCAGTCTAGTTTTGAGGATTCTCGTTAGTATTTTAAAGTCTGAATTTAACAAAGTTATTGGTCGTATTTCATTGATTTTTTTGATCTGGTTGCCTTTGGGTACTAGCACTATGATGCCCTCTGTGAAGGCGGTGGGAAGATTATCCTCTGTCCATAAGTCGTTTAGAATCTCTGTTAACTTATTTCTTAGCATGGGCCAGTAATGAATATAAAATTCTATGGGTAACCCATCCGGTCCTGGGGATTTCCCTCTTGCTGCTTTGTTTATCGATGTATGAATTTCATCCTGGTCAAAAATTCTTGTTAGAGTTGCTGATTCTTCCACACTTGCTGTGTTACTTGAGTTGGATATTAAATCGGAGATTGCCGCCGTACTAGTTGGAGTTGACTTAAAATATTTTTATAATGCGTGGTAATTTCTTTAATTATATCTCTTCCGTCCTTGATGTTTTCACCATTTTCTTTAATTATATTGGTTATTAAAGTTTTTTTACTCCTTTTTGTGCTCCTTATAAGGTGGTACAAGGCTGCCGTTTCTTTGGTTGCGACGTCAGTCGGTTTTGAAGTTGTCAGAAGTTTGTTTGCTTGCATATTTTGTAATGATAGGATCTTGGCTTTGTATTTTTTTATTTTTATATTAGTATCGACAGTTATGGTGGGCTCTTGGTATAATTCCTTGATGCATCTGTAATAATACTCAATTGTGCCCTTCATCCAATAGTTCTTTTGTGTCCCCCAGGAGATTAAGGTTCGTTTTAGTTTGGTTTCACATGTTCAACCCACCAAGATAGTGTGCTTTTATATTTTTTACAGTTTTTTAGACATTCGTCCCAGACACTTTTGATTTCTTCGTCTAGCGCCGGGTCTTCAAGCATAGAGATGTTACATTTCCAGAATCCTTTGCCTCTGCTAACTGGCTGCCTCTGCATGTTGACAGTACATTGCATACTGTTGTGATCTGAAAAGCTTAGAGGAAAAATGTTTGCACTGGTTGTTTTGGTTCGGAGGTCTCCGTTACGTAGATCCTGTCGAGTCGGCTTGCCGAGTTGTTTGAGACATATGTGTAGGCTTTGGCATTTCCGTGAATGCATTCCCAAGCGTCGTGAAAGTCCATCCCTCGAATGAGGTTAGTCAGCTCCCTGCACCCATTGAAATTTGGGGTTTGATCTTTTTGGCTTAGTACACAATTAAAGTCACCTCCCATTATTATTGCACCTGTGGTATTTCGCAGGAGATAGGGTAGCTCTGTTTTGTAGAAGTGTGCTCTTTGGGCTCGATTATTATTGCCAGAGGGGGCGTAAACATTAATTATTCGCGTGTTATTTATTGTAGTTGCAATGGCCCTGCCGTTTGTTAATGTTTCTGTACTAACCGTCTCAATTCCCTCTCTAATCACGAGGGCCGTTCCCGTGTTGGTTTCTTTGGAGTAGTTGATTATTCCATCGTATCCAGGGATGTTTAGTTCCGTAAAAGTCACTTCTTGTAACATTGCGATGTCAATACTGTTTTGTTTAATATAATCCGCTAGGCATTTTATTTTGAATGGCGTAATTACTCTGTTCATATTTATAGTTGCAATGCTATAACTTTGATTGCTTGTCATTGGTTATTTTACGTCTCATCAGATCCCTCCATTACTTCCTCGTACCAGCTGTCTTTACTGAGGAGTTTTGGTTTATCTTCTTCTCTTATCTTCTGATCGTTTACGTATTTTGGTGTGTCTTGTCCAATTCTAACTTTCTTCTTCTTCTTCTTGTCCTGATTTGGCGTTATTTGTTGTTCGTTCTACTTTCTCTGCTATTCTTTTTACTGGTTTGCCGTTGTTTTCGAGTCGTTCACTGAGAGCTCGGCGTTTTTTTGCTATGTATTGACTTGCGGTATTGGCACCATCCTTATTTGCACTTCTGCTAGATTGTCTTGTTATTCTCTTCTCGCTTATTTCTTTCTCGGCTTTGTTATTGATCGTTGAGCTGTGCATTTCAATCCGTTGTTTTGTTTCGGAATCTTCTTCTGCCTGGTGAGTTGTTTTATTTGTAAATGTTTCTATGTGTATGACATGTTCTGGGATACTCTCTTCTTCTATTTCTTTTTCATGTAATTTCTGTTCCGGTTCTTGTTCTTCGTTTTCTTCTTCTTCTTGTCCAGATTTTTCGGCTTGTGTTTCCTGTTTACCGCCGAGCTGTTCCGAGTTGTCCTCTACATCGATCTCCATGATTTCCGTGTTTTCCAACGTTTCTGTGTGTGGCTCACATGCTGATGTTACAGTGTGGCCTATGTTTACACTGTTGACTTGTGCCGTGGCTTCTGCATAAGACGCTGTGTTGCTACTTTCCTTACTCGCTTCCGCGATTGTAGCATTTGCTGTTATAGTTTCTGATGTTGACAATTTTACTCTTGGAAGTTGTAATGGTCGGCGTTTTGTACACTCAGATCTTAGATGTCCAGGTTCATTGCAAACAGAGCATGTGCGCGGTTGTCCCTCATATATTATTAATGCTTTGAAACCCTGTATCATTATATAGGAAGGTATATGTTTTTTTAAATCAATTTTCACACACCGTATGCCGTTGTTTGCTTGGAATCTGAACTTAGGGCTCCATTTTTCGTCGGTCGCCGTTATTATTTCACCATAGTTTCGGATTGCTGCCGTTACACTAGCATTACTAATTTCAAATGGTACATTAAAGACTCTTACTGATCGTAGCCCCAGCCCTGCGTGGCTTATATATACGGTACTTACGGTTCCATCTGGGTTCTGGTAGTCGGCTTTCCCTCCAGTTTTCTCTACGATAGTATTGCACAAGTTTGTCATTTGTCATTTTAACGTATACTGCATAAGTCAAGAAGTCCATTTGGATTCCGTATACATCTGCGTCTGTCAAGTCGAATTTTTCATACAGCCATTCATGGAAGTCATATGCACGTGGTCTTGTCTCCCTTCGCGTCGAACGCAAATTTCAGTGTATTCTTCCGTATCGTCGATTCCATTTTCACTATCGTAAACCACAAGCTAAGTTTTCACTGATACCACTCACTGAACCTCGCTTGAGGAAAGTATCGAGCAACCGCACGCGACGGCGGCTCGATGCGAACTGGTCAGCCACTTCCCTTTATAAACAGACGTGCTTCGTCCATTATATAACCAAAGTGAAGATTTATATAGATACAAAATCTCGTGAATGAATAGTTATTGATAATATGTATAAAGAATCAAACTGTTAAAAACAGAAAAAAAATCAGTTAAATAAAAATATGAGACGTGGAAGAAAAATAATTTTCCATTTCAGCAATGTGTCTGTTCTTATGATATCGCCTAGCTATGAGACACGCTTCCTTGTATAGGAATTTCCGGAGCACTGCCAGAAGTTAGAAATCGTGACAACGTTGGAGGAAGTAGATTTGGCAGCGTTGCAGGAGGAAATAAGTGTGAACTTTCCTGTTTCCTTAGGCTTAGAAGAACACCTTTATAACGCAAATAATACAACGTAATAATTCATCACGAGCAGCTAATTCGGCTAAAGTTTTTTATTGTTTTTTACTACAATTATGCAACTTAAGACTGCAAGTCACAGCTGGAAATTAAAACTGTAAGAGGGAAATCAAAATCTAAGGTCTCCCAAGCAAAGTTTCAATTACTTTCTTCAATGTATACATCGTTTTAAGGGCTGAACAATTATACAATTTTCTATGTCATCACCATTCGACACACGCATTCATGTAGACGCTGTGACGCTTTGGCCTCTCATTCGGGAGGACACAGGTTGGAATCCTGGTCAGGCCATCTAGATTTGGGGTTTCAACGGTTTCTCCAAACCACTCTATGTGAATACCGGAATAGTTCCAAAAGGCCATTGGTGAAATCCTTGCCACTAGTCCTTTTCCACCTCTAATAGTCGGACGGGTATTCAAACCCGCCTCCTGCCGAATGCGAGGCCAGAGCGTTAAGGCTCATCTACTACGCTCGGTCCTCCGATCCTAAGGCACTGTAGAACTTTCTTTACCGGTAGGCTGTGTTTGTTTGAATTTTTGCGGCTTAGTCTATTTTGGAGTCGACTATCACGGGTGACGAAAAGTCACCGTTCCACTTCACACACGAGACTAAAGAACACTCACACGAGTGGCGACATCCTTCTTCGCCAAATGGTGGTATCTATTTATGTTATTATACTGAAGTAATCGCAAACAAAGAATAACACAAAAATTGTATGATTTATTAAGTAATGAGTTTTTAAATCCCGCAGGTATCAAGTCGCTATGCTGTAAAGCAGTAATTTTAGAACTCTCTACTTCAATCCCGATTCTCAATTAACTATCTTTACTTATACCAGTAATAAAAGAATTTATGCTAGTCCTACGGTAATAACCTGGTTTTAAATTTTTGAGCGACAATGGTCATTTAATTTGTTACGGTACTAATATTTGGTTCTATGCGATTTCCTTTCATGTTTTTTACATTATATTTTTGTTTTCCTTGACGACGGTGTATGATCATTATAGACCACCTACAGAATTAATGATAGACATGGCTTAAAATTAGAGACATAATTCCAACGATAAATTAATTGTTTCTGAAACGTGAAACTCGTTCTACTGCGAAATGATTATTTTCGATAAACGTATACAGTTGGAAATGGGACAGACGATCTGATTTCTGCGTGGCTGGGAACCAGAGTAGCTATCTTTCAGCGCTGCCACCGCAAAAGTGTTTACTTTCATGTTGGTAGTTGGTTAAAAATCATTTGATAGTTTCGGTTATAAGCGATTCCTTAAGTATCTTATTCCCTGAGGCAGTTTGGTAGGAATCAAGAATATATAATATGCATAAGCATAGTGTAGGTTCGGAACTTATAAAAGGGGAAAAAATTTAAAAGAATATGAAATACGTGGATTTGAACCTTGAACCGCAGGTTCAGAAAACCACAACGCTAACCACAGGACCCCCCCCCCCCACTCAAACTAGATACCTACTCGTCAGTTTGTTAACAATGCTGCCTAGGAACACTGTTTCATTCAATATTTTCCGAAATAATCTCTTGTTTCTGTAGTTTCGTAGTACTAAAAATTCTACCACCTCGAAAATAGTTATTCGCTGGTATGTCCAAAGACCACATTATAAGTGAAATATTATCGGAAGGAATTAGCTTAACCAGTATATAAATAATGATCGTTAAAGTTTTACGCTACTCAGTTGTGGTAAAAAGTAGAACGGAGCCTTAGGGGTTATATTTTGACTCGCTTTAATGCATTTCCGTTAATTACAACTTTTGCGATAGGTTTTACGATCTGAATTTATTTAAAGTGTTATTGAAATGTAGGGGAAGGTTGATGAACTACCCCGCCATTATGTATCGTCAGTGGGGAGGAGCTTAATTATAGTTTTGTTTCATGCTTTCACTTACGGAAATGAATAATCTGAATTATAGATGGCTCTGAATGAAATATCTCCCAATGATATTGCCAAAAGGCGGATCCAGCATTGCCTTACTCTTTCCTGGGATGAGATTGATGCCAGATTGTGCAAATAGACTGATAGAACAACACAGCGCTGTCCACATTTAATGCAAAGACTGTACGAGTATATATAGAAAATTAATGATTATGCATTCTTTAAGAAGTAGGAATATCTTGGGAATGGATATTCCATACGAGCCGTTCACGGAAAAGCTGCGAGTTCAACGCTGTGTGTAAACAGCCCTATTTCCTCATGATGATGCTACCACACATCACTTGCCGAGTGTAACTGAGACAAACTATAAATCCTTATAATGAATTACAATGTAGCGCTTGATAGTGCTATCGTCATCTATCTGCTGACACGTATTTTTTTAAAGTTTTCTATTAACAAAACATTACGCAAAAATTAAGTGTCACTATTTCTTTCTGTTATGATATTTATCTTGAGACAAATATTTTCAAAAATTTAGAAACTGATAGAGTTTTGTTAAGAATAAATGAAACGTAAGATATTTATAAAACCACTCTTCTTTCTCATAGTCCTCGTGGATGTTATGACGTCTATATACTGGCTATCGTTTTTCCACAACTATGAGGAAACAAACCTTTTACTTTACACTTTGGCGAAATGAATGATCGCGAACAATTTATACTTTAAGACTAGATTGTTACAAATTTCAGTATCCACAACATGATTGTATTTTCTTTAGCGTCAATTCAGCATACAATGAGTTAATATGTCAATACATACAGATACCAGCAGTTAAAATTAAACCTTGATTGTGTTACTGTTCATCAAAAAAATAGGCAAAGTTCTTCAGCGGCATTAGACAGTAGTCAAGTCACATTCACGATCCAGCCGAAAAAGTTTCGGGATAAATAAAATAAAAAAAAAAACTAATTTCTTCCAGGCCTTTGCAATAATAATGACTTTACAGATAAATAACAATGAATTTGGATTGCTCAATAGATACAGGCAGAAATCTGTAATTTTAACGTCTCAATAGGTGTATAATACGTTTTTACTGTCTCAGTGTACGGGTAACACAAGAAAAACATAACGCATCGTTTAACCACTTTTTCCCGCGGCGCGACTCGAACCGTGGAACCACGAGACAACGCACTAGCTTCCGGGATCTGCATCCGCGAATATAAGCCACTTACCACCCCATCGCGTCAGGCTTACCAGAGACGGAAGATGAGGTGGCTACAACGCATAAACAGCTTGGCATTATCTTTCCTCGTTCCTGAAAGTTATTGTTTATTTCCCGGAATTTTACATTAATTAGCTGAACGAATTGGGTGAAGGGTAAATTTCATCAGTGGCACTAGACAGTAGTCAATTCACACTCACGATCTGGCTATCAAAAATTCTGGTTAGATAAATAATTCTCGAAATTACTCAACGGAATGAGGAATTGCCATTTCTCAAATATCGTTGCCGAATTCGTTTACGTTTTTAGAATGCTAACCTCTTCCGTGCCTTTGAAATAATAGTGACTTTATTGAAGAATTTTGATTTCACAATAGATACAGGCAGAAATTTGTAATTTCAACTTCCCAATAGGTGTAAAATATGTTTTTACTGTCCCAGTGTACGGGTAACCCAAGAAAAACATAACGCATCATTTAACCACTTTTGCCCTCGGCTGACTCGAACCGTGGAACCGCAAGACATCGCACCTCGTAGCTTCCGGGATCAGCATATCCAAACCTGAGCCAATTACAGCACCATAGCGTCAGGCTTACCAGAGACGGAAGCTGTTGTAGGAGAAACTAATAACGTGCCAGGCATTATCTTTCCTCGTTCCTGGAATTTATTGTTTATTTCTTGGAATTTTAAATTTAGCAAATAAAATTAAAGAAACTTTTCACCAATGGTGATATGCGTCAGAATTAACTTTTAAAATTTCTGCACTTCTTTAATAATGTATATTCTTTTTGTTCTACGGTTAACGATTTTGCCCCTTACCGCAAACCGAATTTTTTACGGACTCCCGGAGATAGCGGTCAACGCGATAGGACAGGGAAGATAACTCCATGCTACGAATAATTCCCAGTTCGGGTTATGCATCAATTATATCATTAGCTATCACTAGTCGGAGCAGCATGTTTTTAAATACGGAAGCTTTGAATTTTATGTTCTTCCTTGATGAGAATTTTTTTCGTAAGAACAGCCACTTTCCATTTCATTTCTCATTTGCTTCCCAATACCACAGGCTAGAAATTATCGTTGTCGCACAATAAGGACATTAGCTAAAAATTAGACACATTAGTTTGATTTAGTTCCTTGATGATTATTTTAAATAGTTATCATTACGTATTACATCAATGATCAATCGCCCGACTTTGTTATGAGCACTAGAAAAAATGGGGAATGTTGAGTAACAGAAACCTTTACGGTGGAGTTAAATTAAATAGGAAAGTGTCTTTCAAATACTACTCACGCATGCAGCGTTGACAGTGTCTCACGTCAGCCAGAACATTAATGTTATGATTCTTTTCTATTGTTCCACGCTAAGTATGTTCAAGAAACGACAGAACTAAAAGAATTGCTTTTACAAGCAAGCATACTTACAAGACCACTGCCAAAATTATTAAATCCGAAATCTTGTTACGTGTTATATATTTGACTGAACTCTTAGATAAGTCTGTACTGTTTCCAAAAATTATAATACACAGCAAACGTTGAATGTTAACGTAAATTTCGAGTCATTTTAAGTTGTTGTAGACGGGTATAAAATCTGCATTTTGTTGTTATCCAGTACTTTCTAAAAACCAGTATTTTGTTTGAGATTGGTAACTTTCGTGTTATGTGTGAACACTTAATAACTGTAAAATGTCTTTAAAACAGTAAATGAAACGTATTCGATGTTCCTATAACTCTTCTATTGCTGAAGTGTAATCACTATTTCGGTTTATGAAACAAAAAAGTGGAAATGTATTTCGTTTTATGGGAGGTGGATGTGGCTCGATTTTAATAGTCGTGAGACTGTACCACCTCCTGGGTATAGTACTGTCTTCGTAGATGTGTATAATGGGTTGAATAAGTCCCAGGAGGAAATGTAGCGATGTGCAATTCAGGTCGTTCGGATTAATATGAGCATGGTAGTACAACTACTGGACACTTCAGTAATACACCTTGTATGATCAATTTTTTTCTTCCAGTAAAAACATTCCCTTTTAAAATCGGTGTTTCTGATTACTGAAGCTTACTTTGACCTAATGAAGTAACACTGTTCTTTGTGTTTCTTTTATTGAAGTGAAAAATGTGTGGGTGCTGTATGATGAAATTTTTATGATTTACGTTACGCGTTTAGTGCACATGGGCAATTGCGCTAAATGATAAACGTTTTGCATGCGCCATTAACGATTTCAATGTGTATGGTTTGATGGCATCAACAGTTAGCGACTTATGCATGGCTCAATGCCACATTAAAAATAAGCAAAATATTATGATTGCAGTTGTTAAAATTTCTCCTTACCAGAAGGTAGATGACATTATTGGTAAGTTACATCATTCATTATTACCGTTTACAGTACAACGTGCTGCCCTACTTAATAACGATAGTGATAAAATACTTATGATTTTAATTGGAGATTTAACTGTCGATTTTGGATCAGAAAAACCAAGAATATATATATATATATATATATATATATTTTATACCTATGGCTTTACGCTTCGTCGACGTCGATGTCATTAGAGGCGGCAAGGGACTGGGCACAATGAACTGGAAGGAATTCAGCCATGGCATTTTGAAGGAAGCATCCCGGCATTCGCCTGGAATGATTTGAGGAAACCATGGAAAACCAAAATCTCGATGCCCGGACGGGGATTCGAACCGGTGTCCTCCCGAAATCGAGGCGAGAGCGAAAACCAAGAAGATGGGTGAATTATTAAGAGATAATTTCAATTTATCAATGCAAAGTAATCCACAGATTTCAACCACGAAATGTATTTGATGCAGTTTCCACGAGGTACCTGGAACATATTGAATGTGAAACATATATTACCTATTTCAATTACCAGAAACCTTTGATTACAAAAGTATATGACACAAATTCACCAACTGCAACGGAAATAGAATAATAATAATAATAATAGTAATTAATAGTAATACAAATTAATTTAAATAACAATAATAATAATCATCAACATACTGTCTGTAAATATATATTTAGTATAATAGTTCTTTATTTGTTCCAAATAAATTTTTAATTTCAGTGATGTCTCGTATCCTATTGATTGTATCAACAGTTAACAGACAATTTTGCCAAACCTGTTCTCCGACATAAAAGCCCTAAACACAAAATTCATACTATTGTACGATGCAATACTGTATAATCTTGCACCTCTGATAATTTAGCGAAATGTTCCTTACCTTTTTAATAATTTTAATTTCTTTACGAGAGTAACTTACAAGGAGAACATAATTCTTCAGGTATTTCATTCCAATATCTTCGCCTTGGTGGGCCTTCGTTTACGAGATATTGAGTTAAAATTGTGAAATTTTAAAATGTTCATGTATACTTATAGAAAAGCCATAAACGACAAAGAGGCACCGAAAAAAAAAAAAATAAAAAAAAAAAATAAAAATAGCTGGATATTTCAGTATACAAAATATTCTGAGCTCGATCCTTCCTTGGCGAAAGTAGTTTTATCTCCTCCAGGCATTTGTTTCAGCTAATATCTACTGTTAATACCATTGCAGATTCATGTTTAATCAAATGTACCTAAATAATAGTTTTTTAGGTGGAATAACAAGTTTTTTTTTATAATAGGCCCTGTACAAACATTTAAATCATAAATCCCTTCCACAACCTGAATATTTGATGAAAGATCTCCCTCCCAGCTACAAAGTCTTATTATAGAAGTAAGGAAGCATGTTTGATTTACATTTTTAAATTTTAATTTTTTCCATTTAACTGGAACAATACCAGACATACATAGTTAATATAAGTATATAAGTGGTTGGACACAGTTCATATTTATTTTATAAATACAATATCGTTCCTCCACTCGAGTAAGAAAGAAACGTCAAAAACATTAGAAAATACACGGGAAAAAAGAATGTAGAAGTTTCACTACTTGTGCATGTACACTTTTATACACGAACATGTTTTTTTTTATCCTCCATCCTGCACGTCCCTTCATTCAATCTTTTCAGTAAGATTTTTTTTTTTTACAATTATCTTCACCTCCTTCTGCCAGCAAAACGTCTGTTTTTGATTATGTCACAGTTCTACTATCCGAACGTCATATCTCGAAATTTCTAAAAATCTTGTAAGTCCACCCCTCTCCTCAAATTTTTTTCTCTTCTCCTTCTCTCCAATTATCTCTCATCACTCTAATAAGGTTTCTCTTCCTGTAATTACTTTATATGTCATGTCTGCTGGTCATATATAAGTGCTGGATTTCACTTTGATTCGTTCTCCGATCGTCTCACCAAACAAGGTTATAGGCTAAACATATGAGGTCTCATAATTTGTTTGCTAACAGAGAATTTTCTTTCTAAACACGGCAGATCTGTAGGGTTTTCTTTTTAGCGAGTGTTTATGATCCAAATATCCGGCATCATGCTATAAGTATTTATTTTGGATAGCTACAGTAAACCAACTGGTACACGGCAGGCTGGCGGGGAGATATGAAAATAACCTTCCATTTAATTCCTAGTATTATGGACCTGTTGGGTACTAGTTATTTGACTTAAAATAGGTTAACGTCATACCATTATCTCATTAGTGTTATTTACGACATCTTTAAACTCTGACTTAACCATTCTGATTGAAATTATATACATGGTAGGAGTTACTGAGTTATGAAACCCTGCATTTACATATATTATATTTTGTCAGTACTGTTCATATTGAATACAATCAATTTAATAATCCTGGTATGAACGATAAATTGCAGTGAAAGTTAATTGGATGTTTGCGGTATTATAGGGCCGCACAACCATGATAACTCAGTAGAATTGTGGGGAACGCTTTCTGCAGCTAGGGCAGAGAACAATTATTAGAACATTAGTACACACATAAGATTATCCTGAGCAACTGCTTCACTCCGGCGACATAGATTTAGAATATGGAGGAAGTTATTCTTCCTTCTGATTAAAAAAGAAATATTGCCACTAAAAAGTAATCCACACTTCGGAATAAGAACGGAGACTTTCCCGGCGTATGACAGCAATGAAGTCTTCACAGGTGTACCGCCGGATTGTGCTGTGAAAACACGATATTTCGACGAGAGGCTTCGTCTTCTTCCTTAGGTGCGAAAACATCTGTACTGGCCGGCTGACCGACGGATAATGAGACAGCTCACATGCCGCACTTCCTTATATGCCAGCGGCTCTTTCGTCGAAATATCGTGTTTTCACAACACAATCGGGCGAAACACCCGTGAAGACTTCACTGCACACAATGATAGTCTTAACTTAATAGCAGGGCTAGAGTACTGGCCCCACGTACCGAAGGTCGCCGGTTCGAGTCCGGCCGAGGGCATGGGTGTTTAAGTGTTGAGTGTTGTGTGTTAGTGTGCTTGTCGTGTCCGTCCTGTGGTGTGTCTAGAATTACTTGGAAGATATATATACACGTAGAGAAACTGAAAAATACTGGATGATATAAACACATACTTGAGCTGGCTGTATGGCCTATGAAAGCCAAATGCCATTAAAAAAAAATAACTTAATAGCAGGAAGCTTGAAATTATACGAGTCACAAACAAAGAATTACTCAGACCAGCTAACTCCGTGTCTGCGCCGGACAGAATCACGGTGCCGCAGCCAGCTGACTCAACAGCGAGTACATATTACAAACTTAACATGATACAGATTATTATAATTACACAGAAGAACCAAAGAAACTGGTATAGGCACGCGTATGCAAACACACAGATATGTAAACACTCAGAGTACGGCCCTGCGGTCGGCAACGTCTATATAAGACAACAGGTGTCTGGCGCAGGCGATACGTCAGTTACTGCTGCTACAATGGCAGCTGATCATGATTTAAGTAAGTTTGAACGCGGTGTTATAGTCGGCGTACGAGAAATGGAACACAGTATCTCAGAGGTAGCGATGAGGTGGGGATTTTCCAGTACGACCATTTCACGAGTGCACCGTGAATATCGGGAATCCGGTAAAACATCAAATCTCCGACATCGCTGCTGACGGAAAAAGATTCTGCAAGATCGGAACCAACGACAACTGAAGAGAATCGTTCAACGTAACAGAAGTGCAGCCCTTCCGCAAATTACTGCTGATTTCAATGCTGGGCCATCAACAAGTGTCAGCGTGCTAACCATTCAACGAAACATCACCGATATAGGCTTTCGGAGCCGATGGCCCACTCGTGTACCCTTGCTGAGTGCACGACACAAAGCTTTACACCCACATTGGACTGTTGATGATTGGAAGCATGGTGCCTGGTCTGACGAGACTCGTTTCCAATTCTATCGAGCGGATGGACGTGTACGGACATGGAGACAAGCTTATGAATTCATGAACCCTGCATAGATACGACCCTGACAGGTGACATGTACGTACGCATCCTGGCTGATCACCTGCATGCATTCATGTCCATTGTGTATTCCGACGGACTTGGGCAATTCCATCATGACAATGTGACACCCCATACGTCCAGCATTGCTACAGAGTGGCTCCAGCAACACTCTTCTGAGTTTAATCATCTCCGCTGGCCACCAAACTCCCCAGACATGAACATTATTGAGCATATCTGAATGCCTTGCAACGTGCCGTTCAGAAGAGATCTCAACCCCTCGTATTCTTACTGATTTATAGACAGCCCAGCACGATGCATGGTGTCAATTCCCTCCAGCACTACTTCAGACATTGGTCGAGTCCATGCCACGTCGTGTTGCAGCACTTCTGCGTGCTCGCGGGAGCCCTACATGATATTAGGCAGATGTAAAAGTTTCTTTGGTTCTTCAGTGTACGTTTAATTTTTAAATATAAATAGTTTTCTGTAAAACTATTGTATGTCCTTTTCTTAAACAGAAAAATTAAAAAAGTTAATATCAATAGGAGTATTATAAAACATTGCTCATTTCTTTATGCTACATCTGCAGTGCCGAGTAATTTTTCGATCACAGCTATCATCCTTGATTACAGAGCATTTGGGGTATGCTTATATTTATGGCAGTTAAAATTTCACTGAACGGACAAGCTGATGGTCAGACCTCCTGCATTTACTCGGCACTGCTGCATACTTTGGCATTTCTCTTTCCTTTATCGCAGTATTTAATTTAGATCTGAAGGCAATTCGGAGTAGCTTGTGACAAAATTGTTCCTCTATTATAACGAATGTCAGAAATATCTCGTGGAACACAGAAGCAGAGACTCGCATTTTTGTCACAGACTACAGACAGGTGACCTCGGCACGTGCCGTTGGTTGCGATGAGATGTATCTCTGATTTGGCCTCGAACTTTCTCTGACGGCTCCACGGCAAAAGAGGTATTTCCGTTTGATATTCTGCGAGCGTCTGACAAAACAAAGGGGGCGAGGGGCGCGTGGGACGCAGATAAAGAAATGGAAATCAAAGTACTACACCTAAATTACGGCATCCGAACTCGTTACAGTGTCGCGCCAGCGGGCATACGAAATGGGGAACGTCGAATTCATGGCAGACAACAAAGCCTGACAGAACAGAGGTATTTCATGGAGCGAAGGTATTGAACCAGAAAGTAGAATACAAGAGACCTTGGCAGTACAAATGTCATGAAATACATTAAATTCTGAAACCTCCTCAGCGTGAACGAATCAAATAACCTTCTTGCAGCCAGGCAAAATGTGACAAGTGTATGTCTCTGAGTGCGATTGTAGCATGGAAAAATAGAGGAACTACCAGCTGATACCCACGACATCGTGGATTAAAATTGCGTTGCCAGAAATGAATATAGGAAGCTGTTGGTAACGTAGGATTCGTCCCAAACAACACCGACTCGGACCGAGCGTGGTGGGTGAACGGGTAATGTTCTGGCCTCGGATTCGAGAGGACGTGGGTTCGAATCCCCGTCCGGGCATCCAGATTTGGGTTTTCCATGGATTCCCCAGATCACTACAGGCAAATGCCGGGGTGCTTTCTTCAAAAAGGCTATGGCCGAATTCCTTCCCGTTACTTGTCCCCAGTCCCATCTCGCCTCTAATAACGTTAGCTGTTGACGAGGCGTAAAGCAGTAAGTAAAAAAACAAAAAAACAAAAAAATACAAGTCGGTTTAAAATGACACGAAAGCCATCACTATATCACACTACCGTCGAACCTGTGTCATCAACAGAATCAAATTCCAACATATTTAAAAATAAACGAAGGTGCGGGGATGTGGGGAGGGGAGGGGGGATTAACTAAGGGCAGCTCTATTTCAGCTTAGTCTCTTCTTCTTTCTTCAGCATGAGTATCCGATTCTTTGAATCTAATAACTTAGCTGCTCGTGCTCTGCCAGAGCTATACCTTAGGCCAGTTTATGCACGCAAGGTAGGTAAAACAAAAGAAGGCAAAATAAACTGGTGCCAGAAACATTTAAGCAGACACAAAGTAATTGAACAGAGAAAATCCTCATCTGTCTTAAAAAATCTAAATTTATTAACAAATGATACACTAACATAATGCACGAGAAGCACATCTTGAACAATTATATGACAACGTGTATTATATATACAGAAAAAAGTATCCTATGTTCATCGTAATGCCAAATAGCATCTCCTCGTCAAACTTCATCACGATTGGATTAGCCGTTTAGCCCAATAAACTCAACAAACAGAATGAGATACAGATAGACAGAATTACTTTCGCATTTATAATATTATTACAGACACACCACACACTTACAAAAATGATAATACACGAAAAATTCAAGAAACTCGGTTATGTCGTAAACATAAACACATACGTAGCATAAAGAAACTGAGACACAACACCATCTAGTGGATGGTTACCCAACCTATATAACCGAGTGTTGTGTCGCTAAATTAACACATCGCCATCTGTTAGTAACTTATGGAACTATAATAATAATTTCTTGTGGTCGTAATGACCTGGTGACAGGGTTTCTATTGACTGCGCATTCCGCTCCTATCTTAGCCGCCTTAACCTACCCGCCAATCCAGCCGGGTACAGAGGACCTACTGTTTAACATGGATTCCGAACCACGGTACCGTCCTGGCATACTCCACGTTACACAGCAAGCTGCGTCAGAGGTGAAGGCCGGGTTAAGTGCCTACAAAAATCACCCCCGTGATAGGGATTCGAACCGGGGACCTTTCGATCTCCAGTCCTTCTGAGCCACCAGACCGCTCGAATTTACGGAGCTTACAAATAATTACAAGCCATTGTCCTATGACAAACATTTAATGAACATATAATTCCCAATAATAAATATTGAGGTCAATAATCGAGATAAAAACTGTCCTATCTTTTAAGTTGGGCCAAATTACAAACACTAAGCCAAATTTCATCAAAATCGGTTAAGTAGTTTCGGAGTTTATCTCGGACAAACATCGTGACGCGAGATTTTTATGTATATAAGATTAGGGTTTACTGGTAGCATTTTAATTTTTTATTTTACTTTCTAAAATTCAGAATTTTAGCAACAGGTTGTTTATCCTGAGAATTCCAAGATTCTACTATTCTTCCATCCTCATATAAGCCACATTTTTTATCCGTAAATTTGTCTTCAGCTTGCCAGTACATCAAATCTGAAAATTATCTAAAATATTCTAGGAACTATAATTTGGGTCCTACCACTTCATACATCTCTCATATACCTTTTTAATGATTCGTACCGTTTGCTAAGATGGAGTTAGCACCACTGCTGGAAGGACTATTCATCAAAGGGACAAGGTCGACAGTGTAGGAGAGGTGGTGATTCACGATTTATAGTCATCAGATTATATACTATTGCTTTGTGTTATGTCTCAAGCACCTCTGCAGTATAGAACGTTTGTGATTCGTCCATTGAATGAAGATGCAAAACACGACATACTCTTAGTATCTTTTGGAAGAGTAGGCCCCATGGCTCGTCAGCGGGCTTCATTCTCTCGTTTTCTGTGTCTCACAACACGAAAATCACTCTGCACTGAACATACACACAATCACAATCATCCAAACATCCAATAATAATTACACACACCGTCGTGCTGGGAGAAGCAACGGAAAACCTCCACAATTCGTCTTCCCTGCACTTTACTATGGAGAGTTAGCATGGGATTTCAATGGTTTCCCCAAATCACTCTAGTCGAATGCCGGGATGCTTCCTTCAAAAGGCCATGGCCGAATTCCTTCCTTTTCCTGGTCCTCAGTCCCATCCCGCTTCTAATGACCTCGAAGTTGACGAGGCGTGTAGCCATATGTAAAAAAAAAGAGAGTAAGCACCCTTCAAAATAGCCGCCTACCCCCGAATATCGGCTATGACTTTGCCGCTTATGCTCGGAACAAGAATTCGTATTCCTCTTCCACGCAGACGGGTATCTCAGAGGATCTTCGATTTATTATTTTCAACCTTTCCTTGCACTAACGTCACCTGTTTCTCCTGAAATAAGTGCAATTATGATACTAATATCATCTAGCCTTAATGTAACCATCAAATTAATTTCTGTGCACTGTCAAACTAGCAACTTTCTTCCCCCCCTGCATATCAGTCAAGATTTATGGTTGTTTGGGCAGATAAGAATTTGGGAAAACCTTAAACGAATCGATAAAAAATGGACCTTTGCGTGTTGTCAAAAACACGCAGGACGTTATGTACCTGTTATTATAATTTGTGATAAATAGTTTTTAATTGCACTGCTTAGCGAAATATTTTATATGAGGATGGTGTCTGCCTTTATGCACTACAGCTCCCTTCAAACCATATAGAAAGTTTTCAAATTTTGTAGAGCGAACCCTATGAGTAAAATTCAGGGCTAATTTGTAAATAAACCTGATCTCATCAAGAGATGAAAACCTTCTATCCTTTTCTAAATCTAAATTACTGTAAACTGTGACGTCACGTGATCGACCGTAGTTGACGGATTAGCAGCGGCCAGAGATGTTACAACAAAATAATTGTCAGAATAGGTTAAATAAATTTTATTTTTTTCACAGCAATAATTTTAAATTTAATATGTTGTGCTGAGTAGCCCTCAGACACATTTGTATGGGACACTGTTAGCGGTGCCATTTTGGTTGCATGCTCAAGAGATGAGACAGCAAGGAAGATCTCGTGCGTAAGCAGACTTCGACCAGCAACATACCCTCCCACCTATTAGGAGCACCAAAGGTTTCGCGCGTTTATTTGTTTGAATGTGAGGCCAATAGGCGATACTCCCTCGACTCAAGCCACTAACGCATGTCCTTCGGATGTTTCATGCCGGGGTCCACATGAGTGACAACAGGGAACTTCCGCCTCCGCCGGGACCTCGTGGCCAGGACCACAAGACATGATTTGCCGGCCGACCGTCGCTGCGTGGCGACTTGTGCCCGTCAGCCACTGCCGCTATTAGGTGCTTTCCAAGTCGCACACCAGGCGATTTCGCCAGGAAAGGGACGACCCCGACCGCAGTGTGCGTGTTCGTGTTCGTACATTGATTGTTTTACACTACCTATCCGGACGGTATTGTTGAAGCGCTGGGAAACTTCGGTTTTCACGTGCCCGCTGAGCTTTCCGAACCCGGACTAACTAGGACGGTCTTAACTGCCACCTCACGCAAGTAATATATATTTGGTGATATTTCGACCACTATGATTCGTGTGCTCCACCCATAAAGCACCCTAAGCCTATTAACAGAGGAAAACTGCAGACGGCCTACGCAATGTTCTGTTCCTTGCGGTGCCGTATTGCGAGAGATCTCACGCTCTCGCCGACAGTTCGTGTTAGCTAGTCAAGGCATATATTTGACTGAGAACTATAACGTTGACGTAATTACTGTCCGCAACACCTAGATCTTGCACCCGCTATATTCATGTGTTTTCTTGTTTGTTTGTATCAGTGTGTACTAGTTATGGCTCCCATGATGTCTTGTAATTACGACAATCCTTTGTGTAGAATTAAAGGTTGCAAAATGTAGTTTTTTTCTGTGATTATTTACTAAGGATAAGAACCCTCTATTGCCCAAGATAAATGTTAACTCTGTACATTTCTGGTCCAACCTTATCGGCATTAGCGGGAAAACTAGTGACTGAATGATTGTTGCATCAGAACGTCCGTTTCGAGGGTTGAAACGTTACAACATCCATTTAGTTAAAAAGAGATGCTAAAACTTGATGGCTGAAAAAACTTGGAATTAAATTGTACTTTACGATTGAATTAAGTCCTTGTTATTGCAATTTTGCAATCACTGCTATCACGCTGCACGGTCATGTATAAGTAATTAAGAATTTGTATTGGAAATCAGAATTGAGGATAAGGCCACTAAAAAAAAAAAAAAAAAATCGGCGATATTTTTATTACACTGAATTTAATTTAAAATTTAAGTTAGTTCGTTAGTTCTTTAGCCAGATCAGATCAACCTTTCATGATCTTTCACCTTAAAAACCGAAACTATTCTAGGCCTGAGACTATAACCAAAAACTGTCACGGGCTTACATCCCGTATGACTGTAATACACATTCAACTGAAAGAAAACATTTACTCGTATTTTCCGAATAACACTCATTAGCGTGGTCTCCTAACCGAATAATGTATAATTCTATGTCAGGTTGTCATTTTTAATTAAGTGATTAATTCGCTCAAAATAATGATTTCATTTATTTGTTATCTGTCCGCTAGAACCTATTCCGCGCAGTTAATTTATATTTGTGTTATAATAGTCCCATATTCCAAAATTGTAGGGAAAGAATGTTACATACTTTGTAAGGATAGAACGAATTTTCTTCAGACATTATTATTTAGGATCAATAGACCTGCTAATACTAGAGAATTAAATTAATCAACCGTAAAAATTGGCTTTGGTGGTCGAGAAGCAAAATTTCCGACTCAAACCTTTACCGTACACTTAGCCACCATAACAACATTGTCTTCTGCGAATGTCTTTATTCACTTGATTATGGTGTTCCACACGACAAAGACCTAACTGAGCTTGCAGTAACCGATATTGATTCCTGGCTGCATCTGGCATAATTAATCCATTCTATACTTCCTTCAGCGCCACCTCGTACCTGTTTTTCCAGTGATTATTAGTGTGTGCTGTTATGTCATCCGTCTACTGTTATGCTGTCAAAGAGAAAATGGTCGGTTGTTTGCGGAGACCAGGTGCAGTGATCATTCTCTGTCCATTTAATCATGTGCAGGTGGATTTTAGATGATAAATCTCTGCTGGTGGTATGACATACTACGTGATCTGCTGACACGTTCTTCCTTTTCTTGAGGCTTAAACATCACATCCTACTGACACATGAACTCTAATATACTTACCAAAAAAATCTCTCTTAGAAATCACCAGATTAAAATCAATAGATCTTAAGACCTGATTATTAAAATGCTGAATTTCTGTATAATTTTTAGACGTTGTATATATTCCAGTGCATTTTTAGCCGCAGAGGTTAAAATGCGAGTATCAGGTATACGTTTTGCTCTGTCAGTGTGAAGTTTGGTAATAAGAAACTCTCTGTGATGAGCTACAGGTTTTTTTTTGTTTTTTAACTATTGGAAAATAACAAAGAATGAGAATCCGTACTAGAAATAACAGGAAATTGACAAAAAGAAACGGTATGCGAATGACTTTTGCGGACAGGACATAATTTTTAGTATGTACTGACCGTTTATTTAAGCACGATTTAGCGATAGAAATGCAATGAGTGTTATATTAAAGAAAAATAAAAATCCACGTCCAAAATTCGTTTGTATCAATTTTGCTCAAGTGCGACAGAATAAAGTAGCGACTATGAAAATTAATATTTTTGTGTGTGTGTGATGGAATTTTAAGCTGTCAGCAACATCTATTCGCTGCTGAGCAGTACAATATCGCCCACAAACGTAGTGTTAATTTTAAATGCAAACTATCCTTCGAATGACAGCACTCAGTGAAATTGAAATTTCATTGTAAGCTACATATGACGATTAATATTGAGAACTAATAGTAGCACGTAACATTTGTTTTAACGACCATAGCAAACTATTGAATTGCAAAACAAATTTTCCCGTTATAAAATTCGGAAAAGACATTAAGAAGTCCTTTGGTTTTTTTAATTATGCTTTACGTCTCGTCGACGTCGAGATCATTAGAGGCGGGATGGTACTGGGGACAAGGAACGGGAAGGAATTCGGACATGGCATTTTGAAGGAAGCATCCCGGCATTCGTCTGGAGTGAATTGGGGAAACCATGGATAACCAAAATCTGGATTCCCGGACGGGGATTCGAACCGGTGGCGTCCTCCCGAATGCGAGACCAGAAAGTTAACCGCTCACCCACCACGCTTGGTAGGTTTCTTGGTTGTAAACTACCTATATACTTGTAGATTGTAAAATTGCCCTAGAAATTATGGTAAACGGTTTCAACATTTTCCTCTCAAAAGCCATAAATCGTCCAGTTATCCGAGAAAAGGAGACGCTTCGTGCTGTTTTGCGAAAGTTTTAAGATCGTGTGTCCCATTCCAAGCGTCTGAGAAACTCTTAAATCCCTCGTAAAGGAGTTAAAGTTCGGGGGGGAGGGGGGATGTGTGAGTGGAGACTTTCCCGGCGTATCAATGCAACAAAATCTTCTAGGGGGGGGGGGGGGATATTGGCATACTCTAACAGGCCAAAGTGGAATAATGAATGGATATTTGGATATAGCTGATAGCTAAATTCTTGGTGTTGTTCTTCCATTACGCGCAGTTCCAGAGAAAGCAGTTTGAATAACGTCCGCTGTAGTTAAGCCCGCGGTTTCTGTGTTGACCCAGTTGTGAAACAAAACACGAGTTTGCTGACAGTGCTAACGAGACGTCGGCCAAGTTTTTGCGTGAGATCGTTCATCATAACCGGTGACACGTGGCAGACAACGCTACCTGTACTATAGTCGGCGTCATGAAATTAGGCCTGCCAAGGTCATGTAGTCTCCACTGCCTCCCCCTCGCACCAACCCTCTGTCCCTTGGTTGGGCCGGCGACATTGCCACATTAGCTTTTGCCAGTCATCCATGCTTATCTTTACACGCGGTCGCTTTATTTCCTTAGTTTAAGGCCTATTCGAGTAATGTTAATGGTGGTGATGTTCAGGAACATAATCATGCAATTAGTGTATTAACAGACAGAAGTAATATTCGCGAACCTGCAGGCCGCCTGGGCATTGGAAACCTAATTAAAATCATTGTAGCAGATATTTTTAAGGAATAAGGAATTAAGTATTTTTAAGGAATATTACCAATAACTAATACGCAAAAAAAAATACTTCGCTAAATTACAAACACTGACATGGAGGTATTTGTGGCAGTCATTTCTATGTATAATCGATCCCTTAAATTTTATAAATTAATTTTCGTTTTGTCTTTGCTTTTGAAAATTTCTCGCGAAATTTGTCATGTATGGGCCATTGTGTACAATGACAATTCTTACAGAAGCTGAAAATATCTTTTCTTTGGAGGACAGGAAATATGTTTCTCAGTCGTAAACGAACCGACCGACCAGCCGGCACTGCGGCATGCGCTGCGCGCAATCATTCGCGCAAATATAAACTGTGAAACAATCCAAAAGGGGTTGTCTGAAGAGGCTTTGCCTGCTACCAGAATTAATTTCAGTATTTTCTTAGAAACTTTCTCGCTGGAAGTTTTTACGTAAACAAATAAAACGTAAGTTAGTCAGCGACAACATTTTACATTACAAAGCCGAAACAACTAAGCGCTTCGTGTAACATTTTATTTTTTTTATTCACATGCTTCCCTATTTAATGAATAGAATGTATTCGGTATGAGTCTGTTAACTTTCAGGAAGGCGCATAATTTTTTTGAGTTATTACTTATTATTTTTATTGCTTTTTCTGTCGGTTGAAGTGAAAAAGTATTTTGATTTCTAATTTTCATGGAAACACATTACTATTTTTTTTAAAAACAGTCACACAAATATTTGGAATTATAAAGCACATCACCTTGTCCCGCATGTTAAGTATTATGTTTTAGAAATTTTTTCGTACTCATTACTGAAAGTTGATTTTTTTGCTGATTTGCAACACTGTTCGGATACCCGTGACCTTCACAGGACTAATTTCGTGACTGCCACTATACCCCTGTATGTCTCTTCGAGCGATCGACGCTAGGCTCATTGGATTCACAGATCGCCGGTTCGAATCCATTCCATTACTTCTTATTTAATGTTCTTATTTATTTATTTAGTTAATGGTTTATTTAGCCTCTCCATTAGGGCTATCAACCCCTGTGTTACAGGTATTTATAAGCCCATCAAAAATGACGGTTGAAAGGAATGTTCTGTAGGCTGACTGCGACTGATTGTAATTGACTAAATAAATAGTTATGTAATTCTCATAATCTTATTTTGTAATTTGTACATATTACGGTCGTAGTATACACAGCGGTAGATATGTAACTTCTGCTGAATTTATGATGTCAGAATTGGGGAACCAATGAAATTAAAAATTAAATTAGAAATCCCTAAACCTTATGTTCCAGCGAGTGATATTGGTTTTATTCCCGGTTCGGGTATATACTTTCAATACTTATGAAATAATAACGTCAGTAACTCGGCGCTTATAAAATCAGCTAAAAACTTATATATATATGTATATATATAAAAATAGACGTGTGTTTTCCTATATTTCACTTTTCAGCCACCACTATCTAGCATAGATCACCGGTCTTTGTGTAGCATGGAGTTTCCTGTCGTGCAAAACGTTGGCCGAATGTCGATAGCTGTGGGGATGTGGGAGATATGATGGTTAAAAGTGGCCGATGCAGAGCATTTTCGTATTTCAACCAAAGACATGTGTCTCCGTATATGTTACTCTGCTGCCACAACTACATAGCACAGAGCATTGGTGTTTGTGTGTGGTAGTGGTATCGTGTCTCCCATCGTGTAATATGGTGGTTAGATGTCGGTAGCTATGGGGGTGTGGGAGGTATGGTGGTTGAAAGTGGTCAACCTGCGGCACTTTCATATTTCTACCAAAAACGTATATGTCATGGTGTATCACTTTTCAGCCAAAACTATCTAGCGCAGATCACTGGTGTTTGTGTGTGGTAGTAGCACAGAGTCACCCGTCGATAACAACGTTGGCCGAATTTCGGGAACTGTGATAGTGTGGGAAATATGGTGGTTGAAAGTGGCCGATCAAGAATATTTTCGTATTTCGCCCAAAGACATGTGTCTCCGTATATGTCACTCTGCTGCCACAACTACATAGCATAGATGGACCATTGGTGTTTGTGTGTGGTAGCGGTATCGTGTCTCCTGTCGTGTACTATGGTTAGATGTCGGTAGCTATGGGGGTGTGGGAGGTATGGTGGTTGAAAGTTGTCGACCTGCGGCACTTTTATATTTCAACCAAAAACGTATATGTCATGATGTATCACTTTTCAGCCAAAACTGTCTAGCGCAGATCACTGGTGTTTGTGTGGGGTAGTAGCACAGAGGTACCCGTCAATCACAATGTTGGCCAAATTTCGGTAACTGTGAGAGTGTGGGAGATATCGTGGTTGAAATTGGTCGATCAAAAAATATTTTCGTATTTTGACCAAAGACATGTGTGTCCGTATATTTTACTTTGCTGCCTGAACTACATAGCGCAGATGACTGGCGTTTGTGTGTGGTAATAGCATCGAGTCTCCCCTCGTGGACTATGGTGGTTAGATGTCGCTAGCTGCCAATCCAAATTCTTTACAAACATGAACGAAGTCGTGGGTACCATCCAGTTATTTATAAAACTAATATCATTGTGAATTATTCTGTAAAATATTGCGTCAGTTGTCATTCTGATCCCACCTGCATTTCGACATAACCACAGCTTCTGCTAATATTACTGTACAAAATTCATAGGTTCTATTACCCGTGTACGAATACATTCAATGTATTGCGATTTAAATTTCATCTACTGGAAATATTTACATGTATCTTATATAGTGACATCAGTATTAAAAGCAACTAATAATTGATATGTAAATTAAAACTCAATACATAATTTTATTTCAGTTTATCAGCAAATCATTTCTTTCAGTATGCTATAACAGTGACAGAATATCTACATCGAATATAAATAATTTGTAAGCCCGTCAAAAATGACGTGTTAAACGCAGTATTTTAGCAATTCGTTTCTTCGGTAATTAAGTACAATTTTCATCAAATGACGCTCATAATCTTGAAAATGATGTAATTTAGATATTTCTTAGCTGCACAGAGGGTATAAGAAGAATCTACATCGAACGAATTTTAATTAAGAAAAAACAACTAATAATTAATATGTCGGTTGTTACGAAATAAGTACTTTAATTTTAGCGTGCTGGCAGCACATTTACTCGTGGATGCTTAGCTAAATACAATTGTTATTAAATAACGCGCATAACCTAGAACATCTCCGGTCACTGTTAGTTGGACAGCGCAGGCGGGAAACGTGACGTAAGAGTGTGACAAACAGAGGTACATCGTGACCAAGGCTGGTATTTTACAGGTATAGTTAATTTACAAAAATTTCAGTTTACCAAAGTTCATTTTGCTTAAATTAAGTTAATAATTAAAATTATTCTTATTTCGTGTCACTGTGTAAGTTAGCATTACAGTAGAAAATTGATGATGAATTATCTTCCATGTTACGTCACGTCAACCAATGATAATACCTGAAACCCAATCAGCAATCATCGCAACTTCTAACGCAGAACGTTTATGGTGCAAAATATTAATTCCAGTTCGATTTAAAAAAAATTAAAACCTCAATATATAGCAGGAAGAGAGAAAAACGTTCCACAGATTTTAAAGTACGGATAAACCCTCTCAGCTGTTTTTGGATACTGCGTGGTTGTATTGTTAACAGATTTTAGGTTAACCATTTATGAAACAATTTTCCACTTTGTACGAAGTACAGTAATCAGCTACAAATTGACGAGACATCTGGTAATTTTAACATATTTTTTCAGTTCTATTTTGAAATATTTTATTAAATCTTGGTCCTAAACTTTCCAAAAAATATGAAACGTTTACATAAAACGCAATGGTAAGTTATTCTTAAATACTTTCAGTTTTATATGATCATTATAAAGAGAAATACACTTTTATTCAGTAAAGTAGCGAGAAAGTGCAGTTACGTTAATAATGACTAGCTACGGACATTTCAAAAGTTTGGTGTATTATTATCATTATTTATTTTCCATATGCAACATAGCCCAGCACCTAGTATCTAATCTGGGCCCTTATTTCCACTCTTTTACATTTACATATATTTGTATGTTATATATATATAACATATTAACATATAAACAATGAATGAAAGAAAATTTTGATTCAATTCCCAATAACTATTACATATACTGTTATTAAACAGAATGGGTACCACACCACTACTAAATCTACTACTACTGCTATTGTCCCTAATATTACTACTAACATGCCTACTACTACTACCAATACCATTACTAATACTACTAATATTACTATTACCACCACCAATTGTCACAGCCGCACTTCGGTCCACTATTGTTCATTTTTCTTGGTGTTGTGTGCGCTCCAAAGGCAGAGTCTCCTGGAACCGGCAGCAAAGTCAGCCGCCCAGGCCATCAAGAGTTGACCTCCTGGAATACCAAGACGGCCCCAGTTGTCGCTCAGAAGACGGCCTCTCTGGAGCACACTGAAGTTCCTCCGACGATTGATGTTGCTCATTGTCGTAGGATATTTTCCGTCAATCCGTTGCAATTGTTTTCTCCTCTTCTGCTATCTATGGCCTTTGATTTCGCTCGGCATTTTTTAATTTTATAAATTTCTCCTTCCAAAATTTTGAGGCTAGATCAGCTGCCTCATCCAGCAAATGCCACATACTTTCGTCGCGCAGTATGTCAAAAATTTTCCTACCTTGCAGCCGAGCTTGTTGGTGTTCTCTCAAACTGGCTGTTGTTTCACACTCCCATACCACGTGCTCCGGCGTACTCTCTTCACCACATTCGCACCTGCCTGAGTCCACAATATTTCGACTTCGGAGCCAGCTATTGTATGGCCCGTGACCTGTAATGTAGTGTACCAATCCGGGAGTGGGTTGAAGGTACTTCAACTTTAACCTCTCCTCTACGGATGGGAACATATCATATGCTCTTCGACCTCTTTCACTGTTGTTCCATTCTTGTTGCCATTCCGCCAATAGAAGCTTCCGAATGTGCATCTCCGATGTTGCTTCGCTGCCTACAATTTCTGCTACCTTATCTTGTTTCCATTTTCTGAGCCAGTATATGGCACCCTGTTTCCTTACTTCAAGGTCCAGTGGCCATACACCAATGGCAAAGATTAATGAATTTGTTGCCACGGTTCTGTATGCTCCTGTCAATCTTCAAAGTATTCCTCGTTGGACACGTCTGACTCGCTGTTTTAGTTTTAGTTTTCTTAGATGCTTTGCCCACACACTTGCTGGTGTATGCCATTCCTTTTTCTTTACTGTTACTTTATAGTAATATTAGCTTACAAGCCCGTCAAAAAAGACGGGCTGAAATCATAATCATGGCCATCAATATCTTCTTTACTATAACAGTGATAAAAAAACATAGGAGAAACATCTATATCAAATATAACTAAGTTTTAAGCCCCTCAGAAATAACAAGTTAAACTCATTGTTTCCTTGTAGTTGCTTAACTAAACACAATCGTTATTAAATAATGCTCACCACTTAAAAACTGATGTAATGTACTACATAAGTAAATAAACAAAAAGCAACTAATAATTAATATTTTAATTTAAAGGCAATACATAATATTTTCAGTGTTCTGACAACTTTCTGCCAATTAACTAAAAAGAATTGTTACTAAATAAAGCCCATAACTTAATTTTTTCAGTAATGTATCCGATCGCTATTAGTACGGTTACGAAGACCGGACGCGTTACGCACGCGATGGCAGTGACCAAAGTTACCCTTCATATAGATAGATTATAATGTAGGAAATAAAATATTAGTACAGAAATTCAATTCAGGAAGAATCTGTGGACAATGGAAGAATGTTGCCGAGTCCAGAATGAAGAGCTCCGTGGCTACTTAATAATGCATAAGTAAATAACAGATCAGAAAAGGTAAAATAAAACTTACATAACGGTACGATTGAGAACTAATCGAATAAATAAAAAACAAAATATGGTTTCTAATATTAATAATTATAGAATTTTGATTCTAATGCTATTCTGAACATAAAATTTTATAGGTACGAAAATAAAAAGTAGCCGTTATTGCAGTTGCCTGTAGGAATTTTGATCTCTAGAAGGTTTTGTATACCTAATAAGTAAAGTGTGTAATAGAATAAATAAGAAATAAATTAAGCGTATTGATACGCAGGTACGGAATCAGCCTGTGAAAGTTCCATCTCGTATACCGTGGTAACAGGTTACTGCAGTGCCAGCAGAAAGCATTACTTCGTGCCAGCTGAGGCGTCATACAAAGCGAAATTCGTTACGAAAGGACATGTAGACGTTATTTTCCATCCCATATAAAGCCAATTAACACTGACCTTTGGCATTCAGCGGAGATTGAGCTGCTATTCATGCTTCTTTTCGGCTTTTAGGGACACTGGAGCACCCTATTCAGATGACAAATACTTTTTCGATTGTTCTAAACGTTTGTGCAGCTATGTCGTTGTTTTATAATTTTCAGGTATTGCTTCGAAAAGAGGAGAAGGATAACGCATTGCGTCAATCATGTATTCAATTTCGGTTTTTCGACGATATTTGTCGCATCTACTCGTGTGTCCACTGTCTAACTCCATGGGCCTCCATCCCACACTCAGCTTTAGATGTTGACCTGAGGGTTACATAAAAGAACACGGCAAATTTTTATCATACAATGCGGAGGACAACGCTCTGAAATGGCTATTACGACATCAGTGACGGTAACCTCTACAAATATTTAAATCTAACAAATTTACCCACACGACTGTTACTATTTCAGCAGTGCCCTGAGATCTTTATTTATTGGCTCACTAGAAACAGTTTCTATTTTACAAGGAGACATAAATTTCAATGCGACGGAAAATTCCACTAATATTAAGGATTGGTAGAATGTAAATCAAACTGCACACATACATAGTCAACGAAGTGAATTAATGTGCACAGACGTCTCGGCTTGATCTAACGGCCAAGTTTGTTACTTTCAAACAGCAATATTATTTATTAGAAACACGATTCGTCGCTGAAAGCCACACTGTTAGGTTGTGGTGATCACCTTATCTGACTCGTTCTTTCTTGAGCACCTGACATACAGTCAACAGGATTTGTCGTTAATTCCTAACAGTAGCACACTCCAGTATGGTGAAAATGACTTCACTGCATACCGTTATGCTAGTGTGGATATTAGCACAATTGTATTAACACAAAGATGGATGCCCACGTAATATTCTCATCAGTCTGAAGGCAAGATGTATGGATGGTCATCGGTTCATTCATCAGTCGACTGTCCATATGCGTGATTAGACTTATGTTGAATATCTTCCATAGTCTGTAAACTGTAATTTGAACACGTCAAAATTACACTGTCAAAAATACTTCAGGGCAATTTTTGCATAATTACTGAAGACGTATCACCAATTTAATAGTAGATCGTTCTGAACGCAGTATCCTATTCTTTGATGATCCCGTAAGGGATGGTACAGCAATATTGAAGCACGTGAGAGTAAAATCATTTCTTTAGGCGTTTCTTTAGTGTATAATTTGGTCTCTCTTCGAGTATCCCTTAATGGTTCATCGTTTCTCTGATAGTTTTTTATTTCCACTAAAAAAAACATTAGTTCTTAATTTAAAATAATTAGCTTACAGTTTACCAATTCGCCACAAAATCTACTATTTATTCGGGCCAGACTGCAGTATCTAATATTATGTTATAGCACTTAATAAATCGATACCATAATTTCTGTCAAGAGTTCAATAGGATCCAAATAGTTTTAAGTGTTTCATTACATTTAAATGTTACGTGTTGTAATGTCGGCTAAAGCATCCATGTTAGCTGTAACACGTTACCGAACGTGGTGGATGAACGCTTAACTCTCTGGCCTTGAATTCGGGAGGACGCCGGTTCGAATCCCCGTCCGGGCATCCAGATTTGGGTTTTCCATGGTTTCACCAAATCACTCCAGGCGAATGCCGGGATGGGTCCTTCAAAAAGACAATGGCCGAATTCGTCCCCGTTCCTTGTCCCCAGTCCCATCACGCCTATAATCACCTTGACGTCGACGAGCAATAAATAAAAAAATAAAAAAGTAACACGTTAGCAACAGGATACTTTTAATGTGCTGTTCCCTAGAAAACTGACCTCGGGAAAATGAAAACAGCCACTGTGGGTGATGCTATACACCCGCTCTCTTAGATAAAACGGAAGCTGAAACGAAAATTTCAAGTTATTATTTGGTTTAGTGTGCCAGGATAACTACATTTATACCATGCACGACGCATTCGAATAAACCACCTTCGATAGAGAATAGATGATGTTTTTACTGTGTGTAATTTAACATTTTACGTGTTATATACTAGATAACACAATATGCATTCAGCACACGTAGCAGTAAGCCTTTGAACGTAGTATATGACCTCTGACATATTTCGATTTGTTAACCCTCCGTTGTGCTTATAAGAAACAACTGGGGGACTGTATTAATTGCTATCTTTTCATTTCAAGTGCTGTGAACGTGTAAAATTTATGTTTTTGAACTGGGCGTACCGTGCTGATGTTAAGAGCATTTTTAGAGAAATATTGTCTGTGATTGATCTTGATTGACAGAATAGTTCAAATATGAATTCCCTTTTGGCTGCAAACATGTTTTCCAGTTATGCTGATTGATAACAAAGTACTTAAAAAATTGGTAAAGAAATATGAGAGTTTCTGATAGTAACATAAAAATAATTTAATTACTGTTAATAATTGATAGTGTAAATTGAATGTTGTTACCAAGGAGGTTACTTACGTAATATTGATTAAATGTGCATAAAATTTTGTACTAGGCATGTTTATTTCACGGTTTTAGCTTGATTGTAATTTATATTTATGTTTGAAATCGTAATTCAGTATTACAACGATCATAATTTATATAAAAACGGGTACCGCATTTTTATTTTTAGTGTTAGCAAATTGAAACATCGTGTTTAGTTACTAAAATAAATTATCTTTTCTGAGGTCTTTTCGCTAAAATCAAATAATTTGAAAGAAACTGTGCAAAAATTATTCAGTGTAATAGCAGACTTTGAATGTCGCCAGTCACTTTTGCGTTAGTAAATAAATACTATTAAAAATCCCCCTTAGTGTTTATTTTAACACACACTTTTTATTGCCTTAGTAAAGTTAATTAGTAGAATGAAAATTACGTCTCTAAAAGCTTTCTACATCAGTACGATCTCAGTTACTATATTGCAAAGCCAAAACAGTGGAGGCAAAGTGTATTTTACCTCTTTCTTCGTAATTAGATTCATCTGTATTCTGACGAACTGTCTCCTAGCAGTATTTTTTAAGCTGAGGTATTGGCATTATCTGTTATGTAGTACCGTCTGTCAAGTATGTAATCATGCTGTAACTATGATATTTCATTTTGTGCTGTGAGCTGTGAATTTATTACGCGGCACAGACACTCTGTCTTCACATAATTGCAAGCAACCTGATTTACTTGTTAACTGACAAAATATAACCATAGTCTTCCATTCTCAACTTACTATTAGTCATTCTCTGGAAAAAGTTGCTAAAATTTGAAGATTAAAACCAAACGACAAAATTAGCAGATAAAATATTATGGAAGCTCGCGTTTTTAATGACGTAACTTTTAGTTTACAACGCTGAAACATTGATGACTAAAGTATCACGATACCAATTTCTGAACTTATGTTAGAGGCAGTCTAGTACATTGCCACTGTATCTTAAGATATTTACTGGGGTTCGGGAAAGAGAAGGAATTTGGCGAGAGCATAATTGAAGGAACCATCTCTGCGTTTGCTTGGGGTGATTTTTGCGAAACTTCGGAGAAATTGAAATCTAGATGTTTGGACGGGGATTTGAAACCGCGTCCTCCCGAATGGAACGCGAGAACATTGTCGTTCACCCCTCTCGCTAGTTAGGTCTGATCAAAACAGTCGAAGACGTTTGTCATTTACGGTCAAACAACTTCAAACTTCGCTATATTCATCATATTATCTGTATATCATCTTTCACTTTTTCTATATATGCTGATGCATGTTCGGTATGTAATAAGAAAGTGACATTAGAGATGAACAAATCTACTTCGTATAAGCATTTGTTATTTATCTCTTCAATTTTCTGAAATATATAACGTCAGTATATACGTAAGTCGTGAATAAAATCACTATATCAAATATTAAAATTCCAATAAAAATAACTAAATTCTAGAACTTATTTCACAGCTATGGTTGTACACATACTACATCATAAAATGATTCCCAAGACTTCCACGGCCGTCTATGTTCATGACTAATAGACTTTCGGGTTATGCCGCGTTGTTTATTTCATTACCTGAGCTTTCGGCTGGCAGCTCAGGTAATGAAATAAACAACGCGGCATAACCCTAAAGTCTATTAATCATACATAACCAAGGCTTATGCTTTGCTACTAGAATAAAAATATAAGGCGAACACATTACTGCGCTCACTAAGGTTCGCGAGGACGAAGCAAAGGGTAAATGTTAGTGCAACATAAAGAAGTTTGAAGACTTCACTTAAAAATTTTCCCCTCAGTCATAATATGTGTTTTGAAAGAAAGGCTGTAACTCTAATGAATATAAAAGTTTTCTAATGAATAGAATGTATAAACATGACGTGATGAAAATCCTGGAACTTTCTCACTCTTCTAAGTTTATACATGAATATATTTTTTGGCAAAAGTGTATTCCGTGTTGGCCTCTCCCGTCACATTAAAGGAAAGCCCAATTTAATTTCACAACGGGATTGCGTTTCTTGGAGATACATTTAATAACTAACTTCTTCTTAAGGCTCCCTCTCTCATAGGAGTTTGGCGGTCCACATAGCTGGACGTGACAGTGCAGCATGGAAAGTCTCTTCTGATTTGTAGTTGTACCAACTCCGAATGTCCTTCGGAAGTGAATTTCTCCTAATTTCAACAGACCTTTACCACTTATCTTCAATGATGAGTTGCAATAGCTGGTACCTCTCGCCTCATATAATGTGTCTTAGATATTGAGTTTTCTTTGCTTTATAGTAAGGGGCAGTTTTTTTTTTTGCTTCTTTATCCGATGAAGACTTCTTTGTTTGAATTTTTCGGCACCCGAGGTATTCGTAAGAGGCGACGGAACGGACAAATTTCGTAAACATAAATTCTTTCTCTAAATTTTCGTCAAGGATCCAGCTTTCACATCCTCAGAGAAAAATAGAGAACACGTAGCAACGTATCATTCGCATTCTGAGTTGAAGAATAAGATTTATCTCATTAAAACTTTTTCGTGATAATAAATTGTCTCTTGGCCTGTTCTATTCTAGATTTGATCTCTTTCTTGCAATTACACTGCTCATCCATTACAGTGCCAAAGTATTTGAAGGAGGGTATTTGTTTGGCCTTATTTCCTTTTATTGAGGACTTTTCTCGTAGACAAGGCTACAACTTTTGTTTCGGAAATGTTGACAAACAGGCCACATTCTTCATTGTGCTGGACTAAATTGTCTGTCATGCGGTGGAGTGCAGGTAGATCTCTACCTATGACGTTTAAAGTGGAAAATAAGTGTGGCCATCTGTATGTGATATGTGCAATATATGGTTTTTAAAATTGGCCTTCACCCTTGTAGCCATTCAGCCAGCAACTGTGTTTTTTTATTCCTCAAGTGTACGTATAGAATCTACTCGTATTATTATTGATGATAACAAGTGACCGGAAAATACAGGACGGAAACAATACTTAATTAAAACCATTGATGCCCTGGGCCCGACTCGAACCGGTGACCCCTGCAAGGCGAAGCCAGCTCGCTAACCCCGCCAAACTATGTTGTATTACAAGTATGTAGTTTTAATTCGTTTTAGGTGGAAATCGAAGACCACCACAATATCTGCGTAGATATTTAGGATAGATTGCCCATAAACTTTAATCAAGACGCCAAATGTCTGCAAATGTGTAGGACTCCGCGTTTGATATGATCACGTTTTAGTGCTTATATTTAATACTAACAGTTTCATATAGTCAGAACTCCTGAGCATCACTCCCTTCCTTGATTCAAGACACAGTAATTGTGACTCTGTCAGCCTGTGACGAACTCGCTTCTGCACTCTCCGTCCGGGAGTGCTTCTGGGGGTAGTTGGAAGTCACGTGACTCACAGTGCATCTCTCGGTCCAGACTGTAAATTTCCACCCACCCAAGAAAACCAAAGGAATTGCCTGACTCACGAAGTGGGTCATATATTCTCTGCCACAGCGTATCTAACTTCGTAAGCATAGTGCAATTATATCTTCTTTCTTCTTCTTCTTCACCAGCTTATCCCAACAATCGGGGTCGGCTGCCTTATATATATATATATATATTATTATTGTTATTCCCCTTTAGGAGAACGATTCAACTTGAAATCACGATTTAATCTTCAGCTGGTTCTCCTCTTTTCTTCCCAAAATCTCTTCATCCTCTCGGAGTGCTCTCTCTTCCGTTTATCTGTCCATCTCTTTCCAGGTTGTCGTGTTGTTCTTTGCTCCAAATTAGCATTTGTGATCTTATTATATATATACTGAAACATTTTATTTCAACAATTACATTATATTAAATTTCATAAAATTCATTCTCAATTCAGTTACAAAAATGTGGAATTCCTTAAATAGTTCTTATATAAATTTCAAATCAGCAGATACAGGAGCTCAATATGAGTTATGAAGTTGTTAAAAAGCTCAGTGCCTATTAGTATTTAACAAAACCTATGTCTTTTCACACAACAATGCAATTACTGGCCATTTAATTTTAAAAAGCTGCAACACTGCTGAATTAATTGTAATATTTGAGAAAATTCTCTCTGCTTTGAAGGCTGCGGAAAACCACCTCAAAATTGTTGTCAATACGGCCAGTACGCGGGGCCTGAGAACGAGCCCGGTCCCTTTGTATCTTCCTGCTCCATTGTTCACTGAGTCAAATTGGTGGGTGTACAGTTATATCTTACACTATATAATAGTTACCGAACGTGGCAGGTGGGTAGTAGCTCTCGAGCCTGGCAATCGGGAGAACGTGGATTCGAATTCCCGTCCCGTCATACAGATTTGGGTTTTCCATGGTTTCCCCAGATCACTCCAGGCGAATGCCGGGATGGTTAGTTCAAAAGGCCATGGCAAAATCCTGTTGCTTGTCTCCATCCCAGCTTTAACGACTTCGATATCGACGAGCCCTTTCCGCCTGAAGGCAAGAGGACCGTATGACGTCGAAGTATACGCGGAATGTATGAGGCCAGAACAAACCAGCGGGCTAAATCTTGAAGTATGGTGGTGATGATGAAAGTTTCGACAAACTTGATAGATTTTTAATGCGTGGAAGTAAATGTTTACACATATTGAGACACAGCCATTATCTGTACATTTATAAAAATGTATGTTTGTACGTTTGAATGTTCTTAATATAAATCCATAGTTTTTATCTGATCTTGACGATAGTTTGTGCACGTATAATATTTTAAATAGAAAAAATACTGTCTGCATTTAGTTTAAAAAAACACTGTCCCTCTCCCCTATCAACCCCATTAAGAAACATTTGCACATGCAACAGTTCAGTGTTTTTGCAAATATTTCGAATACCATTGGGAAATCAGCCAACGTGGATGATAATATTCTGAAAACCCATAAAATTTAATTTTTATTGGTGTTGAACTGGTTCCAGTTGTAGAATTAGTAACGGCGACTTTCGAATTTTAAATTTAATTTGATTGTTTTACAGTTGGTTGGTTGGACGACACACAAATCCACAGTTTCTATCCGATCTTGATGAAACATTACAGACGTATACTTTAAAAGAAAGAAAAAATACTGACCACATTTAGTTTAAAAAAGCTTAATCCCTCTCCCCCACTACCTCCATTAAAGAAAATTTACACGCTCAGTGATTCATTTCTCTCTTTTTTCCAAGTATCTCATAAGGGAGCGTCCATAAACTACGTGACTTGAATTTCAAGAGGGGCAGTTGTGTAGAAATCTACGATGGGCAACAGTAGGTATAAATTGGGGGAGCGTGCCCACACAAAAGAACTGTCAATCATTTTCACACCTCTATTGTTCTCCCCCTCCCACCTGTCAATCATTTTCACACCTCTATTGTTCTCCCCCCTCCCACCTGTCAATCATTTTCACACCTATTGTTCTCTCCCCTCCCACTTGACTTGAGGGCCACTTGACTCGAGTGCCACTTGACTAACCACTTGACATGAGGGCCACTTGACTAACCTCAGTTACACCCCTATTGTCCTTGACCACGCACCCCTCTGGCCGCACCAGGTGTGACGCAGGCCGTTGCCAGACCACTTGAGCGAGCAACTGGACTTTCGGACAGATGTCGACATGTCGCTCCTTTTTCGAACGAGGAATTCGCGGAGGTATTTGCCAGTGCGTGCCGAGGCAAATAACAGGTACATGCCGAGGCAAATAACAGTTACATGCCGAGGCAAATAACAGGTACATGCTGCGGCTTTGGGGGCTGGCGCCGCCACGTGGTTCGCCGTCGTGTTTGCCACGTTGTCTATACACACACACACATCGCGCGGCAAGCGGCGGTTGAACCGAGGCAAGTGCCGCGGCAAGCGGCGGCTGAACCACGGAAAGTTGCCGCGGTGCGGCAACATGCCGCGGCTGAGTCCCGCTGCAGGAGTGACGTTGCGGCCGCACGGCGCCGCGGCGCAGCTCGTCGCTGCGGTTGCAAACACCTTCGGCGGCGGGATCCGTGCGGCAGCTGTCAATCGCGGCAGCCACAAACACCGCAGGACTCCAGCCACGGACGGGACAGCGAGCAGACGTGTTGGAACCTCGGATTCTATTGTTATTTTGTTAGAACACTGCGGTGACCAACTGTTCTCCCTAACTCCAGTTTCATCGTATGGAGTGTTATGCCTCTTCAGTCGTCTAACATCGTGATCTTTACAGGCGACAGAGGATTGAACGAAGGAACGGGAGAGAATTCAACTATGGTCCTTTGCGGGAACCACCCCGGCATTCACCTGGAGCGATTGCGGAAAAATCTTGTAAAATCGAAACGTGGTTGGCCGGACGGGTATTTCAAACCGCGTCGTCCTAAGTTCCAGACCAGTACAACCTGTATCAATCCAAATGCGTAATTCGCCCGGAGTGTTTTGAGGAAAACGAGAATATGGATGCTCAGACGGGGGTTCGAACCAGAGGTAACCTCAGCTTCACCACCCTAGTACCAGCTGTCGATTCTATTGCACTTTTGCCAGGCTATATTCGCCTGGAGTGATTTCAGGAAAACGAGAATATGGATGCTCAGACGGGGATTCGAACCAGCGATCGTTGTTTGACGGCATTCAATGGACGGGAATAAGCAATATACTTTATATTGAGCGCTTAATAAAATGCGATTTAAACCATCTTTAAACATACGACGAACGAGAATATGTATGCTCAGACGGGATTCGAACCAGCGATCGTTGTTTGACTGCATTCAATGGACGGGAATAAGCAATATACTTTATATTGAGCGCTTAATAAAATGCGATTTAAACCAATGAGGTTTCTTTCTTAAGTTAGGAATTAATGTCTTTAAACATACGACGAAAACACATTTCTGAAAGCTCATTTAACGTAATATTAAGCACGTCATTTCTACCCCAATCACACTAAGTACGATGATAAAATTTATACAGCGTTGATTGTAATAAACTGAGCTTTCTATTTACATAAAAATACTTTAAAAAAAAACAATATTTCCGATAGCTGATAACAAATTTCGCTCGTTGAGCCAGAGGTTGCTGCCCTAAAGAGGGGTCGAGTCTAACACAATGCTCCCTTTTGTTATCGGCACTCGAATGCGTCAGCTGCACAGCCTGTATCTCAACTTCATTTCGCGTAATATTAAGCTTTTAATTTCTACTCTTGGCATAACGCGAGAAAAAAAAAGTTTATATCATGATAATTCTATGAAAATAACCTTTCCAATTAAACTTTAATATTTTTTAAAAAACTTGTACGTCTGATAGCTGATCTTAAATTTGGGCTTCTGAGCCACGCTTTGTATTGCCGGGGGGGAGAGAGGTTTCTATAGCGTATGTGACGTTACTGCTGGACGTTTTAATATTCAAAAAAAAAAAAAAAAAAACGAGGCGGTGGGGCGGCGGGCTTGGCCACGCTGTCTACACACACACATCGCGTTAAATGCGCGGTCATAGCGTGCCAGTATGTCGTTACACATTGGACGGGGATAAGAACCAGAGCCCTCCTAGATGCGTGGTCAGAGCGTGCCAGTATGGCGTTACGCATCGTCGTCATTAGAGGCGAGGAACGTTTCTACCGAGAGTGGTGGTGTAACGGTTAGCGTTCTCGCCTCGCATTCGGGAGGACGGCGGTTCGAATCCCCGTCCGGGCATCCAGATTTGGGTTTTCCATGGTTTCCCAAATCACTCCAGGCAAATGCCAAAGACAAAACTCGTCAAGAACACAGGCAAGATATGAATGGCAGGCCCCCGGTTCGAAATTCCGTATCGGTGGTGCATACTCATAGGCATGTAACCAGACATAGCTTACTGTGAAGTATTCAAGGTTCCGCTGCGTGAACGCTACTTCGTTGTTTGCAGAGTTTAATTTTCTAAACAGCCGCTCACTCTTAGCGCGCACAATTAAAAGTGAAGTACTTTAAGCTTCTGGTTGAAACCTTACCAAAGGAGATATATTGGAGATAGGGTGGCTAGTTCCTTCCATCCTTATCTTACTTAAGGGCACCTGCAGTTTAACGTAGAAAAATTTGGGTTTTCTATGGTTTCCCAAATCACTCCAGGCAAATGCCAAGTGCTTCCTTCAAAAGACCATGGTAGAATTCCTTCCCAATCCTGGCCCCCCCGTTACCTTATTTCACATGTCTAATGTTGCTGGCTGCAACGTTGTATGACAGATCAATTTTGATACGGAGGTGGGTAAAGAACGTGTTTGAAGTGTGTAACTTATATGTAAGCAACCAGGTTAGTATGGATATCACCCGAAAAATTAATGCTATGGAAAAGCCTTTTTTTTTTCTGGCTTCACTTCGTTGACGTCAAAATCGTTAGAAGTGGGAAAGGACCGGGGAGCAAGTAACTGGCAGAAATTCGACAATGACCTTTTGAACAAACCAAGGCGAAAATTCAAATGTGGGTGCCCGGACAATGATTCGAAACCGCATCTTCCCGAATGCGAATCTCATGTGTATTAATGTCAGGCCACGAACTAAGGGATCACCATCGTAAGTGGATAAATTATTAGCGTACCAGTATGGCTTTACACCTAGTCAACATCGACATCATTAGAGGCGGGAAAAAGGATTGATGCAGGGAACGGTCACCTGGAGTGATTTGGGGAAACCATGGAAAACCAGAATATGGATGCTCAGACGGAGATTCGAACCAGCGCCCTTCTGAATGCATGGTCAGAACGTTAACACTCACCCACCACGCTCTGTAATTTTCGTGGGCAATACTGAAAAATATCTATTCTGAGAAGTAATTTTTTGCATGGTGCTTCGATAATCATGAAATTTCCAAATATCTGAAATGACTGGTTACGCAGATATTGCTGCCACCAGAGACACAGGGAAATAGTGTGAACTTTGACAAAACATCTTTAGCTGGGACGCTGCATGTTAGAGACTAATACAGTAACTCTAATCAACTACACAATCTTGCTACTTATCCCGTTTCTTTGGCAGAGGCATATTGCATACTGTACGGATATTGAGTGACAAAGACTTACTAACTGCGATAAGTTCGGCGAAAGACGTTTGTGGCGGCGAGTGTTTTGGACAAAGTATTGTGCGTATTCTTACGGCTCATACTGAGCGTGGTGGGTGAGCGGTTAACTCTCTGGCCTCACATTCGGGAGGACGCGGGTTCGAACCCCCGTCCAGGCATCCAAATTTGGGTTTTTAATGGTTTACCTAAATCATTCCAAGCGAATGCCGGTGTGTTTCCTTCAAAAAGGCGTCGGGAGGACGTGGGTTTGAATCCCTGCCCCGACCATCAAGATTTCGGCTTTCCATGCTTTTTATGAAATTACTGCATTCGGTGCTTAAGCCATCTGACGGGAAAGTGGAAAAGCCCTCAACCTGACCTTCACAATCTTTCACAACTTGCGTCGTAATGTAGTTACGCCTTAACACTTCCGTTGTTCGGTTTCAAGTTTAAACTGTAGGTTCTCTACACCCTGTTAAGTTCAG
>JARYHS010008074.1:119200332-119308783 GCA_031002005.1 Vandiemenella viatica | reverse complement strand
GGTTTCATAGGGCCGCACAACCGAGATAACTCAGTAGAAGTGTGGGGAATTCTGCAGCTAGGGCAGAGAACAATTATTAGAACATTAGTACACACATAAGTTTATCCTGAGCTGCTACTTCACTCCGGCGACGTAGATTTAGAATATGGAGGAATTTATTGTACCTTCTGATTAAAAAAGAAATATTGCCATTAAAAAAGTAATCCACACTTCGAAATAAGAACGGAGACTTTCCCGGCGTATGACAGCAATGAAGTCTTCACGGGTGTACCGCCGAATTGTGCTGTGAAAACACGATATTTCGACGACTAGCTTCGTCGTCTTCCTCAGGTGCGAAAACATCTGTACTGGCCGGCTGACCGACGGTTAATGAGACAGCTCACATGCCGCACTTCATTATATGCCAACGGCTCTTTCGTCGAAATATTGTGTTTTCACAACACAATCGGGCGGTACACCCGTGAAGACTTCACTGCACACAATGATAGTCTTAACTTAATAGCAGGGCTAGAGTACTGGCCCCACGTACCGAAGGTCGCCGGTTCGAGTCCGGCGGAGGGCATGGATGTTTAAGTGTTGAGTGTTGTGTGTTAGTGTGCTTGTCGTGTCCGTCCTGTTGTGTGTCTAGAATTACTTGGAAGATATATATACACGTAGAGAAACTGAAAAATACTGGATGATATAAAAACATACTTGAGCTGGCTGTATGGCCTAAGAAAGCCAAATGCCATTAAAAAAAAAATAACTTAATAGCAGGAAGCTTGAAATTATACGAGTCACAAACAAAGAATTACTCAGAACAGCTAACTCCGTGTCTGCGCCGGACAGAATCACGGTGCCGCAGCCAACTTAGCCAACTGTGAGTACATACTATTAACATGATACAGATTATTATAATTACACTGAAGAACCAAAGAAACTGGTATAGGCATGCATATGCAAACACACAGATATGTAAACACTCAGAGTACAGTCCTGCGGTGGGCAACGTCTATATAAGACAACAGGTGTCTGGCGCAGGCTATACATCGGTTACTGCTGCTACAATGGCAGCGTATCATGATTTAAGTGAGTTTGAACGTGGTTTTATAGTCGGCGCACGAGAAATGGGACACAGCATCTCAGAGGTAGCGATGAGGTGGGGATTTTCCAGTACGACCATTTCACGAGTGCACCGTGAATATCGGGGATCCGGTAAAACATCAAATCTCCGACATCGCTGATGCCGGAAACAGATTCTGAACGGAACCAACGACAACTGAAGAGAATCGTTCAACGTAACAGAAGTGCAGCCCTTCCGCAAATTACTGCGGATTTCAATGCTGGACCATCAACAAGTGTCAGCGTGCTAACCATTCAACGAAACATCACCGATATAGGCTTTCGGAGCCGATGGCCCACTCGTGTACCCTTGCTGAGCGCGCGACACAAAGCTTTACACCCACATTGGACTGTTGATAATTGGAAGCATGGTGCCTGGTCTGACGAGACTCGTTTCCAATTGTATCGAGCGGGTGGACGTGTACGGACTTGGAGACAAGCTTATGAATTCATGAACCCTGCATAGATACGACCCTGACAAGTGACATGTACGTACGCATCCTGGTTGATCACCTGCATGCATTTATGTCCATTGTGCAATCCGACGGACTTGGGCAATTCCAGCACGACAATGCGACACCCCATACGTCCAGAATTGCTACAGAGTGGCTCCAGGAACACTCTTCTGAGTTTAAACACCTCCGCTGGTCACCAAACTACCCAGACCTGAACATTATTGAGCATATCTGGGATGCCTTGCAACGTGCCATTCAGAAGAGATCTCCACCCCCTCGTACTCTTGCGGGTTTATGGACAGTCCTACAGGATGCATGGTGTCAGTTCCGTCCAGCACTACTTCAGACATTAGTCGAGTCCATACCACGTCGTGTTGCGGTACTTCTGCGTGCTCGTGGGGGTCCTACACGATACAAGCAGATGTACCAGTTTCTTTTGCTCTTCAGTGTATGTTTAAAAGAGCTACAATTCTTCTTATTTTAATTTTTAAATATAAATAGTTTTCTGTAAAAGTATTGTATGTCCTTTTCTTAAACAGAAAAATTTAAAAAGTCAATATCAATAGGAGTATTATAAAATATTTCTCATTTATTTATGCTACATCTGCAGTGTCGAGGAATTTTTCGATCACAGCTATCATCCTTGATTACAGAGCATTTGGGGTATGCTTATATTTATGGCAGTTAAAATTTCACTGAATGGACAAGCTGATGGTCAGACCTCCTCCATTTACTCTGCACTGCTGCATACTTTGGCATTTCTCTTTCCTTTATTGCAGTATTTAATTTAGATCTGAAGGCAATTCGGACTAGCTTGTGACAAAATAGTTCCTCTATTATAACGAATGTCAGAAATATCTCGTGGAACACAGAAGCAGAGACTCGCATTTTTGTCACAGACTACAGACAGGTGACCTCGGCACGTGCCGTTGGTTGCGATGAGATGTATCTCTGATTTGGCCTCGAACTTTCTCTGACGGCTCCACGGCAAAAGAGGTATTTCCGTTTGATATTCTGCGAGCGTCTGACAAAACAAAGGGGGCGAGGGGCGCGTGGGACGTAGATAAAGAAATGGAAATCAAAGTACTACACCTAAATTACGGCATCCGAACTCGTTACAGTGTCGCGCCAGCGGGCATACGAAATGGGGAACGTCGAATTCATGGCAGACAACAAAGCCTGACAGAACAGAGGTATTTCATGGAGCGAAGGTATTGAACCAGAAAGTAGAATGCAAGAGACCTTGGCAGTACAAATGTCATGAAATACATAAAATTCCGAAACCTCCTCAGCGTGAACGAATCAAATAACCTTCGTGCAGCCAGACGAAAAGTGACCAGTTTATGTCTCTGAGTGCGATTGTAGCATGGCAAAATAGAGGAACTACCAGCTGATACCCACGACATCGTGGATTAAAATTGCGTTGCCAGAATTGAATGTAGAAAGCTGTTGGTAACGTAGGATTCGTCCCAAACAACACCGAGTCGGATCGAGCGTGGTGGGTGAAAGGGTAATGTTCTGGCCTCGGATTCGGGAGGACATGGGTTCGAATCCCGTCCGGGCATCCAGATTTGGGTTTTCCATGGTTTCCCCAAATCACTCCAGGCGAATGCCGGGGTGCTTTCTTCAAAAAGGCCATGGCCGAATTCCTTCCCGTTACTTGTCCACAGTCCCATCCCGCCTCTAATGACGTTAACTGTCGACGAGGCGTTAAAGCAGTAAGCACAAAATAAATAAATAATAATAATAAAATAGAAATCGGTTTAAAATGACAGGAAAGCCATCACTATATCACACTACCGTCGAACCTGTGTCATCAAGAGAATCAATTTCCAACATATTTAAAAATAAACGAAGGTGCGGGGATGTGGGGAGGGGAGGGGGGGTTAACTAACGGCAGCTCTATTTCAGCTTAGTCTCTTCTTCTTTCTTCAGCATGAGCATCCGATTCTTTGGATCTAATAACTTAGCTGCTCGTGCTCTGCCAGAGCTATATCTTAGGCCAGTTTATGCACGCAAGGTAGGTAAAAAAATAATGCAAAATAAACTGGTGCCAGAAACATTTAAGCAGACACAAAGTAATTGAACAGAGAAAATCCACATCTGTCTTAAAAAATCTAAGTTTATTAACAAGTGATACATAATGCACGAGAAGCACAGCTTGAACAATTATATGACAACATATATTATATATACAGAAAAAAATATGTCCATCCTAATGCCAAATAGCATCTCCTCGTCAAACTTCATCACGATTGGATTAGCCGTTTAGCCCAATAAACTCAACAAACAGAATGAGATACAGATAGACAGAGTTACTTTCGCATTTATAATATTAGTATAGACACACCACACACTTACAAAAATGGTAATACACGAAAAATTCAAGAAACTCGGTTATGTCGTAAACATAAACACATACGTAGCATAAAGAAACTGAGACACAACGCCATCTATTGGATGGTTACCCAACCTATATAATCGAGTGTTGTGTCGCTAAATTAACTCATCGCCATCTGTTAGTAACTTATTGAACTATAATAATAATTTCTTATGGTCGTAATGACCTGGTGACAGGGTTTCTATTGACTGCGCATTCCACTCCTATCTTAGCCGCCTTAACCTAGCCCGCCAATCCAGCCGGGTACAGAGGACCTACTGTTTAACGTGGATTCCGAACCACGGTACCGTCCTGGCGTACTCCACGTTACACAGCAAGCTGCGTCAGAGGTGAAGGCCGGGTTAAGTGCCTACAAAAATCACCCCCGTGAAAGGGATTCGAACCGGGGACCTTTCGATCTCCAGTCCTTCTGAGCCACCTGACCGCTCGAATTTACGGAGCTTACAAATAATTACAAGCAATTGTCCTATGACAAACATTTAATGAACATTTAATTCGCAATAATAAATATTGAGGTCAATAATCGAGATAAAAACTATCTTATCTTTTAAGTTGGGCCAAATTACAAACAGTAAGCCAAATTTCATCAAAATCGGTTAAGTAGTTTCGGAGTTTATCTCGGACAAACATCGTGACGCGAGATTTCATGTATATAAGATTTGGGTTTTCTGGTAGCATTTTAATTTTTATTTTACTTTTAAAATTCAGAATTTTAGCAACAGGTTGTTTATCCTGAGAATTCCAAGATACTACTATTCTTCCATCCTCAGCTTGCCATCTTCAGCTTGCCAATACATCAAATCTGAAAATTATCTAAAATATTCTAGGAACTATAATTTGGGTCCTACCACTTCATACATCTCATTCATATACCTTTGTAATGATTCGTCCCGTTTGCTAAGACGGAGTTAGCACCACTGCTGGAAAGACTATTCATCAAAGGGACAAGGTCGACAGTGTAGGAGAGGTGCTGATCCACGATTCATAGTCATCAGATTATATACCATTGCTTTGTGTTATGTCTCAAGCACCTCTGCAGTATAGAATGTTTGTGATCGTCCATTGAATGAAGATGCAAAACATGACATACCCTCAGTATCTTATGGAAGAGTAGGCCCCATGGCTCGTCAGCGGGCTTCATTCTCTCGGTTTCTGTGTCTCTCATACACAACACGACATCACTCTGCACTGAACATACACACAATCACAATCATCCAAACATACAATAATAATTACACACACCGTCGCGCTGGGAGAAGCAACGAAAAACCTCCACAATCCGTCTTCCCTGCACCTTACTATGGAGAGTTAGCATGGGTTTTCCATAGTTTCCCCAAATCACTCCAGTCGAATGCCGGGGATGCTTCCTTCAAAAGGCCATGGCCGAATTGCTTCCTTTTCCTGGTCCTCAGTCCCATCCCGCTTCTAATGACCTCGACGTTGACGAGGCGTGTAGCCATATGTAAAAAAAAGAGAGTTAGCACCCTTCAAAACAGCCACCTTCCCCCCGAATATCGGAACAAGAATTTGTATTCCTCTTCCGCGCAGACGGGTATTTCAGAGGATCTTCCATTTCTAATTTTCAACATTTCCTTGCACTAACGTCACCTGTTTCTCCTGAAATAAGTGCAATTATGATACTAATACCATCTAGCCTTAATGTAACCATCAAATTAATATCTGTGCACTGTCAAACTAGCAAATTTTCCCCCCCCCTGCATATCAGTCAAGATTTATGGTTGTTTGGGCAGAAAAGAATATGGGAAAACCTTAAACGAATCGATAAAAAATGGACCTTTGCGTGTTATCAAAAACACGCAGGACGTTATGTACCAGTTATTATAATTTGTGATAAATAGTTTTTAATTGCACTGCTTAGCGAAATATTTTATATGAGGAAGGTGTCTGCCTTTATGCACCATAGCTCCCTTCAAACCATATAGGAAGTTTTCAAATTTTGTAGCGCGAACCCTATGAGTAAAATTCAGGGCTAATCTTTATATATAAAGATGAATGTATGTTTGTTTGTTGGGTGGTTTGTTGGTTTGTTGGTTTGTTTGTTTGTTTGTTTGTTCCTCATACAAATCCACAGTTTTCATCCGATCTCGATGAAACTTTGCACACTTATCCTTTGAAACAAGGAGAGAAATACTGTCTACATTTGGTTGGAAAATTATCTGTATAAATAACACATTTTGTCTCATAACTTTGAAATACGGCGATAGACAGACACGTTGAATATGGACGTCTCCGTGCCGTGTTTACGTGTAGTGGAGTGCCAGCCCAGTGGCTAAAGCGCTTGCTTACGAAAATCGTGGTCTACGGTTCAAATCTCCGTGGGGGCTAAGATTTTTAAAAATTGTTTTTGATCGTAAGAGTCACGGTTGGGCCGTCGGTTATTCGGATTGAATTTTAAACTGTAGATTTCACAAAGGTAGGGGTGCAACCTGAGGCAATTCGTAGGTAGTCTTGCAATACAGTAGATGTACACTTTTTTACGTTATATTGATCCATCAGGGGTGATTTGTAGTCAGTGTGTGTGTAATCTGCAGTAGGAATACTATAAATGCGAAAGTAAGTCTCTGTCTTATGTTACGTTTTGGCAATTAAATGCCTATACCGATATTGACGGAATTTGACGAGAAAATCTGTAGGGAGGGCACTGGACTTTGTGTGTTCTTCATACAAATCAACAGTTTTCATCCTATCTCGATGAAACTTTGCACACTTATCCTTTAAAACAAGGAGAAAAATACTGTCTACATTTTGTTGAAAAATTATCTGTATAAATAACACATTTTGTCTCATAACTTCCAAATACGGCGATAGACAGACACGTTGGATACGGACATCTCCGTACCATGTTTCCGTGCAGTGGGCTGGTAGCTCACTGGCTATAGCGCTTGCTTAATAACGTCGTTGTCTCCGGTTCAAATCTCCGTGGGGGCTAAGATTTTTAAAAATTGTTTTTCATCGTAAGAGTCAGGCCTGGGCTGTAGGTTATTCGGATTGAATGTTAAACTGTAGATATTAGAAAGTTAGGGGTGCAATGCGAGGAAAATCGTAGGTAGTCTTGCAATGTTGTAGGTGTACACTTTTTTACGTTATAATGATCCCTCAGGTGTTGTTCGCAGTCAGTGTGTGATTGTGAACCACAGTAATATTATTTATAAATACGGAAGTAAGTCTCTGTCTTTTTGTTACGTTGTGATGGAATTTTATAAGGAAATCGGTATGAAGGGCACAGGATATTTTTTCCAGTAGGATTAACAGTTGTAGTCACGAAATTTTGAGACCTTATCGAATGGTGACAGAAATATGTTGGAAATTGATTCTCTTCAAGAGACAGGTTCGATGGTACAATGATATAGTGTTAGCTTTCCTGTCATATTATTCCGATTCGATATTGTTTGGGACCAATCCTTCGTTACCAACAACTTTCTGTATTTAATTCTGGCAAAAAAATTCTTAATCCACGCGTACGAAGTCGCGGGTACGGGCTAGTTTCTAAATAAACCTGATCTCATTAAGAGATGAAAACCTTCGATCCTTTTCTAAATCTAAATTACTGTAAACTGTGACGTCACGTGATCGACCGTAGTTGACGGATTAGCAGCGGCCAGAGATGTTACAACAAAATAAAGCTTTTGAGGAAATGAATTGTCAGAATACATTAAATAAATTTTGTTTTATCACAACATTAATTTTAAATTTAATATCATGTGCTGAGTAGTCCTCAGACACATTTGTATGAGCCATAGTTAGCGCTGCCATTACTGTTGCATGCTCAAGAGATGAGACAGCAAGGAAGATCTTCTGCGTAAGCATACTTCGACCAGCGACATACCCTGCCGCCTATTAGAAGCACCGAAGGTTTCGCGCGTTTATTTGTTTGAATATGAGGCCAATAGGCGATAGTCCCTCGACTCATGCCACTAACGCATGTCCTTCGGGTGTTTCATGCCAGGGTCAGCATGAGTGACAGCGGCGAACTTCCGCCTCCGCCGGGATCACGTGACCAGGACCACGAGACATGACTTACAGCTGACCGTCGCTGCGTGGCGACATGTGCCCGTCAGCCGCTGCCACTACTAGGTGCTTTGCAAGCCGCACACCAGGTGATTTCGCAAAGAAAGGGACGACCCCGACTGCAGTCTGAGTGTTCGTGTTCGTGCATTGATTGTTTTACACCAACTACCGGCCGGTATGTTTGAAGCGCTCGGAAACTTCGATTTTCACGTGCCCGCTGAGCTTTCCGAACCCGGACTAACTAGGACGCCGGTCTTAACTGCCACCTCACGCTAGTAATATATATTTGGTGATATTTCGACCACTGTGATTCGTGTGCTCCGCCCATAAAGCACCCTAAGCCTATTAACAGAGGAAAACTGCAGACGGCCTACGCAATATTCTGTTCCTTGCGGTGCCGTATTGCGAGAGATCTCACGCTCTCGCGGACGGTTCGTGTTAGCTAGTCAAGGCATACATTTCAATGAGAACTATAACGTTGACGTAATTACTGTCCGCAACACCTAGATCTTGCACCCGCTATATTCATGTGTTTTATTGTTTTTTTGTATCAGAATGTACTAGTTATGGCTCCCATGATGTTCTTGTAATTACCACAATTCTTTGTGTAGAATTAAAGGTTGCAAAGTGTAGTTTTCTGTGATTATTTACTAAGGATAAGAACCCTCTATTGCCCAAGATATATATTAACTCTGTACATTTCTGGTCCAACCTTATCGGCATTAGCGGGAAAACTAGTGATTGAGTGACTGTTGCATCAAAACGTCCGTTTCGAGGGTTGAAACATTACAACATCCATTTAGTTAAAAATATATGCTAAAACTTGACAGCTGTAAAAACTTGGAATAAAATTGTACTTTACGATTGAATTAAATCCTTGTTGTTGCAATTTCGCAATCACTGCTATCACGCTGCACGGCCATGTGTAGGTAATTAAGAATTTGTATTGGTCATCAAAATTGAGGATAAGGCTAAAAAAAAAAAAAAAATCGAGCGATTTTTTTATTACATTGAATTGAATTTAAAATTTAGTTATTTAGCCAGATCAGATCAACCATTCATGATCTTTCACCTAAAAAACCGAAACTATTCTAGACCTGAGACTATAACCAAAAACTGTCACGGGCTTACATCGCATATGACTGTAATACACATACAACTAAAAGAAAACATTACTCGTATTTTCCGAATAACACTCATTAGCGTGGTCTCCTAACTGAATAATGTATAATTCTATGGCAGGTTGTCATTTTTAATTAAGTATTTAATTCACTCAAAATAATGATTTCATTTATTTATTATCTGTGCACTAGAACCTATTCCGTGCAGTTAATTTATATTTGTGTTATAATAGTTCCATACTCCAAAATTGTAGGGAAAGAATGTTATATATTTCGCAAGGATAGAAAAATTTTCTTCAAACATTATCATTTAGGATCAATAACACCTGCTAATACTAAGAATTAAATTACCCAGCCGTAAAGATTGGCTTTCGTGGTCGAGAAGCTAAACTTCCGATTCAAGCGTTTACACTTAGTAACCATAACAACATTGTCCTATGCGAATGTCTTTATTCACTTGTTTATGGCGTTCCACAAGACAGAGAATTAACTGAGCGTTCGGTAACCGATATTGATTCCTGGCTGCATCTAGCATGACTAAACCATTCAATCCTCCCCCCCCCCCTTATCTAGTTGTCTATCAGAATTTTTTCTAGTGATTATTAGATCGCTTTGTTAGATGCATTCATCTACTGTCACGCTGTTAAAGAGAAAATGGTCGGGTGTCCGCGGAGACCAATAGGTGTAGTGATCATTCTCTGTCCATTTAATCTTGTGCAGGCGGATTTTAGATGCTGAATCGCGGCTGCTGGTATGATGTACTACGGGATCTACTGACACTTTCTTACTTTTCTTGAGTCTTAAATGTCACTTCGTACTAACACATGTCTCGACAGTCAAAATTATGGTTTATACCCTATAGGTAACCAATTGAATTCCAGAATTCTGTTAATGCTGAGAAAGAATTCTAAGCTTAAACTCTAATATACTGACCAACAAATTTTCTCATAGAAATTTCCGGTGCCTTAAAATCAATAGATTTTATGACGTGAATATTAAATCCTAAATTTGTGTATAATTTATAGACTTTTTTTTCCAGTGCATTTTTAGCCACAGAGGTTAAAATGCGAGTACCAGGTGTAGGTTTTTCTCTTTTAGTATTAAGTTTAGTAACAGGAATCTTTTCTGTGATGAGCTACATTTTCTTTTTAATTACTGGAAAATAAGAAAGAGCGAAAATCCGTATTAGAAATGATAGGAAACTGACAAATAGAAACGGTATGCGAATGATTTTTGCGGAAAGGATAAAAATTTTAGTCTTTACCGACCGTTTATTTAAGCACGATTGAGCAATAAAAAAACAATCAATGTTATATTTATGAAAAATGTGAATCCACGTCTAATGTTTGTGTTAATTTTGTTCATGTACGGTAGAATAAAGTAGTGACTATGAAGATTAATTCTTTGTGTGTGTGTGTGTGTGTGTTTGTGTGGTGGAATATTAAGCTGCCAGCAAAATTGCTAGTGATATCCATTCGCTGCTGAGCCGCACAATGTCGCCCACAGAAGTAAGTGTTAATTTGAATTGCAGACTCTCCTTTGAATGACAGCAAGTGTAACGTCATTGAAATTTCTTTGTAAGTTACATATGACGACTCAGATTAAGAACTGATATTAGCAGGTAACATTTGTGTTAGCGAGCATAGCAAACTATTGAATCGTAAAACAAATTTTCCCTTTACAAAATTCGGGAAACTTCTTTGTTTTTTTTTAATTATGGCTTTACGCCTCGTCGAAGTCGAGGTCATTAGAGGCGGGCTGGGACTGGGGACAAGGAACGCTAAGAAATTCGTCTGGAGTGATATGGGGAAACGATGGAAAACCCAAATCTGGATGCCCGGACGGTGATTCGAACCGGCGTCCTCCCAAATGCGAGGCTAGAGCGTCAACCGCTCACCCACCACGCTCGGTATTTATTATTTTTTTGGTTATAACCTACCTACATACTTGTAGATTATAAAATTGCCTTAGAAATTATGGTAAACGGTTTCAACATTATCCTTTCAAAAGCCATAAATAGTTCAGTTATCCGGAAAAAGGAGAGGCTTCGTGTGCTTTATACGAAAGTTTTAAGATCGTGTGTCCCATTCCAAGCGTCTGAGAAACTCTTAAATCCCTCAAAAAGGAGTTAAAGTTCGGGGGGGGGGGGGATATTGGCATACTCTATCAGGCCAATGTGGAATAATGAATGGATATTTGGATATAGCTGATAGCTAAATTCTTGGTGTTGTTCTTCCATTACGCGCAGCGCCAGAGAAAGCAGTTTGAATAACGTCCGCTGTAGTTAAGCCCGCGGTTTCTGTGTTGACCCAGTTGTGAAACAAAACACGAGTTTTGCTGACAGTGCTAACGAGACGTCGGCCAAGTTTTGGCGTGCGATCGTTCATCATAACCGGTGACACGTGGAAGACAACGCCACCTGTAGTAACCCTGTCTGACTCTTCGATTCACAGATCGCTAGTTCAAGCCCATTCTATTACTTCTTATTTTATGTTCTTATTTATTTATTTAGTTAATGGTTTATTTAGCCTCTCCATTAGGGCTATCAAGCCCTGTGTTACAGGTATTTATAAGCCCGTCAATAATGACGGGTGAAAGGAATGTTCTGGCAGCTGACTGCGACTGATTGTAATTGACTAATTAAATAGTTATGTGATTCTCATAATTTTGTTTTGTAATTTGTACAAATTTCGGTCGTAGTATACACAGCGATAGATATGGAACTTCTGCTGAATTTATGATGTCAGAATTGGGGAACCAATGAAATAAAAATTAAGTTAGAAATCCCAAAACCAGATCTTACAGCGCGTGATATTGGTTTTATTCCTGGCTCGGGTATCATTCAGCAAAATAAATACGGAACTATTTTCAATGCTTATGAAATAATAACTTCAGTAACTCGGCGCTTATAAAATTAGCTTAAGTTATATATATATAAAAATAGACGTGTGTTTTCCTATGTTTCACTTTTCAGCCACCACTATCTAGCATAGATCACCGGTCTTTGTGTGTGGAAATAGCATGGAGTTTCCTGTCGTGCACAACGTTGGCCGAATGTCGATAGCTGTCGGGATGTGGGAGATATGATGGTTAAAAGTGGCCGATGCAAAGCATTTTCGTATTTCAAACAAAGACATGTGTCTCCGTATATGTCACTCTGCTGCTACAACTACATAGCATAGACCATTGGTGTTTGTGTGTGGTAGTGGTATCGTGTCTCCTATCGTGTACTAAGGTGGTTAGATGTCGGTAGCTATGGGGGTGTGGGAGATATGGTGGTTGAATGTGGTCGACCTGCGGCACATTCATATTTCTGCCAAAAACGTATATGTCATGGTGTATCACTTTTCAGCCAGAACTATCTAGCGCAGATCACTGGTGTTTGTGTGTGGTAATAGCACAGAGTTGCCCGTCGATAACAACGTTGGCCGAATTTCGGGAACTGTGGTATTGTGGGAAATATGGTGGTTGAGAGTGGCCGATCAAGGATATTTTCGTATTTCGACCAAAGACATGTGTCTCCGTATATGTCACTCTGCTGCCACAACTACATAGCATAGACCATTGGTGTTTGTGTGTGGTAGTGGTATCGTGTTTCCTATCGTATACTATGGTGGTTAGATATCGGTAGCTATTGGGGTGTGGGAGTTATGGTGGTTGAAAGTGGTCGACCTGCGGCACATTCATATTTCTACCAAAAACCTATGTGTCATGGTGTATCACTTTTTAGCCAAAACTATCTATCGCAGATCACTGGTGTTTGTTTGTGGTAGTAGCACAGAGATACCCGTCGATCACAATGTTGGCCGAATTTCGGTAACTGTGAGAGTGTGGGAGATATCGTGGTTGAAATTAGTCGATCAAAGATATTTTTGTATTTCGACCAAATACATGTGTGGTGTCCGTATATTTTACTTTGCTGCCTGAACTACATAGCTCAGATGACTGGCGTTTGTATGTGGTAATAGCATCGAGTCTTCCCTCGTGCACTATGGTGGTTAGATGTCGGTAGCTGTAAATCCAAATTCTTTACAAACATGAACGAAGTCGTGGGTACCAGCTAGTTATTTATAAAACTAATTTCATTGTGAATTATTCTGTAAAATATTCTGCCAGTTGTCATTCTGATCCCATCTGCATTTCGACATAACCACCGCTTCTACTAATATTACTGTACAAAATCCATAGCTTCTATTACCCGTGTACGAATACATTCAATGTATTGGGATCTAAATTTCATCTATTGGAAATATTTACATGTGTCTGATATAGTGACATTAGTATTAAAAGCAACTAATAATTGATATATTAATTAAAAGTCAGTACAAAATTTTATTTCAGTGTATCAGCAAATGATTTCTTTCAGTATGCTATAACAGTGACAGAATATCTACATCGAATATAAATATTTTGTAATCCCGTCAGAAATGACATGTTAAACGCAGTATTTTAGCCATTCGTTTCTTCGCTAATTAAGTACAATTTTCATCAAATAACTCTCATAACCTAGAAAATGATGTAATTTAGATATATCTTAGCTGCAACAACAGTATCGCTACACAGAGAGAATAAGAAGAATTTACATAGAACTAATTTTAATTAAGAAAAAACAACTAATAATCAATATGTCGATTGTTACGAAATACGTACTTTAATTTTAGCGTGCTGGCAGCACATTTACTCGTGGATGCTTAGCTAAATAGAATTGTTATTAAATAACGTGCATAACCTAGAACATCTCCGATCACTCTTAGTTGGACAGCGCAGGCGGGAAACGTGACGTAAGAGTGTGACAAACAGAGGTACATCGTGACCAAGGCTGGTATTTTACAGGTATAGTTAATTTACAAAAATTTCAGTTTACCATAGTACATTTTGCTTAAATTAAGTTAATAATTAAAATGATTCTTATCACCGAGCGGGGCGGTGTAACGGTTAGCGTTCTCGCCTCGCATTCGGGAGGACGGCGGTTCGAATCCCCGTCCGGGCACCCAGATTTGGGTTTTCCATGGTTTCCCCAAATCACTCCAGGTGAATGCCGGGATGCTTCCTTCAAAAGGCCATGGCCGATTTCCTTCCCATTCCTTGCCCCCATCCTTGCCCCCCCCCCCCATCCTTTCCCGTCTCTAAAGACCTCGATGTTAAAAAGAGACGTAAAGCAGTTAAAAAAAAAAAAAACAATTATTGCGTGTCACTGTGTAAGTGAGCATTACAGTAGAAAATTGATGATGAATTATCTTCCATGTTACGTCACGTCAACCAGTGATAATACCGGAAACCCAATCAGCAATCATCGCAACTTGTAACGCAGAAAGTTTATGGTGCAAAATATTAACTCCAGTTCTGTTTTTAAAAAATTAAAACCTCATTATATAGCAGGAAGAGGGAAAAACGTTCCACAGATTTTAAAGTACGGATAAACTCTCTCATCTGTTTTCGGATACTACGCGGTTGCATTGTTAACACAGTAAAGGCTAACCATTTATGAAACATTTTTTCGTTCTGTACGAAGTACAATATTCAGATACAAATTGACGAGACCTCTGTTAATTTAAACATATTTTTTCAGTACTATTTTGAAATCTTTTATTAAACTTAGGACCTAAACTTTGCAAAAATGTGAAACATTTACATAAAACGCAATGATAAGTTATTCTTAAATACTTTCAATTTTATATGACCATTATAAAGAGAAATACATTCAGTAAAGTAGCGACAAAGTGTAGTTTCGTTAATAATCACTAGCAACGGAAATTTCAAGCGACGTAATAATTTAAATAGTGTTTGGTGTATGCCATTCCCTTTTCTTTACTGTTACTCTGTAGTAATATTAGCTTATAACCCCATCAAAAAAAGACAGGTTGAAATCAGAATCATGACATTTAATTTCTTCGAATTTGCTATAACAGTGACATAGAACATAGGAGAAATATCTATATCGAATATAAATATGTTTTAAGCCCCTCAAAAATAACAATTTAAGCTCATTGTTTCCTTGCAGTTGCTTAACTAAACACAATTGTTAAACAATAATGCTCATAACTTAAAAAATTATGTAATGTAAAACATATCTAAATAAACAAAAAGCAACTAATAATTAATATTTTAATTTAAAGGCAATACATAATCTTTTCAGTGTTCTGAAAACTTTCTGGCAATTAACTAAAAATAATTGTTGTTAAATAATGCCCATAACTTCAATTTTGCAGTAATATATCTGACCCCTATTAGTCCGGTTACAAAGGCCGGGCGCGTTACATTAGCGTTACGTACGCGATGGCACAGTGACCAAAGTAACTCTTTATACAGATAGATTGTAATGAAGGAAATAAAATATTAGTACAGAGATTCAATTAAGGAAGAATCTGTGGACAATGGGAAGTTGTGATCGAGTCCAGGATGAAGAGTTCCGTTGCTACGTAATAATTTATAAGTAAATAACAGATCGGAAAAGGTACAATAAAACTTACATTACGGTAAGATTGAGAACTAATCGAATAAATAAAAAACAAACTATAGTTTCAAATATAAATAAATATAGAATATCGTTTCTGATCATAAAATTTTAGATGTACGAAAATAAAAAGTAGCCGTCATTGCATTTTCCTGTAGGAATTTTGATATCTAGAAGGGTTTTATATACCTAATAAGTAAAACGTGTGATAGAATACATAAGAAATAAATTAAGCGTATTGATACGGAGGTACGAAAACGGACTGTGAAAGCTCCATCCCGTATAGCGTGGTAACACGTTTCTGCAGTGCCAGCAGAAAGCATTACTTCGTGGCAGCTGAGGCGTCATACAAAGCGAAATTCGTTACGAAAGGGCATGTAGACGTTATTTTCCATCCCATATAAAGCCACTGATAGCCAATTAACCCTGACCTTTCGCATTCAGCGGAGATTTAGCTGCTATTCATGCTTCTTTACGGCTTTTAGGGACACTGGAGCATCCTATTCAGATGACAAATACTTTTTCGATTGGTCGACACCTTTGCGCAGTGTAATAACATGCAATTGTGGGGTCATCCAAATGTGAATATCAGTTACATAAAAAGGGAGGGGGGATTTATGATTAAATCCTGAAAAATGAAAAATACATATAATAATGATGCTATAAGGGGATCTAATAGGTTACTAACTAGAACCATGAATCTCAGACACAAAATAAAACCCCATTTATTGAGTCTTATGGCCATACAAGGTCGGGTAGTAATTAACGTTACGTTAAACACAATTAGATCAGCAAAAGCAAGCAATACCCGACGTTTACAATTCGCCGGAGTAAGCAAACAAAACTGAATGAAATATCTCAAACAAGTAATAAAAACAGCAAAGTTAACATTGAAATAACGTGGCAACACAGGCCATCAAATTGAAGCTAACATTTTACTGTACAAAGGAAAATCCCAGGGGGCGCCGTATAAAGTGAATGAAAAGCATCAAAATTGAATTAACAAACAGCAAGATGCTTAAGAAAAAATTGAATCGAAATATAAATTCAGCTAGCTCAGAATTTAAGTGACAGGAGCAGAGTCTTAACCCAGGCGTCGCTTAAGGGCTCATAAGTCTGTTAAAATCCACTGAATAGTGACCGTCGTTTCTGGTACATTACCATAGAATCATCGCCGTGATGGTGAGCGACAAACACAATGCCACTGCAGCAATGGAAGCTAAATAAGCGGCTACGACCGCGTTATTAGCATAACTTCCAAATAATGGCAGGCATGCCACTCAACATCTCGCTTTCCCAAAGCAAGAAATTATCAACCACAATGATCATCAGAGAGCGTGCCGGCTGACACGTCTGTTCACCAGCTCGTCTTGGACCCAAGTGAAGTCTAAAAATGGCTCCTTCTTCTTCCTCCGCTAGTTGCACTCCACATGTAAAAGAACTCCACGGAATTAGTATTGTAGACCCCAATAAATGTTCATGATTGGCTATCTACACATTTCCGTCGTCACGTGTTTAATATCACGCGTCGCATTCGCCGTCTCCCTCCGCGCGTTTTCTACTTGGCCTTCGGGGCAGTAGCGGGGTGGGGTAGGTTATCGTCCTATTTTCAAACGGGACTGAGGCTGGGCTGGCCCGGCGCCGCCGGGTCGCCTGACTCTCCATTGTTCCTCCCTCAACCGCCGAAATGGCAGTTCCTAGCCTTCGATATTCAACCGTTCTGAGCCATGCGTTTACAGAAAAATTGATTCACAATAAACTATACCTTTGGCCGCCCTGGTTTAAACATACATTCAACCTATTCAGACAACCCTCATTATTTACAATTTATTTACACGTTGCAAGATTAAACAATTAATAAACTTGAATATAATAAAAGAGAAAAAAGAGGAATTATGAATATAATTAATAATTTAATTATATTCATTGTGGGTGACGCTGTCACACCACAGCAGCTATGCGGTTGTTTTATAATTTTCCGGTATTGCTTCGAAAAGAGGAGAAGGATAACACATTGCGTCAATCGTGTATTCAATTTCGGTGTTTCAACAATACTTGTCGCATCTACTGGCTTGCCCACTGTCCAACTCCATGAGCCTTCATCCCACACTCAGCTTTAGGTGTTGACCTGAGGGTAACATAAAAGAACACGACAAATTTTTATCATACAACGCGGAGGACAACGCTCTGAAATGGCTATTACGACATCAGTGACGGTAACCTTTACAAATATTTAAATCTAACAAATACCCACAAGTCTGTTACTATTTCAGCAGTGCCCTGAGATCTTTATTTATTAGCTCACTAGAAAACAGTTTCTATTTTATAAGGAGACATAAATTTCAATGCGAGGGAAAATTCAACTAATATTAAGGATGGTAGAATGTAAATCAAACTGCACACATACATAGTCAACGAAGTGAATTAATGTGCACAGACGTCTCGGCTCAATCTAACGGACAAGTTTGTTACCTTTCACACAGCAATATTATTTATTACGAACACGATTCGTCACTGAAAGCCACACTGTTAGATTGTGGTGATCGCCTTACCGGACTCGTTCTTTCTTGAGCACCTGACATACGGTCAACATGATGTATCGTTGTTAATCCCTAACAGTCGCACCCTCCAGTATGGTGAAATTGATTTCACTGCATACCGTTATGCTAATATTGTGTGTATATTAGTACAATTGTATTAACACAATGATGGATACCCACGTAATACAGGGCGTTCGCCGGGAAACGCAACCCACTGTTAGCGCTACAAGGAAGAAAACTGCTCGCGGCGAGCGAGCGGTCAGCTCCCGGCATTTTTCGACCGTCGGCCGCGGACTATTTCATAAACTTGTATGTGCTAAGCATTTAAATGTGACGTAATTCATTAGCTTACCTTATAAAAGATGCTGGAAGTGTTGACACTCTTGTGTAATGCACATTTCACATCTTCTGAACATATTTCGAGACACACGCTGCCCTAACTGACTTAATGATTTTTTGGGTGACTGTTCTAGTCGAAAAGCGATATCGTCAATTTTCTCCTCTGTGAGAATACGGTTGACCGACAGTCTCTTTTTGTTAAAAAATGAACCCGTTTCTCTTACTTTTTTAACCAGACGCAGAATTGTTGATTTAGCTGGCAGTAAAGCGCCAGGATATTCGCGACGAAATTTACTGCGACACTTTTTAAACGACTTCTTCTTCACATATGTATCGTAGAGAAATATTCTTTGTTGCAAACTGTAACGTACCATAATTTTACTCACACTCAAACACGGTACAGATTAGTAAGAGTATGAAGCCCCAAACCAGCCAAACCGCAAAGAAACGTTTATTCACAACACTGATTAATAAGAGACTGAAGTCACAAACTAGCTACAATGCAAAGAAACCGTTCTTAACAATGTAAGGGTCACTGCACTGCACTGTTGGGGCAGCGGGGGTGTTAAACAGTGCGGTGATTCACGGTGCCGCGTGGCGGAAACTGCTGGCCCCGCTGTCCGAGCAAGTTGCCGACGGCAACAGACTGGGAGGGTTGCGTTTTCCGGCGAACGCCCTGTATTATAATCAGTTGACTGTCTATATGCGTGATTAGACTTATGTTGAATATTTTCCATAGTCTGTAAACTATAATTTGAAATCGTCAACATTACACCTTCAAAAATACTTCAGGGCATTTTTTGCATAATTACTGAAGAAGTATCAGCAATTTAATTGTAGATCGTTCTGAACGTAGTATCCTATTTTTTGATAATCCCGTAAGGGATGGCACAGCAATATTGAAGCATTTCTTTAGCTATTGCTTGAGTGTATAATTTGGTCTCTCTTCGAACATCCCTCAATGGTTCATCGTTTCTCTGGTAGTTTTTTTTTTTTTTACTTCCACTGAAAACTAATAGTTCTTAATTTAAAGTAATTACCTTACAGTTTACCAATTCGCCACAAAATCTACTATTTATTTGGGCCAGACTGCAGTGACTAATATTACATTATAGCACTTAATACATCGATACCATAATTTCTTTCAAGAGTTCAACAGGATCCAAATAGTTTTAAGTGTTTCATTACATTTATATCTTACGTGTCTTGTGTTGTAATGTCGGCTACAGGCATCCATGTTAGCTGTAACACGTAACCAAGCGTGCTTGGTGAACGGTTAACGCTCTGGCCTCGCATTTGGGAGGACGCCGGACATCCAGATTTGGGTTTTCCATGGTTTCCCCAAATAACTTCAGGCAAATGCAGGGATGGGTCCTTCAAAAAGACTATGGCCGAATTCATCCCCGTTACTTGTCCCCAGTCCCATCCCACATCTAATGACCTTGACGTCGACGAGCAATAAGTAAAAAAAAAAAAAAAAAAAAATAACACGTTAGCAGCATGTTACTTTTAATGTGCTGTTCCCTAGAAAACTGACCTTGAGAAATGAAAACAGCCACAGTTGGCGATGTTATACACATGATCTCTTACGGAAAACGGAAGCTGAAACGAAAATTTTGAGTTATTATTTGGTTTAGTGTGCCAAGATAACTACATTTGTACCATACACGACGCATTTGTATAAAACACCTCCGGTAGAGAATAGATGAAGTTTTTACTGTGTGTAATTTAACACTTTATGTGTTATACTATACCAGATAAATCAATATCATTCGACACATAGCACTAAGCCTTTGAATGTAGTATATGACCTCTGACATACCTCTATTTGTAAACCCTCCGTTGTGCTTATAAGCAACAACAGGGGGGCTGTATTAAATGTTATCATTTCAAGTACTGTGAACGTGTAAAATATAAGTTTTTGAACTGGGAGTCCAGTTCTGATTTTATGAACATTTTGTAGAGAAATATTGTGTCTGTGATTGATGTTGATTGACAGAATAGTTCAAATACGAATTCCTTGTTGGCTGCAAACATATTTTCCAGTTATGCTGATTGAAAACGAAGTACTTAAGGAAAATTTGGTAAAGAAATATGAGAGTTTCAGATAGTAACATAAGAATAATTTAATTACTGTTAATAATTGATAGCGTAAATTTAATGTTGTTACCAAGGAGGTTACTTACGTAATACTAATTGAATTTTCATAAAATTTCGTACTAGGCATGTTTATTTCACGGTTTAAGCTTAATTTTTTATTTATGTTTGAAATTGTAATTCAGTATTACAACGATCATAATTTATATGTAAACGGATACTGCATTTTTAGTTTTAGTGTTAGCAACTTGAAACATCGTGTTTAGTTACTAAAAGAAATTATTTTTTCTGAGGTCTCTTCCCTGATAGTCAAATAATTTGAAAGAAACTGTGCAAAAATTATTCAGTGAAATAGCAGACTTTGAATGTCGCCAGTTACTTTTGCGTTAGTAAATAAATACGGTTCAAAATCCACCTCAGTGTTTATTTTAACACACACTTGTTATTGCTTTAGTAAAGTTAATTAGTATAATGGAAATTACGTCTCTAATAGCTTCCTACATCAGTACGATCTCAGTTACTATATTGCAAAGCCAAAACTGTGGTGGCAAAGTGTATTTTACCTCTTTCTTCGTAATTAGACTCATCTGTATTCTGACGAACTGTCTCCTAGAAGTATTTTGTAAGCTGAGGTGTTGGCATTATCTGTTATGTAGTACCATCTGTCAAGTATGTAATCATGCTGTATCTATGATATTTCATTTTGTGCTGTAAGCTGTGAATTTATTACGCGGCACAGACACTCTGTCTCCACATAATTGCAAGCAACCTGATTTACTTGTTAACTGACAAAATATAACCATAGTCTTCCATCCTCAACTTACTATTAGTCATCCTCTGGAAAAAGTTGATAAAATTTGAAGATTAAAACCGACCGATAAGATTAGCAGATAAAATATTATGGAAGCTCGCGTTTTTAATGACGCAACTTTCAGTTTACAACGCTGAAACATTGATGACTAAAGTATCACGATACCAATTTCTGAACTTTAGTTAGAGGTAGTCTAGTACATTGCCACTGTATCTTAAGATATTTACTGGGGTTCAGGAACGAGAAGGAATTCGGCGATAGCTTAATTGAAGGAACAATCTCTGCGTTTGCCTGGGGAGATTTTTGCGACACTGTGGAGAAATTGAAATCTAAATGTTTGGACGGGGATTTGAAACCGCGTCCTCCCGAATGGAACGCCAGAACATTGTCGTTCATCCCTCATTCTCGTTAGGTCTGATCGCAACAGTCGAAGACGTTTGTCATTTACGGTCAAACAACTTCAAACTTCGCTATATTCATCATATTATCTGTATATCATCTTTCACTCTTTCTATATATGCTGATGCATGTTCGGTATCTAATGAGAAGGTGACATTAGAGATGAACAAATCTACTTCGTATAAGCGTTTGTTATTTATCTCTTCAATTTTCTGAAATATATAACGTCAGTATACACGTAAGTCGTGAATAAAACAACTATAACAAATATTAAAATTCCAATAAAAGTAACGAAATTCTAGAAATTATTTCACAGTAATGGTTGTACACATACTACATCATAAAATGATCCCCAGACTTCCGCGGCCGTCTATGTTCATGACTAATAGACTTTCGGGTTATGCCGCGTTGTTTATTTCATTACCTGAGCTTTCGGCCGCCAGCTCAGGTAATGAAATAAACAACGTGGTATAACCCGAAAGTCTATTAATCGTACATAACAAAAGTTTATGCTTTGCTACTAGAAGAAAAATATAAGGCAAACATATTACTGCATTCACTAAGGTCCGCGCGGACGAAGCAAAGGGTAAATGTTAGTGCAACATAAAGAAGTTTGAAGTCTTCACTTAAAAATTTTCCCCTCAGTCATAATATGTGTTTTGAAAGAAAGGCTGTAACTCTAATGAATATAAAAGTTTTCTAATGAATAGAATGTATAAACATGACGTGATGAAAATCCTGGAACTTTCTCACTCTTCTAAGTTTATACATGAATATATTTGTTGGCAAAAGTGTATTCCGTGTTGGCCTCTCCCGTCACATTAAAGGAAAGCACAATTTAATTTCACAACGGGCTTGCGTTTCTTGGAGATACATTTAATACCTAACGTCTTCTTAAGGCTCCTTCTCTCATAGGAGTTTGGCGGTACACATAGCTGGACGTGAGAGTGCAGCATGGAAAGTCTCTTCTGATTTGAAGTTGTACCATCTCCGAATGTCCTTCAGAAGTGAATTTCTCCTAATTTCAACACACCTTTACCACTTTTCTTCAATGATGAGTTGCAATAGCTGGTACCTCTCGCCTCTTATAATGTGTCTTAGATATTGAATTTTCTTTTGCTTTGAAGTAAGGAGCAGATTTTTTTTTTTGCTTCTTCATCCGATGAAGTACCTCTTCGTTTGAGGTTTTCAGCACCCGAGGTATGCGTAAGAGGTGACGGAACGGACAAATTTCGTAAACATAAATTCTTTCTCTAAAGTTTGGTCAAGGATCCAGCATTCACACCCTCAGAGAAAAATAGAGAACACGTAGCAACGTATCATTCGCATTCTCGGTTGAAGAATAAGATTTATCTCATTAAAATTTTTTTGTGATAATAAATTGTCTCTTGGCCTGTTCTATTCTAGATTTGATCTCTTTCTCGCAATTACACTGCTCACCCATTACAGTGCCAAAGTATTTGAAGGAGGGTATTTGTTTGGTCTTATTACCTTTTATTGAGGACTTTTCTCGTAGACAAGGCTACAACTTTTGTTTCGGAAATGTTGACAAACAGGCCACACTCTTCATTGTGCTGGACTAAATTGTCTATCATGCGGTGGAGTGCAGGTAGATCTCTCCTTGTGACGTTTAAAGTGGAAAGTAAGTGTGGCCATCTGTATGTGATATGTGCAATATATGGTTTTTAAAATTGGCCTTCACCCTTGTAGCCATTCAGCCAGCAACTGTGTTGTTTTTATTCCTCATGTGTACGTATAGAATCTACTCGTATCATTATTGATGATAACAAGTGACCGGAAAATACAGGACGGAAACAATACTTAATTAAAACCACCCATGCCCTGGGCCCGACTCGAACCAGTGACCGCTGCAACGTGAAGCCAGCTTGCTAACCCTGCTAAACTATGTTGAATTACAAGTATGTAGTTTTAATTCGTTTTAGGCGGAAATCGAAGACCACCACAATATCTGCGTAGATATTTAGGATAGATCGCCTATAAACATCAATCAGGACGCCAAATGTCTACACATGTGTAGGTCTCCGCGTTTGACATGGTCACGTTTTAGTGCTTATATTCAATACTGACAGTTTCATATAGTCAGAACTCATGAGCACCTTTACCTTCCTTGATTCAAGACACGGTAATTGTGACTCTGTGAGCCCGTGACGAACTCGCTTCTGCACTCTCCGTCCGCGAGTGTTTCTGGGAGTAGTTGGAAGTCACGACTCACTGTGCTTCTCTCCACCCACCCAAGAAAACCAAAGGACTTGCCTGACTCACAAAGTGGGTCATATATTCTCTGCCACAGCGTATCTAACTTCGTAAGCATAGTGCAATTATATCTTCTTTCTTCTTCTTCTTCTTCACCAGCTTATCCCAACAATCGGAGTCGGCTGCCTTATATATATATATATATATTATTATTATTATTATTATTGTTATTTGCGATTATTTCCCTTTAGGAGAGCGATTGAACTTGAAATCACGATTTAATCTTCAGCTGGTTCTCCTCTTTACTTCCCAGAATCTCTTCATCCTCTCGGAGTGCTCTCTCTTCCGTTTATCTGTCCATTTCTTTCAAGGTTGTCCTGTTATTCTTTGCTCCAAATTATCATTTGTGATCTTATTATATATATACTGAAACATTTCATTTCAACAATTACATTATATTAAATTTCTTAAAATTCATTCTCAATTCAGTACACAATGTTACAAAAATGTGGAATTCCTTAAATAATTCTTACATAAATTTCAAATCAGCAGATACAGGAGCTCAATATGAGTTATGCAGTTGTTAAAAAGTTCAGTGCCTACTAATATTTAACAAAACCTATGTCTTTTAACACAACAGTGAAATGACTGGTCATTTAATTTAATAAAGCTGCAACACTGCTGAATTAATTGTAAGATTTGAGAAAATTCTCTCTGCTTTGAAGGCTGCGGAAAACCTCCTCAAAATCCTAGTCAATACGGCCTGTACGTGGGCTTAAGAACGAGCCCGGCCCCTTTTTATCTCTCCACTCTATTGAGCACTGAATCGCATTGGTGGGTGTACAATTATATCTTACAGTATCTACTAATTACGGAACCTGTTAGGTGGGTAGTAACTCTCAGCCCTGGCAACCGGGAGTACGTGGGTTCAAATTCCCGTCCGGTCATACAGAATTGGGTTTTCCATGGTTTCCTCGGATCACTCCAGGTGAATGCCGGGATGGTTAGTTCAAAAGGCCATGGTCAAATTTCATCCTGTTCCTTGTCTCCAACCCGGCTTTAACGACTTCGATATCGACTAGCCGTTTCCGCCTGGAGGCAAGAGGACCGTATGACATCGAAGTATACGCGGAATGAATGAGCCCAGAACAAACCAGCGAGCTAAATCTCGAAGTATGGTGATGATCATTAAAGTGTGGACAAACTTGATAAATTTGGCATGCGTGGAGGTAAAGGTATACACACATTGAGATACAGCCATTATCTGTACATTTATAAAAATGGATGTTTGTATGTTCTTAATACAAATCCATAGTTTTTATCTGATCTCGATGAAACTTTGCATACGTATAATTTTTTAAAAAGAAAAAATACTGTCTGCATTTGGTTTAAAAAAACGCTATCCCTCTGCCATATCATCCCCATTAAAGAAAATTTGCACATGCAACATTTCAGTGTTTTTGCAAATATTTCGAAGACTCTTGGGAAATCGGCCAAGGTGGATGATACTATTCTGAAAGTCCATAAATTTAATGTTTATTGGCGTTGGACTGTTCAGGCTGTAGAGTTAGTAATGGCGACTTTCGAATTTGAAATTTAATTTTTTGTTTTACAGTTGGTTGTTTGGACGACACACAAATCCACCGTTTTTATGCGATCTTGATGAAACATTACATACTTTAAAAGAAAGAAAAAATACTGACCACATTTGGTTTAAAAAAGCTTAATCCCTCTCCCCCATCACCTCCATTAAAGAAAATTTACACGTTCAGTTATTCATTTCTCTTTTTTCCAAGTATCTCATAAGGAAGCGTCCATAAAATACGTGACTCGGACTTCAGGAGGGGGGGGGGAGGGTTGTGTAGAAATCTACGATGGGCAACGTGGGGATTGTTCCGAGTCAAGACACGTAGCTTTTCATTCATATTATTTGTCATAGTTAAAATAAGGTACAAAACACACACCAACATACGAATTTTATTTCCTTCAATTAACTAACTCCGTACGTAGTTTACGATAGGCTGACAATAGGAAACAGTACAAAATATCTTCTTGAATCAATAGGGGAAAAGGTTAGTGCCACGCGAGGTAAGGGGGGATGGTATAAAGGCAAATCCAAGTCAGTCTACTTGGGGGGAGAGGGGGTTGACAGAAGGCCAAAATGGAGCAACGTACCACAGTTTATTGACGCCCCTAAACGGTAGGGAAATCGGCCGATGTGGAAGATGATGGTGACTGTTTAGGAAAACCCGATCAAACAGGGATAAATCATGAGAACTTTTATATCCAGTCTCCTAGCAGTGCCGGTGAGTCATATACATTAATGATTTGTGCGACATCATAAGAGGAATGAAAAGATTATTTGCCGATGATGCTATTTTTTATCGTGAAATCACAACCCAAGACGACTGCGCTTTGTTACAAGACGATATTATGAAAATAATTGCGTGTTGTAAAGATTGGCAGCTGGAGTTAAACGCTAAAAAGTGCCAAGTCATGCGTGTAAGTAAAAAGGTGACACCATTTAGCTTTGAATATACAATTAATGGTACTGTCCTTAGAACGGTAGATTTCGCTAAATACCTAGGGGTAACAATTCGTAATAATTTGTCGTGGAATGAGCATATCGAGAATGTAATTGGGAAAGCAAATCGTATGCTTCGATTTCTAGGTCGTAATTTAAAACAATGCACTCCGGAAGTTAAATCGATTGCGTACAAGTCACTAGTGAGGCCTCACTTGGAATATTGTTGCTCTGTATGGGGTCCCCATCAAAAGGGATTAATGGAGGCATTAGAGATGGTCCAAAGAAGAGCCGCCCGATTCGTGACAGGTATATATAGTTGGAGGGAAAGCGTAAGTGCCATGTTGAAGGAGTTAGGTTGGGAAGACCTGGAGCACCGAAGGCATTGCTCTCGACGGAAGCTAATTGAAAAATTCTCGACTGACGTATTTCGGAATGACAGCAATCAAATATTTCTACCAGCAACATTCATATCTCGGAATGACTGCGAAAATAAGATAAGAGAAATCAGGGCCAGAACCGCTACATTTCTCTATTCATTTTTTCCACGAGCGATTAGGGAAGGGAATAGAAAGGATTACCGGGCGAGTAAACACAAAATCGGACAGGAGTAGCTTCCGATAAAGCATTCCGACCATCCTGATCTGGGTTTTCCATGGTTTCCCTAGATCGCTCCAGGCGAATGCTGGGATGGTTCCTCACAATAGCCCATGGGCGCCACCTGCCATATCCTGTATATCCCTTCCAAACCATTACCTTTCTGATAGGTGCAATGCACCCTCCGCCAAACACTTTTAGTGAATCGCGGAGTAATAGTAATAGTAATAGTACTGAATGTAGTCGAAATGATTTAACAGGTTTTGTAGAAACTATGGATCAGTTGAAATATTGAATTCTAAATGTTTTACAAATAAAATACGTTGACAGGCGAAGGCAAAATCTGATGGGGAGTGTGCAGCTAACGTTTGTTCTTTCCAGGGAAGGGGGCGCAGCGGCAAGTGGATGAACAACGAGGAGTCTGGGAGCTGCGCCAAACAGCGAGTTGGCGTCTCTCCCACCTGAGGCTGGGAATTCATTTCTACTGCGAACAAAGGCCTGCCAGCCGCTGCCTGCACGCACGCGGCGCGCCAAGGGGATTTCCGGATATTGGAAAACACCTCTCAGGCCGCTCTGTATTCCGCAGCGCGCGTTATTACCGTTTATACTCGTTTGCCACAGAATTTGAAAATAACCTCTTCAGTCCCTGGTAGAAGAACTCTTCGCTAATGCCTTTGTTGGGTATTACAGTGACATATTACAAGACTTATCTAACGAGGGAAAGCCGCCAATCGTAAAATACAGATTCGATTAATACTGTGTATTATAAAAGCTCATGGCGAGAGGTGTAATGTGGCAAAGCAGTAACATGCGCTTCTTCATCGTTGTCGAAAAAAATCGGCATTGAAATATTTCGCTGCGTTCAAATACTTTATACGTCACCACGATATAAAGTGGCGCCTGACGCAGCGAGCAAGCTCTCTGCGGTGTAAGCCTGTCGTCGCTGGATAGAATCTCACTGCAGGCAACATTTTTTATTTATTTAAATGTGTATACAGATAATTTCCGGCAATCAATTTCAGCAATTATGCATATAACTGTCACAACAAAGCTACCAGACTGTAATGCCTCGCGAGCGAGTCCTGGTAGCTTCGATATGACATCTCACCTGATGAAGGCAGTTGAGGTTGCTGCCGAAACGTTGTTGAATAAAGAAATTATCCAGCAGAAAACCCGTGAAGAGTTCGTTTCATCTATACGGCTGAAAAAACTTAATTCTCAGATGCATATAAGTTTTTTAAATGCCTTTTGCTGAGGAAAAAAACTGACGATTTTAAACTGCACTAGACGACCCATGCGAAAATTTCGCGAATAAAAAATGCGATGAATAGTGAGGTTGAATATGACGTCGCCAAAGCTGAGTCATTACTCTTCATACTCCTACTTCATTTATCGATTTTGGTTAAAAATCCAATGAGATAAGTGGTTCGAAACACAAAAAAAGTATTTTAGAAATATTGACATTTTTGCCCTTTAAGGGTCGAATTACAAAAAATTCCTGTCTTAGAATATAATGTTACCACGGCGGAGACCTCATTCTTTAATATGATGCCTCATTTATCTATATCGGTTAGATATCAAGGGAGATAAATCGCTCGTGACACAAAAATGCTTTATAGAAAAATTTATACTTTTTCCCTTTAAGGGTTGAATTCCAAAAACCTTCTTTCTTAAAATATGATTTCACAAAGCTGAGAAATTACTCCTTATAATCCTACTTAATGTATCGATTTTGGTTACATATCTAGGGAGATAAATGACTCGAGATACAAAAAAAGCAGTTTAGAAAAAATAACATTTTTGTCCTTTAAGGGTTGAACTACGAAAAATTCTTTTCTTAAAATATAATGTTACCACGGCGGAGACCTTAATCTTTAATATGATATCTCATTTATCTATATCAGTTTGATATTAAGGGAGATAAATCGCTCGTGACACAAAAATGCGTTATAGAAAAATTTATATCTTTTCCCTTTAAGTGTTGAATTCCAGAAACATTCTTTCTTAAAATATGATGTCACAAAACTGAGACATTACTCCTCATAATCCTACTTCACTTATCGCGTTTGGTTAGATTTCCAGGGAGATAAATGGCTCGAGATATAAAAAACGTATTTTATTAAAATTTATATTTTTGCCCTTTAAGGGTCAAATTACGAAAAATTCGTTTCTTAAAATATAATGTTACCACGGCGGAGACCTTAGTCTTTAATATGATACCTCATTTATCTATATCGATTAGTAATTAAGGGAGATAAATCGCTCGTGACACAAAAACGAATTGCAAAAATATTGATACTTTTGCCCTTTAAGGTTCGAATACCGAAAAATTTCTGTCTTAATATATGACGTCACTAAAGCGGAGATCTTAATCTTTAAAATTATAGTTCATTAAACGATTTCAGATAGGTATCCAGGGAGATAAATGATTCGTAACACAGTAAACAGCATTTTAGAAATACTGACATTTTCATTCTTTAAGGATCGAATTCCAAAAACTTCATTTCTTAAAATATGATGTGATTAAAGTGAATACCATAAGCTTTAAAATGATACCTCATTCATTGATTTCGGTTAAGTATGGAGGAAGATACAGGCTTGCGACAAAAAAATACCTTATAGAAATGATATATATGATTATTCGGTTCCCAAGCAGGTATGAAATCCAAATATTGTAACTCGACCGTTAGAGTTGAAGGACAAATGTTCATTCCCGCACCAGGGCAAGACAAAAAATTAAACCTCTGGCTATAAGCTTTTATTACACACAGTATGAATTGAATCTAAACTTTAGGCGATCTCCCTTATCGATTTATTAGTATCACTTGGATTGGAGAGAAGAGCAAATACCCTTCTCTGAGAAAAACCTTTATGATTCCGGTGTATCGGCTACAGTGAAACTGAGGTGACCGAATACATGCAGGGTGCCAACGAGCAATTTACCAAAGAGCAAGCATGACAGAAAATCGACACGCAGTGAGGTTTTCCTCATATCTCAAGACAGCGTTGCCTACACATTAATATTACAGTAATGAGAAAATGTGTCATTGTTTTAGGACACCTTCACAAGCTACATGTTGTTTGTTAGTTGTGTTTATTATTTAATCACGTTCTAATTATATAACTCACGTGAGGACTGGCTGGATAAGAATTCGTAATAGTCAAGGCAGGTAATTTTTGCAAAGCATAAAATTATTTCAGTGAACAACTTAGATTGTTAGGAACGAAAGAATAAAGCGATTACCACTGACTTAATCATGATTTTTCTCTCTTTTGTTTTGAAAAATAGTGTTAATTCTCGCCATATCGTTGCAGCGAATCACACAATGTTTCTATTCTCAAACATAAAAAAACAAAAAACTACCTTGTTTCCACGATCATAGATGATTTTTTAAAATAAAGTTCGTGTTTTCAGTTCACGTTTTGTGTATTGCCTTCATTATTTTCTCTGACCGTTAAATATATGATTCAAGCCAATGTTTTAATGTACAGTTTTATTTTTGTAATATGCAATATCTGTATAAAACGGATACAGTATAAGTTTTCCGTTCAAGGGCACTAAGGAAATAATGAAATACTAATCAAAGCACGATAAAACAAATTTTGTAGACCTTCAGTTATTTGCAGTTCTCCCAAATAACTACTACTTCGGTTGACACCGAGGTAAACTAATCCGGAATCGATACGCCAGGAATAGCTTCCCGTTACGGAAACGCTGTGCCAAGAGAGGTTTCGAAAAAAGCAGTCATTCAGAGAACCATGCAGTTGTAGATCGACTCTTCGCCTAAGTTTGTGAAAGTATAAGTGATAACTTTAAAGGGAAATTGTTATGAGCTATATGAGCACTAAAAATTTTGCTCCTTAAGATAAGGTTCTTCTCGAACAAACATTGTACTGGCTGCATCGTTTTGACTCCTGTTGTTTTCCTTGCTCGGGTTTGTTTATCCTCTACTACACGTAGCATTGTTTTGCTAGGTTAACAATTCCTAGCCGTCATCTTTTATTAATAGTCGGCTAAACAAACGTCAGTCAGTAATATCGCGGTAAGTTTGCGTAAGTTATTGCGTGAGACCTTCAATTCCCTAAATGATCACCGGAAATATCAGGTTTTTGAGATGCAAACTAGGCAATGCGAAATCTGTGTAACATACTCCAAAGTTTTTTTATACTTGTTAGGATCTTTGGGGATTGCATAGAACTACAGCGTATGAAGAAGTTGCTTGAGAATTTTTTCTTTCACTTAAGGGCTGAAAATAACGTAAAAAAGTGGAATATTAATATATTTTTCTCGGGCTTCCAGTCGTGTTAATATATCATATTTGCGGGACGTTTCGAAGGCGTCCATCTCTGCCTCCATTCTCAACCAAATGTTAGTGTATAACTGTTTTTTTATTCAGCCGCTGCTACGGAAACGGTGGAAAACAAAAACCAATACAACGCGATTACGTCATCCGCTCTTCTGCTCGTTACCGGCGCGAAACTGTTTCAGCATTTTAATCGCCGGGTTCCAGGCCGCACTGAGTTGATAACCAGTGTCCCTGTTGACTTATAAATCAGTTAACCTTATTTCTACAGCCTCTGTGATAACGCTGGCCCAAAAATCTTTGACCCGGGCTAAAATGATTGTTTTTTCAAATTCAAAAGTGTGACCTTCTTGCACACTATTTTCGGCCACCGCAGATTTTTCTTCTTGCCCAAGACGAACATTTCTGGCGTGCTCTACACATCGCTGCACAATGCATCGCTGCGTCTGTCCAATGTAGCCGCGGCCACATTCACATGGTATATAATATACACCAGGGTTTCGTAAACCTACGTCATCTTTAACGCTTCCGACCAAGTTACTAATTTTAGTGGGTGGTCTATAAATTGTCTTGACTCCGTGTTGTGATAGCTGTCTACCTATTTTGAAATTTAGGGCACCCACAAACGGCAGAAACGCAAGGCCCTTGGTATCACTCTGATCTCTCCGTCGATTTTCCTTCTGTTTAAACGCACGAGTAATCTGTCCCTGATTATAACCATTATTTAAAAACGTTTTCCGGAGATAGTCCAATTCACCAGCCAGGCTATGTTTGTCACAAATCCTTTGTGCTCTGTGTACCAAGGTAGTTAATACAGAGTTTCGTTGTGCCGGATGATGACAGCTGTTGGCATTTAAATATAAGTCGGTATGGGTAGGCTTCCGATTCACAGTGTGTCCCAGCGAACCATCAGCACGTTTAATAACAAGCACATCAAGAAACGACAGGCAACCGTCCTCCTCCAATTCCATTTTGAACTCAATATTTTCATGGATTGAATTGAGATGCGCAAGGAATTGGTCAAGACTGTTTCTGCCATGGGGCCAAATCACAAAGGTATCATCGACATACCTATAAAAACACTTCAGCTGGAGTGGTGCGTGGTTTAGTGCCTATTCTTCAAAAAATTCATGAAGAAATCAGCAATGACAGGAGATAACGGTGAACCCATTGCTACACCGTCCACTTGTTCGTAATATTCTCCTTCAAACTTAAAATAAGTGGTTGTCAACACATGGTAGAAAATATCAATCATTTTTTGATCAAAATACCTCCTTAACAGATCTAAGGAGTCGACCAAGGGAACACGAGTAAAAAGAGAGACCACATCGAAGCTCACCATTAAATCACCAGGATCTAACTTCATGTTGTCTAAGATTTACACAAACACACTGGAATTTCGAATACTGCAATGAGCCTTCCCTACGAATGGGTTGAGAATATCTTTGAGGTATTTAGCCAAAAAGTACGTAGGGCTATCAATTGTACTTACAATAGGTCGCATAGGTACTCCTACTTTATGTACTTTCGGTAGACCGTACAACCTGGGAGGAACAGGAGCACGGGGTTGGAGTCGTCTTTTCACATCTTCTGGTAGTTCTAAGGAGCGGATCAGCTTCGTAGTCAAGTTGGTTAGCTTAGATGTAGGGTCACGGTTAATCTTCCTGTATGCTTGGTCCTCCGAAAGCTGCATAATTTTACTATGATAGTCCATCTTGCTTAAAACCACCGTGCAGTTACCCTTGTCTGCCGGAAGAATGACAATATTTTCGTCTTTCTTCAACTCACGAAGCGCACGCCTCTCTTCACTTGAGATGTTTGATTTAGGCAATTTACCTTTACAAAGCATCCGACATGTTTCACGCCTTATCTCCTCCGCTTCTTCCGCAGGTAGCGTGCGAACCGCAATTTCAACACCACTGATAATCTCCCGATAAGGCACAGATTTAGGTACCGGAGCAAAATTGAGGCCCTTCGATAAAACAGATGATGTAGCAGGATCAAGTTCTCTGTCTGATAGGTTAACAATAGTTCGCGCTGAAACATGTGGCTTCGTGGAAAATTTCGTTGAAATCTGCTCAAATTTCGAACGTTGTCTAGCCGACACACGTTGTTGCAGCTTGAAACTATACGCTGTAGTACTGCCATCTACCCACTCCCAGGCATCCACAGATAATGCGTTAGCAAGGTAAAGGTGACATGATAGCAGCGTCTAGCCAATCCGGTCCAAAGCTTGTCTCGTAAAACGAATACGTTCCTTTACCAAAGCAAGACTTGTACGACGCAAAATTCTCACTGCTGCGGCCGAAGTAATTGGATGACGTATTCGGGCAAATTGTGGCACCACATCATGATCACGACATCTTTGAAGAAACGCCAGATTGCACAAAAGCTTGGCCTTTTTATTACGTAGCATTTGTAACTGTTTTACAGAACGAAACATCTCCTCCCCGTAAAGGCTATTGATGTAGGATCGTAATTTTTCACGGCTGGTGAATTGGACTATCTCCGGAAAACGTTTTTAAATAATGGTTATAATCAGGGACAGATTACTCGTGCGTTTAAACAGAAGGAAAATCGACGGAGAGATCAGAGTGATACCAAGGGCCTTGCGTTTCTGCCGTTTGTGGGTGCCCTAAGTTTCAAAATAGGTAGACTGCTATCACAACACGGAGTCAAGACAATTTATAGACCACCCACTAAAATTAGTAACTTGGTCGGAAGCGTTAAAGATGACGTAGGTTTACGAAACCCTGGTGTATATTATATACCATGTGAATGTGGCCGCGGCTACATTGGACAGACGCAGCGATGCATTGTGCAGCGATGTGTAGAGCACGCCAGAAATGTTCGTCTTGGGCAAGAAGAAAAATCTGCGGTGGCCGAAAATAGTGTGCAAGAAGGTCACACTTTTGAATTTGAAAAAACAATCATTTTAGCCCGGGTCAAAGATTTTTGGGCCAGCGTTATCACAGAGGCTGTAGAAATAAGGTTAACTGATTTATAAGTCAACAGGGACACTGGTTATCAACTCAGTGCGGCCTGGAACCCGGCGATTAAAATGCTGAAACAGTTTCGCGCCGGTAACGAGCAGAAGAGCGGATGACGTAATCGCGTTGTGTTGGTTTTTGTATTCCACCGTTTCCGTAGCAACGGCTGAATAAAAAAACAGTTATACACTAACATTTGGTTGAGAATGGAGGCAGAGATGGACGCCTTCGAAACGTCCCGCAAATATGATATATTAACACGGCTGGAAGCCCGAGAAAAATATATTAATATTCAACGCCGTGAAAAATTACGATCCTACAAAAAAGTAGAATATTTGTATAATAGTTGTCATCACAGTAGAGATATTAGGTTGCCATATGACGAATGGCGGAATGATATAACTTCAGATACATTTCATCTGGTATCATATCTAATGATGTCAAAGATGTCTTTTCGTTATGAGTTCAGTTATAGCCAGGCTGGTTCCGATAACTTATTAACCTGTTCACTACAAACTGGAGGCTCAGTGTCATCCTCTCCTGACCCCTCCCCCCCTCACCACTCCTCACCTGACCACCCTTTCTCTTCTTACCTCTCCGAGTTAGTTGAACGCTGTGTCCATGTAGCCAAGAGGTAAATTTCTCCTTCGTAGGTATGGGTAAGGGAAGTGGATTAGGGCACGGTTCCACTGTAACCGATTTTGGCCGATCTTTTACTCTGCCGAATACGATCGATATCTGCCAAACAAACTAAAGTACGTAATTGTTTGAATTCAGGTAGAAGTGGGTACATTGTGACCTACCTGCTCGGCCAAACTCCGCCGACTCCCGTCACCAACTAAATTATTTTGTTTTATTTCACTACTTGTGACGCATCATCTGTGAATCCGTATTTAGTCACACGGCTGTATCTAAATGAAGAATTCTCAGGTACATAAGTTTCACAGACCCAACAGTACAAATGTATTTTCACCAATGAACACTTATTACGACTTGTTTTGATATCTCAATAAATTATATTAATTATCTCGTTAGAATATTTGTTTTCTTTTTCAGATCACTCTTTATAGATTTTCGATTTCTGGTGACAACAGACAAGAATATATTGGAAATTTATAAACACAAATAATAATTTAAAAATGTATATATATGAATTTAAAATTAAACATATAAAACAAATGAACTGTATCCCGACTAAAACCTTTGCGAAAATACATATGTATTTGATTTCGGAACAGTTTTATGAAGAACAAATCCTGTGCATCTGTATTAACTAAAATCGATATTCCTCAATGTCACAGCGAGTCTTTCTTCTTCAGAAATACACTTCCTGAAATTCGAATGTTTTTCTATATCCGATCAGGATCCCTCCAAAAATGTATAAAAAAATGTTTCTGGTTTTATTCTGAAGTATTGTCCAAATTTAAACGGTCGTTTGAATAGTTTAGAGAATAATGTATGGAATTTTCCCACAACCTCTTTCTTTGAAAAAAAAAGTCTTTTTGTTCAGTATGAAACATAATATTAATTTTCAAGAGAGAGTTCTCACATAAAATTTGAGGAACGACAGTTTCGTCCATCTTGAAACGAGATTTGTTGGAAAGTGGAAAAAAAGAAAAAAGAATTCGGTCAAAGTCTGGGTTACTGTAACCACTGCAGTCGGCAGAATTGGTTGACATAGTTCGGTTGGCTGTTCGGCAAAGTGAAAAAGCACCCTAAAGGTACGCGCACACTACAGCAGGCCGTATCGCATCGCATCGGGTCGCATCGCATTGAGCGAAAATGCTGCAACGCACATCTGGACGCAGCGAGTCGCATTTCTTTTATTGTCACCGCCTTCGGTTCTCGACGATTATTCAGCCGCTTCTGCACTGCAAATGGTCACATAAGACAAAGGGCTCTTATTTTTATATATTCATTGAAGAAGAAGAAAATTAAGCAGATAAGGCAATGGGTTTAATTTAAAAAGGAATTTTCCGCATTTCTTAGCCACATTAGATATCAAATATGTTATAACAGTTCTACCGAATTCCGGTTCTCTTTATTTTTAATGCAGAAAAATGAATGTTCTTCATGGTTTTAATAGCCCTTGCAGTTGCTGAATACCATTTTGGTATTTTGGTCGTCGGAGGATTGAGAAAAAAGATGGCAAAACATTTAGCTACAACAATTTAGGTGAGGCAATGGCTTCAGGAAAACTGAATTTGTACGTTGACAACTGAGATAATATACAGTATGTAATAGTAGTGGATGAAGCTTTTCCCCTTTCGAGATTAGGCCTATTCCAGAATATCAGATAAAATGAAATGAAGAGAAACAAACTTTCAATTACAGTCTCAATAAACTATGGAGGGTGATCGATAACTGCTTTGGTGTTATAGCTAGAAGGTTTCAAATCTGTGAAAGAAGATGTTGTTGTTATTTGGATTTTAGGGCGCGTTGACGACGGGGTCATTAGCGCCCTCTGAAAGAAGAATGTCGGTGTTACCTATTAAGATAAATAAAGTAATACTAGCCACGTGCTGCATTCATAACCTTTTAATTAACGATATTTGAATTGGGTTGCAGAAGGTAAGAACGAAAATGACAACAAAGAAATTTCAATACTTGACTTACACAGGTTTCTAGGTTACAACAAAAATCATTAAGATTTGGAATTATTCACAAAATATTTTTAAACAATTAGATTATTTGGTAACACAAAGCTTAACAAGCGGCATTTAAAGAAAGTGATATAAAATTATAATACACACGTAAAATAAACAAAAAATAAAATACGAAACATGACATTATACCTGTTGTTTTAACTAGTTTCCTATTTCCTCCCAATTAATTTTGTTTTTGCTGTTATATTTTGCGTCTTGTAAATCATAAAACTCTTTGAAAGTCATTAGTCATTACTAATGAGATGCAGTGCTCTTTATCCATTACGTTTGAATAAAGTTAAAACATACAAGCAAAGAACAAGTGAGCATTAGCTAGAAATTTTATAATTTTTTAATCGTTATTAAAGTTCATAAAGTAATTGAATTTTCAAATTGTAATTACTTATATTTTTTTCAAAAATCATCCACCATCCTGCGTGCAAATTTGCAGCCAATTTTGTTGAAGTAATGCAGTTAATTCACAGAACTAGGAACATAGAAGTTACAAAAGTCAGTCAGTACTGTTGGAGTTCCTATCGCAATCCTGGTCGCGACTGAGCGCATAGAGGCGCACAGGCGGAAAAATACGCCTTGCCAAACGATCCGGCAGTGCGACGCGACGCGGCCCGCCCCGATTCGACCCGCCTGTGGTGTGCGTTACCCCATTAGAACCAGTGTAAGCGATTGCTGACGCATTTCTGCGATGCGACGCGACGCGATGCGGCCCGCCCTAGTGAACGCGTAGCTGAAGTCGGTTTCAATGTAAACGTACCCTTAGGGATAGATTAGACTGATTTGGAGCTGCCCCTGTTAACTGAACAGGCTGTAGTAGGTAGAATACTCACCTACCGTTATGATGGTGAACAGTCACAGTCCTAGTGTGTGTATTTGTGGGACTGTTCTATTATCCAGATTAGGAGGATATACCTTTCTTGCGAAATCAAAATGTAGGTATTGCTTATATATCTTGATACACGGGTTTATCGGTGAATTTTTTTTTTTTTTGTTGTGTTTTTTAAATATCTCTCTGCAACGTTCACGGTACGATGATGTAACTTCGATTATAAATGACTAGTTAATCGAAGACTTATCTACTTTTGAGTCTTGTGAGCTTGTTTTAAATGTTATTTCGTTTCTAAAATCCGAGAATTTGCATTAATTTATACAGAGAAACGCTAAAAACACTGAATGTAGACGTCAGGTGCAATACTGTCAAGGTTAAGACACGAGACGGTTGTTTATTTGTGAGATGAATTTTCCATCTGTCTTGTCCATCAACCAAAATCCATGAAACAGAAACTCTTAAGAAATCGACGTGAAAATAGGTGATCATATTGTGTCAGTTAACAGATGTGTTTTGAAACTCTTTTCGAAGAAAATGTTTTTCATTTAATAATTCGAACACAGTTTACAACTTCTACCCAAGACGCATAAATCCAGTTAAATTCATTTATATAGTCTTCATCGAATGTCGGAACCATAAGTACTATATTTGAAAAGTTTGAATACTCGCAAGGCTGAATGACATTTGGACCATTGCACAAGACCATTTTTGGAAGAAAATTACAAATGATAAATTTTAAAAATAGGAATAGGAAAAAAATTTAGTAGTTAATTATTTTACTTACTATATACAAAACGTGGATGGTATCAACCACTAAATTCCCAGTCCAAAAACAGTAGACAACTGAAATCGAAATGCAATTTAAGTGAAGGAGAAATTATAATATTTGGTCATAAATTTGAATATCATTTTTCATACTATTATTTCATTGATGTATCTAAGTAATGCTCGATAAGCCCAGATCTATGTTGAAGGAATTGGATAACATAGTTAACTACAGTTAAAAATTTATATGATCCATTGTAGTTGCAAAAGAGACAATGATTTAGTAATATTCAACAATTTTTTAAAAATAAATTAATAAACAAAAAAGCAGATTAACTAGTTATATTCGACCCATTGCGGCCTAGTGCGAGTATTTTATTGTTCCAAACTTTTGCTGGTATTAAATATTCTTCCATCTAACTTTTGTATAACACAAAACAAACGTATAATTAAAAATACTCTGCGCAATTCTGGATCCTAAATGGCGACTTTTGGAATGTGGGACGATAGGGTTAACCAGTAAACTGCATAACTTTACGGTAGGGTGCACGTAGTAACCAGTTCCAAGTAAACAAGAATATTTCCTTATTGCATGCGCCATGTTGTATCCACTCTCGTGCGCTGAGATTTCCCCAGCGCCCCGGCAGTAAGTTCAGTCGAATTAGCCTATCAGGTGTAATCGGAAAGGATTGCCTGTCGAGGCCAACCACGCAGGCAGAACCCAATCACACGTTCCGAAATGCTAATTGAGGCCTCGAGAAGTTCACCGAGCTGATCAGCTATTAGTGCAAGTTTTGCCCGCGATGTGGCAGGGAACTGATGGCGCTGTATTCGTCCCACTCGTCGAGTCGGCAATCAAAACTTCTAGCAAAGTCGCCGGGGAACCTACGCAACGTGCTCAGATTCTGAAACCGCACGGTTTGTTCTTGTGGCGTGGAAAATTGTGCAAGGCGAATGACGTGAAGCAAATTCAAGGGTTAGAGCGTCCGAAGAGGGTATCAGGTTTCACAAACTTTCAGTCAAAGTGTCTTTCCTACTTTGTTCAACAGACTTTCGAACTTTGCATCACGTTTTAGATAATCAAGTTTTATCCCTGAATCTAAAAAGTTATGCTGGAGAGAACGAGAGTAACACAAATTTACAGGCGTTTTAACAGTTTAGTGTGTTTTTCAAACAGGTTAAAGTCACTTCCGTTTTTGGCACTTTAATTTACATAACTTAGCAAATTTCATGAAAGTTCTGAATTTTCTTTTCAACTTTAAGCTGATTATTAAGATTGAATGGATTACTTATTTGCAATGTGTTCCGAGTAGGTGGAATGGATGGTTCGCATATATATATATGTATATGTATATATATATATATATATAATGTATATACAGGGTGTTACAAAAAGGTACGGCCAAACTTTCAGGAAACATTCCTCACACACAAACAAAGAAAATATGTTATGTGGACATGTGTCCGGAAACGCTTACTTTCCATGTTAGAGCTCATTTTATTACTTCTCTTCAAATCACATTAAACATGGAATGGAAACACACAGCAACAGAACGTACCAGCGTGACTTCAAACACTTTGTTACAGGAAATGTTCAAAATGTCCTCCGTTAGCGAGGATACATGCATCCACCCTCCGTCGCATGGAATCCCTGATGCGCTGATGCAGCCCTGGAGAATGGCGTATTGTATCACAGCCGTCCACAATGGTGAATCGAGGAAGTACAGTACATACTAACGAAACTAAAATGAGCTCTAACATGGAAAGTAAACGTTTCCGGACACATGTCCACATAACATATTTTCTTTGTTTGTGTGTGAGGAATGTTTCCTGAAAGTTTGGCCGTACCTTTTTGTAACACCCTATATATATATATGTGTGTGTGTGTGTGTGTGTGTAATTATGAATGAATCGTTACAGTCTTTCTTCATGAGGAGTAGATATGCTATGTTAAGAATATAGAAATTTGAGATTTAAAGATATATTATAAGAATTTAAAAAATTTATATCGTACTCGTGCACGACCGTGACCGTTTTTGCTTATAGCCACAGGTGTAGAATATTTCCCATTTTTAGGGCCAAAGATTGTGATACATTGCCCTGATCTGGCCAAATATGAACTGCACCTGTGTTTCATCCTAGCGGTTCACTGTGCAAAATTTTAACAAAATCTCTTGTGCTTGAAGAACTTAAAAGTATTAACGGAGATATTAAAGAAGGTCTGAGTCGATCGCAATAGAATCGACTGGCTGAAATACAAACTTATATTTGAACCTAAAGATTAACTCCGCAAAATTGGTATTTAGTTTAAAGTGGGTGCGATCATCCATCGCAACAACAATTGTTTCGAAATAATCATGTTTTTCTTGATTGAAGCTGCCCAAATAATCATAATGTGATATTTGGGCATCGTGTCTGTAGCGACCAGAGAACTTATTAAAAATTCCAGATTATTAAATAGCAAAGCAACTCTTAAGAAATGAATTGTTAAAATACTCATTTAGGTAACATATTTGAAGTCTGATGTCCACTTTAAATAACTCAACAACTGGTGGACAGTGAACATGAACAAACCATTAACAAAAGTGGTCAGTAAAATACGTAAGAAGCAAATAAAGCGTAATGTATAAACTTTGGTCAAGCGACAACATTAACGGAAGGATTAATTGAATTAAAATTTTGCCTAGGCGGCAAAGAAATTACTGTGAAATTCTCATATAAGCCATTTTTCAACATTACGGTACCACACGTTCTGGTGTGCTATCTTCGCAACTGCTGTTTTTTTGAAAGGCCACTTTGAATACCTATTATTAATTGTATTGGATCTAGAGAAAGTTAAAAGAATTTCTTACTAATCCTTTCATCTACGAACGGGAAAATATCATAAGTTCTATGACCCGTTTCACTAGAGACCCACTTTTTTGTCATTCTTCAATAAATAAACGTACACTTTCACCATTCTTGTTCTTCCCATTTTGGCCGACGTCAAACTACTGGAAACGATTTGTTTACGGGTTCGCCTTTTGTTCTTCTCCCAGAATTTTTTCCATTTCTTCACTGAGGTTCCTCGTTCTTTCTTCTGATCAGGTGGTATTCGCTTTTCTTCATTGTTCCTCGAAACTCCTGAATTTATCAATTTTAGTTTGAAATACTCTTCGATTGTTTATCTCATCTGCATGGATTATAACTTTTTCCATATCTTGTCTCGTCTCATCACCCATTTATGTTGTCACTTTTAATTTAGTAATGAAGTTGAAAGTTATTTTTTCAGCCTATTAAGTCTCATAAGGTACCCACAAAATTTCAGCATTCTCTTATGTGTTCTGTCTGTAATTTTCTCAACGTACTTATATAGAGCTTCATTTTACTTCTCTGACTAGGTACTGTCTTTTCCCTTTATTGGCCCTAGGATTTTTCCTGGGATTTTCGTTTCTATTTTTCTCTAACTCGTCGGTGAACGTTTTGTTATTCAATACCGAGCATTTTAAGTTGAACATTGCCTCAGTATTGACATCTGTTTTACAGTGTCTGTCCTTTCCTTTGTAGGAGATCCTTTACTTGTATCTGTTTTGTGTTTGCCTGTATAGTAGTTCCAACTTTCTAGTTCTTGCTTTCTCTCCTCCATTTAATTCCACAGTCGTATTCACCCTTTTTTTCATAAGAGTTTCATAATAAAAATATGGTTGTGAAAGAGAATCCTTAATGAATCAATTATCTAAAAAGCATTTCTTATTATAACTGCCATTTATTTATAAAAAATTTTGCAAGTCCGGATTCCCATTAGGTCACCCTGATTAAAGCCTTATATGATTTTCCGAAATTAATAATGGCAAATGCCACGATGGTTCCTTCAAAGGTCCTTGGCTAAATCCTTCCAGTCCTTTGGCTTCAAGCTCTAATAACCACGAAATTAATGACGACGCAAAAAAGTTCGTTTTGTGAACGTATTGCTCAAAACAAATGGAAATTACTAAAGAGTGTATCAGCAGTTAGGCCCTATTGGGGAATTTTTTGGTGAGAGAGAATCCTGCCATAAATAATCTTTGAATAATTACTGTTATGTCAGAACATATTTCCACCACACATCAAAGACGTAAATGGCCGTTACTAACCCTGAATAGGGATCAATTGAGTTCCGGTCAAACGGAGGCGACAGGTCCAAGCACCTCCTCCATATTGATTAGGACGTGGCACGCGTTCCGCGCCTCTTCCGGCTGCACACACAACAGCTCCGCCTGCGCCTACTGTGGTATGTAACCAGACCTCACATGTATGACTTTACGACGAGAGAACAGGGGCGAGTGGCAGCTACTTGTCTGCCTAGCGCTTACTCTCTGTTTGCACAGGAAATTGGCTTCCCTCCACTGGTTGAAGTTTTTCTTTTTGTGTGTGCGCGCGTCAAGGGGAAGGAAGGAGGTCTTGTTACTTGACGCGACCAGAAAGAGAAACTTTGATAATCAATCTATTATAGAAAAAACATGAACAAATTTCAGCCTTTTTGTTAACTAACTATAAACTGATATTTGAAAAATAATGATGACTTTGTTCAGTAGTTTAGGTACCCGATCCCCATCTCTTTGTAAATATTGTGCAATAACAAAAAAACAAAAACTAATATTAGTTGTTTTCTAATTCTTCCTCCTCATATCTTTCAATTGCACATATTATTAAAATAACCGCCTTGCAAAATTATCACATTATGCTAGATTAAAGGGATTTCCATAATTATTCCATAGTAACACTGAAAAAAATTATTTTTGTAGGAATGAAACTTTACGCTAATTATGTCTTTAAAGGGTTGATAGTGCGCATTGAAAAGAAGCAATATGGATCAATTTTAAATATAATCTGTCAATGCTTTCCTGCAGATTTATCTTAAGTTAAAAAAAAAAAAACAATGACAGTTATATTTTTTCGACCTGTCTGCTAACTTCTATATTACTAATTTGTTGATTTTACTAGCTCTTATAGTCACAGGCCCAATCTACTATTTAATTGTGTGTAAAACAATTTATGTTACTCATCATAAATCATTTTTTCCATAGATTATTAATACAAGAGATTCATTGAATATTATTACTAATTTTTCCGAACACCAAACAAATATCAATTTTTCCAATGATTTGTGAAACACTAGTTTCATGTACTCGGATTCCGCTTGAAACTATTTCACCGTATTTTCACCCATTAGTACTTAAATTTTGACTAGAAGAACTTTTGTATCATCCAGAGATAATTAAAAGCTGTAAGTGGTATTATTAATCATGGTACGAGTTTCTAGTTACTCAGGATTGAAACTTTCCTAGTATTTTGTTTATTTTTTGTTTTGTTTTTATTTGATTATAAAATATTAGGGGTGGAAGAGGATAAAAGAAAACGAATGGGAAGGATTGAGCAATCGCGTTTTGAAGAACCTATCCCAGCATTCGGCTCTACCAATTTTGGTAACTAATAAAAGGATTTCAGAATAGCCGGACAGGGATATAAATCGGCGTCCCCCCAAATGCCTTATTCAAACGTCGTAACTCGCTGATCGGGCTCATTTTTTCACCTCTCAATCCAAACTAACAGAATAATGGCAGCTATAGAATTATATATTTTTTTACTCGCGGTTGTAATATTAACATATGAACTCATTTTGTGGAATGCAAAATTAACCGGTGATTGTAGAAGTTGAAGGCAGAATTTTGTAATTTTCTAGACGTAGGATAATATCTTCTAGAAACAGAATTACTTAACATACAGGGCTCGTGAGTTTTTTCTTATGTTTGTTAATGATATACACTTCCTTGTTTACTGTAGGTGGCCTTCAGTGAGCAAGGCTGTTTGCAGAGCCTAGGACGCTGTAGCTGGGAAATCATTAGATGGTTTACCTAATTTTAATAAAGCGAACCGTTTAACTCTATTAACAATACACTGAGAACTATAATGGTAACAAATACTAATCACTGAGTTCATAAATAAAAATACACGAGCAGCTATTTAAAAATGTATATATTTTTCGTTTCGCTTTGACCGTGGTGTGAATTATAATTAGCATGAGATGTTTGTACTTGAAATGTGTATTTGTGAACTGACGCGGTGTACGAAGCGACAACGTTCCACAGGTGATTACAAATTGCCATTGAGGCGAACACTAATTGACTCACGATAATCAATTTCGAATGTGGACACTTCAATTAACACTTCTACCTCAGCTAATGACATCATGGTTGAATGGCCTCACGTAATTAACGGTTTTACGGACTATTGTGTTGGAAGTTACTTCTGTGGAACACACGTTAATTCCGGTTACTAGCGTGCTAATATGAGCTGGTTATACTGATGCGAAGAATCAAAATAAGAAATACTCTATAAGGCATTATTACTTAAGTTCCATTTAGTGAACTCTATAATAAGAATTTGAATATATATATATATATATATTATGTTTAGTTTTTCATCCTTCCAATAGCTTCTTACGTAAGTGATTACTTACTTCACTTCCGTCTACTGTAAACGTAACTAAGGACAACATTTAGAATAAATCACTGAAACTGTTACAGCCAAACAGACTTATCAAATATGACATATATAATTATTATTCTAAACTAATTGCGAATACACTAACTGCTTTGCTCTTACTGAATTTCTAATTTTATCTCACACCTCATTTTGTAGGTGGCATTATGGGCTTGTTGATGACAGTGTTTTACTGTAGACAGCATATGGCAAGGAATTTGGTTTAGGAATAGTATCAGATTTGCAGCAATTCCTAATGTAATATTTTTTTTCAACAACAAGAACAGTGTTGAGACACAACGCAGATTTTCATTAAGTATTTATTTAAAACAATGCATGGATGTTACAGCAGCAGAGATATTGTCACGTGGGTGTGATCGGTGGAGTGGAAAGCTTTAATTTCACACTTAATACGACAGTTCTGAGGGAGGGAGCTGTGGTTGGTTCGTCCTTGGCACCTTCCTGCCCCTGTTCGAGTGCAGTCTGCATGCATATTTCAAGGAAAGTAACTGAGCCTTAGCTACTGAGAAACAGCAGGCACCGCATAAACTCACTGATTGTTACTAAGACATTTACATAAATATTTTCATACATCTTTAGTTACGGAGAGGTGACTTATCTCATAAAAATCATAACAACACATATGAATAACTGTTGGTTTATTAACTTAAAGGCAGATTGGCATACTCGTTACATGGTTGGATGAATTGATCAAAGGAATGATTGGTTACTAGCGATGCTCTATACTGATAGTTATTATACTCGACTGGTGATTTATTACTGGCGTTGCGTTATACTGATTGGTTAACATTTAGTTATATTCCATTGGTTGATTGACTGCAGGATAAGGCACATTAAACCCTGTTGAAATGAAAGACTATTGGCGAATGCATTAAGTTCCTAGCGTGGAGGTTGATATACTGTTATGAATACAAATACGCGAGCAGTGGATCTAGTAAGCTTTAATTACCTATTAGGTGGTGGTGATGAACGGTGCGTCCATAGGTCTTCTTGGATGTTGTCGAGTCTTAGGTGTGAGATGGACTGCCTAGTGCAAAGTACAACTAGTCTGCAGGAAAACTCGTTAAGGATCCTGGAAGGGTTAACAAGTGCTTTTAATTGGCTCACTGAGAATTACATGGGGACGGTCAGGGCGAAGTTATAATGTGAAGAGTGGGGGCTGTATAGTATGCTGGTTTCCACGCTGACGTAAGCTTCCCAACGTTATTCTATATGTCGTGGGTTCCCTCTTGTAAGCACTCCCACGCCGTCGGGAAACTACACCGCTACGCGAGTAGCTGTAATTTCAGTGCTGGGTAGCTGACGATAAGAGACCGGTGTAGCGCGTTCGTAAGCAATTTACTACGTTACAGGCGTGGGAAACAAGGCCTCGTACTCGGTTTCAAAAGATAACGCTGCAGCTCCCTGGGATCTGGCCAGATAGTACGACTGGAGTTGTGAACATCGGCAACAAAGATGATTTTGAATAAATGCTTCAACACTATACCTTATACCTTAGACTAAGCGAACCCGCGACAATACAACCCCCCGCTGTATTCACCAAGCCAAGCACGGAATGCCTCACCATACTTTACTGTTGAGTAGGTGTCGAATAGAAAAAGTTTGCATGTATAGTAATAATCCCACTAAAGAACACAGTAAAAAATTTCAACATATCTTTATATTCCACTTCCTTCACATGCAGTAGGTAACTAAAATACGAAGTAATCGTTTCGGCTGTCAAAACATGTCATCTACATATCTACATCTACATATATACTCTGCAATTCACAAAATTGTGGGTGGCAGAGGGTGCTCAGCACCAAAGCTAATCTTTTTTTTGTGCATTCCAATCCCTAATAGTACGAGGGAAAAAAGAATTCATTTAAGAATCAGACCGGCACCTTATTTCTCTAATTTATCTTTCCTGTCCTTCCGACTCAAATAGGTTGGTGGAAGAAGTATTTCACTACACTCTAAAGTGAAAGTGGGAGTACGCATGTTTACCAACCTAGTCTACTAATCAGTTCTGTGACGCTTTCATAAGGACTGTAGCAAGCGGTCACGAATCGAGCGGCTCTTCTCTGTACTTTATACTTTCAATCAACCCCTTACGAAACGGGTCCCAAATGGCACAACAGTAGTCCAAATGTGGACGCACAAGAGATTTGTACGATATCTCCTTTGTTTGTTCATTACAATTTTTCAAGATTCGACCTATAAATCGCAGCCTAGAATTTGCTCTACCTACTAATGAAGTAATGTGTATGTCCCATTTCATGTTCCTTTGCACTGTTACTCCCAAATATTTCATAGAATCTACCATATCATTAACTGTATTGTTTAACTCGTATTTCTGAATGATTGGATTCCTTTTGTTAGTTATGCTCATTGTCTTGCACTTTTTACAATTTAGAGTAAGTTGCCACTCAGCGCACCAAGCCAAAATAACATCCAGATCGCGCTGAATTTCTAAGCAATCGGCCAAATTCCTTACTTCCCTGTAAATAACCGCATCATCAGCAAACAATCTAAAAAGGCTTTTCACTTTGTTTCCGAGATCGTTTATAAAAATTAAGAAAAGAAGAGGTCCTATTACACTTCCTTGGGGTACACCCGATGTTATGATTCATGGTAGCATAATCCACTTCTCCAAACAGACCGAAGTTTAGTATGGAAAGTTTTTATTTAACGGGATCACTAAACATCGACGTCTGTAACACAGGCAACGCGTGATTAACTGCCGATGACATTCATATTTCCTGAAATGTTTATTTATAGCATTTACAGAAAATTTTATTTTCTGTATAACTTGCTTGGATGAAAATACTTTTATTAGTAAAATATCTTATGTAAACTAAACGATCAGATCAAATACACTGTTGCAAAACAACATTGAGATGCAAGATTTTTTATGTTTTAAACGGTGACACCATATTTAAGTTTACATTCGCACAGAATACAGTTTTTCGCGGGACTACAACTTCTTCGTGTTTCTTAGTAAAAAAATACAAAGTGCTATCCCACAAACTGCGAAACAAGGTTTTATTATCTTGTGTTCCTTGTAATAACGCCAGTCCTAGCAAAAGCAAACAGCGGTGTTTCCCTTCGTTATTGGTTACGCCTGAATAAATTTAACGCGGTGGACGGAGAGTAACTCTGCTAACAGAGGGTAAGCACACTGCTACTTTCAGTTCTGTTCGCTCAACGCGCCACCACGGGGCGACCATTGGGAATGGAGATCAGTTCCGGCAAATACGACAAATGTAATAAACTAAAGGTGAAAAATAAATGTTGCCAAATTGCAACGTGTTTCCAATTATTTTTAATTACTTTAGATATCTGTTATTTTTGTATGAGTCAAGTAGAAATTTTCTTGTTAACGTTGTTACTTTTTTATTTCAGTGTTAGTATCACATGTTATTGTTCTCTGCAATGATATCTCCGTCTAGCTTTGATTAATTTGATAGGCCAAATGACTTGTACTGTTGAATATTATTGTTTGCAAGATAGGTAATTACTAATTTTCTCAACTGTATTGTGATCCTGCACAAGGAACCGTGTATTTGTTCCCGGTTCCTGTGCCAACTTGATGTAAATTAGGTGTCGAATAAACAATTTATCTAAGATGAACAACAGAAGGTTACGAGTAAACAGAAACGGATGAGTATCGTGCTGTACTGACCAGTAGGCTTGTATAGGGTAAGGCATATGGAGCTAAGTAAAAGCAAAGATAAACTTAGTAATGCTATGGAGGTGGAAAAACATTTTCTCTTTGTGTTTAAGCCAAATGAAACGATGGAATACCGGTAATTGCTTTTTTTTTTTTTAAAAATCACAGACACACAAAATCGTATTAAAAGTAGTGTGTTCTTAATATTTCTCAGTAGATTCTAAAATTGTTTATAGAGACATAAATGAAGATGTATTTGAGTTTTATGAACTGCGACATAATAAAGCATCTAAAAGAATACGATAAAAATAAAACTGAATAATTGCCGATTATGAACTGGGACGTGCATAAATCAAACATGCCACCCATCAAAACGTCAAAAAATAATGCTTCGTGGTCTTAGAAAACGTTGGAAGAATGTTGCATATAAGACACAACTACTTTTTAAAAAAAAAATATTAATATGACTTAATAATAGTCTATATACTATACGGAAATCCTAGCCGAAGCATTTAATAGTCTACTGAATTGCAAAAATCCTCCAGAACTTCTTCAAATAAACACAGAACCCCCAGTAATAACATCAATAGAAAATATAAACCCACCAACAATATGTAAAGTTCACAAAGATTAAAGAGAGCTCAAGAACTAAAAGCAAGTGGAAAAGATCAAAAATTTGTGCAGCTCTAGATACATGCTGCAGAATCAGCAAATATAGTATTACGCAAGTGCATGGTGAAAATCTGGAACAGAGAAGAGCTATCGGAACATTGGACTACATCTATAATACGTCCATTATACAGGGTGTTACAAAAAGGTACGGCCAAACTTTCAGGAAACATTCCTCACACACAAACAAGGAAAATATGATATGTGGACATGTGTCCGGAAACGCTTACTTTCCATGTTAGAGCTCATTTTAGTTTCGTTAGTATGTTAGTACGCTCTCCTGACCTCAACCCTCTTGACTTCCATTTATGGGGGCATTTGAAAACCCTTGTCTACGCAACCCCGGTACCAAATGTAGAGACTCTTCGTGCTCGTATTGTGGACGGCTGTGATACAATACGCCATTCTCCAGGGCTGCATCAGCGCATCAGGGATTCCATGCGACGGAGGGTGGATGCATGTATCCTCGCTAACGGAGGACATTTTGAACATTTCCTGTAACAAAGTGTTTGAAGTCACGCTGGTACGTTCTGTTGCTGTGTGTTTTCATTCCATGTTTAATGTGATTTGAAGAGAAGTAATAAAATGAGCTCTAACATGGAAAGTAAGCGTTTCCGGACACATGTCCACATAACAAATTTTCTTTGTATGAGTGTGAGGAATGTTTCCTGAAAGTTTGGCCGTACCTTTTTGTAACACCCTGTATAAAAAAGGAGAAAAATCAAATTCAAACAATTACAGAGGTATCTCCCTCTTGGATTGCACGTATAAAGTCTTGTCGAGAATACAATTGCTGCAAGGTCAACATGAACAGGAAATAGGATAATATCAAGGAGGATTTAGACCATGGAGAAGTTGCCCAGAACAGATAATCACCTTAAAACTAGTAATGGATGCCCACAAAAAAAGACAATAACAACTAGTAATAACCTTTGTAGACTTCAAGAAACTCTATGATTGTATCCACAGAGATTCAATGCTGGATGTATTAAGGAATTTTGGACTCCATCCCAAATTAATAAAAATGATCAAGTTAATCCTTAAAAATACAAAATCTACAGTAAAATTCAGAGGAGAACTATCTAAACCATTTATGATTAAAATAGGGATAAGACAGGGAGATGGTCTTTCACCACTGCTCTTCGACTGCGTCCTTGAATAAGTGATGAGTGAATGGTACAAGGAAAATCCTAAAAACATAAAAGTTGGTACCAAATAAACCTAAATTGTATGGGATTCGCAGATGACTTTGCGTTACTAGCTAATAACATACAAGAAACCACGAATCAAATAATTAGTCAACAAAATATGGCACTGAAATTAGGACTCCAAATATCTTTTGAAAAGACTTAAATTATGGTAACAGAGCCTCTATTAGTAAATCACGTTACTGTAGATAACAGGAAAATACAAATAGTAGAACAATTTAAATACCTGGGCGAAATTATAACATACAACTTGAATGAAAAACCTGCCTGTCAAGAGAGAACTAACAAAATGATAAAACCTCAAAAACTAACGCAGTGTATATACAACAAAAAATGTCTATCAATCAAAACAAAATTAAAACACTACAAGACGGTGCTTCAGTCAGAAGTAACATACGGAAGCGAAAATTACTCATAAAAACAGAATTGACAAAATTTTAAAAGTGGAGAGAAGAATAGCAAGAACATGTCTAAATAAAAAATATCAGAAAGAGGGACAGTGGAGGATAGTGCCAAATGAGGTGGTGTACAGGGAACTGGAGCCAAACACAGATACTATACGCAAGAAGAGATTTTCTTTCCTTGCTCACATCATGAGGACACCAGAAACCAGATAAATAAGAATAGTAGAAGAACTTTAGAAGCTAAAGCAACAGGCAGGAAGTTGGAGAAGATATGGAAACATTAGAAATAACCCTAGATGGTCTAAAAAACAAAAGAGAAAAACTCAAAAAAATGAAAGACGAAAAAATAAGGTTTACACCAAAAATAGACAAACGACACACAGACGAGGAAAGACAAAGAAGATCACAACGAATTAAAAGATACCTGAAAAGTCGGAAAGAACGGTGCATGCACATGCCTAAGAAGATAATCAGAAAATGAAAGTTGTCCAATGAGGTCATAAAAGCCTAATAATAATAATCCATATCATCAAAGAAGTATGAATGTAATTTATCAATCTCGTTTTGTTGATTCGTCTTACATGTAATTTGAGAAGCATGACAGTTTACTATTTGTACAATATTATTGTTTTTTGTTAGTAACAAGTCATCGTAAGCACGTCGTAAGAAACCTGCGAAGAAGATGTCCCTGTTGTAAATTTAAAAAGATACTTAGTTTCCAAGAAGACCTAGTAACACGGTTCCAATTCACCACGCATCCCGCCTCTGTTATGGCTGGACCTATAAATTAACTAGGAATCGAACCGAGGAACCATAACGTAGGTAACTCAACTGACCTCTTCCCTCTAGATCAAATTTTGTGTAGCTCGGCAACGTAACAACATCCTTCCTATGTAAAGTGACACAAATTTTCGTGACTATTTTCTATTTGCTGGGGTGCCTATAGAAGATTAATTTCAATCAGCTGTGTTAAGTATCGATTGTGAGGAAAAAGCTTATTGTTCTGTATAATAATACTTTCCTTAAGTGCACTAATACTATTAGTTAAAGAGATATATAACACGATGAAAATTATCAGCTTTCAAATCAAAAATTATCTTTTACTGAATTGTAACTTACTTCTTATTTGAATGGTATAAATCATAGAATCTTGGCACAGTAACAAGGCTTTAAGTAAGTTTAAGTCCAAACGCTTAGATACCTACCTGCCAGGAACAGGTTTTTCGACGTATCCCAAATATTCCAAATGGCTTCAAAATTGTGTAGAAAATTTCGTTTTTCTCCGCTGTCAAAACAATATTCAAGTATTATTACATGCATAGTATTCTACTTATCTCGCACATAAAAAATTAAAATTGGTAGTAATGTACTTGATATCCGTTACAGACTTCAACGGATTTTTTTAAGGAAAAGTCTACAAAACACAATACTAATCGTAAGGACAAGTACGATAGATATATGAAGTTATGTTTGAGAATCGAATGAAGAATGTTTTGAGCTATAAATTAAAATTGCAGAAGTTCAAAAGTATTGTTAGAAAATATGATACAAATTAGTTCACGTATTGGAAAACTAAATCGGATGATCGACCATTAATAAAAGGAAAAGTCACTGGTATTACCTTGTGTAGTATGATGAAAGAAATTAACTTTTATAAAATACAGTAGTTTCGCATAATAAAGTTACAGAGAGTAAAAAAAGGAAAGAGTTAAATATATGGTACCATAAAATAAGTAACACGTCGTATAATCCTTCGTTACTGTTTCTGAGTTCCGTGTTTTGATGATTGGTAAGAGTGAAGTGACTGAAACTGATTTATGAGGGACCATTAGCGATATTTGGTTAAATATTCAACGGTTACTGAAACTAAAAGATAAACATGGGTGCATAATGCGTATAAGATGGAAGATTGCCCTGTAGAAATATGAAACAAAGACTGCTTATAGTATTTTATACTTTTGACACTAAATCGTTTGAGGTCTGGTAAGAAGTAAAGAAGAGTTGTAATGGCCGGTGTCACTATTTTGACCTACTCTCCTACTAAACTCTCGAGAAAACACTTGGCTGATGTTAATGGTGAAATAAATCACACTGTAATTGCTTTCATAATTACTGTGTTCACTGAAACTAACGAAGCTCACTGAAGCCCTCTGAAAATCCCTCTCTCATAAGTGAGTGAAGACAAATATCTAAAATTTTGGTTGCAATTTTTGTAAACATGAAAATAAACGCGTGGCCCAATATACTAAATCCAAGTTCTGAGATTGGATCCAATTTCGTACTGAAGGTTCCCTGGTTCGAGAAAGATCCAGTTTTTATATTGATGACTGTACTGCATTTAATGATTCTTATAATTAACTGTAAACTCCATCTACTGGATCAAAAACTCAGTTGTTGCATAAAGACACTTTTATTACGTGCTTCAAGTAAATTTGATTAAGTTTTGACTATAACGTGCATAAAACAAACACATCAACTTTCCTAGATGATAAAAATCCCGCGGTATGGGGAGAAATGGAAACTAATTAGAGCAATTATGTGTGATGTGCCGTCGTCATGCTTTTTTTGTTTAGAATAGTAATCTTAAGAATCAGTTATCTCGGAGGGGTGTAGGAACAATTAATATACGACGTTAAAAGAAATATTAATATATTAGCACAACTGTGTATGAATATTTCATGTAGAAGACTTCTTTGATATTTTACACTCAGAATTATTTGCGATTCGTTTAAAATTAATAAAAACTAAGCAATTTTCACAAATTTCTATATAAAACTAAAATGTTAGTTCTGATTTATTTGAAATTATTTTTAGTAAGGTGAACTGTTTTTTAATGAATCATTTAGCTACTGACTCCATCAGGCTATTACTGCATATGTTTTATACAACTGTAGTTCCAATAATGTGTGCATAGTATTTTATTCTACCGTTATTCATTCAAGAATAAAGAATATATTACTCACTTTCAGTATCTGTCATTATGGATAACTAATACAAAACAATAGTCAAAGTTCCAATCTGTTGACATTATAACTAGCTACTGCATGAAGGAAAACTTCAGAAAACATGTAATTAACCACAGCAGTAAACTATGACATTTATTAGGCTGAAGTAGTTACAGATACTCAGGTCTGCGTATAAATTTCGTAAATAATTTAAATTGAAAATTCTTTGTACATATAACATGAAAAGTTCAGATTTTCTTAAGAGAACATAGAAGGTACGTAGAGATGAAAAGAAAGAATGTTATTAGGGACTTCTTTCCTCTTCTGTCTACTTGTACACAACGTTTCTGCGGCCCTACTACATCTTTTGTGGGCTTGTATTCATAACCTTTTCAGGAATGTTATTAGAGACTTAATATTCTGAGTGAGCCTTACACTGCTGTTGGTGGAGTCCAAACATATTGCTTTCATGGATGGCATGATGTGAGTAGAGTCCTAAGAAGTTTTCCAGAAAAGAAGAGATGATTACAAGCTGCTGCCCCCAAACTTTCGAACACAGCAACATGAAGAGAAAAGAAGAGCCAGATATAACAATCAACTAAAAAGCCTCCTGCGATCATAGTGAAATACAAAGTTTCTTGCAACAACTTCCTACACACACACACACACATACAAATATATATATATCAAAGAAACACAGAGAATTAAGTAAAAACAATTATATGTTGAATTATATAAAGCTTTTGTGATCTGGTATTCTGCCATTCCGTCGTCGCTAAACCCTGTTTGTTCACTTCAAACTGACGGCTAACACACCCCTGGCCGTCCTCCTAGCCTCAAACCCCCTCCCTTCCTATATCTCTGAGCTGACCTCTCTGTCCAAGTAAGCGAATGACAAATTTCCCCTTCACACGAAAGAGTAACGGTAGAGGAGTGGGGATAAATCATAATGACCTTGAACCGCTTCTGTTAACTGAACTGGCTATAGTCTAATGGAGATTCTAAATGCCACCATCTGTTAGTATACGGAATAAGTTTTATTCTGTACGTAAAGTGACAGTTTTGGTTGATTGTCTAAGTTTTTAGAAGAAAATTAGGGAATTTCCTAGAAACCGTAATTGGAATGGCCAGTTTTACCTTACTTGGAGGCCATCAGACCTGTTCAGAACGGATTTCGATCCTCCGATTATATGGTGAAGGGTATTTAGTCCACATGTCTGTGTTACAATTATTTCTTCAAAATGAGCCCTAGGTATCGAGAAATTAACGCGCAAACATATATGAATATCTTTTAAATATTATAATTTTAGTACATTGTTTAAAAGCTTCAAACTTTAAATAGCAAATATCAGATTCTAAAATATGCATTTACAACTGCATGGAACACCAACAACAGTACTTATCGACAGTCGCCGCTCTTTAAGAAAATCCATAACACCCTAAAAGAAATTGTCGAAAAAACTGAAACCGGCAATTGAAGCAAAAATTAACCTACATTGGAAAACAGTTTGGATAAATATTAGCCTACCCGTTCTATCCACTGATCAAAAAGCAAACATATATATACTGGTAAATGATTTATACTCTTATAAATGGAAACTCTACGAACTGGGAATCACAGAAAATGAGCGGTGTAATATTTGTAATCAGATTGATGTTAGAGACCATCTCTTCACATCCTGCACTGTCTCAAGATCCATATGGAAATGGGTGCGTGCAAAATTAAACAAAATATCCGGTGGGGATTTACATACCTTAACGGACACAAGACTTCTCAGATGTGATTTCAAACTGTTCCCAACCTTCAAAACACAATCTGTTGTCTGGATGATTACACATTTTGTGACTTACATAACAATGGAGCAGAATCACAAACTCGAAAAATTTAAAAATACCCTCAGAATCGACAGATGGAGATTGAAAACTGGAAACTACATTGATAAATATTATGGTCCATATTTGTATGCTCTCGTATAACATTACAGCACTACAAATATGGAGCACCATGCACTGTGTGATGAAATATGACGTAGACCTAGTAAAATACAAAACTGCCTCGGAAATCGCGATTTTGAAGCGAACTTCTACTAAAACCTCACTAAAACATGGTAAAAGCTGTTAGTTGAATTCGCATTTCCGTTCTTCCTTCGTTAAGTTTTGGCCCGGTTATAATGTATGTAAGCGTAGTGAAGATCTCTGATTTAGAGTGTAATAGAGACTCTTTGGCAGTAAGAAAGTGTCTGTAGAGATGAATTTGACGTTTGTGTACTTGTAAAATAGTGAAAATAAAGCTTTGATATTAAAATAAAAAAAAAAAAGCGTGGTGCATGCATTAAGGCGTTTACTTCCCATTTTGCCAACCCAGATTCAAATCCCCATACTGCCAAATATTTTTATTTATTTTTTTATATGCAGTAATCATTGATTTTATTTCATTCATTCGAAATGGGAAATAAGCGCCTTACCGTACACACCACGCTGAAACTTTTATCCACTGTACAAAAATTATAATATTTAAAAGATATTCACATATGTTTGTGCGTTAATTTCTCGATACCTAGAGCTCATTTTGAAGAAATAATTGTTACACAGACATATGGAGTAAATACCCTTCAACATATACTCGGGGAATCGAAATCCGTTCTGAACAGGTCTGATGGTTCCCAAGTTAGACCAGCTGTACACCCTCGCCGCCAATATGAAGGCGCTTTTAAAAAGCAATAGCAAGTCATTTAATATCTGATAAGCTTTTGGTTAATGACTAATTCTGGCTATTCAGAACTGTAATCAATTAATGATGATTTCCCGCTTCGTTCTCCAGCTTACAGATTGCTGCCGTTGGTAGACAGGGGATTTTACCTTTCCCCAAAGCTTACAGATTACTACTGTTCTTGACTGAATTAAATAGTTCTCCAAATGACAGCACACGAATCACTTTTTAATTAATATTTATTTCCGTGATCTATATGATAACATAAGGCACCAGACTACTCCAAAGACACTAACTCACAAACATACAAATATTCCAGCGATTAAGCTCACAAACAAAAAATCTGACAATTAACTAGTCATCTCTGCCGCTCGTTTATATAGACGTCACAGAAAAATCCAGAATATCGCAGAGAAAGCCGATCGATATTTTTCTAACGGCGACAGTGCAGCCAACAATCAAACCACATTAAAATAATCGGAATTAATACAAAATCGTTCTCAATCATCATGAAACACACGGAAATGAAAATTAGAGATATTTACACACGATTATCGACGTAAACCAGTCCAAACAGTTGAGAATTTTCCTCTAAATATCATTGCTCACGTCAACACTAGTAATTACCAACTTTTCACTAATGTTTCATCCATAACACTGTCCTTCATCGTATTACATATCACTTACACAGTTTCTCTCCATGAAACAATGTTCATTTATATGACGAATATACACAAATTCACAATTAATCACACGAAAATTATACAAATCCCTACTTAATTAACTGCCAGCTTGCTGAACATAATTCTTAAAATAATATTTCGTAAAAAGATCTGGTTCTGAGGGCTGCTATGTATCTTTCGAGCACTTTCTAAGTAACTATTGTAAAAACCAGAAAAAAAATTACAAACTAAACCCCAGTTCAAACAGCACAACTAAACAGGCCACTGCCTTTTCTACCATACGCTTTTGGATATTTTAAGTAGCATTCCAAAGGGCAGTGGTAAACTTTACTCAGTCCAAAATCAGAAGTTTAGTTGGATCCTCCCAAATGAGATGTACTAAGCCACTGTGTTGAAGACAGGACGGCCAGTTCCTTTCCTCGAAGCTGTCATACCAACAGCACGTGGTGTTCGCAAGCTGTCACCCACCCATGTAATAACCACGTCTAACATTGCTTAACTGCAGTGATTGGATGAGAACTGGCGTTTCCAACGTGGTGCGGGGCAATAGTAGTAACAACAAATAAATGGAAAATTTCCATTAGATTACGGCGAATATATTTCAATAGCTACGAAATGCGTTTGGAATTCACTTTATGATAGTTATTTCTTCACAGAGATGAGGCTCGGGGAATTTTTATACACACGCGCTAACATACGAGTAGGGAGGAAAAAACACAAATGCCTCATTTTTCCGCGGGCACAGCATTCTGGCGAGACAATGCTAACAATCTATGTTTAATCCGGTACCGGTGATAAATGCGCGTTGCTGCATTTATAACAGAGCTTTTGTGCAGCGTGAAAAAATAAAATATTACGTACACGGTTGCGTTTATGAGATGGCCACTATTAAAAGGATATACAGGGTGTATCAAAAAGAATCATCCGATTTAAAAAAATCATAACTATTATGTTATTTGGGATATGTGCGTAAACAACGTTCTGTTTGAAAGAGCAAACTCTCGATGTTCACATGGTTACCGCTAGGTAGCAGCAGTGTGCACCCACTTCACTTCTAGTAAAAATGGCGTCGGGACAATACGTTTTGTGCAGTGCGGGTCAGTAACAACTGTTCAGCGTGACTTTCGTACTAGGTATGGTGTGGATTCTCCTACAGCACAGAGCATTAGAAGATGGCATGAACAATTCCGAGAAACAGGTTGTTTGTGTAAAGACAAATAGCCGTGCCACCCCCGAGTGTCTGACGCAGACGTTGAAGGCATCCGCCATATATTCACAAGGAGTCCGCAGAAATCCATTCGCCGTGCAGTTCGACCGCTCAACCTGTCCCCCGATGTCCGTCTGGCGTGTGTTGTGTCAACGTTAACATATGAAACCATACAAAATTCCGCTACTGCAAGCTCTTCGTGAAGGTGACAAACAACAAAGTGTGGAGTTCTGTAATTTCGTTCTTGGCAAGATGGTCACCGGACCCGACTGTATGTGATTATTTCTTGTGGGGGTTTATAAAAGTCTCTGTTTATGTGCCTTCGTTACCAACAACAGTGAATGAACTGAGACATCGCATAACAGCAGCTGTGGAAGCTGTCACTCAAGACATGCTCGCTGCAGTGTGGGAAAAATTTGAATACCGCATTGACATATGCCGTGTATCTCAAGGGGGGCATATTGAACACCTATATAAAGGTATAAAAAAATAATTTTTTTAGATTCCAGTTCATCAAAAAACAAAATTCGTTGTATATATTTATTAGTTTCATAAATATAGACGTGCCAAATCGGATGATTCTTTTTGATACACCCTGTATAATATAAACTATCATGCAATGTTTGGAAATGTACGAGACTTGTAGAGTATTCGTTCCCGTAATCTCAGGAGCAAATCATTCTTCAAACCTATCAATCCAGTTCACGTCGAACTAGAATTTTACATTTTTGGGATGATTATGGAGGAAATAGCTGGAAATTGATGCCACAAAATGATCATAAAGCATAATATATTCATTATTTACATAGGCTTACTAAGATATTGACACGCAGGAACACTATTCTGCCGGGTTCATTTTATATGTCTGCCAGGGTTCGACTAGAACCTTAACGCATCATTAGGGCAATTAGTGTAGTGTATCTGTAGCTCTTTCTGCAGTAGATGCTTACTGTAATTTGCATCAATTAATGTTTTTGATGATCCAACCATTCGAATTACTTGGATAGCTGTAGATAGATTTTTGCACACAGAAAGAAAGATAGAACCCAGGGAATAATTTTTATGATTCTACTACGCGTCATTGACGTCGAAGTCATTAGAGGCGGGTAAGGACTGGGGGCAATAAACGGGAACGAATTCGGCCATGGTCTTTTAAAGGATCCATCCCGGTATTCACTTGGAGTGATTCTGGGAAACCAATGAAAACTGAAAACTGGATGGTGGGACGGAGAATCGAACCTGCAGCCTATCCGCTCATCCACCACCCTCGATCTCTGGTATTCGTCTATAACTTGGACAGCTACTGTCACCCACATCAGGTTACTATTACTGTATTATTATTATCTAACTGTTAACGTTTCCTCCATAAGACTATTGCAACCTTACACGTTTATTCTTATTAAATGCTTGAAGAACTTTAGAAATCCAAATGATCTATGTGAAACACCATGTGCGTTATTAAGCGACGTCGCAAATGCAAGTAGTATCCGCGGCAGTATCGGAATGCGTCGAAGAGCGCGTGGATAGGCCTGCCGCTTTGGCAACCGATCCAAAGTAACTGGAAAAATTTTCATGGCGCTGTCATCCAGTCCTGGAAGCTTTGGTGCCTCTTGCAGTGGAAAGATGTTTTCCTAAGAGCGGGTGATAATAATGCGGACCTAGACTGAGTAAAGCTGCTACCTCGTTTGCTCTTCGTATCGTTACTGCCTGGTCTACAATTGATAATTCCATCCAGTTTAAAAGAAATCTCGCCTACAAACTTTGAAAGGGAGATTTAGTAATGAGTACCTCGACGAAATGTATCACAATAAAGGCTTCCGGCTTGCGATCGACTTTGGCTTAGGAAGGATTTAAAATTACCGTTGACAATAGGAAACAACAGCAGATAACACGGAGAAAGAGGTCCAAGCGGTGCTACTATATACCGTAACCTGCAGAGCACTAGCAGGAGTAGATTCTGATTATTTGTACCTTCCTCTCGTACCTGAAGAGATCTTGGTAGGTGAATTTGCAATCCACAAAGAAATAACCTGACGATTAAATAACCACCCCAAAATTTGAGAAGAACTGATCTAATTATTCATGTTTCAAGTGCTAAGTGATTATTCAGGAGGATTTATACTGATTTTTAGGGGCACAAATTACGACACTGAGATTCCGGTTGTACAGTGGGGTAAAATCCATGTGGACAAGAAAAAAATGAAGAAAAGAAAAAAAAGCTTTTTAATATTTTGGAAATGGCTATTCAGTTATGACGAAAAGAGACGGAACTATTAGCTCTCCTTCTTCTTCACTACCTTTTACTAACTTTAGCGGTTGCCTGCCTTGATGTGTGTTACTCATTGTTTAAATGGTCGAATTTGGAGGCTGACGCCAAGAATTTTATATCTACTGCCAGATCATACAGCGCTATAATGGAGGAAGTGAAGTGTTGCCATCTGTCCACGAAACGCTTAACTATGTTGTGTGTGTGTTGTTAGTGAAACGTGCAGTTCATGAGGCGCAGATTGGGTGCCGGCCCAGCATTCGCGTTAATGATTGTACTGGACGGCCGGTACGCGGGGTCCGAGGCTCATGCCTGCTCCCGTTGTACCTCCCAGATCCATTGTTGGAACCTCAGCGCGTTAAGTCACTCTAAAGGGTTACTTACAACTTTTATTTGTAGTTGCATGAATCCGCAGAAATACTTATACACAATTTTTTGGTACATGAACCATTTCTCTGTGATCACTGACATGTCCTACAATAATAATAGTATTACAAATCTCATTCGAGAAAACTGTATTAATATGTTCAAAGACAGAAATAGCAAGTTTGAGAACAAAATACGGAAAAATCAACAGAGTCCCATACTTTAAATACCTCGGAATATTCGTCGAGCCGACAGGCCTTGAGAAAATCTCACAGCAAAATTGCCTCTAAAAAGTATAAAAAGCATTATAGTCCAAAATCTCTACAACAAAAAATCTATGTCAAGGCAGACGAAAATTCCGCATTACAACACAGTCATAAAACCAACAGTCCTCTATGCAAGTGAAACATTAACACTTAACAGAAAACATGACCTTGAATAAATTAAAAAAGTAGGGAGGAAAATCATTAGAAAAATTCTAGGAGCAAGACTCACTAAAGGTGGTTACATACTACAATCAATCAAAGCAACAGAAATGTTTTCAAACATCGAAATTGACATCAAGAAAAGGCGAATGAAATTCTTTGGTCACCTCAAGAGATTACCAGAAAGTCAATTGACAAAAAAAATAATAGATTTTGTAAGTTCACATAAAAAATCCAGCACCTTGGCTGAATGAAATTCGGAAGTATTTTAAAAGAGCAAGCATAGGAGCAACAGGCATCTTAGAAAGAGCCACCTTCAGACACAAAGTAGACAAATGGGAAGTTATAACTGAGCAACTAAAACAAAAACAATACAGACCAAAGTCTTTCTCGGAAAGAATGAAAGCATATTGGAACAATAAGAAGAACTCGAAGAAAACTTGATTCGGTCATTTGCTTACCGTCTTCTATTTATTGGGAGAATTCACCAATAATAATGATAATAATAACTAACAATATCTGTAAACATGCCCAAGTAAATCAAAGTTAGTTTTCTTCGCTCATTAAAAATGTTGATGAAACGCAGACATTGAAGTCAGTACAGGTTTCGTCTGTAAACGTCAAGTAGCCAAGGCGAAAAACAAAAAATCGTGTACGATTGTCTGAATCTAGTGGTGTTTGGATTGGATATGCTTAAGTTTGTAAGGTAAAACGAAACAGGCACAATTATTCCCTTGTGGAAGTAATAAGTTTTTTTTTTTATATTTCCTAATGCAACATAATACATGACACAGCTCTACCTCTTCTCGCAGCACCGTCGGTTGTGGTACTACACAGGTCAAAGTTTTATGTCAGTTAACTTTACAGCCTCATTTCATGCAGTTGGTAGTTATCTCGCCCCTGTGTCTGCTCGCGTTCATGTCAGCCACTGTTTTAGAACTGTAATTTCTGGCGAATTTCTCTTCGTTGTTCTGAATGTTACATATACACTACTAGCATATGAAAGCCTTGTCTACATCTACAAGAGGGGTAATTGTTACTGTTAGTAGCACTTCTTCAGTCAACAGTCGCTTGCTATTTCAAAAATTTTACTCTGGCAGTTTACTGATCCCAACCCCGTTTATGTTTATTAAGAAAGTTAGATAAGAAATTCGTGAGTTGATGTAGAAAATTTTATCTTGGTATGGTTATTATCAAGGTGGCAGCCTCAGGCGATAGAGCGTCTGACTACTGCCCGGAGGACCGGGGTTCGATCCCCGACGAAGTTGAACGTCCGGAACGACTCTCCAGGCCCAATCAGCCTGCTGTCCAATGCGTACCGGGGAAACTCCACGGGCAGGTAAAGAAAAAGGGCCGGACTGTGTTGCTGACCACGGCACGTCCACTCTAGTGCCTAGGTCAGGAAATAGGAATGCAGAGCTCTACCTCCACTAATCCTACGGGAATACGGCTTTTAAAGCTGCGAAAATTCACTGCCTTTATCTTTATGGTGATTATCACTTATGCACTTGAAAACGTATGATTTACGGAGAGAGCATACAGCCATTATTTACAATGAACGGATATATTTCATCGTATCAGGACAAACAACGCAACAATAATTCCCAATTCCACATTGTGGTCCGTGGTATCAAGTTTTGTTTCATATAGAGGTGGTTTTAATTTCACATTGCCTCTTACCTGTCTTGTTCCTGAATTGTAAAATTTTAGAAAATACATTGTAAAATTCTAAACTAACCGAAAAACACTTCTTGCACAAACGAATAGCTCTCTCTCTCTTCTGGCTACCGATTCCAAGTCATGTTCTACCTTCACAATTACGAATGCAGCATGTACTAATAACAGAAGATTGAAAAATTCAGTATAACCAACTCCCTACACGTTTATTCTATAATTATCTACCGAGTGTTGTGGGTGAGCGGTTACATTCTGGCCTCGCATTCTTGAGGATGCAGGTTCTAATTCCCGTCCGGCTATCCAGATTTGGGGTTTCCATGGATTTCCTAAATCACTCCAGGCGAATGACAGGATGGTTCCTACAAAAGTCCATGGGTGATTTCCTTACTCTGCCTTGTTTACAATCCTTTTCTGCCTCTAATGACAGCGACGTCGACTAAGCATAAAGCCATAAAAAAATCTACTGTCTGAAAACCAATAGCCTTCGTTTTACAACGCCCCCATTTCCATTGTGAATACTATAAATTTAGTACGAAATCAGTATCATATCATTCACCGTTGCAGAAAGAAATAGAGTGAAGGCTCACCAGCATAATCACAGTATCACCAGAGTGGCTACGAAAGACCGTGAACTAGTCTAAACAGTATTAGCACCATCCATGCAGATATGTTAATTTCAAATACAAATGTAATCTGCCCAAAATATGGCTGCGAAACTGAATGAAAAACATAGTGCAAGTATGTCTTTTAAGGATGTTGCCATAACAATTCACTGATTTACTTAATGCGACTAACACGGGATTGATTCTGTTAGTAAATTAGGAAACTGCTTGTAATATTCACTGTTATTTATTGTTTTATTAGAAAGTAAATATGCCCTGCTTAGAACTGTAATTTCGAGTGAATTTCTCTTCGCTGTACTGAATGTTATATATACAGTACTAGCATATGAAAGCCTCGTCTGCATCTACAAGGGGGATAAGGCCACATCATAACAGGCTGCTTCCGCCCTACTCCCATGAAACTAATTTACTAGCTTGTGGGCGTAGTCCTCTCCCTCCACCCCCCCCCCCCCGTCCCACCGCCACCCCCTAACATCAGCAGGTGGAAATGCAAAAACAGGAGGCAGATCCCAGGCGTCTAATTTTTGGATGCGAATTCTAACCCTTGAGACTTAAATCAAGAAGATGCTACTTGAATACAAGACTGATTTTATTACTACCAAAAAAAAACAAGAAAAAAAAAAAAAGCTGAGTTGAAGTTTGGAGAAATCTGTCACCAGGAATAATTTGTAAAAATCAGACGGAGAAATCTAAAAAAGGCCACAATATTCGGTACACGACCTGCAAGACTCAGAAATGATGTACCGCCATTCAAAGAAAATTTCTAGAAATTGCGTTATATCCGAGAAGGGCGAGCTCTGTGAATATGGGGAAGTGAAGGACCCAAAACACCTGCTGATCTGTAACAAACTAGACGAGCCCTGTACACTAGACGACCTTTTAGCAACAAATGAAAAGGACACTCAGGCTGCTATTTACTGGGACGTAAATCGTGTGTTGTAATAATGTTTTGTTGTGTGTTAAGTGTGTTTCCTTAAATTACTTTTAAGTGATGTTTGGGAAACAAATAAATCTACTATGATAAAACGCTAATCTTGGTCACTGTGTCTGTCACTCTGTGACATCACGCAGCCAGATTTCGCTGCTGGACTAACAACGGCCAGAGATATTAGTGCATAGTAGAGATTACAGTTCTGTTTAGTTAAGCATCCGAGAAGAAACGAATTGCCAGAACACTGAAAGAAATTAAATTAATATTGTTCACGGCTTTTTGTTTATTTATATCAGGTCGAAGCAGATGTCTTCGATAAATTCTTAACCAAAAATATATAAAACAAATGCTTTAATTGTCGGGCAACAATGTTAGCGGAAGTGTAATCGTAGGCTTCCGCGGCCAGAGTCAGTTGATTCTTGGCTGTCCGGGTGGCGACGCGTCATGTTCATCGTAGCCGACGTTTCGACCCTCATTCTGGGGTCTTCTGCCCTGGAAGAAGACCCCAGAATGAGGGTCGAAACGTCGGCTACGATGAACATGACGCGGCGCCACCCGGACAGCCAAGAATCAATGTTAGCGGAAATTTGATTAGATTTAATTTAGTCCTGATCACAATGGCAACTGGTATTTAACGTTATAGCAGAGGTGTTTTAAGAAATAATTTGTTTTCATGAGCGCCAAATTAATTCGTTGAACTGCGATCTATGCGGCCTATACCAGTATTAAGACTAATATTCCGCGGCATAACAAAAGTTGTTAAGATTACTTTCACTGACGCCATTTTTCCACCATACATAACTCTGTCAGCCTTTAATATTTTGTAATATGGATTTCAATCGCAAACAAGAAAGACTATAAGAATATTTTTATATTCACAACTGAATTAAACAGTATTGATCACGGTAGACATGTCAGAATATTTGTTATTTATTCGTAACTAAATCAGTAGTATTGAATTTGATGCCATTTTAAAATATTACGACCCCACATTTAAGATCATATAAGTTGTTACTACTACTTCTGACAATCGGAACTTCTATCTTTATTAAATTAAATAAACACCGTCGCCTCAGTCGAATGGTTATTTAAATTAAAAAAGTATTTTATTTTGCACGCTCTTTAATGAACCAAACTCACAAAATAGTCCAACCACCGACTGAATTTTTTGAAGTACGTTCAATTACGCTACATACAGTTAGACCTATCCGCAGATTGCAGGTTCTTTAGCCAAAATTAGAAATGTTCATACAAACCAGCCACATTCATTACAGTTCAGGACATAAAACAGTTTTTTTAATCACTCTATATAGTCGCAGCAATACAGTCCACCATACGTAATGATACTCATTTCTCGTTATGTTGCGCATTAACACACGTCTAGTTTCACAGCAGTGACTGTACACCAACGATGTACGATGTAAACAACCAGAGATACAATACATGTCTTTAATCAAGGAAGCCGTGAAAGAGACATTTTTAATCATGTAATGAATTTTCCTCGCAGCCGTAATATAGATATCTAAATATCAAAATTATAACTTACTTTTATAAATCATTAAATATACCACTGTAAAAAAAAGGCTATCTCCTATGATTACGATATAATAAAAACAAATATTCATTTAACTGATCGATTTTTTTATTGAAATAAATTAACTACGTCATCAGTCTTTCATATTTCGAAATGTCTCTGGTTGTTTATATCTTACATCGTTGGTGTATAGTCAGCTTACACGGCCGCTGTGAAACTAGACGTGTGTGTATGCGCAAAATAGCCCATTTATCCATCAATCACAGTTTATGTTTCTCGACACGACTTGACAAATTAACTTTGATTTACCTCTGTGTAATTGTAATTCCACATACTGCATCATACGAAACTTTATCGCCTTTCAACTTTATAAGAAAGAGTATCCCCTACACCCGCGGACATTACATAACTTAACTACTACTGGCAAAGACTCTATTTTCACAATCCAAGTCCGTATAGCGATATAGATCTGCTGCTATCCATACCGCTTTTGTAAGTCTTTGAGCGATATGACATATTAATTAACTAAATAATAACGAAAGTTAGGCGGGCCTTTAATCTGTAATACGACAAGATGTATGAACACGTGAAGATTTTGGGTCAAGTTTATGTCACACTACATATGCGGTGAATGCATTAATATACACGTGAATGAAGCTTTGCTTTTCTAACGGCAATATCAGCGGGGTTTGTGTTTAAGTAGAAATGAAACCTGGACTTGGACGAAAACTGAAAAATTTGCTGCAGTGTAAGGCACAAGGAACTGCATTGAGCGTAATTTTACAATTCAAGATGATGACAACTGAAACTTTTACCTTTAGCATAAGGGGCGAGAAATTGCACTGAGCGTAATTTTACAATTCAAAATGACAACTGAAACTTTTAGCTTTAGCATAAGGCACGAGAAAATGCATTGATGATAATTTTACAACAATTCAGAATGACAACTGAAACTTTTAGCTTTAACATAAGGCGTGAGAAATTACATTGAGCGTAATTTTACAATTCAACATGACAACTGAAACTATTAACTTTAGCATAAGGCACGAGAAACTGCATTGATGGTAATTTTACAACAATTCAGAATGACAATTGAAACTTTTAGATTTAGCATTAAATGTGAGAAATTGCACTGAACTTAATTTATGATTCAAAATGACAACTGAAGCTTTTAGCTTTAGCATAAGGCACGAGAAACTGCATTGATGGTAATTTTACAACAATTCAGAATGACAACTGAAACTTTTAGCTTTAGCATTCGCCACGAGAAACTGCATTTTTGGTAATTTTACAACAATTCAGAATGACAACTGAAACTTTTAGATTTAGCATTAAATATGAGAAATTGCACTGAGTTAATTTTACAATTCAAAATGACAACTGAAACTTTTAGCTAAAGGCACGAGAAAATGCATTTTTGGTAATTTTACAACAATTCAGAATGACAACTGAAACTTTTAGATTTAGCATTAAATATGAGAAATTGCACTGAGTTAATTTTACAATTCAAAATGACAACTGAAGCTTTTAGCTTTGGCATAAGGCACGAGAAACCGCATTGATGGTAATTTTACAACAATTCAGAATGACAACTGAAACTTTTAGATTTAGCATAAGGCGCGAGAAATTGCATTGAGTGTTATTTTACAGCAATTCAGAATGACAACTGAAACTTTTAGATTTAGCATAAGGCACGAGAAACTGTATTGATCGTAATTTTACAACACTTCAGAATTACAACTGAAACTTTTAGCTTTAACATAAAACACGAGGAATTGCATTGAGCGGAATTTTATAACAATTCAGAATGCATAAGGCACGAGGAACTGCATTGATGGTAATTTTACAACAATTCAGAATGACAATTGAAACTTTTAGATTTAGCATTAAATGTGAGAAATTGCACTGAACTTAATTTATAATTCAAAATGACAACTGAAGCTTTTAGCTTTAGCATAAGGCACGAGAAACTGCATTGATGGTAATTTTACAACAATTCAGAATGACAACTGAAACTTTTAGCTTTAGCATTCGCCACGAGAAACTGCATTTTTGGTAATTTTACAACAATTCAGAATGACAACTGAAACTTTTAGGTTTAGCATTAAATATGAGAAATTGCACTGAGTTAATTTTACAATTCAAAATGACAACTGAAACTTTTAGCTAAAGGCACGAGAAAATGCATTTTTGGTAATTTTACAACAATTCAGAATGACAACTGAAACTTTTAGATTTAGCATTAAATATGAGAAATTGCACTGAGTTAATTTTACAATTCAAAATGACAACTGAAGCTTTTAGCTTTGGCATAAGGCACGAGAAACCGCATTGATGGTAATTTTACAACAATTCAGAATGACAACTGAAACTTTTAGATTTAGCATAAGGCGCGAGAAATTGCACTGAGTGTTATTTTACAATTCAGAATGACAACTGAAACTTTTAGATTTGCATAAGGCACGAGAAACTGTATTGATCGTAATTTTACAACACTTCAGAATTACAACTGAAACTTTTAGCTTTAACATAAAACACGAGGAATTGCATTGAGCGGAATTTTATAACAATTCAGAATGCATAAGGCACGAGGAACTGCATTGATCGTAAGTTTGTAACAATTCAGAATGACAACTGAAACTTTTAGCTTTAGTATAAGGCGCAAGAAATTGCGTTGAGCGATATTTTATAACGATTCAGTAACTGGGAGGAAATGTTGGAACACTCTGTTCATCCCGTCATTTTTGACGGTCTGTGAGGATATAAAACAAATAAAACCTAATTATTGTATTCTTTAATGTCGCTAAATATCGCCTAATGTTAACCAAGTAACAGTAGTGAGGGTAGAGCAGGTGGTTTATACAGTGGCGCAGGACCCCGGCTGCGGCTGGACTACTGTGCGTGGGTTGGCCGCAGCGGTCCACATACCGCGTGGTTCCGGCAGCACTGGGCGCCGTGCGCACACGGAACGCGAGCCGCGGCCGGCCAGACCCGTGATGGATGGCGGGGAACACACCACGCGGCAGCTGGCTGGCTGGATCGAGTGGCACGACATCAGACACCGGCGGTCAACACGCAACCCGGCTGGCCTCTCCATTACGACACCAGGATTACGCCAAGCTCTTGCCAGCACTACGGCTTTAACTTTGTTGTCACAACCGTCAGCTAAGGTGATTGGTGGATGATTTCAGAATTGACTGAATGGTTTCAATGCGTAGATGTTTCTTAGAAAATATATGAATTTCCCGGTACACTCACCCAGCTATCAAATGAATGACGGGAAAGTTTCTCTTCCGCAGAACGAGACACGTGACAGTAATGTCGACAACATGACCAAGACATCATCAAAAGGAGCTTGGATATTTATTACCACTATTCCCACAACACAGACTCCCAACAAAACGGAGATTCAAATTTTACTTTTTTTAAATAATAAAATTATCTTAACCGCGATCTTCTTACTTTCACCGAATAGGTCTCTAATACCCATACTCATACGTTGTGGACGGCAGGGCATCATGTTGTTGCAAGGCTTTCGCGTGCAGTATTTTGTAGTATAGATTTTGGCGGTAAGAAAAGCTGTTTGGTTTCAAGCCAGCGCAACGGCGTGAAACCACATATCACTATACCCGACTCCAGCGCCCAACAGTTAGTAAGTGCTAGGACGGACCCTCCAGTGGAGTAAGTATCACCGCTCGATCGGTCAATACGTGACAAGGCTATCGACACGGTGTCATCTGGTTCCAGTCCTGGTAGAAATTTTCCTCATTTGGAACTTGGCCAACATGGTGGGAGAGATCAGAATCAAATCGTCGTATGACATTATATGCCGGGAGATCACCAAGTAACAAAGTTTTCTATTCACCGCGCAATACGCCATTAGTTATGGCTAACTAACTTGCCCTGTTAATCCTGTCGGGTATGTGAACCTACATCTTAATGTGAAATGCGAACCATGGAAGCTGGCGTACTTCACAGTTTTGTCAGAGGTGAAGGTCGGGATTCGATCCGGAGACCTTTCAGTCTCCAGTCAGACGCCTTAACCAGTGGACTACCACACCGATTGGTGGGAGAGATGGTGGTGCATAATTACTAATAACCAAAGTTTTTTACCAGTGCTTGGGATGAAACCCTAACCTCTCCGCAATGGGCATGATCTTGTGATTTTTCACCTATTGTTGATAAAGATGTTAAGTTCCCTGTCTCATTTAGAAGAGCAGGCATGAATGAGCCGGCATCAGATTTCACCATTTCCTTTTTCCAACTTCACATGCACAACATAACATACTTACCATTACCAACATTCGAGTCATCTACACAGAAATAATAATACTACTGTTACATACGTCGATATTTTTTTCTGGCTTTACGCCTCTTCAACATACAGGTCGTTAAAGGGGGGAGAGGACAGAGGGCAAGAAATGAGAAGGAATTCGGCCATTGCCTTTTGAAGGAACCATTCTAGCATTCACCTGGAGTGATTGCGGAAACCATGGAAAACTCAAATCTGGATGGCCGGTCGGGGATTCGAAACGGTGTCCTCCCGAATGGAAGGACAGAGATTTACCACTCACCCATCACGCAGGGAAGAAACTGCTCTCCTACCTCTCCAGCCCAGTCTTCTATTTGTGGAATACTCACACAGGGAGACAGGAGAGAGATCTAATAGTGATGCTTACGAATTTCTTTACGTTACCTTTCTCACCACACATCCGTTTTCATCTCTTTGTGTATTAATATAATGAACTTTTTAGTATGTGTTGTAACAGTATTGCGGACGTTATTAGAGCGCGCGGAACAATTTATTCCAAGTAGGCATCCCAGAGGCTAAACTCGAACCGGCGACTTCTGTAATAATTGACTAGTGTTCCGTTTACTTTGCGAGGGGCGGACCACTTCTTCAGGAAGATACGCAATCTCTGAGCTGTTAGCTATTAAATCTTCCCGTTAGCGCAGCCGCAACAAGAAGATAAGCCTGTCTGCAACTACTAAGCACTTAATTACATAGGGCTAACTACATGTAGCCTCCGCTCCTTATCGGTAACCTGTCCTGTGGCTCAACGCAATGGAAGTTTAAAACAAGAACGTGTTTTATGACATGCGTGTAACTATTTTTCACTGATTACAGCTTAGCGGAGATTGTGTTCAGAAACACTAAAAGATCCGAGGAAACATTACGTCAGGGTTTTATGAAACTGACCATTACTGTACGGTCTTCAAGAAACGGTCAATGATCGTCACGCAGAGACTACTTCCGAAGAAGCATAAATTTGAAACTAATCAAATTTTTTTCACAGATGTAGTGATAACACATGGAATACAACATATGACTCGAAGTTTCTGTGGCCAAATTCGATCCTATGAGCAGATACAAATTGCTCGCTGACTCCTTCAGCTATACGTCAATTTGGGAGGCAAGCATTTGCAACGTCCGATGTAACTGCCGATAAGTATGGAATAATAAGCATGTATAATCACTTGCAATAGATCATCCACAAAGTGAAAAAATCTATTATTATAAATCATATCGCCTTGATAATATATAACGACTGCCAGAATGTATATAAGTATACCAATGAAGTTGATTATGCACGTTAAAATTTGTAAATATCAGGAGGATCTTTGACAGCAAAGAATAAACCTGGTGCTGCATACAAGAAAGTATAAGACGATGTACATTATAATGAATGGAGAAAGAAAGGCATGAATAAGATGGATTGATGTTACGGAAGCAGCTAAAGGAAAGCTGCAAAAGTTATGAAAATAGTTGGACCTCAAGTGAAAAGCTTATTCGTATAAACGTTACGTGTATATAAAAGTTGTGTTGATATAATTTGTGATATTTGAGAAGTTGTGGAATAAAAGTGTATTAAATATGAAATTGAAAAGTTTGGATGCAGTCATATAACCGATGGTACTCTTGAAGTAAAAGTAACTTAAATAAAGCAATGTAGATTATACATTTGATTTCAGATAAAGAAAATAAGAAGGAGGATATTATAATTGTAACCGGAGAGCTAGACGTAAAAGCCATTTACGTCTACAAGATCGCAAAGAATGTTTCTCATCCCGGCATGAAGTTACTAATAAAGATATAAAAGGGTAAAAGTAACATAATTTTGAATTGCTTAAGATACGGCCAACGGTAGAAAACGGTTACTAGTTAGATAAAAAGTTGTGTAATGTTGTAGCATCCGAGAAGAAGGTTACAATTTCTACCAACGAATAACTTCATATGGAATGTTTTAGCTGATCAAAAATCAGATGGTGATCTTTTATAACAGAAGTGTTACGATGAATACCTATCAGAATATAATAATCTATGCTGATCTCTATGCTTCACATATATCAACGACATATGTGAATTTACTTGTATCCCATTATTTCAGTCCAAAACCGAGAAAGCGCATTATCTTTTTTTTTTTTTTTTAACTGCTTAACGTCTCTTAACAGCGAGGTCTTTAGAGACGGGAAAGGATGGAGGCAAGGAATGGGAAGGAATTCTTCCATGGCCTTTTTAAGGAAGCATCCCGGCATTTGCCTGGAGTGATTTGGCGAAACCGCCGTCTTCCCGAATGCGAGGTTTTAATTATCTCTGTTGTTCCGTGTGGAACTGCAATTTTAAATCTCCACGACAAGGAAGCGACAGCAACGTCTAACATGAGATAGGACAGTTTTCATCTCCAAGTATTCTGTCAGAGTGTTCAACAGTATGATGGTGTTTCACCCTCCGTCCCTATTACTTCGAAAGTCCAGTCAACCATATGAATGAAAAACACAATTCTCGTGCATATACTAATATATTCGTCTGTGTGTCAATCAAACTATCAAACAGTGATAAAGACCAAATCTTTTAATTTAGAAATCTTTAAGTGTGCACAACATTGACAAAACTTTAACAAAATTATAACATAAAATTTGGAAAAATAATAGGGAATGGAAATAACTGAAAGGAACAATTTAGTTTGTATGATAATCAAATAAAAGTGCCAAACCACTGACTCTCGAAATATGTGGATGATTTTCACTTTTATTTTTCGATTTATACTAGCTTTAGCAAAAAAAAAAAAAGTAACGTTTCTGGACTTAAATTTTTTTACAAAATAACTAAATGAGGAAGTAATTTTAATAACTTTTATATGTCAGCACATAATTTATTGACAAAAAATTATATGTATGTAGAGAACAATTACAAATTTTACCAACTTAATTTTTCTGCGTTTGATTTATATTGTGGTGTTCAAATAACCACATGTATTTTTATTAAATCAGACGCGCAGTATATTTAGCGTCAGCATTTTAACTGTGAAAAACTATGCCGCAAGCGTCCACAACTTAATTGTGAAAAACAATGCCTGAATAATAGCCTGGGTGGGCAATACTCACCACATGTTGTTCATAGTAAGTAAGGGACCTATGAACAGGTAGACAGAGAGACGTTGGTAGCAAAAGTAGAGTGAGGAGCTGTTTGTATCAGTGCTATCTTTCGTTATACGGTGATGTATGGCCAAACGTGTTAACTCAAGGCGGCTACGCTTGACGGTTGCGGAAGGCCAGGTATCAGACTGACCGAGGCAGGTTAGCACATCCGATGGTTCGTTACAAATTTCAGTAGAACAGACATGAGTAGAGAGGGAGATCTACTCTGACTCGAACAAGTAATACCCGAAATGTGAGTTAATACATTTTTGGCGGCTTAGAAAACGTTTGATTTTTGTTCGTAGTAATGACGCGTGTGAAGGATACCTGATAAAGCAACTTAAACGAACAAGTCGTTCGGAAGGTGATTGGCCCTTTCAACAACATCTACAGAAAACGTGATGGATGAGAACTGAATGATTTAACTAGTAAGAAATTTGTTGATGCTACTTTTATTCCCATGTCTGCCCAACCAATTCGGGATACAAAATTACGGCGTGAGGAAGAAAGCAAACACGGATGACGACTTTGCTGAAGACGAAAATGTTGAGGACTTAATGTTAAGACCTTCAAATACTAGCTGGGAGCAATACATCATCGCGACCAGAACTTACGAGTACAGTGGTATCACTCACTAGTATATAGTAAATGGGCTGTTGATTGACGAGACGTTACGTGCCTGATTCTAGATGCGAGTGAAGATTCTTGGTTATTACGCTACGCTACATTGCAGGCGCACTGACTTTGCTATCAGATCACTACCGTGTATGTCTTTTCTGCAGAGGTAAGTCGGTCTCAGCATGGTGTTGACCAAAACTCATGCATTGTACCATTGTAATTAATCAGTCATGTAGATATTTTACGAAAGTCGTTTTGTTGCTTTAGGGTGCGTCGTTACGAAAGTCGGAAGGATAAGTATAATTTCCCCATAAACTTTAATAGGCTTCATATCACTGAAAATATTGAAAGAATTTTCTAATGAATAGTCAAACATAAATATGATATGGTATTTCTGAATTATGTTCTGCCATAAGTTGACACAAATCGTAAAAAAACAGGGAAAAACAAATAATTGGAGAGTCGGGTGCCGGCTGCTACTATTTGATAAACATGAAAATCATTTAAAGTCAATCACTTGATCCTCCAACTAAATCATTGTAATTATTTTCATTCCCTTGTTTGTGAAATTTAATGTTATAATCGTGTTAAGATGAGTAAGAGCTAATGTAAATGTAGTTACAAGTTCCTAAGTTAAAGAATTCAGACGGTATGCGGATGCGAGATTTTTAACTTAGAAGTATCCGTACTTTATTTTCACTAGGCCTTGCTGAATTGTTCTGAATACGCAGTGGTTGAGATGAGCAATAAAAGAAATTCATTGAGAAGGAGCAATATACAACAAGGTGTCTTCATCCTATATATGTATAAACCTAAGGGCGAACTGACAGTAACAGGCTGGGTTATCGCGTTCATGAATGATTCACACTCCAGGTGGTGGTTTGAAGCAGACTGCGAACATCCAGTTGTGGCCAGACTCGTTAGTGGACGCTGTTTTTAGCTGTTGGCTTCTGCGGTTCTTGTTTTGCCGGCGCTTGGCGAGTCGTTCCGCTTAAAATGTGTCTGGGTCGCTGCCTTTATTATTGCAGCCAGAGACGGCCGTAGCTTGTGTTAACCAACTTAAAGTGAGTTAACTGGTGCTCAGAACTCGACTCACCTCATTATGGAGCATAAGGCCAGGCCAAATGGCGAACACAGAGGAACGGTAACATTATTAACGTCGACAGTTATAATGGGTTCTTATTCTTTTTTTAAAAAATAATTACGCATGTAATACCGGTGTGAACTGTTTTGTTAGATTAATCGATCCGAACGGTGAAAGGTATTGTGGGCCAAAATTACTGAAACTAAATTCGTTAAGTAATTCCTTGCGTACATTTCCATAGCCACAGTAATAGAAATGCAAGCAGTTATAGGTGTTCATACGAATATAGATACAATTATTAATAAAGAAGGTTTAGGAAGCCTTGTGCGTGATTGGTTAACCAAGGCGCTGATACGTGAGGGCACCGGTTCGAATCCTTGTCCTTGCCTTTTTTTTTTTTTTTTTTTTTTTTTTTTTTTTTTTTTTTTTTTTTTTTTTTTTTTTACGCCTCGTTGACGGCTAAGATCATTAGAGGCGGGATGGGACAAGAAACGGGGAGGAATTCGGCCATGGCTTTTTTGAAGGAAGAAACCCGGCATTCGCCTGGAGTGATTTGGGGAAACCATGGAAAACTCAAATCTGGATGCCCGGACGGGGATTCGAACCCGCGTCCTCCCGAATGCGAGGCCAGAACGTTAACCATTGACTCACCACGCTCGGTATCCTTGTCCGGCAATGCACAAAACCTACTACTGTTTCGAAGTAAGTTGAAGAAAATAATAGAAAAATAACAAAAATAACAGGTTACTTTGACATTTCTTTCTAGAATTCCTTCTGTGTCACTAATCATTCAGCCATCAAATAGCTATTTAGCTTAAGTTAATATGAAATATATGTGAAATTAACCAATGAAGTAATGGAAAATTGATTTAAATGAACACTTCATAAAGATTTCATTGTGTAAATGGTGGCCATTTAGAGTAAAATACCCTTCGTTTGAAATATTAAATGGCACCCGCCAGTGTTGTTCAGTGCGCTTAGGCGCCGCGCAGTGGAATGTAGAGACACATCTTGACTGCAGTTTTTAGGCGGCTTTCTGCAACCATCAAGGCGAATTCTGGGATGATCCCCAATCTACGCCTCATAAACTACACATTTCACAAACAAAATACACTTATCACACACAAAGCATAGTTACACAATTAGCAGACAAATTTCAATACTTCATTAGTACATAGTACAACGTGGCGGTAGGTATAAAGTTCCTAGCAGCAGGAAGGGCGTTCTTCTGTAAAGCTTCAAATTTGAAGATTCTAACGATGAACTAAACTCATCAAATGCAGCCGACCCGTAATGTTGGGAAAAGATGGTAAAGAAGACAAACATGAAATATTAAATTGTTACTTGAGTCACTAAGTTTACCCATTATTTAGATTTAGTGTCTCGTTTTCAGTGATTACTAAACTACACGTACAGTAGATCTCCAATTATCAGAACTCCGACTATCCGAATCGTTTATTATCCGAATCACGTAAGGCAGTCACATTAAGGTGTGCGTGGAACAAGTTGAAAGGCATATCAACTGAAGAAGAGAAGGAAAAGGAGAAAAAGAAAATAGGAGCGCAAGAAAATGAAAGGGAAGAGACAGGAGAAGATGGGGATGACGTGTCACTTGAGGAATTCAGCAACATTCTTCTGAAAATTCCTGAATGTTCAGAAGTTAGTAGGCCCTACTGAAGATTTAGGAGAGTGGATGATGTGTTATTCGTCATACCCTGGGTATGAAATTCTAAATGATGATAAACTTATTGAAAGTGTGAGAGAAGAAAGTGTCGAGTAAGAAGATGACCTTAATGACGAAGTTGAAACAGACACGGGACCATCAGGCAGCCAAGCATTTGCCGGCCTTGAAACTGCGTTGAAGTGGATGGAGTGTCAGCCCAAGTGTGACCACATGCTGCCCGAAAATGGATGAATACAGTCAAACATCTTACTTTGACCGAGATGTTCAGCAAGTAATGACTTTTATTTACAGTATGGTACATACATACTGTACTGATGTACAGAATTTGTAAGTGCACTTACATATGAAAATCTTGCTTTTTCAATTTAATTATTTAAAAACTCTTTTTCTTTGAAAATAGTTTTTTCTCCCATTTTCAACTACACACAGTAATTAATTAAAATAGACCCTTTATCGGAAAAATCCAATTATCCGAAATTTTGATGATTCGAATAGGGTCCGGTCCCAATTGATTCGTATAATTGTTTTACTGTAACAAAGCTTCAAATAGGATTCATTTGGCTATTTGAACGTTTCGTAGTCTCAAGTTTAATCGCGTCATGTTCTTAGGTTGGAAGTTAAAACAAGATCAGTGTATAAACGTTGGAAGTGAAAAGAGGGGCATCTTTTAAATGTAATTATCATTGTTTATTGTAAAAAAAAAAAAATGTTTCGGATATACTACCTTATTTTAAAGCTGTTATGCTGCATAAAATATAAGAAAATAAAGAGTTTCTCGGAAGAAACTGATACGTAGGAAACACACAGCCAGGGGCAGTTGAAGATGTGATTAATTGCGTGAACACAGTTTTTGCGATGATACCACTAATCGCAAACCATGCACATTATTCTGATATGAAAATAAATAACACAGAAGACAGACGAAGACACGAGAATGTGCTTCTTTTAGTTCCGTAATATCTAACACTAATGAAGAACTTCCCGCAAACTTCACTGCGGTAAGTTTACGAGAAAGTAAAGATACGGAAGTTGAGCAGTCAACTACAAATGCAAAGAAATTACCTCTCTCGAAGCATAAATGTTTAGACAGGTCTGTTCAGTGCAAACAGTCTATTCATTATTCAGTCTTAGCTGTAATTTCGTCTCCTCAGATCCTACCAGCTGGACTCAAGGAATATTTTACAGCCACGCATCTTTAGAGGTAATGTAACGCAGATGATGAATAAAACATTCCATTTCTTCCTTCAGAGGTGTACTCGTGTAGAAATTAGCCACTTGACTACAGTTTTGTTAGTCGGCCGGCATGAATAAAACATGGCTCGCGAACCGCACTACGCCTCTGGTTCAGGTATTTACCAGAATGAATTCGATGGCCATTTGTCGCCACACCACAACTACCTTACAAGATTTAACAGGAGCTTTCTCTACTTTTAAACTGCATCGCTCACGTAACTGCTAATGAGGGTCTTTTCCCCATTATAAACAGATGGGACCCACAGTGTAATTAGTTTCTTCGCCTTTCTCCTTTCAGAAAGAAGGCTATTAGGAATAATATACACAAAACGAAAAGATAATCAGAGCCAACTTAAATATTGAAGATTTTTTTCCCGTGACATTCTAAATTGTCCGCCTACAGGTTCATTTTTTTTGTGGGGGGGGGGGGTGGCATATTTGGATAGATCGTCCGTTAAAAAGAATGCTGATCACCATGGTGGACCCAGCTACTATAGAGGGAATTATCGCTCCATGATAAGTGTTGTGGGAAATTTAAACTGGTCAATTCCCCCTAGCAAGCCCCAATAATGCACTTCTATGTATGATTTAATATCTGTGCCGGCGACTGTAATGTGTATCTATAATGAGTATAATGTGTTGTTTGGGTTCTCAGTTAAATAGGTAAGACGAGAGGATGAAAACCGGTGTCGGCCCATTGAGGCCAATTTTTTCGAAGAAACCTTGGAACCGCCAGATCAGACGTTCAGATCCGTTTGACGTGACACTATCAACAGCGTCATATGCCCTCATCACAAATGCACTGGGAACAAGTTTGGGATTTAACTAAGCGCTTTGGCACACATTTCGTTGATTAGGGAGTGTGTCCAACCACAACTTCTACCATGCCATCCATGGTTCAATGACAAACACTTCTTTGAGTCCCATCCCTTTTTTGTTTTGTTTAAAAACATCGCTTTCGGTCTCTGCGACCATTTAGTTAGCGCCAGTTTGTTCATTCGCGCTACCTATGCATCGGGCATTGCTCTTGTAATTCAAGACATGATAGTAAAGACAACACAGGAGTAATACAACACAAGACTAACACAGCTGTTAATTGAAACAACCCTCGCTCGAGGCCAGGCTTGAACCGGTGACCCTTATAATGCGAAACCAGCGTGCTACCCCTTACACTACAAAGGGACGGCCTAACCTGAGTTGCTCAAATATAATTGGGATTTTCTTTTAAATTTAATTTCAAATGATGGTAGTATTGCACACAGTTATATGGATAACGCATTAGTGTCTCCATGAATGTTGCTGTTTTAACGATCTAGAACGTCTGTCACCAGTCGTTAACAAGTGAGGCCTTGAGAGTGAAACGTCGCCATTAATCCAAGATGTACTTGTAAAGACAGGTACTGCGCTTTCCAACATGGGCACATGGGTTCACTTGTATTGGTACATAGACGCTTCAGCTTTTTCTTACGAACTCCTATGTAAGAGAAACAACTAATTTTCGAACAATTTTTAATTCAGAACTTTCTTCACATCTTTTACTCATTTCAGTAGTAATACCCAGTTTACTTAGTTGCATGTACTTAGTGAGTAGTTTCACTATTCATCATTCTCACTTTCTGTGCTGTAACACCAATTGTAACTCTCCCGCCTCGTTGGTATTAAGTTGCATGGACTTTGTTCCGAGGTATTACCCTATTTCGTAATCTGAGCTCATATTTTTACAGGTTGAGGTTGAGAGATTAAGTTCTTCGTCGAATACCGATATTAGGGGATTAGATGGTGTGTTACGACACTTTTATCTTAAAGGAGACAGCATGACGTCGAGGACATTAGAGGCGAAAAAGTACTGGAGACAAGGAACTGGAAGGAATTCGGCCATGGCCTTGTGAACGAACCATCCCGGTATTCAGCTGCAGTGATTTTGGGAAACCATGGAAAACCCAAATCTGACTGACCGGACGCGGATTCGAACCATCGTGTTCCGGAATGCGAGGCCGAAACATTACCGCTCACACACCATGCACGGTAATAATTTTTTAATTTGGCAGTATCATTGTTACGAATACCAAATAATGGCTACTTAAGAAGGAGCAAGGGCACGAATGGAGAACACTTCACGGTATACACAGGGTAATTATAATTAAAGTTTAAGTTTCAAAACGCTCTAAAAAACGAACCATTGATTAGAATGACGTCAAAATTGAACGGCGTAATATTGAAGAAGGAGGAAAGAACATGAAAAAAAGTTCCGAATTTTAGCGACAGATGGCATTGTAAGCATCAGAATTTTGTCTACAAATGACAAATCGTTAAACATATCCCGTCAGATGGAAATGGGCTTCGTCTGTCCACAGAATTTTCCATGGCCAATCATTGCCCACTTCCTTGCAAGCAATAAGTTCCAAAGCAAAACCCTCTCTTGCTGACAGATCAGAAGGAAACACCTCCTGCACGTGGCAAATTTTGTACGGATTGCATTTGCAGGATGTTTCGTAGAATGTTATGCACCGTGCTCACAGGCCTGTCCAATGTTCGGGCAATTCTTCGTGCACTGCATGGTTGCACACCACCGCTCGACGCCTCCTGAACTGCTGTGGCCACTTCTTCAACTACCACCGAATCACATCTTTTCCTTCCTCTACCAGACTGCACATCAAACGAACATGAATTTTCGAATTTTTTCATCATTTTCAACAGACCTATGACAGTCATCGGTCCAACGCCTTTTTTCATACCCTTGAGGGTCCTGAACTTCTGCAGAGCTACTGGTGCAGAATCACCGTTCAAGATCTTTCCCCCTTCTTCAATAATACGCCGTTCAATTTTGACGTCATTCTAATCAGTGGTTCGTTTTTTAGTGCGTTTTGGAACTTAAACTTTAATTATAATCACCCTGTACATTAACACATCCGTGGAGCTTCAAAAGTAATTATTTTACCGAATTTAGTAATAAGGGAAACTACGGCAGCAACATTATACGGTTTATAATTGGGTTTCAGCTCACTTTTCGTTGAAATCCATATACGAAGGATAAAAAGGAGGGGGATGAAAACGTTTCGTGAATGTGCTTGAGGCAGCGATTAAGCTGCTCGCATTCCCTGGCGTTGCGGCGAGATCAGAGTTGGATATGGTTGCTTGCAGAGTACACAGGGGAACCATTAGACGGATTACCGCCATAGCTCACGTCTGCCTCTGGAGGGCTGCTCTGATTCCCGGACAAGCACGTTTACTACTCTCGAGACACATACGCTCCGTCTCTCCAGCACACCGCTCAGTCTCTGATAGAGGAAAACACCAAAAATAAAATTATTTTATCAGCGGAGTCAGATAATTAAAATATTAAAGTAAAAGAAAAACGTTTAACGAACCAATTAAACGGTAACATACATGTCGGTGTAAACTTGTTTCGGACCTAGCGTTTGGCCTCTGTTTCAAAATACCATAATAACAAAAATAAACGAAATAAACGAAATAAACCGAGCAATTGACAGTTGAGCCTTGCTTAGTAACATAACCTCAATTACAAAAAATCTCATTTGTGCTAGGTCATACAGCAGTCGCTTAATATATTTTCAGGTTAGGTAAAAGACTACATTCCTAATTGTTGTTCGTGATGATACTGAAATGGTATACCTACCTTATCCACTCATATATAATATTAAGTTATGGCGAAATGACAAGAAAATTAGCAACGCTTCCTCGCCACTCACAAGCTACGCCGGCCTGGGTAGCGTAAGGGGTTCCGCGTACCGAAGGTCGCCGAGCCGAGGGCATTGATGTTTAATTGTTGTGTGTGTGTGTGAATGTCGTGTCCGTCCTGTAGTGTTCAGCAACAATATACTGAAGAAATTATACACTGGAAGAGTCATGATAAACAAATTAAGTTGGCTCACCCTTCCAAAAAAAAAAAAAAAAAAAAAAAAATACTACAACGGGGATTAGATGGGGTTCGAAACGGAAACAGTTTCGTTGTCTGCGGCACCGTGATAGTGTCCGGTGGTTACGCCTACGTATCCTTTGGTAGAGAAGGCCTGGATGAACAAGCGCCGGGTTTCATCATCTCCCATTTCACATAACATAAACAACATTCTATGCTAAACACAAACACTAAGCTTTTTGATTAATTGGCCTACTTTATCTTGCTATTCAGACTTGTCGTTAACATATGATGATTTCCATTTCCAGTTTGCAGATTGCTGCCGTCGATTGCCAGGGGATTTTACCTTTCCAAAAAGGTTACTTATTTTCCAGCATTCTTGACTAATTCCAGTAGTTCTTCAAATGAAAACACACGAATCGCTTTTGAATTAATTTTTTCCGTGATCTCTTAGATAAACATTAGGCACCATACTTCTCCAAAGACACTAAAGCGCACACATACAAAAGTCCCAGCGAAAGTGTTATTTTTTTTTATTTATTTATGGCTTTACGCCTCGTCAACATCGAGATCATTAGAGGCGGGATGGGATTGGGGATAAGGAACAGGAAGGAATTCGGCCATGGCCTTCTGATGGAAGCATCCCGGCATTCGCATGAAGTGATTTGGGGAAACCATCGAGAAACCTAATCTGGATGTCCAGACGAGGATTCAAACCCACGTCCTCCCGAATGCGAGGTCAGAACGTTCACCCACCACGCTCGGTCCCAGGGGTTTGCAGTTGATCGTAGGGGGTTCGCGACAAGGTTTACGTAATGGTGGACTGGTTATCTCACGCATATAACACGCACAGTGGTGAATATCGCTGATTGTCACCAGTTTTTTTTGTTTTTTTTTTTGTTTTTTTTTGTTTTTTTTTTTGTTACGGGGGTACGCCATTGCCCGGGAAATTTTGTAGGGGTACATGGAGCTGAAAGCAACCACTTACACCCGGAATCGGGTGTGACAACTATAGATAGAATGGAAAAATTGTGTTTTGAGTTCAGCTGTAGCGTTCGTAGTCAGTAACATTTTAATACAAACCTTGCAACAAAATGGTTTAAAATAGATATCTTATATGGCTCATTCCTTTTTTTTAAGGTACATTTTTGTTTTTAAATTCTGACTATAAGCTGTCGTATGGTGGGACAGATTTTTTAAAATTATTTCCACCCTTTTCGCCTTTAACGTCGTAATATATAAACATTATAATTTAAAAATTATATATACGATTTTCGGTCCTGTAGGGAGCACTATTTAACTGAAGGAAATGAAGTATCGCCAATTTTTTGTTTGACGAGTGTATATTTCGTTTGTGAAATGTTTTAATCTATGGACCGACCCAGGACTTGAACAGTTTTTTTTTTTAAATTATGGCTTTACGCCTCGTCGACATCGAGGTCATTAGAGGCGGGCTGGGACTGGGGACTAAGAACGATAAGGAATTAGGCCATGGCCCTTTTTGGAAGAAGCATCCCGGCATTTGCCTGGAGTGATTTGGGAAAACCATGGAAAACCCAAATCAGGATGCCCGGACGGGGATTCGAACCGCCGTCCTCCCGAATGCGAGGCCAGAGCGAGGACTTGAATAGGTGATTGTGGGAAACCACCTATAATCTGCGATCGGGACGGCCGGTGCTCCAAGTCAGGGATTCTGCTCCAACCGTCTAATGTGGTGCCATCTCGCATTGGATTACAGTTTACTCGGCACCATGTCGCTGGAACGACATGATAGCTTTAACACTCGGCACAGGGCTAGTTGGTTCGAACAGTGGTGGTGCCCGTCCTGACTTCGCAATTTGCCGCATTCTCTTCAATCCCCCTGATAAACCATACGTTTCACAAACAAAAATGCACGTGTCATACAGAACACAAGTTACAAGTTTCGCAGAGAGATGGCAACACTTAGCTCCCCCCCCCCCTCCCCTCCCATACGTCACTTGATAATTAGAGCAGACACAACAATCCAACATTGAAGTAGGCCTCAAAAGTTCATTAGATGTACATATGATTACAGTCGTAGTGAATATTAACTTAATTAATTGCTTTAGCCATTTGCGAAGTCATAACCAGTAAAAGTACTTAAATTATAGTAAAACTACTATATTAAAACTGCAACGTTTTGCGAACCTTAATATTCGTGTATATATTGTCAATAAAAGAAAACTGACACTGAAATAATCAACTTGTTTCCAGAAATACTCACAGTTTTCTGTTATTGCACTTGTCGTTTTACCATAAAACACTTTGAGTTAAGGTCTACGACCTCTTATGTAAGAGTAACGATACTCAGAGAGGTTCATTTGATAGCAACGAACACGATAGCTGCTCCCGTTGCGAACTGAACAAAGGTCACAGAGTTGCAACCTTACCCGAAGCCTCACAGGTCACATTAATTTGGAATCGGATGGTTAATTATGAGGACTGCGGCCCTGATTTGGTTCCGACGAACTCGTAACTAATAATTTACGTTCCGGAGAGGAAACCCGCACACCAGTCTGCACTGTGCAAACTGTTTCCTGTAATATTTCATTTCAAATATTTTATTTCAAACAGCAACGTATGCGTCGTGTTCAAATGACAAATAATAATAAAAGGGACATTGCATGCACTGACTCTATTAGTTCTATGTAATAACACCCCTACGTTTTAAAATTACTTCAGCAAGTGATGCAGATGTATTTCATTTGATTTTTTAAATTTTGCTGTAAAAATTATTGGTGAAAGCTGTAATTGGTGCTCAGAAATTGTAATATTTCTACGAACCGAAATATCGGAGTAACGATCGGAATTATCGAAAATTAGGGAGGAGGATTATTACTATACTTGAAACATACAAAGGTATAATAAAATATTTCTGTAAGGGGTTAGTCAGGTGTCGCTACGGGTGGAATTCTAATCATGCCTCCTGTATTATACATAACCCTGTATACAATTTTCAAGGTGTTTTATTCACATTTCGAAACACTCTACTATTACTCCATATTAATCTCACACATAGCAAAAATTTTGAAGAAAAATATCGGTACAAATCTTAATGGTTTCGTCAACTGACGACAAATTTCTTATGAGATAATGTTCTTACTGACATCCATGATTAAAACAAGTGGGAAGTCCAGTTATTTTCCACGTTTTTGCCACTCCATAGAGCACCCACTAAATTTAGCAGGGGTAGTTTCCCGCTGCATTCCACAGCATTGTAAGTGCAGACGATTATGATGAGCGTATATATAAAAACTAATGCGTTGTTCATATTCTGAATGACAGATGGAAGAAGAGAGAATTAATTGAGGCGCAGGAATATTTGGGACTATACTTTCGAAAGCTAGCACAAAGTTGGCAAGTGCTATCTCTGTATCAATGGTGAATCTTAAAACGTGGTAAGCTGTTGCGCAATATTCGCAATCATATTTTCTTGCCGCGGTACAGAAACACGTGTTCACTAGCTGCATAAATATTAGAGACTGAGGGAATGCACTGAAGTGCCATGTGAAGTAGTACTGGTGGGAATATCAAGATCAAAGATGGTGCGATTATGTCGGCTGCAGTATTGCCACGTCACGTACAAAGAAATCAGTATTGTTACTTCATTGTCGCGCCTCGTATTCATAGTGTCGTATTGCTTCACTCGATACGCAATGGGATATGACTGGCATTTTTTTCCTATGGATTTATACTTCGTCGACGTCGAGATCATAACAGCGGGGAAGGAACGGAAGGCATTAGGCCATAGTTTTTTGAATGAGTCATCCCGGCATACGCCTGGAATAATTTAGGACAATTATAAAAAAATCTAATTATAAAAAATCTAATTTTGTTAATGGCCCGATAGAGTGTCGAACCTGCGCCCTACAGAATTCGAAGCGAGAGCGTTTCCGCTCTTCCACCACGCTCAGCGAGAGGACTTGTTACGCTCTGGTGGTTATGTATTGTGCCTCTTGGGCTTTGTTTGCCGAGTTCTGGATGGTCAATATTTGTCTGCCTGTGCTAGCCTCTGAAGTGGACAAGACACAGGTTTTGTGTCCCGGCTCAAGGCGACTCTTTTGTGAGTAAAAGGGGAAAACTGTGACCATTACTATTCTTCCAGTGCACCCTCTTTTTCAGTGGATTTGTCTTCTCCAGCTTGATTTCTTATTCGAGGAATAAAGTAAGTTTGTACAGAAATGATTGTTTGCGAATAGAGTGAAATGCTTTCCATGTTTGAATTTGCGATACATTATTCGGGCAGCATTGCTTATATGATAGAAATAAAAATAATATTTTATTTATTCATGTCCTAATGATGCAAAATGTAAACATGAACGAGTAAAAAAGAAAAAAAAATATGCCTTATAAGCAAAAATGGTAACCTGGTGAAAAGACTAGTGCAGTTGTCTATCTAATATTATTCGTTATATGTATACACTTTGACAATAAATTTGGCCGCCACTGAAAAATTCTATCACTCTTATTTTGCACAATCTGACATCAATGTCATCCTAAGAAACAGTAACGCAATACTTTCCTGGGATTACATTGATGTCAGATTGTGCAAAATAAGAGTGACAGAATTTTTCAGCGCGGCCAAATTTATTGTCAAAGTGTGTATATTCGATAGAAGAAAACAAATTTTTTTTCTGCTGCAAAATTTTGGGCTAGGTTGAGATAGGTGAGCAGATAGTTGGTGGCAGTAAGGACAAAATCGATGATATGCTGTATGCGCTGATCCTGAACTTTCTCTTTGTTTGCGGGGATTAATCCTGGAGATGAGTTATTTCTTGCCATGTTTTGTTAGTAACTACTTTAACTGAGGGAACAGTAGTTCACTAACTGTTCATTGTCACGAGTGAGGAAGCTCGCAGTTAGCGTTATGGCAATGGCTGGCATGTCCGTGGGCTGTGTCGCTATACTGTATGTCACAGACTACCACGCTTGAGGGCGGTAAATGGAGCTGCTGTACCATTGTGGTGAAGCAGCAGCCGGGAACGGGGAAACTCGTAGACTGACTGCACTGCAAGAGCTTCCGGATGGAACTCCCAACTGCTACTGGCTAAACTAAAGGACTCACGGAATATGACGGTCGTCTTTAGCACACACAGATCCTTGCATATGGGCAAGGTGAAATTGTAAGAAGTATGAACAAACGCAAACAAAACTGATGAAACGGTTTATTGCTGTGGCCAGAGAATTGGCGAGTGAGTGCAAACGCGCTGTTGCCGCACTTGGGAACATACTCGTGTAGCGCTCTCTCTAATACTGGAAGATAGCAACGCTAAGAGTTCTGCGTTGTCTAGTACGATGGTCAATGCACAAACTACTACTGCAAGCTAACCGGCGTATTAACAGTTAAGTGATCGATTTGGTAACGGCGTATTCGAAGCCTCCCGCCAATACATCTGGCCACTGCTATAGATACAAGGTGATTCAGCAGGAATGGTATATAATGAAGGAGGTGATAGTATGAACAATATTGAGTAAAACATTTCATATAAATATGTGTCAGATTTCTATTCCTTTTGGTGAGACAGGTGCTGGAATGTCCAAGGTTGCCGGTCCTTACCCCATTAGATTTTTGTGTCTGGGGATTGTTGAAAAACGAAACGTACACAAAGAAAAGGTAAACAGAAGAGACGAATCACTCGCTCGCATTTCAAACATTACTACCCTCATAAAAGTACAAGACGTACTCAGAAGAGCTACAAGTACTGTTGCGAAGAGAACTGCAAAGTGTATTAAAGACGATAGTAGGGTAGTGTGTTTTTTGAAAGGATAAAGTACTTCAATAAATTATTTGTGTGCTCTTGATCACTTTCTCAGGTTTATTTTACTACTACTATTACAATTACACCGCGATTCAATAAAAGTGTTTGGCGGAGGGTGCATTGCACCTATCAGAAAAGGTAATGGTTTGGAAGGGATATACGGGATATGGCAGGTGGTGCCCATGGGCTATTGTGAGGAACCATCCCAGCATTCGCCTGGAGTGATCTAGGGAAACCATGGAAAATCCAGATCAGGATAGCCGGAGTGCTTTATCGGAAGCTACTCCTGTCCGATTTTGTGTTTACTCGCCCGGTAAATCCATTCCCAAATCGCTCGTGGAAAAAATGAGTAGAGAAATTAATCGGTTCTGGCCCTGATTTCTCTTATCTTATTTTCACGGTTATTCCGAGAGACGAATGTTGCTGTTAGCAATATTTGTTTGCTGTCATTCCGAATTACGTCAATCGAGAATTTTTCATTAGCTTCCGTCGAGAGAAACGCCTTCGGTGCTCCAGGTCTTTCCAACCTAACTCCTTCAACATGGCACTTACGCTTTCCCTCCAACTATATATACCTGTCACGAATCGGGCGGCTCTTCTTTGGACCATCTCTAATGCCTCCATTAATCCCTTTTGATGGGGACCCCATACAGAGCAACAATATTCCAAGTGAGGCCTCACTAGTGACTTGTACGCAATCGATTTAACTTCCGGAGTGCATTGTTTTAAATTACGACCTAGAAATCGAAGCATACGATTTGCTTTCCCAATTACATTCTCGATATGCTCATTCCACGACAAATTATTACGAATTGTTACCCCTAGGTATTTAGCGGAATCTACCGTTCTAAGGACAGTGCCATTAATTGTATATTCAAAGCTAAATGGTGTCACCTTCTTACTTTCACGCATGACTTGGCACTTTTTAGCGGTTAACTCCAACTGCCAATCTTTACACCACGCAATTATTTTCATAATATCGTCTTGTAACAAAGCGCAGTCGTCCTGGGTTGTGATTTCACGATAAATAATAGCATCATCGGCAAATAATCTTTTCATTTTCCTTATTATGTCGCACAAATAAGGGGACATAATTATGCATAACATTCCAGCACCTATATCTCCAAAACGAATTTTAATCGGACTCATGTTTATATGAACTTTTTACTCAATATTGTTCATACTACCACCTCCTTCAATATTTAACATTCCTCCAGAATCATCTTGTATAAGAATTGCAATAGATGTTGCAGAAGTTGCAACACAGTTTTACGATTTAGGGAATCAAACTATTACCGGCCACAGAAGCAGGGATGACATCTGAAAAGATCAGCAATGAAGTAGGAGTCTTGTTCAAAAGCAGTCATCTTTAATTTCTAACACGATAATACAAGTATGGAGGGCAGCTGTTAATCGGCGTGAACTTGAACCTTAAGGAAATTATAAAGAAGAAGAAAAATTGAGCACTGAAAATGTAATAAATGCTACGAAAACACGTTGAAACTTTGAATTGCTATTTGACGCTCGAAATCAGTTTGTTCCAGAAATGATGCGCAAAGAAATGTTTCTCTAAAACAATGTTAAAAAGAAGAACCGTTAAGGACTTGCAGGATTCCTTAATTTGTTAAAGGACTGAAGAGCTACAGGAAATAATTACTGTACAGGGGAAGACAATAAGTTAATCGTATGAAGCGAATAATTGTGCATCTAAGGTTGAGTACGTATATAAATAAGAAATATGCAAATAGAGTTACTATTGGAGGATCGACCTTGCATCTAATATAATTGGAAATAGATCATAACTACTAACTAAGCCTCATAATTCCTGGAATTTTGATATTTCTGTAAGATCAGAGGGTATGGCATCACGCCTTTTGTAGTAAGTATAGAGAATTTTATGAATCGAAAAAGGAAGTCATAGCGAGTGCAATTTTAGTTATTAATTTTTTAAGCTTGATAGGTTTAGATACCACAGCTCTGAGCGAAGAAAATATGAATCATGGTTACATCAGTTACTTCACAGCTTTAATACGTTTCCTCATATCATTGCCCACTCTTCACATTGCGTACTTACGATCGGTGACTAAATTTATGTCTTGAAATGTATAGCTTGAAAGGGATTGAAATAAAAATGCAGTAACAATGCATAATTGTTGCAAATCATTTGTGTAAAGGTAATAGTATTTGTAGTAATACCAAATGGTAGTCATTTTCCTGCATATAGGATAAGAAGAGAATAACATCGTTGCATATGCATGTATACGGATCCAGCATAATTGTAACTTAAATACTGTGATTCCATGGGGTTTAAGAAGCATTTCCCTTCTAACTATACTGTACTCCGCACATATATCATTGAGAGGATTCACTGCAGACGAGTCTTTATTCCTGGCAGTAAAATAAAGAATAAAAAAATGTTTTGGGCCTACAACTTACTGCTGTTGTAGTTTAAATCAACATAGCAAACTTCCGTGATTATGGATTAAAATTAAATCATTTTCAAGTTAAAGTTCATAATCGTAGATAAAAATATCTTACAGTTTTGCTTCAGATAGTAATCAGTACATTATAAGGTCTAGTAATGGTTCTGTATACATTACCAAAATGCAACAGGCTCTCCAGTATGAAAGTATAAATTATTAGTAAATACGTTTTCAGAGGTAAACATTTCTGTTAAGAGATAATGGTGTATTGCTGATTTCGGTATTAATGTTCACAACTTGAATTTGACTTCAATCATATTTACTGTATTTCATTTTCACCACATCTGGTATTTAATATATCGTCATACCAAAAACGTTCGCAAGTTTTCCCTATATTCTAAATAGCCTTCCACTTGAAAAGGATGTAATCACAAAGCGTTTGTTGAGAATGTTTTGTTGTAATCAACTGGCATCGGGAGTAGTATTACCGCGCAAGCACGGATTTGTTTCATGTTGGTAATTTGGTTTAGAGTAAAACAATTTTGTAGAGAGTTTCAGGACGAAACGTAAATACTTTGGTGGAAATGATGCAGACTTTTCAGAGTAATAAATGTTAATATAAACACGGGGAAATAACTTAATGTCTATACATTTATAACTAGTTGCTCGTTGCGCATTTCAAGGTGTAATAATGATATATTTTTGCAAATGTTAAGTTAAAAATCTTACATAATATGCAATTGAAGAATGGTAATAAAATATCGATGGGTATGATGACGCAAAAGTCTGCCTACTTTTGAACAATTTAAAAGACGTGTTGATTGCTTGCGATAAGTTTCAAGTCAACAGTACCCAACAAAAATACTGATACAAGTCAGTGATTAGAATGTTTTCTACCATTTATATTTGATATTTAACGTAATTTCTGACATTATCAGATATTCCAAAATTTGTAAAAATTATTTAAAAAATGTCTTTCTTCAGTTTAATAATTTCATGCGCACATTTTTTAATCCTCGTTTATTATTTTTCCGAGGCACTCATATTTCTATGCCACAGTTGTTCGTGATCTAGTGCTTCAAACCATAATTTTTTTATAGATTTGAAATTTTTTAGGAGTCATAAAGTTCTTATCCGTAGTGCGCCCACTCTGTGAACGAAATGAGCTCTACCGAAAATCAGCAAAGATGACACTCCTACCGTAAATCATTTGTGTTTATGGAGTGACACCTATTACACTGATCACAAATAAGTTGTAACGCAGATGGTCTTGTTTAGTGTATCCAACAGATTATAGAAACAACTTTAAATAGAGATTTCAGTTGCAAAATGTCTTTTATCATTACATTAAATTACCTTACACCATAACATCTTGATAGCTATCTAAATATCATTTATAGAACCAAGTATTTGGACCTAACATTTCACAGAAATATGTAATTGTATTCACATATTTTGTTCTTCATTAACATGCAAACGAACCACTGGGAAATTTGCTTAGGTGAATCGCAACTTGGGACAATCGAAACAATATAACTAATACTAAAGCGAAAGTATTGAAGTTCAAACGATATTTACCACGGAATGAGGTAAAAACTATATCAGTCATCTTGTCAAATAATTTTCTGAATATCACCATTTGAAGGAATAGATACGTCCTAGAAAAATTTCACGATTTATTTCGTTTCCGTTTGAGCTACAAAACTGCTAAACCATGAAACCTTATTAGGGGAGGGAATACAAAGAATTTCAGTGAAAAAAAAAATTTCCGTGAAGGAAACATTTTTATCACTTGATAAATCTTTTAGGTTATGTTTTTAAAAATAGATAAACTAAAGTTGGAGTAAAAATTATTAGTATGTACGCTACTAGTGATATTCATTAAATGTACCGTAACATATATAGAGAACAATATTAAATAAATTTACGGACTTTTAAAATTATTTTACGTTTTTGTGAATTCGCGTCCAATTGCTGTCCCAGCTTAGAAATGTAATAACAGGATAACAACTCAATATTAAGAAGTAGATTTCGGATGTTGATGTAAAAACTGCACAGTTTTCTTTGTGTATTTTTTAGTCTGGCAGCTGAGTGTTTAAGGCATTCGCCATGAAAATTTAGGTTCACAGGGTGGAATTCCGGCCCAGCCAGGAATTTTTACGGGCGCTGGTTTTTACATGTGATGAACGCTTGGACGCTCCATGGGACGGATTGCGTGTTAAATTGTGGCTCCAAGCATGATAGAGAAAGATTGCGCAAAGCTTGAAACTCTGCCAACAGTCCACAAAAACTCACCTTATACGTGCAGTTTTGGCAATTTTTTAGTCAGTTTTTGACCTGTTCTTCAGCTTGCGAACCAACAAATCTAATGCGGTCTCAATAATTTTTTTTCTTTTGTGATAATTTATTGGAATGAACTGAATGATTCCAAATAAGTTCAACAGCTGTTAATTTTGAATGTAGCTGTTGTTACAGACTAATTACCTGCTTAACTAATTGTCTAGTTAATATAATGATTCCAGTTTTTTCAGGTCCACAAAAAATCACTTTCTACATTGCCGTTTTTTTTTTCAGGGTCCAAATTCTGATTATGAGTGTCGATAGAATTCTTCTAAATTATTTGTCTTTTTCTTCAATATGGTTAGATTAAATCGTTTGCTGTCTGGTTTATACTTTCACCAAGGTAGTCTTCCTGGACTTTCTGGTGGTTGAGTAGTCAAGGCGTTTCACTGAAATTCCTGTCCCGGCGGAGATTTTCAAAGTCACTTAATCCGACCTCCACCGCTGGCACAGCTTGCTGTGTAATGTGGAGTACGCCAGACCGCTCCCGTGGTTCTAATCCCACGTTAAACCGAAGGTTCCTTTATCCGATAGGATTACCGGGTTACGTTAAGGTAGCTACGACAGAGGCAAATCGATTCTCTGTCAATCGGCGGCCGAATCCGAGGATATCGCTGTCGATGAAGCAGTAGGTATTATTATAATTCAGATAAGGTATTACAGGTTTCCTTTGTCACCTCACAGCATGTCCTACAGCACGTTCCATCACGTATCAGAAAAAAAGATCGAGTCTAACTTTTTAACTGATCATCCTGATGAATGCAGGTATATCGGTCGCCAGGTGATTTATAGTTTCATGAAAGTTCTATTTTTTATACTGAAAAACGTCTGATAGTGATGAGAACGCATTTTCACTACTAATAAGTCGATAAAAATGAATAACTTCGCTTGCATTAACTCTTTGAATCTTCTCATATACACTGGTCAACAGGTTTCAAAGATTTTCCAAAAACACTGTGAAAATAATGAATTTAATTAATCAGAAAAATGAGTAGATGTTGTATCTGATAAAAATTGAGAGCAGAAACGCAATAATTCCACCACTGAATCGAAGAATTTCATTGAGGACACTTGGAGTGGTCTGAAGGCTCAGGGGATTAGGCGTCTGACTGGAGCTTCAAAGTTCCCCGATTCGTATCCATGTCTTGGCAGGGAATTTCATGGTCCCTTCTCTTAACCCGACCTCCAACTCTGTCACAGCTTGCTGTGTAATTTGAAGTACGCCAGAACGCTTCCGTGGTTGGGATTCCACGTATAGCTGTAGGTCGCCTTGCGCTGTAGGGTAACCGGGTTAAGTTAAGCGGCTACTACAGTGGCGCATTACGCAGCCAATAGAAACCCTGTCAGCAGGTCATTACGACCACATGAGCCATGGAGGCAACTTTAGCTTCTACAATAGCTAAAGGCTTAGGCAGACTGTAATAGAATAAAACATTCTTAATTTACTTATCGACTATCAAATAATCGCAAAAAACTGGACGTCTTTAAATATGAATAGAAACTAAGTACATTTAGATGTACTCTGAAGCTAGAAAAAAAATTAAAAGTAGATAATGAAATGGAATATATGAAATATGGCTGCATTATGGTGATTTTCGTTTATTGCATCGCTTACAAACACTCTAGGTAAGTAGAAAAGTAATACAAAAAGGTAGAAGGATTTTTTTTTTTTAACAGTTTGACGAGAAGTCCCTCTCACATGTTTACAGCATATAGCATCCGAGTGAATATGTACGTATATATGACGAACAGTTTTTAAACAAGGGACATGGGACAGTCCCACAAACATCCGATGTAGCGACAGGAAAAAAAATAAATTAATCATCAAGAAGTATGTAAGTTTTCTGATGTATTGTGGCATAGAACTGGAAATAAAGAAGTTTATCCTGAGTACTACGATTGTTAACTTATTTTTTAATAATAAATGACAGATAACATTTAAATTTGGACGCTAGACTGGTCGATCATTATATAGTGCTTATTGAATGAAATAAATCAAACCCGATAGGTTTGGAACGGCCATACTTGTAATGAGTGTCCTGTGTAAACAGCTTTGTCGCAAAAAAATAAAATTTCCGGTCTAGAAGAAAGCCATTTGTCTGTCTGCTGGAGAGTTTCCAAGTACTTTCTGTCAGCGACGCCAGAAAACAGGCTCAAGGGCGTAGGAATTACTGCCATTGAAGGTGAGAAAAAAGCAGGAAGCATTATTCAGGGAGTTAATTACGACAACATCGCACTATTTTTCTGCATAACTTGCCGTTCAGATTTATTGTTCCAATTTATAGACTGGTTTAAAGTGAACTTATATAAAAATGATGCTTTAAAATTATATTTGTGATTCAGACTTGAACGCATTCACGAAATTTCACTTACCAAGGAGTCCACACTGATGTTTAAAAAATAAAAAAATAAACTTTCTAGAGATCTTAGCAATGATTTGACCGAGTGAAAGCTTTCAATGTTCTTCTCGTGTGTGTTTCTACGCCATCGCACGTGCTGCTATGGTAAGTGATGGCTTTGTTCTTGACATTATTACGCTAACAAGTACATTTTGTTTCCTGTGAAGACTGGATTAGTTTTAACACCATTCGTAATTTTTTAATTTTTTTTTCCTGCATGAAGTACAGACCATGGTAGAAGAATGGGTGGTTTATGTAAGACCTGACCTTGTGAATTAATAAAGTACACATACAGTTCTGAGGCAGAAAGTTCATCAATGGTGATGAGATGGAGATGCCTCGACCTTGTTCACGAAGTTATGTACTGTGCTTTTTATTAACTGACTTTTATTTCCACGTTCTCAATAAGTATGTGATTCACCATTCGCATTCGGATAATCCTTTGAATGTGCCACTCATATACAGTGAAAAAGAAAAGAAGAAATATGATAGATTGTTTGGCCACATTATCCATTACTGATTTGCATGCCGACTGTTTCCATTAGCCTCACATTGTGGCTCCCTCACATTGTGGCTCCCTCACATTGTGGCTCTGTCCATCGGTTAAGATGACTACACTACAGCCCTAATGCGTATCTCTAACATCGTTATATAAGGCGGAATACAATGGTTAGCGATGATGTTTATGAATCAATTGGATGAATATATTAATAATCGCTATCATTTCTACTTAAATACACTGCAACACAGTTTCAGTTTTCAAAGCATTTGGCCTCTGTCGTAGTTTAACTTCATAGGTAATTCTTCCCGGTAAAAAAGAGCTACAGCTTCATTTGAAACATGAAGAATGAGCGTACGTGGGGATGAATATAAATACAAAACAACCTTTGCCAGATGTGTCTGATTGTTGCAGATTTCAAACCTAAGGGGTCTATTTGCAAATTGCTACTTTTTTTTGCTTCTGGCTTTACGACTTGTCAACGCCGAGTTCACCAGAGACAAAAATGGACTTGCAGCAAGGAATCAGAAGGAAGTCGGCCATGCCATTTTAAAGAAACCCTCCTGGCATTCACCTGGAATGATTTGGAGAAACAAATGGATAGCTAAAGTATGGATGGCCAAACGGGGATTCGAACCCACGTCCTCCCGAATTGCGAGGCCAGAGCGTTACCGCTCGAACATCATGCTGGGTTTGCAAGTGGAGATCCATCATAACTTTTGTATACAGATTTTAATTTAATTTCACCTTTCAAGGTCTGGGGAGTTATTCTAGAAAAATTCGTGCGATTTCTGTGCCAGATTAGTAAAATACCTCATAAAACCTAATATTTATTATGTTGAATTGTGGGAATAGAACTTGAGAAGAGTTTTTATAATAATTCAATTTCTAATAAGATCCTTGGTTTCGCGCATCAGTCGAGTTGAACGCCGAGATGGTTAATTTAAAAGGCCCTGGCCGAACTTCCTCCCTTTCCTTTCCTCCAGTCTTTATTATCTCAATGTCGACGAAGCGTAAACCCACAAGCAAAAATAAATAAATAAGTCTTTTTGCGATCTATATTTCAAAATTTTCCTGAGTAATTGATGACGGCATTTCAGATGTAGAATAAAAGTAAATTTTAATGATTTTACGGCCTGGTGATTTACAGCACATGCTGCCACTTTCGTGGCTGGACCGAAAGTTAAAGTTGAAATTGGAGCCACGAAGCGTCATGAAGAATTTAATATGATCAGACACAGCTTTTAAAATGCTTTGGACCCACCTGAAATTAAACGCAGGTTGCTGAATTTTGAGAGCAAGTGCCTTAATCACTGAGCTACCAGCCTACCCCTCTCCGATGTGAACTAACTGCTTCGAAAATTTCGTATTTGCCAATTAATTTTTATATTTAATTCAATTCTTTGTCGAAAACTGGATTTAATATGCCGTTCATTTGTACATTGAGCTTAGAATAATGTTTTGTTACGGAAGAAATACGATGCGCTCTATCTTTTAATTATTCCAACATTGATCCGTTGATTACAGATTAAATAGGTAGTCAGGTGATTTATATTTTCACCAAAATTTTCTCCCTAACCCATGAAAATCGTTTGTTGTGATATGAATGCAACTTCACTACCAATAAAAGGTTGAGGAATGAATTTAATTTAACTGTTATTATTGGCTGAATCTTTCCGTATTCACCGGTCAACAACATCCGCAGAGAGAGTGAAACGTAATGGAAATATGTACCAGATGTGCTTCATTGTTAATGCTGTGAATTTAATAAACCACCTGATAGGTACTTTGAATTACACGTAAAACTTGATAGGATTAGTGGTTGACAGCGGCGAATTAAGCTTTCAATTTCAACTCCTTCGCTAAGGCGACACTGTTTGAAGAAATAACACCGCTTAGGTGAAATGAATTTGACATCATGAAAAATTTAATACAGTCACATTTTGGTTAATTCTACGGTTGCTGCCGGTGAACTATAAAGAGTGAAACTTGTTTTATGGTGATGTTTCTAATTCATTCGTAATCAAAACAAATAATAACAGAGAAAATATACACTGAAAAGAAAAAGAAACTTGCATAGGCGTGCGTATACAAACAAAGAGATATGTAAACACTCAGAGTACGGTGCTGCGGTCGACAACACCTATATAAGACAAAAGGTGTCTGGCGCAGGGATTAGATTGGTTACTGCTGCTACAATGGAAGGTTACCATGATTTAAGTGAGTTTGAACGTGGTGTTACAGTCGGCGCACGAGAGATGGGACACAGCATCTCCGAGGTAGCGATGAGGTGGGGATTTTCCCATACGACCATTTCACAAGTACACCGTGAATATCGGGAATACAGTAAAACATCATATCTCCGACATTGCTGCGGCCGGAAAAAGATCCTGCAAGAACGGGACCAACCCTTCCGCAAATTGTTGCGGAATTCAATGATGGGCCATCAACAAGTGTCAGCGTGCGAACCATTCAACGAAACATCATCGATAGGGGCTTTTGGAGCCGAGGGCTCACTCGTGTACCCTTGCTAAGTGCACTACACAAAGCTTTACGCCTCGCCTGGGCCCGTCAACACCGACTTTGGACAGTTGATGATTGGAAACAAGTTGCCTGGTCTGACGAGACTCATTTCCAATTTATCGAGTAGATGGACGTGTACGGGTATGGAGACAACCTGATGAAATCATGGACCCTGCATGTCAGCAAGGGAGTGTTGAAGCGGGTGGTTGCTCTGTAATGGTGTGGGCCGTGTGCAGTTGAAGTGACATGGGACCCCTGATACGTTTAGATACGACTCTGACAGGTGACGCGTAAGTACGCATCCTGGCTGATCACCTGCATCCATTCATGTCCATTGTGCATCCCGATGGACTCGGGCAATTCCAGCAGGACAATGGAACACCCCACACGTCCAGAATTGCTACAGAGTGGCTCCAGTAACACTCTTCTCAGTTTAAACACCTCCGCCGGCCACCGGACTCCCCAGACATGAACATTATTGAGCATATCTGGGATACCTTGCAACGTGCCGTTCAGAAGAGATCTCCACCCCCTCATACTCTTACAGATTTATGGACAGCCCTGCAGGATGCATGGTGTCAATTCCCTCCAGCACTACTTCAGACGTTAGTCGAGTCCATACCACATCGTGTTGCGGCACTTCTGCGTGCTCGCAGCGGCCCCACACGATATTAGACAGGTGTGCCAGTTTCTTTGGCTCTTCAGTGTATTACGATCGTGGACAAGAACTTCTCAGACTACCACATGCACCAATTTGATTTTAGTGGAGAATGTATCTGTCATTCTGTTATTATGATTCTGATTGAGAGCTCCATATCATCGGGAACACATTAACCAGTTGAATTTTTAAGCGGATGAAAAAAAAAAAGTATCCTGTGTCGAAAATTACAATTCATTTTAGCGCCAGAAATTAGAATTAAAATATTTTTGGAGGTGAAAACAGAAGCTACTGTCCAGATATAATTAAATGCGTTTTATTAACATAAAAATAATATTCAAAAAAAAATATTAATTTCCTTAGCTAAATGAAGTACGAGCCATACTACATTTGCCATCGCTGCTATGTATCGCCATTAAAATTTTTCAGTCGACCTTTCAAAACATTTGGCTACTCCACAGTAGACGAACAGATACTTACACAATACAAAAATCAGTTTACACGTTTACCGTTTGTAATGAGTGGTTCCATCTCCGTAATTATTAACACGAACGGAGATCATATTTACTATTTGCAGCTATTTCAGAAATGAAGTAAACTAATCATAGAGGAGATGTATATACTTTTTTTAATTGAAATACAGCCGAAGTGTAAATGATATCTGGTGTTCGGGCGCAAGTGAAGAGAGTGGAGGGTGTTAACCCTGTGTAGATAGACCTCGGGGAGAGTTAATAAAAACTGTGTTACTAATCTATGCTACGAGTCGAGTGACATAAAGCAACATATTTGATCGTAGTTTTTGAAAAAATAATAGTAATATCTCAAATAATAGTAATATCTCTAAGAAGGGACCACAACGCTGACAACGTCACACAACATCTCATATTGCTTTGATACAGAATTCGGTCTCAGTTTCATAATTTTACTTTTATGTTTGTTTAGTACCTAAATAGCAATGTTACCTTAATCATCATTCTGAGGTAACGGTCTTCTGTTGTTGAAAATTTGCGACCGTATTGTAATGACACATTACAGCCGTGTAATGTTGCAGCCACGTAAGTTGGCTAACGGATTTGTGAGGCTGCAGCGAGATGCAGACAGGTAGCTGTCGCCCAAGGAATGTGGCACCCCTCGTATTTCCCCGAATCCGCTGGACAGCTAAGCGGAGGGGTGGACACTCGCTGGAGGCCACAGAGGTGTGCACATCGTGGCGGTACGTGGCCGGACGTTGGAATATAAGACGCGAGTGAAAGTGTGAGTTCGCGCTTATGCTGTAAGAGCCTTCCAGTCCGTATCTCCAGGGAGCAGGTTCGACGCCAGACTGCGTCCCTAGCTGCTTGAGGGGCCACTTTACGTCTGTGCAGCGTCGACCGTGCGCCCGACAAGAAGCGACACCACGGACCTGACCGCAGCTGTCATCACAAGAAGCCTGCAGCTGCCGTCGCAGGAGAAACCATACGGTATTGTGTGTATTGCGTGCGTCCACTAGCCCAGTAACGACCCTGAGGAATAACAATATATGCCGGACAGTTTATAATAAGAAATCTCATCTCTGAATCACTTTTATTAATTAATCAATCCATGTACGTGATCCAATAAATATTAATGGATGATTTATAATAAATAGAATGAATAACATATTTTGATGTCGCAATTAGCGTGACACTTCATTGGCGCTTATCACGTGGGGCCCGATAATTATAATTAACGATAATTAATAATTAAAGCAATACAGTTGAGATTTAATTATTTATGGGCGCGGTAAGAATAATTCAAATTTTCAAAATTTGATCCCAAAAATTACTTTTGGTGAAGAACCCTGTAATTTTAATAATTTCATATGGCATATCCGGTGATATCGTCCCGTATCTATGGCAGAGTGAATGAATATATGTCTTGTTTGTTCCATATTGTAGTTATATGCATGTTGTAGAATTTGGTGATGTTTTCACTTCCAGAGTAGTAGTACATTTGGCGTTCTGGTCCAGAGTTTATCTTCTGCGTTGTTTCCATACTGATAATTGTCATAGTAAAATTTCTTGTTTAATTATTCTTGCACATGTGGTTAAGGAGTAGAAAACGTCGGAATGGATAAAATGAATAAGTTGGTTGAGACTTGCGAAAGTGCAGAGTTAGATCCAGATATCCCACATGCCAGATGCGAAACCCAAGGTAGCATGGTATCTGCAACCTCTTCTAGATGATACGCGTGTACATGTGGACGATACCGAACCTGAACAGGCAAATTTGACGATGGTGATGGATTTGTTAAAACAATTAAGTGCAAACATCCATTCACAAGGGGAGAAATTGAACCGTAGGCTTACTGAGACGCAAACTGAATTTCGCAAAGTTATAACTCAGGAAATTGGTAATTGCACTGAGTCAATTAAGGAAGAAATCAGGCAATTGCAGCACACAGCTGGAATGTTGGAAACTGAAGTCAAGAACTTGCGTAGTACCCAAGACAGCGTCACTAAACGATTGGAAGAGACGCAGGAGCAAACTAAAAAACTTACTGAAGATTTTGAGTCAAGCACGCAAGCCACCAACACAAAGCTTGCGCTAGTAGAAGCTCGTGTAGGTGAACTGGAAGTAAATGTCACTGGGTGCAACTCGGCAATAGAGGATCTACGACAAGTTCATCAAGAATTATCAAGAAATGTAGCACAAAAGTTGGAAGGGTTCCGAGAGGAAGTGGCATCCGTGGGCTCGGGAGAAGCAGCACGGACTACACGAATGAATGATGTTGGTGCAAATAACTTGGCATGTGGCACCATAGAATTGCCGTTGCCAATGTTTGAGGCCAAGAATGGCATAAACCCAAAGGCAGATTTGGTTACCAGTATGTTTTTGTCGTAGTTGATGCATTCTCAAAACTGGTGAAGCTCTATCCAACCACACGCACGACCACAAAACAGTGCCTAGATATTGTTCTAAAGAAATACATACCAGAATGTGGCAAACCCGCCCGAATCCTATCCGATCAGCAACCATCTTCACAAGTAAGCGCTGGATCGAAGGATTGCGACAGCAAGGAATCCTACCCATCTTCAGTTCGATACGATCTCCACAGTGTAATTTGGCAGAGCGTTATATGAAACAGCTGGGGGTGTACTTTAGGCTCTTGGTGGGTGATAATCATGCGTCTTGGGTCAAGCACCTCCCAGCTATAGAGAAGTTTTTTAACTGCTCATATCACTGTAGCACTAACTGCAAGCCAGTGGATTTGCACTTCCAACAGACAACGAAAACACTTGCAGAAGAAATTATAAGTTATCCCGACAGTGACTGCACCGAAGATTGGAATCAGCGACAAGAAAAGACAAGGGAATTTCTTCTAGAAAAAGCTGACCGACGGAAAGAACGAGCTGATCGACAGGAAACGCAGAAATTCGAAGTCGGTGATCTGGTCTTGCTGAAGTGTTCTAAACCTTCGGACGCCAATAGGAAACTGATATCAAAATTCTTTAGTCTGTTCCAAGGACCTTATCGGGTTAAGGAAATTGTCAATCCGAATGCTTTCTCCTAGAGGGGGAGGATAGGATCATAGGTGTCTACAACACAAGAAACTTGCGCAGGTATCACACGAGCTCCTCACGTTCGATTTGAACCATACTACAACATGTATCAGTTCCAGTGATAGATAAGGTTATGGTTGTTAAAGAAGGCATAACTAACTGAACCACATCCTATAAATAATCACAATCCTGTAGAAATAGAATTACTCTAGTGCATGAATAAGTAGCTTAGATAAATTCCTTTAATAATTTCTCTCATTATTTCGTAGGATAACCGTAGTATTATTGTGAATAATTGAGTGTGTGAATCTGAGCCATTGATACTGGCGACTCACGGGTTGCTGGACTGAAATTAGATCACCTTGCCAAAACCCAGATTTGCAACAAGGCACGAGCTATAATTAATTTCAAAATTCAAAATGTTAATGGGGATGTGAGATGTCACACTTCACGAGTTGCTCTAAGATTGTAAATAGTAGATTAAGTTACGTAATTCAGAGATGTTGATGCGAGATCCATTGTGTGAACGTGAAGGCAAGTGAAAAGTGGTGAAAATATGTTCAGTGACTGTGAAATAAGAAATTTAAAAATTTTATAGACGTAAATTTTTAAATTTTCCGGGGAAAGTGGGCTATGTACTGACACAGTACATACGTGTGAAGTTGTAGCAACCTATGTTTGCCAACGGATTTGTGAGGCTGCAGCTAGATGCAGGCAGGTAGCTGTCGCCCACAGGAATGTGGCAACCCCTCGTATTTCCCCGAATCCGCTGGACAGCTAAGCGGATGGGGATGGGGGACACTCGCTGGGAGGCCACAGAGGTGTGCACATCGTGGCGGTACGTGGCCGGACGTTGGAATATAAGACGCGAGTGAAAGTGTGAGTTCGCGCTTCTGCTGTAAGAGCCTTCCAGTCCGTATCTCCAGGGAGCAGGTTCGACGCCAGACTGCGTCCTAGCTGCTTGAGGGGCCACTTTACGTCTGTGCAGCGTCGACCGTGCGCCCGACAAGAAGCACACCACGGACCTGACCGCAGCTGTCATCACAAGAAGCCTGCAGCTGCCGTCGCAGGAGAAACCATACGGTATTGTGTGTATTGCGTGCGTCCACTAGCCCAGTAACGACCCTGAGGAATAACAATATATGCCGGACAGTTTATAATAAGAAATCTCATCTCTGAATCACTTTTAATTAATTAATCAATCCATGTACGTGATCCAATAAATATTAATGGATGATTTATAATAAATAGAATGAATAACATATTTTGATGTCGCAATTAGCGTGACACTTCACTATGGTGAGAATTTATGTCCGGTTTTATTTTAAGTTTGGTGATTCACATTCAGCTGAAAGTGGGTACGGAAAGGCACATCAACATTAATTACATGAAGAGATGGATCATTGCATCACAAGCGCTGAACATCAAAACAGATTCTACAACGCTGTAAGCCCAAAGGGGTAAAAAAGCGAGAGAGGCTTTTTAACATGTACAAGCACTGCTGGAGAGCAAAGGACTGTGAAAGCTCTTATTTAAGGTATGAAGCAAAAGCGAATGAATGTAGCAAATTGCTTTCTGGAAGCACCACTCCACTCCTTGATTTCAAGAGTGAAAGAACATTTAAAACGCAATTATACCAATAAAATGAAAAGATTATTTATTTGATTTACAGAAATGTAAATACTTTAAAAAGGTGATTAAAGCATCAAAAAGAACAAACGAGTGATCGTTTTATAAATGACAGCGTGATGTCCACAAAAATATGCTTTGTTCAGTGGGAACCTGTAGATAGACTTAAATAGAAACACGAAGAAATCAAAACAATTTTGAATAGCCGAATATAATATCACTAAAGCACTGCAGCTCCTTGGGGAATTTGTGTAGGAGGGGACGCCGTCAAGGAACGGGCAGCCAACCGCCAGTTGGTTGCGGGCCTGGCTCATAGTAAGCCATCGCTGAAGCCACGCGGACTTGTATATAAGGAAGAGCGGCACCCGAACCATCTCAGTACCTGTGGGTCAGCCGACCATTACACATGTCTCATCACCTGAAGAAGACGGCAGAGCCAGCCGTCGAAATATTGTGTTTCCACAACACTATCCGGCGGTACACCCGTGAAGACTACATTGAAGGAACGTTAAGTTAATCTGGTCAAGTATATTACTATCGTTAAGGTGAAATAAAAACTTTTTCGGGCAATTAATTATTTCTCTAGGCTCTTAAATGTGTAGCATCATGAGAAATGTAACTCAATTAATGTAAATGGCCTATTATTAGTTAGCAAGGCTGAAACATAACCTTTTATTTTTCTAATAGTTCCAGTCGAACGTTTATTTGGTAATTCTTATCAACAGAAGCAAGTAGCTACAAAATGTGATAGAAATGTTTGCGTTTTTTATTATTGTCATTTATTTCTTTGAGGTTCGTATACATTAGTACATTAAGGGAAACCGCAGAATGGTTTTTTTTCGTCACATTGCTTCAAAATTAGGGTTTTGCATTGTATTCTACCATTAGCATCCTCTTCAACCACGTTGGATAAAGGTCGAGCCGCATTTGACCGCGCCGGCGCCGGTACACAACACTATTTGTCCGTGTTCCTACTCAGTCTTCAACCTCCCTAGACATTTTAACGTGGTTGTTTCACGGAATTAATGTTCAGAAATTTCCGTAACAGTGATTTGCGGTTCATAGTATCTGATGGATGATGAAAAGGAATATTTTAGAATGACTCAATGTACACGCTTTTCTGATTGAGCTGGATGTGAGGCTGAATAAAAAATACATTTTTTAAGCAATGAATAACACTAAAATAACGTTTGGTAGTAGAGGACAGGAAATTTCTGAACTTCCTCTATAAATTTTTCGAATTCCACCAGGCCGATACCGCACAGTCAAAAGAAAATTTTTTACTTGATCAGCGTTTCCTCCATTCTACTTCAACTTTCACTAACATACATTAAATTTCTACGAGTCATAAAATCTAATGCTTATGCTATTTTTGTAACTTTGTTCCATAAACTTCATCAGAGTATTTGCATATTATGGAGGAATTATATTTTCGTGCATATCGGTTTGCTTAACCTTCAATACGATATTTTTGGTAATGCAGCTTTTTGTGAGATTTTAAACATGTATTTAAAAAAGTATCACTACTTCTTCGGTGAGCTAAGTATATGAAAGAGGAAATGGTCGTTAATGATACCGATGAACAGTACAGCATTATCGCAAAAGTAAATTGTGATACGCAACTTGCTTCTATTAAAGAATTAGTGGTGGTACAGTTCGTATTCAATATCATTTACCTTGACTGGTTTTTCTTTCTCTTTCCTTCTCTTTTCCTGACACTGCACTCAACACTTACCAAAGGCAAGACACTTATTCTTATGCCTCAGACTTAAAACTAACCTCAGTTTGTTTAAACTCTAGAGCTTGTTCATTTACATGATTCATGCACATGATCTGTTCTTCATTTCATATTCCTACTTTTAAACCAGTCTGTGACCTTACGCTACATAAACGAACATCTGATACTAACTAATTAGATCACAATTTTTCTCCGTTTACTTTCCGCAACTGTTCGTGAACTGTTCATCGTATTAGTTTGTTAGCTGTTTAAACCATTCGCAATGAAAACATTTTAGGTGCTTTTACTTCCAAATCCTCATCATTATGCCGGAATTATATTTTTAATTCTACTGTGTATCTCAAAATGATTTTAATTAATGTATTCGATATATTTTGTCTTTATCAACTGTAGCAATCTCCAATCTTTCTCTGGATAAAGATAGTCATCTAGGAATTTGCACGGAGATATTGGTCTCAAATTGTCTATTACAACTTGTAGCTGATCCGCTGTCTTGTGAAAAGGAAGAACCTTTGTAGGAGATGAGAATGAATAATGTTTGTTAAGGCAATAAGCTCCGAAACCCCGTAGCTTACTTCCCTTGAATTATCTGGGTACAATTCTTTTGCTCACCACCAATGGGACAGGTTGTATTAACCGCTAATGGAGGCGTTTCGTGCTGGCGTTTTGCTGTCTCCAATAACCTGTGACTTTTTAGACATAGACAGCCGCACAATGTCATCATTCCCCTAAGTTTTAATCACGATTTCGTTGTACTTGACAGTCGAATTTTCCAGCCGATACCTGATAGTACCGTATTGTTAAATACTGATGTTTTGGCTGGAATAGACTGTTCGCGCGACAATAATCTAACTAGCCAGTAATGAATTATTTTTCCCAATCTTGGAAGCAAGGAGAAACTAATCCCAAGAGGAAGACGCGCCGATTGAAGACAAGTACTGATCAGATGGTGCAAGTCTCAATTGATGCTGATCATTTTCATTGCTTCAGCTGGAAAGATTTGGACAGAAGGTCTGAAAATTTCCAGTTTTATGTCTGGGAAACTTATTTGATTACATTCTATGCAATGTATTTGATTGACGCTTTATTTCCTGACACAGCTTCATAGTCTAGAACTACTTGATTGTATCCCCCTTTTTTATCTCGTCTATGCACCTAATAAGCTATCCTTCTGGCAAGTCGCGTATGAATTCCTATCTGACGTGTTTCTAAAGGGAAAAGAAGGTATGTGGAGCACATATTTGGTAGCTTTAGTCCTCGTGCAAAAGCTCTTAGTTTAAATCATCATGCCAGCTACGATGCCACAGATACAGAAAAGGGTATGATGAACAGAGGGCAGGAGCGATCGAGAACTTATTCATATGAACTCCTAGCCCATATCAAACATAGGCGATTTCCATATGATGTGTTTATCCCACCAAGGCAACGTCTGGGAAGATGTACTGATGTGGTTACCCATAACCTTCCCTAGCATGACACTGTTCGTAAGTGCAGATCATTGTGACATTGTGTGTGTGCTCAGCGTAGGCCGTTGGGTATGTTGTGGATTAGATATGAAAGAAGACCCACTCTTCCGAAAGACATCAACGGGCTGTCCAACTTAACGTCCCCACCCGACGGGCGAATAACAATTTCGTATGCCCTCACTTCATACGCACTACGGAGATGTTTGCATTTTAGCTCAGGACCTTAGTGCACAATCTGGTCATTAGGAACTGTGTTCCACCAACTCTATTACCCTGCCTGCCAAGTCCAGAAGATGAAAATTTCTTTCACCAACAAAACTCGAACCAGTTAACCCGGTGTCAGCGCCGTACACCATCATGGTGGCACATCCAACTAAGCCAACAGGGCTAGATGACTGCAGATGCGGTAACCTAGCAAGATGTCTGCTAACTGACGAGCATAAACTAAGGTGTCGTATTTTGTTAGAACTGTGCTAATAAAAATAGGAAAAAAGGCGATAGCAACGTTGTGACTCTCGGAATGCTAGAGCTGAATAGCTATAAGTGTACAGCGAAGCTAAGCTACGCAGGTGCACCAACTTCATTACACTATTTCTACGAGGATAGAAAAGTACTCACTGTTGACTCACTTTAAAGACGGTGCATCACTGGTAGTTGCAGGAACTATCCCACCGGAAGGCAAAGAAAATAGAAATATACCACATTTTCGTTTGTTCCTACTAACATTTTTACTAATATGAGAGTATGAGAAACAAATACATGAGAGCAGCGATGACAAATTTTTTCAGCACACCAAGTAATGATATCAAGTAAACAGAAGGTTTTTTAATTAGTAAATAAAGCGTATTGGTGATTTTGAGGATAATATAGGAAAATCCTAAGCTATTTCAAGATGCATGATAGGTGGAAATTACGCATTGTCGTGATATGACATGTATTCTTTGTATTATTAATCGATTCGGCAAGTCTTTCACAAAAGATCACGACAGTTGGTGTTTTTTGTTTTTGTTTTTTTGTTTTTTTGGCTTGTGGCTTTACGTTTCGTTGGAGTCGAAGTAATCAGAGGCGGGAAAAGACTTCCAGCAAGCAACTGGAAGGAATTGGGCCA
>JARYHS010008074.1:119108968-119199332 GCA_031002005.1 Vandiemenella viatica | reverse complement strand
GGGACACGATGAAACGATCTTCGATTTATGTGGTCTTCGTTGACTGCGCTGAGCCTTGTCGCCGATTATGTGTTCGCTCATAGTCATATGACTCCCAACACAGTAGCACACAACGGTCAAGGAGGCCAGCAATTTGACGGATGGATCACTCCAACCTCTGAAGTACAACGTTCCACCATCTCTCAAGCTGCATAATTTGTATATACCTTCGCTAACTTTGCCTAGGCATTTTACCTATTCAGTTATGATCATTCTAAAAGTACACTGGGTATACTTCAAGCAGATTTATTCTCCGGCCATTCACGATTCCATGATATTGCGCCAGTTTTTATGACAATGATTGCTTTTGTACACTCATTGTCATAAAAACCGCATGAAACCTTGAAAGGCATTTATGCTGTTTTCTAGTTACAGGTAAATTGATACTCGCAGAAGTATGTTTTCTCAAGGACTCAGTTATAGAAGCAAGCTAATTTAATTTTATGTAGTTCGTTGTACCGTCGGTCGCCAGATGATGAAACCAATGCCGTCCTAAGCAGCAATTATTAGAACAATTAATAAAGGTCATTAAGTTCATTAATAAGAATAATTACATCCATAACAAGTTTATTAATAAAGCACGTTAACACTTGTGAACGGTTTGGCCACCATCAAATTTCATAGTAAAGGCTAATCGAAACTTCGTATCCGGAAGATTACAGGGTTCTTGAGACAAAAGGAAAATTATAATTAATATCTCCTTCCAGCTAAATTATCCACTATCACAACTTGACGTTCAATGGTCATTTAAATACTGTTCAAACTTCACTCTTACAATCACAGTTCCTATCAACGACATAAAGTTCTTCTTAAACAAAGTTCGCACACACTGAATTGCACTGCATAGTAATTGTACCGCTCACCGCTAGCCGCACTCCGCGATAATGAAGATCGTTCTCCGGCGGTGGCCGGCTGCCGACTGACTGAAACAGTGAGTTCCTACGCCTCTCAGGCACTACTTCGTAGCCGGTGCAAGGTAACTATGATGATACAACCTCCAAAAACGATAAAAGCTGGAACATAACACCATCAAGGGTGATATTGCAAATAACTTTAGTTTGGCTGCAATAAACGCATATAATTGCCACCAGAACTTGCCCCGCAAAGGGCCGTTTGAGGAATCGGTGTGCACTATACTCAGAAAAAACTATCTCTTACCTTTACTAGGATTATATCCGTCCATGAATATTGGAGAGGAACTGGACAGTGCACTAGATCGTACTAAAATTGATGAGTATACACCGCCAAATGTTGCGGCAGTAGTTTGTATGTGTATGCGTGTGTCTGTGTGTGAATATATGGTCTCGGTCTTACGTGACGAATATGAAAAATTAAGATACATGCAATATGCCAGTAATTTCTTTTACAGAGGGAAAAAAAACCTAATATCGAAGAAAGAAGAAAGCAATTAACGCCGTAAGTTTCGAAATCCGGCTGATAGACATACACCTCAACCACTAATGCATTGTTACCGTTCCTGATAGAGGCAAGCCTGTGGGATCAATATTGTAGACGATGGAGTTGGACCTGCCACTGCATTACAACAACACACTTGAGATCTTCTACGAGGTGCATTCAAGTTCTAAGGCCTCCGATTTTTTTTTTTTTGTCCAGACTGGAAAGAAATAGAAACATGCGCATTGTTTTAAAATGAGTGTGCACTTGTTGTTAATATGTGACAAAGATGGCAGCACTGTACGACAGATGGAACTCCAGCGGCAGCGTCGAGAATGAGAACTGTTTTAGTTACTTAAAATGGCAACATTTTCCTTACTTGAACAGCGTGCAATAATTCGTTTTCTGAATTTGCGTGGTGTGACACCAACTGAAATTCATCGACGGTTGAAGGAGACATGTGGTGATCGAGTTATGGATGCGTCGAAAGTGCGTTCGTGGGTGTGACAGTTTAATGAAGGCAGAACATCATGTGACAACAAACCAAAACAACCTCTGCCTCGCACAAGCGGTCTGACGACATGATCGAACAAGTGGAGAGACTTGTTTTGGGGGATCGCCGAATGACTGTTGAGCAGATCGCCTCCAGTGTTAGCATTTCCGTGGATTCTGTGCACACAATCCTGCATGACGACCTGAAAATGCGAAAAGAGTCCTCCAGGTGGGTGCCACGAATGCTGACGGACCACAATGCACCCGCACATCGGGCAAACGTTACGCAACAGTTTCTTCGTGAAAACAACTTTGAAGTGATTTTTCATGTTCCCTACTCACCTGACCTGGCTCCTGGTGACTTTTGGCTGTTTCCAACAATGAAAGACACTCTCCGTGACCGCACATTCACCAGCCGTGCTGCTATTCCTTCAGTGATTTTCCAGTAGTCAAAACAGACTCCTAAAGAAGCCTTCGCCACGGCCATGGAATAATGGCGTCGACATTGTGAAAATTTGAAGGTCTGCAGGGAGATTACGTCAAGGTAACACCAGTTTCATAGTTTTCTGGTGAGTAGTTAGTTAGAAAAAAAAATCGGAGGTCTTAGAACTTGAATGCACCTCGTATATCTCGCTCAAATGTAGTTCCGTTGTTAAACACACGGAAGCGATGGTATTCACGCCTCAGTAATAAATACATATGGTTGGAGGCTGTTGCAGGAGGCGTACTAAGGCAGTTTGTCAGAGGTAGGACGGAGAGATCCTTTCCTTAACGCGAATACGATCACATAACGTGCTGACGTAACTCATACAAAAAAAAAGCTACTCATAAAAATTCCTGATCCTAAGGGGATATGATGCCAGGACCGGACCCCGTAATTTTGAAAGCAAGCACCTGAACCACTGAGCTACCACACCACTCAGCTACGATGCCGAGTTGAATGGTCATTTTTCACCTTTTAACGATTCACAACTCTATTCTGATTACTAACACCTGTTACGAGCAAACCAGTGTAATGAACAACTGTTGCTCTGCTTGCCGTCGGCCACAGGGCTGCGGATCTGCGTGCGTCAGGCGTCACCTTTCTCTCGGGGCGCACACAGTGGCGGAGAACCACAAGGAGCGGCGCGCCTTTGATCAGCGCGCGGTGCAGGGCGAGGAGAGCCGGTAATTACCGACCCAGCCGTCACACAGAGGGACAGACAGCCACGCGCCTGCCAAACAGCATGCAGCACCACGTCACGAAAGAAACACGCCAATCGCATCGGCTCATTCAGTCAGCACAAACGAAGGAATTGACTGAATTCGTAACCTATACAGGATTAATTTTTTATGGCTCCAGAATCAGTTAACTGAAAGGATATTATGTTTTATTGTTAGTTGATGAAAAGGGCCTGCATGAATTCCACTAAATCATAAATTTCCGAAATTTCGCACTTCCAGCGATGTCAAGTCAAGGGTAACTCTGATAACGGTTATTTAATGAGCACCGTGTGTCATTTTGAGCATCGTATACCTCAGCGACTGTCGATATTAAACATTTTAAATTATATAGCTCGTTTCAGTTTGATATATAACTCAGTGCATTGTGGAGTTAAATTTGTAACAGTTTATCCCTTTTATTTGTGAAAATACGAAGTAGAAACATTACGTTTGAATGAGTCCCAGAGTTGATCAAAATTATTAATAAGTACAGAGTGGGCTCGGTTGTACAGATTATTTGTGAAATTGCTAAAAGGAAATTCGCCAGGCGATAATTTACCTGCGGGTGAAGAACAACTTTGACTAATGACTACGACCAGTCATCTACGTCGTTATTTGACAACATTGTAAAAAATATTAAGCCTTGCAAGCCTTTAATAACTTTAAAAAAAATGTATAATTTTACAATGTTTCAACAACTTTGAAAAATTCAATAAAAATACTGAAAATCAAATGGATTTCTCCATATGATATTCATGAAAATAACCACTACTCTTGCACAAATACTGCCTACCTTCTTCAGGATGATCTTCCTAGAGGGAAACGGATCCAATTTGGTGGGTAAAAAACAGCGTTAGGGATAGAAATTTGAAGCAGGAAACATTTAATTATCTACAGATAGCATAACGTGCAATGCTGCTGATTTGTAAAGGCAGATGTCCCCAAGGATGACGATTACATCCCAAAAATATTATAAAATCAGCAAATTATTGGAGTGATTTAGGAAACCAGGGAAAACCCAAATCTGGATGCCCGGATGGGGATTCGAACCTGCCGTCCCCCCAAATGCGAGGCCAGAACGCTAGCCGTTACACCACCACGCTCGGTCATTCTTCCGTGCAGGATAATTACTTAAATTATGGAAGCAATATTTTTATACTGAAGTAATTTAAATAAACCAACAGCTAATTATTCACACGATTCATCGGCGTAGTTTCTCAACAATACGGTCGCAAATTTTCAACAACAGAAGACCGTTATCTCAGACTGATGATTAAGGTCCTGAACAAACGTAAAAGTAAAATTATGAAACTGAGACAGAATTCTGCAGCAAAGCAGTATGAGATGTTGAGTCACGTTGTCAGCGTTGTTGTCCCTTCTTAGAGCTGGTTAATTAAATGAGATACTACCATTAGTTTTTTCAAAAACTACGATCAAATATGTGGCTGTAGCTCATCCGACTCGTAGCAAAGATTAGTAACACAGTTTTTATCGTTCGGGATAGAGCCAGCAGCCGGGAGTGTTAGTGAACAAGTCCTTAACACAACATTATACACAAAGTCTTAGGATAAATTCAAAATCAATATGCAATGCAATGTGTATGAAGTGAGAATATGTGGCACGTCTGCTGTTGGTTTGTCAGCTGAATTTGTACGTTTAACTACGGGGACTCAACTGCCGTCCTTTGGCAGAATACGTTTGTATGTACCGACAGCGGGATTCGCCCTTTCCTTTGACTCTTTTCATATATAAAAAGAAGACCTTACTTGAATACGCACATAAAAGCCATCCACATATACTACAACCCCAACCTTGTTACCTTAGGGATTTCAATGAAAAACTGCAGCAATTAAATCTCCCCGACGGATTTCTACATAGGGATAACATCCTCCATTCTATTCACTTACGCCCGAACTACAGGTATCATTTACGCTTCGGCTGTATTTCCACTAGGAAAAAAAAGGGGGTATATACATCTCCTCTATAATTCGTTTACTTAATTTCTGAAATAGCTGCAAATATTAAATATTCGATTATCATGATCTCCGTTCATGTTAATAATTAAGGAGATGGAACCACTCATTACAAACGGTAAACGTGTAAACTGATTTTTGCAGTGTGTAGGTATCTGTTCGTCGACTGTGGAGTAGCCAAATTTTTTGTAAGGTCGACAAGAAATTTTTAATGGCGATACATAGCAACGATGAAAACTGTAGTACAGCCCATACTTCATTTAGCTAAGGAAATTAATATTTTCTTTTTTGAATAATATTTTTATGTTAATAAAACGCCTTTAATTATATCTGAACAGCAGCTTCTGTTTTCATTTTCAAAAAGATTTTAATGCTTCTTTCTGGTTCTTGACCACAATCATAATACACTGAAGAGCCAAAGAAACTGATACACCTGCCTAATATCGTATAGGGCCCCCACGAGCTCGCACAAGTGCCGCAAAACGACGTGGCATGGACTCGACTTATGTCTGAAGTAGTGCTGGAGGGAATTAACACCATGCATCCTCCAGGGCTGTCCATAAATCCGTAAGAGTACGAGGGGGTGGAGATCTCTTCTGAACGGCACGTTACAAGGCATCCAAGATACGCTCAATAATGTTCATATCTGGGGAGTTTGGTGGCCAGCGGAGGTGTTTAAACTGAGAAGAGTGTTACTGGAGACACTCTGTAGCAATTCTGGACGTGTGGGGTGTCCCATTGTCCTGCTGGGATTGCCCAAGTCCGTCGGAATACACAATGGACACGAATGGATGCAGGTGATCAGCCAGGATGCGTACTTACGTTTCACCTGTCAGAGTCATATCTAAACGATTCAGGGGTCCCATGTCAGTCGAACTGCACACGCCCCACACCATTACAGAGCCTCCACCAGCTTGAATAGTCCCCCGTCTCTAAAGACCTCGATGTTGAGAGACGTAAAGCAGTTTAAAAAATTGAACAGTCCCTGCTGACATGCTGGGTCCATGAATTCATGAAGTTGTCTCCATACCCGTACACGTCCATCCGCTCGATACAATTGGAAACTAGACTCATCAGACCAGGCAACACGTTTCCAATCATCAACAGTCCATTGTCGGTGTTGACGGGTCCAGGCGAGGCGTAAAGCTTTGTGTCGTGCACTCAATAAGGGTACACGAGTGGTCCATCGGCTCCGAAAGCCCATATCGATGATGTTTCGTTGAATGGTTCGCACACTGACACTTGTTGATGGCCCAGCATTGAAATCCGCAGCATTTGCGGAAGGGTTGCACTTCTGTCACGTTGAACGATTCTCTTCAGTCGTTGGTCCCGTTCTTGCAGGATCTTTTTCCGGCCGCAGCGATGTCGGAGATTTGATGTTCTACTGGATTCCCGATATTCACGGTGCACTCATGAAATGGTGGTACGGGAAAATCCCCACCTCATCGCTACCTCGGAGATGCTGTGTCCCATCTCTCGTGCGCCGACTATAACACCACGTTCAAACTCACTTAAACAGTTATATCCTGCCATTGTAGCAGCAGTAACCGAACTAACGCCTGCGCCAGACACCTGTTGTCTTATATAGGCGTTCAGCGCCGTACTCTGAGTGTTTACATATCTCTGTGTTTGTATATGTATGCCTATACCAGTTCTGTGTCTTTTCAGTGTACTGTATATTTTCACTCTTTATAGTTCACCGTCAGTAACCGTAGAATTAATCAAAATGTGACTGTAATTATAAATTGTTAATGACGTCAAAATCATTTCATCTAAGCGGTGTTATTTCCTCAAACAGTATCGCCTTAGCGAAGGAGTTTCAATTAAAAGGTTAATTCTGTAATCTGTAATTTAATTTGATTTAATTTAATTGAAATGGAGCACACGCTCCGGTGGCAATTTCGCTACACACCCAACTTCCCCCTATCCTGCACCCACCTACATTTGCCATCTACAAATTTTTAATTTAAATTCTTTTAACGTTTTCGGTAAGTTATTCATCATTCTCCTTGGTAACTCATTCCAATCCCTGACCCCCTTACCTAAAAAAGAGAATCTTCCCACACCCTTGTGCCTGAAATCGAGTGCCAGCTTGTGGTCATTGTCATCTTCTCCCTTCCATGAACTACTTTTCATACCTACTACAATATCTTTCCATGCCTCATCGCCAATATACACCCTGTACACTCCCATGACCCTCCTCATCCTCCTCCTGTTTTGCAATGAATCCCATTCCAGCTCCTTTATCATATCTGTCACTGATTGCATTCTGCGATAATTTCCAGAAAAAAATCTAGCAGACCTTCTTTGCACCTTCTCCAACTCCTGTATTTGACAATCAAAATGTGGGTCCCATACTACACTACCATATTCGAGCAATGGTCTGACCAAAGTTTTGTAACCCAATTCCTTTACTTCTCTCGTGCATTCCCTCATCACTCTCTCCAACAAGTGCAGGATTCTGAAACCTTTTCCTACCACCTGCCCAATATGTCCTGCCCAGTTAAGCTTGTTATCAAATGTAATGCCAAGATATTCACATTTCAAGCCTTCAGCAAGCAATTCTTTCCGACCTTTATATTCATAATTGACCTTTTGTTTTTTATTTGTGTATCTAATTAGCTGACTCTTTTTTGCATTTATCTTCATCCCATGTTTACCAACCCAACTAGATATCCTGTCCAGATCACCCTGCAACTGTTTACAGTGCTCTACCGTTTTGATCCTTTTATATAGCATTATGTCATCTGCAAACAATCTATTTTCAGATAGTAAACAATCAACACAATTAGAATAATGAATAGCAATGGTCCCAATACGCTTCAATGTTGGGATAATTAAAAGATAGAAGGTATCGTATTTCTTCCCTAACAAAACATTATGCTAAGCTCAATCTACAAATGAATGGCATATTAAAACTAATTTTCGACAAAGAATTGAATTAAATATAAAAATTAATTGGCAAATACGAAATTTTCGAAGCAGTTAGTTCACATCGGAGAGGGATAGGCTGGTAGCTCAGTGATTAAGGCACTTGCTCTCAAAATTCAGGATCCTGCATTTAATTTCCGGTAGGTCCAAAGCATTTTACGAGTAACAGCTGTGTTTAACCATATGACATTCTTCATGACGCTTCGTGGCTCCAAGTTCATGTTAAACTTTCGGTCCAGCCACGAAAGTGGCAGCATGTACTGGGGGGCGTAAAATCATCAAAATCTACTTTGATTCTACATCTGAAATTACGTCATCAATTTCTCAGGAAAATTTTGAATTATAGATCGCAAAATAGACTTATTTATTTATTTTTGCTTATGGATTTACGCCTCGTCGGCGTTGAGATAATAAAGACAGGAAAAGACTGGAGGAAAGGAAAGGGAAGAAGTTCGGTCAGGGCCTTTTAAATTAACCATCTCGGCATTCAACTCGACTGATGCGCGAAACCAAGGATCTTATTAGAAATTGAATTATATAAATAACTCTTCTCAAGTTCTATTCCCACAATTCAACATAATAAATATTAGGTTTTATGAGGTATTTTACTAATCTGGCACAGAAATCGCACGAATTTTTCTAGAATAACTCCTCGGACCTTGAAAGGTGAAATTAAATTAAAATCTGTATACAAAAGTTATGGTGGATCTCCACTTGCAAACCCAGCATGATGTTCGAGCGGTAACACTCTGGCCTCGCAATTCGGGAGGACGTGGGTTCGAATCCCCGTCTGGCCATCCATACTTAAGCTATCCATTTGTTTCTCCAAATCATTCCAGGTGAATGCCGGTAGGGTTTCTTTAAAATGGCATGGCCGACCTCCTTCTGATTCCTTGCTGCAAGTACATTTTGTTTCTAGTGAATTCGGCGTCGACGAGTCGTAAAGACAGAAGCAAAAAAAGTAGCAATTTGCAAATAGACCCCTTAGGTTTGAAATCTGCAACAATCAGACACATCTGGCAAAGGTTGTTTTGTATTTATATTCATCCCCACGTACGCTCATTGTTCATGTTCCAAATGAAGCTGTAGCTCTTTTTTACCGGGAAGAATTACCTATGAAGTTAAACTACGACAGAGGCCAAATGCTTTGAAAACTGAAACTGTGTTGCAGTGTATTTAAGTAGAAATGATAGCGATTATTAATATATTCATACAATTGATTCATAAACATCATCGCTAACCATTGTATCCCGCCTTATATAACGATGTTAGAGATACGCATTAGGGCTGTAGTGTAGTCATCTTAACCGATGGACAGAGCCACAATGTGAGGCAAATGGAAACAGTCGGCATGCAAATCAGTAATGGATAATGTGGCCAAACAATCTATCATATTTCTTCTTCTCTTTTTCACTGTATATGAGTGGCACATTAAAAGGATTATCCGAATGCGAATGGTGAAACACATACTTATTGAGAACGTAGAAATAAAAGTCAGTTAATAAAAGGTACAGTACATAACTTCGTGAACAAGGTCCAGGCATCTCCATCTCATCACCATTGATGAACTTTATGCCTCAGAAATGTATGTGTACTTTATTAATTCACAAGGTCAGGTCTTACATAAACCACCCATTCTTCTACCATGGCCTGTACTTCATGCAGGGGGAAAAAAATTACGAATGGTGTTAAAATTAATCCAGTCTTCATAGGAAACAAAATGTATTTGTTAGCCTAATAATGTCAAGAACAAAGCCATCACTTACCATAGCAGCACGTGCGATGGCGTAGACATACACACGAGAAGAACATTGAAAGCGTTCACTCGGTCAAATCATTGCTAAGATCTCTACAAAGTTTATTTTTTTATTTTTTAAAATCAGTGTGGACTCCTTGGTAAGTGAAATTTCGTGAATGCGTTCAAGTCTGAATCACAAATATAATTTTAAAGCATCATTTTTATATAAGTTCACTTTAAACCAGTCTATAAATTGGAACAATAAATCTGAACGGCAAGTTATGCAGAAAAATAGTGCGATGTTGTAGTAATTAACTCCTTGAATAATGCTTCCTGCTTTTTTCTCGCTTTCAATGGCAGTAATTCCTACGCTCTTGAGCCTGTTTTCTGGCGTCGCTGACAGAAAGTACTTGGAAACTCTCCAGCAGACAGACAAATGGCTTTCTTCTAGACCGGAAATTTTATTTTTTGCGACAAAGCTGTTTACACAGGACACTCATTACAAGTATGGCCGTTCCAAACCTATCGGGTTTGTCAGTTCTGATGCAAATTTATTTCATTCAATAAGCACTATATAATGATCTACCAGTCTAGCGTCCAAATTTAAATGTTATCTGTCATTTATTATTAAAAAAAAAGCTAACAATCGTAGTACTCAGGATACATTTCTTTATTTCCAGTGCTATGCCACAATACATCAGAAAACTTACATACTTCTTGATGATTAATTTTTTTTTTTTTCCTGTCGCTACTATTGGATGTTTGTGGGACTGTCCATTGTCCATTGTTTAAAAACTGTTCGTCATATATACGTACATATTCACTCGGATGCTAAATGCTGTAAACATGTGAGAGGGACTTCTCGTCAAACTGTTAAAAAAAAAAAAAAAAAAATAAAAAAAAAAAAAAAAAAAATCCTTCTACCTTTTTGTATAACTTTTCTACTTACCTAGAGTGTTTAAAAGCGATCCAATAAACGAAAATCACCATAATGCAGCCATATTCCATATATTCCATTTCATTATCTACTTTTAATTTTTTTTTTTTGTGTGTGCTAGCTTCAGAGTACATCTAAATGTACTTAGTTTCTATTCATATTTAAAGACGTCCAGATGTTTCAGTTTTTTGCGATTATTTGATAGTCGATAAGTAAATTAAGAATGTTTTATTCTATTACAGTGTGCCTAAACCTTTAGCTATTGTCGAAGCATGTGTTCGTAATGACCTGGTGACAGGGTTTCTATTGGGGGCGCAATGCACCACTGTAGTAGCCGCCTTAACGTAACCCGGTTACCCTACAGCGCAAGGCGACCTGCAGCTATACGTGGAATCCCAACCACGGAAGCGTTCTGGCGTACTTCAAATTACACAGCAAACTGTGACAGAGCCGGTGGTCGGGTTAAGAGAAGCGACCATGTAAATCCCTGCCGAGACATGGATTCGAACCTGGGAACTTTCAAGCTCCAGTCAGATGCCTAAAACCCTGTGCCTCCAGACTACTCCAAGTGTCCTCAAAGAAATTCTTCGATTCAGTGGTGGAATTATTGCGTTTCTGCTCTCAATTTTTATCAGATGCAGCATTTACTCATTTCCCTGAGTAATCAAAGTTATTATTTTCACAGTGCTTTTGGAAAATCTTTGAAACCTGTTGTCCAGTGTACGTGAGAAGATTCAAGGAGTGAATGCAAACGAAGTTATTCATGTTTATCGACTTATTAGTAGTGAAAATGCATTCTCATCACCATCAGACCTTTATCAGTATCAAAAATAGAACTTTCATGAATCTGCAAATCACCTGGTGACCGATATACCTGCACTCATCAGGATGATCAGTTAAAAAGACAGACCCGATCTTTTTGTTCTGAAACGTGACGGTACGTGCTATAGGATATGCTGTGAGGTGACAAAGGAAACCTGTAATAACTTATCTGAATTATAATAATACCTACAGCTTCATCGACAGCGATATCCTCGGATTCGGCCGCCGATTGACAGAGTTTCGATTTGCCTCTGTCGTGACTACCTTAACTTAACCCGGTAATCCTACCGGATAAAGGGAGCCTACCGTTTAACGTGGAATCTGAAACACGAAAGCGTTTTGGCGTATTCCGCATTACACAGCAAGCTGTGCCAAAGGTGGAGGTCGGCTTAAGGGCCTATGAAAATCTCCGCCGAGACAGGAATTCCAGTGAAACGCCTTGACTACTGAACCACCAGAAAGTCCAGGAAGACTACCTTGGTGAAAGTATAAACCAGACAGCAAACGATTTAATCTAACCATATTGCAGAAAAAGACAAATAATTTAGAAGAATTCTATCGACACTCATAATCAGAATTTGGACCCTGAAAAACGCCAATGTAGAAAGCGATTTTTTGTGGACCTGAAAAAACTGCAATCATTTTATTAACTAGAAAATTAGTTAAGCAGGTAATTAGTCTGTAACAACAGCTACATTCAAAATTAACAGCTGTTGAACTTATTTGGAATCATTCAGTTCATTCCCATAAATTCTCACAAGAGAAAAAAAAAGTATTGAGACCGCATTAGATTTGTTGGTTCGCAAGCTGAAGAACAGGTCAAAAACTGTCTAAAAAATTGCCAAAACTGCACGTATAAGGTGAATTCTTGTGGACTGTTGGCAGAGTTTCAAGCTTTGCGCAATCTTTCTCTGTCATGCTTGGAGCCACAATTTAACACGCAATCCGTCCCATGGAGCGTCCAAGCGTTCATCACATGTAAAAACCAGCGCCCGTAAAAATTCCTGGCTGGGCCGGAATTCCACCCTGTGAACCTAAATTTTCATGGCGAATGCCTTAAACACTCAGCTGCCAGACTAAAAAATACACAAAGAAAACTGTGCAGTTTTTACATCAACATCCGAAATCTACTTCTTAATATTGAGTTGTTATCCTGTTATTACATTTCTAAGCTGGGACAGCAATTGGACGCGAATTCACAAAAACGTAAAATAATTTTAAAAGTACATAAATTTATTTAATATTGTTCTCTATATATGTTACGGTACATTTAATGAATATCACTAGTAGCGGCGAACATACTAATAACTTTACTCCAACTTTAGTTTATCTATTTTTAAAAACATAACCTAAAAGATTTATCAAGCGATGAAAATGTTTCCTTCACTGCAGTTTTTTTGTTTTTTGTTTTTTTTTTTTAACTGAAATTTTTTGTATTCCCTCCCCTAATAAGGTTTCATGGTTTAGCAGTTTTGTAGCTCAAACGGAAACGAAATAAATCGTGAAATTTTTCTAGGACGTATCTATTCCTTCAAATGGTGATATTCAGAAAATTATTTGAAAAGATAACTGATATAGTTTTTACCCCATTCCGTGGTAAATATGGTTTGAACTTCAATACTTTCGCTTTAGTATTAGTTATATTGTTTCGATTGTCCCAAGTTGCGATTCACCTAAGCAAATTTCCCAGTGGTTCGTTTGCATGTTAATGAAGAACAAAATATGTGAATACAATTATATAATTCTGTGAAATGTTAGGTCCAAATACTTGGTTCTATAAATGATATTTAGATAGCTATCAAGATGTTATGGTGTAAGGTAATTTAATGTAATGATAAAAGACATTTTACAATTGAAACCACCATTTAAAGTTGTTACTGTAATCTGTTGGATACACGAAACAAGACCATCTGCGTTACAACTTATTTGTGATCAGTGTAATAGGTGTCACTCCATAAACACAAAATGATTTATGTTAGGAGTGTCATCTTCGGTGATTTTCGGTAGAGCTGATTTCGTTCACAGAGTGGGCCCACTACGGATAAGAACTTTATGACTCCTAAAAAAATTCAAATCTATAAAAAATTTATGGTTTGAAGCACTAGATCACGAACAACTGTGGCATAGAAATATGAGTGCCTCGGAAAAATAATAAACGAGAATTAAAAAATGTGCGCATGAAATTATTAAATTGAAGAAAGACATTTTTAAATAATTTTTCAAATTTTGGAATATTTGATAATGTAAGAAATTACTTTAAATATCATATATAAATGGTAGAAAACATTCTTATCACTGACTTGTATCAGTATTTTTGTTGGGTACTGTTAACTTGAAACTTATCCCAAGCAATCAACACGTCTTTCAAATTGTTCAAAAGTACGCAGACTTTTGCGTCATCATACCCATCGATATTTTATTAGTTATTACCATTCTTCAATTGCATATTACGTAAGATTTTTAACTTAACATTTGCATAAATATATCATTATTACACCTTGAAATGCCCAACGCTCAACTAGTTATAAATTTATAGACATTAAGTTATTTCCCCGTGTTTATATTGACATTTATTACTTTGAAAAGTCTGCACCATTTCCACCAAAGTATTTACGTTTCGTGCTGAAACTCTCTACAAAATTGTTTTATTCTAAAACAAATTACCAACATGAAACAATTCCGTGCTTGTGCGGTAATACTACTCCCGATGCCAGTTGATTACAACAAAACATTCTCAACAAACGCTTTGTAATTAGTGATTACATCCTTTTCAAATGGAAGGCTATCTAAATATAGGGAAAACTTGCGAACGTTTTTTGGTATGACGATATATTAAATACCAGATGTGGTGAAAATGAAATACAGTAAATATGATTGAAGTCAAATTCAAGTTGTGAACATTAATACCGAAATCAGCAATACACCATTATCTCTTAACAGAAATGTTTACTTCTGTAATACGTATTTACTAATAATTTATACTCTCATACTGGAGAGCCTGTTGGATTTTGGTAATATATACAGAACCATTATTAGACCTTATATTGTACTGATTAATATCTGAAGCAAAACTGTAAGATATTTTTATCTACGATTTTGAACTTTAACTTGAAAATGATTTAATTTTAATCCATAATCACGGAAGTTTGCTATGTTGATTGAAACTACAACAGCAGTAAGTTGTAGGCCCAAAACATTTTTTTATTCTTTATTTTACTGCCAGGAATAAAGACTCAATGATCTATGTGCGGAGTACAGTATAGTTAGAAGGGAAATGCTTCTTAAACCCCATGGAAGCACAGTATTTAAGTTACAATTATGCTGGATCCGTAAACATGAATATGCAACGGTGGTATTCTCTACTTATCCTATATGCAGCAAAATGACTACCGTTTGGTATTACTACAAATACTATTACCTTTACACAAATGATTTGCAACAATTATGCATTGTTACTGCATTTTTATTTCAATCTCTTTCAAGCTATACATTTCAAGACATAAATTTAGTCACCGATCGTATGTACGCAATGTGAAGAGTGGGCAATGATACGAGGAAACGTATTAATGCGGTGAAGTAACTGATGTAACCATGATTTATATTTTCTTCGCTCAGAGCTGTGGTATCTAAACCTATCAAGCTTAAAAAATTAATAACTAAAATTGCACTCGCTATGACTTCCTTTTTCGATGGATAAAATTCTCTATACTTACTACAAAAGGCGTGATGTCATACCCTCTGATCTTACAAAAATATCAAAATTCCAGGAATTGTGAGGCTCAGTTAGTAATAACCTCTATCTTTTCTGCTACTATGATCTATTTCCAATTATATTAGATGCAAGGTCGATCCTCCAATAATAACCCTATTTGCATATTTCTTATTTATATACGTACTCAACCTTAGATGCACAATTATTCGCTTCATACCATTAACTTATTGTCTTCCACTGTACAGTAATTATTTCCTGTAGCTCTTCATTCCTTTAACAAATTAAGGAATCCTGCAAGTCCTTAACGGTTCTTCTTTTTAACATTGTTTTAGAGAAACATTTCTTTGCGCATCATTTCTGGAACAAACTGATTTCGAGCCTCATATAGCAACTCAAATTTTCAATTCATTACATTTTCAGTGCTCAATTTTTCTTCTTCTTTACAATATTATTAAGGTTCAAGTTCACGCAGATTAACAGCTGCCCTCCATACTTGCATTATCGTGTTAGAAATTAAAGATGACTGCTTTTGAACAAGACTCCTACTTCATTGCTGATCTTTTCAGATGTCATGCCCGCTTCTGTGGCCGGTAATAATTTCATTTCCTAAATTGTAACACTGTGTTGGAACTTCTCCAACATCTGTTGTAATTCTTATGTAGGGTGATTTAGGAGGAGTGTTAAATATTGAAGGTAGTAGCAGTATGAACAATATTGAGTAAAACAGTTCGTATAAACATGTGTCCGATTTACATTCGTTTTGGAGATACAAGTGCTGGAATGTTACGCATAAAATAAACCTCAGAAAGTGATCAAGAGTACACAAATAATTTATTGAAGTACTTTATCCGTGCAAAAACACACTATCCCACTATCGTCTTCAATACATTTTGCAGCGCTCTTCGCAACAGTACATGTAGCTCTTCTGAGTACGTTTTGTACTCTTATGAGGATAGTAGTGTTTACAATACGAGCGAGTAATTCGTCTCTTGTGTTTACTTTTTCTTTGTGTACAGTTTAAACTTATGTTTTTCAACAATCCCCACATACAAAAATCTAATGGGGTAAGGACCGGCAACCTTGGACGTTGCAGCGCCTCTCTCTCCAAAACAATAGAATTCGGACACATATTTATATGAACCGTTTTACTAAATATTGTTCATACTAGCACCTCCTTCATTATTTACCATTCCTCCTGAATCACCTTGTATCTATAGCAGTGGCCAGATGTATTGGCGGGAGGCTTCCAATACGCCGTTATCAAATCGTTCACTTAACGGTTAATACGCCGGTTAGCTTGCAGTAGTAGTTTGCGCTCAACACAGGTCTCTTAGCGTTGCCATTTTCCAGTGTTAGAGAGAGAGCGCTACACGAGAATGTTCCCAACTGCGGCAACAGCGCGCTCGCACTCACTCGCCAATTTCTCTGGCCATAGCTATAGTCTGTTTCATCAGTTTTGTTTGCGTTTATTCATACTTGTTACAATTTCACCTTGCCCACATGCAAGTGTCTGTGTGCGCTAAAGACGACCGTCATATTCCGTGAGTCCTTTAGTTTAGCCAGTAGCAGTTGCGAGTTCCATCCGGAACCTCTTGCAGTGCAGTCAGTCTCCGAGTTTCCCCGTTTCCGGCTGCTGCTTCACCACAATGGTACAGCAGCTCCATTTACCGCCTTCAAGCTTGGTAGTCTGCGACATACAGTATAGCGACACAGCCCACAGACATGCCAGCCATTGCCATAACGCTAACTGCGAGCTTCCTCACTCGTGACAATCAACAGTTAGAGAGCTACTGTTCCCTCAGTTAAAGTAGTTACTAACAAAACATGGCAAGAAATAACTCATCTCCAGGAATAATCCCCGCAAACAAAGAGAAAGTTCAGGATCAGCGCATACAGCATATCATCGATTTTGTCCTTACTGCCACCAACTACCTGCTCACCTATCTCAACCTAGCCCAAAATTTTGCAGCAGAAAAAAAAATTGTTGTCTTCTATCGAATATACACACTTTGACAATAAATTTGGCCACGCTGAAAAATTCTGTCACTCTTATTTTGCACAATCTGACATCAATGTAATCCCAGGAAAGAATTGCGTTACTGTTTCTTAGGATGACATTGATGTCAGATTGTGCAAAACAAGAGTGATAGAATTTTTCAGTGGCGGCCAAATTTATTGTCAAAGTGTGTACATATAACGAATAATATTAGATAGACAGCTGCACTAGTCTTTCCACCAGGTTACCATTTTTGCTTAAAGGCATATTTTTTTTTCTTTTTTACTCGTTCGTGTTTACATTTTGCATCATTAGGACATGAATAAATAAAATATTATTTTTATTTCTATCATATAAGCAATGCTGCCCGAATAATGTATCGCAAATTCAAACATTGAAAGCATTTCACTCGATTCGCAAACAATCATTTCTGTACAAACTTACTTTATTCCTCGAATAAGAAATCAAGCTGGAGAAGACAAATCCACTGAAAAAGAGGGTGCACTGGAAGAATAGTAATGGTCACAGTTTTACCCTGTTACTCACAAAAGAGTCGCCTTGAGCCGGGACACAAAACCCGTGTCTTGTCCACTCAGAGGCTAGCACAGGCAGACAAATATTGACCATCCAGAACTCGGCAAACAAAGCCCAAGAGGCACAATACATAACCACCAGAGCGTAACAAGTCCTCTCGCTGAGCGTGGTGGAAGAGCGGAAACGCTCTCGCTTCGAATTCTGTAGGGCGCAGGTTCGACACTCTATCGGGCCATTAACAAAATTAGATTTTTTATAATTAGATTTTTTTATAATTGTCCTAAATTATTCCAGGCGTATGCCGGGATGACTCATTCAAAAAACTATGGCCTAATGCCTTCCGTTCCTTCCCCGCTGTTATGATCTCGACGTCGACGAAGTATAAATCCATAGGAAAAAAATGCCAGTCATATCCCATTGCGTATCGAGTGAAGCAATACGACACTATGAATACGAGGCGCGACAATGAAGTAACAATACTGATTTCTTTGTACGTGACGTGGCAATACTGCAGCCGACATAATCGCACCATCTTTGATCTTGATATTCCCACCAGTACTACTTCAGTGCATTCCCTCAGTCTCTAATATTTATGCAGTTAGTGAACACGTGTTTCTGTACCGCGGCAAGAAAATATGATTGCGAATATTGCGCAACAGCTTACCACGTTTTAAGATTCACCATTGATACAGAGATAGCACTTGCCAACTTTGTGCTAGCTTTCGAAAGTATAGTCCCAAATATTCCTGCGCCTCAATTAATTCTCTCTTCTTCCATCTGTCATTCAGAATATGAACAACGCATTAGTTTTTATATATACGCTCATCATAATCGTCTGCACTTACAATGCTGTGGAATGCAGCGGGAAACTACCCCTGCTAAATTTACTGTGGGTGCTCTATGGAGTGGCAAAAACGTGGAAAATAACTGGACTTCCCACTTGTTTTAATCATGGATGTCAGTAAGAACATTATCTCATAAGAAATTTGTCGTCAGTTGACGAAACCATTAAGATTTGTACCGATATTTTTCTTCAAAATTTTTGCTATGTGTGAGATTAATATGGAGTAATAGTAGAGTGTTTCGAAATGTGAATAAAACACCTTGAAAATTGTATACAGGGTTATGTATAATACAGGAGGCATGATTAGAATTCCACCCGTAGCGACACCTGACTAACCCCTTACAGAAATATTTTATTATACCTTTGTATGTTTCAAGTATAGTAATAATCCTCCTCCCTAATTTTCGATAATTCCGATCGTTACTCCGATATTTCGGTTCGTAGAAATATTACAATTTCTGAGCACCAATTACAGCTTTCACCAATAATTTCACTTTTTACAGCAAAATTTAAAAAATCAAATGAAATACATCTGCATCACTTGCTGAAGTAATTTTAAAACGTAGGGGTGTTATTACATAGAACTAATAGAGTCAGTGCATGCAATGTCCCTTTTATTATTATTTGTCATTTGAACACGACGCATACGTTGCTGTGAAATAAAATATTTGAAATGAAATATTACAGGAAAAGTTTTGCACAGTGCAGACTGGTGTGCGGGTTTCCTCTCCGGAACGTAAATTATTAGTTACGAGTTCGTCGGAACCAAATCAGGGCCGCAGTCCTCATAATTAACCATCCGATTCCAAATTAATGTGACCTGTGAGGCTTCGGGTAAGGTTGCAACTCTGTGACCTTTGTTCAGTTCGCAACGGGAGCAGCTATCGTGTTCGTTGCTATCAAATGAACCTCTCTGAATATCGTTACTCTTACATAAGAGGTCGTAGACCTTAACTCAAAGTGTTTTATGGTAAAACGACAAGTGCAATAACAGAAACTGTGAGTATTTCTGGAAACAAGTTGATTATTTCAGTGTCAGTTTTCTTTTATTTACAATATATACACGAATATTAAGGTTCGCAAAACGTTGCAGTTTTAATATAGTAGTTTTACTATAATTTAAGTACTTTTACTGGTTATGACTTCGCAAATGGCTAAAGCAATTAATTAAGTTAATATTCACTACGACTGTAATCATATGTACATCTAATGAACTTTTGAGGCCTACTTCAATGTTGGATTGTTGTGTCTGCTCTAATTATCAAGTGACGTATGGGAGGGGAGGGGGGGGGGGGGAGCTAAGTGTTGCCATCTCTCTGCGAAACTTGTAACTTGTGTTCTGTATGACAAGTGCATTTTTGTTTGTGAAACGTATGGTTTATCAGGGGGATTGAAGAGAATGCGGCAAATTGCGAAGTCAGGACGGGCACCACCACTGTTCGAACCAACTAGCCCTGTGCCGAGTGTTTAAGCTATCATGTCGTTCCAGCGACATGGTGCCGAGTAACTGTAATCCAATGCGAGATGGCACCACATTAGACGGTTGGAGCAGAATCCCTGACTTGGAGCACCGGCCGTCCCGATCGCAGATTATAGGTGGTTTCCCACAATCACCTATTCAAGTCCTCGCTCTGGCCTCGCATTCGGGAGGACGGCGGTTCGAATCCCCGTCCGGGCATCCTGATTTGGGTTTTCCATGGTTTTCCCAAATCACTCCAGGCAAATGCCGGGATGCTTCTTCCAAAAAGGGCCATGGCCAAATTCCATATCGTTCTTAGTCCCCAGTCCCATCCCGCCTCTAATGACCTCGACGTCGACGAGGCGTAAAGCCATAATTAAAAAAAAAAAACTGTTCAAGTCCTGGGTCGGTCCATAGATTAAAACATTTCACAAACGAAATATACACTCGTCAAACAAAAAATTGGCGATACTTCATTTCCTTCAGTTAAATAGTGCTCCCTACAGGACCGAAAATCGTATATATAATTTTTTAAATTATAATGTTTATATAAGGCGAAAAGGGTGGAAATAATTTTAAAAAATCTGTCCCACCATACGACAGCTTATAGTCAGAATTTTAGAAACAAAAATGTACCTTAAAAGAAGGAATGAGCCATGTAAGATATCTATTTTAAACCATTTTGTTGCAAGGTTTGTCTTAAAAACTTTTTGGCTACAAACACTACAGCTGAACTCAAAACAAACCATTTTTCGCATTCTGTCTATAGTTGTCACACCCGATTCCGGGTGTAAGTAGTTGCTTTCAGCTCCATGTACCCCTACAAAATTTCCCGGGCAATGGCGTAGCATCGTAAAAAAAAAAAAAAAAAAAAAATGGTGACAATCAGCGATATTCACCACTGTGCGTGTTATACGCGTGAGACAACCAGTCCACCATTACGTAAACCTTGTCGCGAACCCCCTATGATCAACTGCAAACCCCTGGGACCGAGCGTGGTGGGTGAACGTTCTGGCCTCGTATTCGGAGGACGTGGGTTTGAATCCTCGTCTGGACATCCAGATTAGGTTTCTCCATGGTTTCCCCAAATCACTTCATGCGAATGCCGGGATGCTTTCATCAGAAGGCCATGGCCGAATTCCTTCCTGTTCCTTATCCCCAGTCCCATCCCGCCTCTAATGATCTCGATGTTGACGAGGCGTAAAGCCATAAATAAAAAAATTAAAAAAAACACTTTCGCTAGGACTTTTGTATGTGTGCGCTTTAGTGTCTTTGGAGAAGTATGGTGCCTAATGTTATTCTAAGAGATCACGGAAAAAATTAATTCAAAAGCGATTAGTGTGTTTTCATTTGAAGAACTACTGGAATTAGTCAAGAATACTGGAAAATAAGTAACCTTTCTGGAAAGGTAAAATCCCCTGGCAATCGAAGGCGGCAATCTGCAAACTGGAGAACTATGTGAGTAATGGAAATCATCATATGTTAACGACAAGTCTGAATAGCAAGATAAAGTAGGCCAATTAATCAAAAAGCTTAGTGTTTGTGTTTAGCATAGAATGTTGTTTATGTTATGTGAAATGGGAGATGATGAAACCCGGCGCTTGTTCATCCAGGCCTTCTCTACCAAAGGATACGTAGGCGTAACCGCAGACAACAAAACTGTTTCCGTTTCGAACCCCATCTAATCCCCGTTGTAGATTTTTTTTTTTTTTGAAGGGGGAGGCATTCGCCTACATAGACCATCATTCGCCTACAACTTAATTTGTTTATCATGACTCTTCCAGTGTATAATTTCTTCAGTATATTGTTGCTGAACACTACAGGACGGACACGACATTCACACACACACACAACAATTAAACATCAATGCCCTCGTCCCGACTCGAACCGCTGACCTTCGGTACGCAGAACCCCTTACGCTACCCAGGCCGGCGTAGCTTGTGAGTGGCGAGGAAGCGTTTTAATTTTCTTGTCATTTCGCCATAACTTAATATTATATATGAATTGTACCATAGTGGATAAGGTAGGTATACCATTTTAGTATCATCACGAACAACAATTAGGAATGTAGTCTTTTACCTAACCTGAAAATATATTAAGCGACTCCTGTATGACCTAGCACAAATGAGATTTTTTGTAATTGAGGTTATGTTACTAAGCAAGGCTCGACTGTCAATTGCTCGGTTTTATTTTTGTTATTATGTTTTTTTTTTTTTTATATATATATAAATGGTCTTTGGCTTTCGCCAATTTGACCAACTATCAGAGATACATTTGTTTACACAAAAATCCAAACACTTGTAATACAGTATGAACATTGGCCATCATTATGATGCAGTTTAGCAATAAGAACGTTTTAATTACTTCTTCTAGATTAAAAACCGTTTTGAAATTTACACAAAGATACAATTATAATTTAACATTAGAGACAACATAGTAATTTATATTATATTCCCAGGTCCCCCTTAGAAACATATTTAGCAGCAGTTACTTTCAGTCATTTACAGGATATTTGATACATACTACTTCTTATACGTTCATGCGCTGGCAATTGCTTGCTATCAATCGTGGCAAGACCATTTATAGTACATTATTTCTTCCTATTACCAAACATTTTGTAAGAAACATATATATATAATACTTATTTCACATTATCAGAAATGAATAGAAGAATGACATTATTTAATATAATCCAAAGTATAAACATTAGTATTATATTATGCATCTATCCTTAGTAATTGTTTTGTAGTAACAGCTGTCAGGCATTTATAGAGTATTATCGTAAATACTATTATACATCCATCTTTTATAACAAGAGGGGAGGGAGAGGAGAGAACTTTATTTAGTATCTAACATCTTACTATTATTTAGAGAACATGTAGGGAGTATAGATAGGTGTACATTTTATCTTATTTTAACTCCATATCATATTTTTCTGTTGCATTTAGCAACATATTTGCATAACTTCTTATATGGTATTTTGAAACAGAGGCCATACGCTAGGTCCGAAACAAGTTTACACCGACATGTATGTTACCGTTTAATTGGTTCGTTAAACGTTTCTTCTTTTACTTTAATATTTTAATTATCTGACTCCGCTGATAAAATTATTTTATTTTTGGTGTTTTCCTCTCAATCAGAGACTGAGCGGTGTGTTAGAGAGACGGAGCGTATGTGTCTCGAGAGTAGTAAACGTGCTTGTCCGGGAATCAGAGCAGCCCTCCAGAGGCAGACGTGAGCTATGGCGGTAATCCGTCTAATGGTTCCCCTGTGTACTCTGCAAGCAACCATATCCAACTCTGATCTCGCCGCATCGCCAGGGAATGCGAGCAGCTTAATCGCTGCCTCAAGCACATTCACGACAAACGTTTTCATTCCCCTCCTTTTTTATCCTTCGTATATGGATTTCAACGAAAAGTGAGCTGAAACCCAATTATAAACCGTATAATGTTGCTGCCGTATTTTCCCTTATTACTGCATTCCGTAAAATAATTACTTTTGAAGCTCCACGGATGTGTTAATGTACAGGGTGATTATAATTAAAGTTTAAGTTCCAAAACGCTCTAAAAAACGAACCACTGATTAGAATGACGTCAAAATTGAATGGCGTATTATTGAAGAAGGGGGAAAGATCATGAACTGCGATTCTGCACCAGTAGCTCTGCAGAAGTTCAGGACCCTCAAGGGTATGAAAAAAGGCGTTGGACCGATGAAAAAAATTCGAAAATTCATGTTCGTTTGATGTGCATTCTGGTAGAGGAAGGAAAAGATGTGATTCGGCGGTAGTTGAAGAAGTGGCCACAGCAGTTCAGGAGGCGTCGAGCGGTGGTGTGCAACCATGCAGTGCACGGAGAATTGCCCGAACATTGGACAGGCCTGTGAGCACGGTGCATAACATTCCACGAAACATCCTGCAATGCTATCCGTACAAAATCTGCCATGTACAGGAGGTGTTCCCTTCTGATCTGTCAGCAAGAGAGGGTTTTGCTTTGGAACTTATTGCTTGCAAGGAAGTGGACGATGATTGGCCGTGGAAAATTCTGTGGACAGACGAAGTCCATTTCCATCTGACGGGATATGTTTTACGATTTGTCATCTGTAGATAAAATTCTGATGCTTACAGTGCCATCTGTCGCTAAAATTCAGAACTTTTTTCATGTTCTTTCCCCCTTCTACAATATTACGCCGTTCAATTTTGAAGTCATTCTCATCAATGGTTCGTTTTTTAGAGCGTTTTGAAACTTAAACTTCAATTATAATTACCCTGTGTATACCGTGAAGTGTTCTCCATTCGTGCCCTTGCTCCTAAGTAGCCATTAATTGGTATTCGTAACAACGATTCTGCCAAATTAAAAAATTATTACCGTGCATGGTGTGTGAGCGGTAATGTTTCGGCCTCGTATTCCGGAGCACGATGGTTCGAATCCGCGTCCGGTCAATCAGATTTGGGTTTTCCATGTTTTCCCAAAATCACTGCAGCTGAATACCGGGATGGTTCTTTCACAAGGCCATGGCCGAATTCCTTCCAGTTCCTTGTCTCCAGTACTTTTTCGCCTCTAATGTCCTCGACGTCATGCTGTCTCCTTTAAGATAAAAGTGTCGTAACACCCCATCTAATCCCCTAATATCGGTATTCGACGAAGAACTTAATCTCTCAACCTCAACCTGCAAAAATATGAGCACAGATTACGAAATAGGGTAATATCTCGGAACAAAGTCCATGCAACTTAACACCAACGACGCGGAAGTGTTACAATTGGTGTTACAGTACAGGAAGTGAGAATGATGAATAGTGGAACTACTCACTAAGTACACGCAACGAAGTAAAGTGGGTGTTGCTACTGAAATGAATAAAAACTCTGAAGAAAGTTCTGAATTAAAAATTGTTCGAAAATTGTTTCTCTTACATAAGAGTTCGTTAGAAGAAGCTGAACCGTCTATGTATCAATACCAGTGAACCCATGGGCGCATGTTGAAAAGCGCAGTACCTGTCTTTACAAGTACATCTTGGATTAATGGCGACGTTCCACTCTCAAGGTCTCATTTGTTAACGACTGGTGACAGATGTTCTAGATCGTTAAAACAGCAAAATTCATAGAGACACTAGTGCGTTATCCATATAACTGTGTGCAATACTACCATCATTTAAAATTAAATTTAAAAGAAAATCCCAATTATATTTGAGCAACTCAGGTTTGGCCGTCCCTTTGTAGTGTAAGAGGTAGCACGCTGGTTTCGCATTGTAAGGGTCACCGGTTCAAGCCTGGCCTCGAGCATGGGTTGTTTTAATCAACAGCTCTGTTAGTCTTGTGTTGTATTAGTCCTGTGTTGTCTTTTACTATCATTTCTTGAATTACAAGAGCGATGCCCGATGCAATAGGTAGTGCAAACGAACAAACTGGCACTAACTAAATGGTCGCAGAGACCGAAGGCGAAGTATTTAAACAAACAAAAAAAAAGGATGGGACTCAAAGAAGTGTTTGGCATTGAACCATGGATGGCATGGTAGTAGTTGTGGTTGTACACACTCCCTAATCAACGAACTGTGTGCCAAAGCCCTTCGTTAAATCCCAAACTTGTTCCCAGTGCAGGTGTATTGAGGGCATATGACGCTGTAAATGGTGTTACGTACAACGGATCTGAACGTTTGACCTGACGGCTCCAAGGTGTCTTTCGAAAAAAATAGGCCTGAAAGGGCGACACCGGTTTTCATCCTCTCGTCTTACATATTTAACTGAGATCCCAAACAACACATTATACTCATTATAGAAACACATTACAGTCGCCGGCACAGATATTAAAACATACATAGAAGTGCATTATTGGGGCTTGCTTGGGGAAATTGTCCAGTTTAAATTTCCCACAACACTTACCATGGAGGGGTAATTCCCTCTATAGTAGCTGGGTCCACCATGGTGATCAGCATTCTTTTTTAACGGACGATCTATCCAAATATGCCCCCCTCCCCCACCCCCAAAAAAAAAGAACCTGTAGGCGGACAATTTAGAATGTCACGGAAAAAAATCTTTAATATTTAAGTTGGCTCTGACTATCTTTTCGTTTTGTGTATATTATCTCTAATAGCCTTGTTTCTGAAAGGAGTTAGCTTCAGCGAAAGGCGAAGAAACTAATTTCACTGTGGGTCTCATCTGTTTATAATGGGGAAAAGACCCTCATTAGCAGTCACGTAAGCGATGCAGTTTAAAAGTAGAGAAGCTCCTGTTAAATCATGTCAGGTAGTTGTGGTGCCACGACAAATGGCCATCGAATTCATTCTGGTAAATACCTGAACCAGAGGCGTAGTGCGGTTCGCGAGCCATGTTTTATTCATGCCGGCCGACTAACAAAACTGTAGTCAAGTGGCTAATTTCTACACGAGTACACCTCGGAAGGAAGGAATGGAATGTTTTATTCATCATCTGCGTTACATTACCTCTAAAGATGCGTGGCTGTAAAAAAATTCCTTGAGTCCAGCAGGTAAGATCTGAGGAGACGAAATTACAGCTAAGACTGAATAATGAATAGACTGTTTGCACTGAACAGACCTGTCTAAACATTTATGCTTCGAGAGAGGTAATTTCTTTGCATTTGTAGTTGACTGCTCAACTTCCGTATCTTTACATTCTCGTCAACTTATCGCAGCGAAGTTTGCGGGAAGTTCTTCATTAGTGTTAGATATTACGGAACTAAAACAAGCATATTCTCGTGTCTTCGTCTGTCTTCTGTGTTATTTATTTTCATATCAGAATAATGTGCATGGTTTGCGATTACTGGTATCATGGCAAAAACTGTATTCACGCATTTAATCACATCTTCAGCTGCCTCTAGCTGTGTGTTTCCTACGTATCAGTTTCTTTCGAGAAACTCCTTATTTTCGTATATTTTATGCAGCATAACAGCTTTAAAATAAGATATCAATATCCGAAAATTTTTTTTTTTTACAATAAACAATGATAATTACATTTAAAAGATGCCCCTCTTTTCACTTCCAACGTTTATACACTGATCTTGTTTTAACTTCCACCCTAAGAACGTGACGCGATTAAACTTGAGACTACGAAACGTTCAAATAGCCAAATGAATCCTATTTGAAGCTTTGTTACAGTAAAACTCCAATTATACGAATCAATTGTGACCGGACCCTATTCGAGTAATCAAAATTCGGATAATTGGATTTTTTCCGAAAAAGGGTCTATTTTAATTAATTACTGTGTGTAGTTGAAAATGGGAGAAAAACTATTTTCAAAGAAAAAGAGTTTTTAAATAATTAAATTAAAAAAGCAAGATTTTTATAAGTTAAGTGCACTCACAAATGCTGTACATCAGTACAGTATGTATGTCCCATACTGTAAATAAAAGTCATTACTTGCTGAACATCTCCGTCAAAGTGAGCTGTTTGACTGTGCTCATCCATTTTCGGGCAGCATGTGGTCACACTCAGGTTGACGCTCCATCCACTTCAACGCAGTTTCGAGGCCGGCAATTGCTTGGCTGTCTGATGGTCCCGTGTCTACTTCAACATTAAGGTCATCTTCTTCCTCGACACTTTCTTCTCTCACACTTTCAATAAGTTCATTATCATTTAGAATTTCATACCCAGGGTATGACGAATATCACATCATCCACTCTCCTAAATCATCAGCACTAACTTCTGAACATCCAGGAATTTTCAGAAGATTGTTGCTGAATTCCTCAAGTGACACGTCATTCCCATCTTCTCCTGTCTCTTCCCTTTCATTATCTTGAGCTTCTGTTTTCTTTTTCTTCTTTTCCATCTCTTCTTCAGTTGATATGCCTTTCAATTTTTTCCACGCACGTCTTAATGAGACTGCCTTACGTGATTCGGATAATATACGATTCGGATAGTCGAGTTAGGATAATTGGAGTTCTACTGTACTTGTAGTTTAGTAATCACTGAAAACGAGACACTAAATCTAAATAACGGGTAAAATTAGTGACTCAAGTAACGATTTAATATTTCAAGTTTGTCTTCTTTACCACCTTTTCCCAACATTACGGGTCGCCTGCATTTGATGAGTTTAGTTCATCGTTAGCATGGTCAGATTTGAAGCTTTACAGACGAATGCCCTTCCTGCCGCTAAGAACTTTATATCTACCGCCACGTTGTACTATGTACTAATGAAGTAACTAAAGTATTGAAATTTGTCTGCTAATTGTGTAACTGTGCTCTGTGTGTGATAAGTGTATTTTGTTTGTGAAATGTGTAGTTTATGAGGCGTAGATTGGGGATTATCCCAGAATTCGCCTTGATGGTTGCAGAAAGCCGCCTAAGAACTGCAGTCAAGATGTGTCTCTATAATCCAGTATCCGGCGCCTCAGGGCACTTAACAACACAGGCGGGTGCTATTTAATATTTCAAACCAAGGGTATTTTACTCTAAATGGCCACCATTTACACAATGAAACCGTTACAAAGTGTTAATTTAAATAAATTTTCCATTACTTTATTGGTTAATTTCACATATATTTCATATTAACGTAAGCTAAATAGCTATTTGATGGCTGAATGATTAGTGACACAGAAGGAATTCTAGAAAGAAATGTCAAAGTAACCTGTTATTTCTGTTATTTTTCTATTATTTTCTTCAACTTACTTCGAAACAGTAGTAGGTTTTGTGCATTGCCGGACAAGGATACCGAGCGTGGTGAGTCAACGGTTAACGTTCTGGCCTCGCATTCGGGAGGACGCGGGTTCGAATCCCCTTCAGGGCTTCCAGATTTGGGTTTTCCATGGTTTCCCAAATCACTTCAGTCGAATGCCGGGTTTCTTCTTTCAAAAAGGCCATGGCCGAATTCCTCCCCGTTTCTTGTACCCAGTCCCATCCCGCCTCTAATGACCTTAGCCGTCGAAAGGCGTAAAGCCGTAAGTTAAAAAAAAAGGGCCAAGGGGAAGGATTCGAACCGGTGCCCTCACGTATCAGTGCCTAGATTAACCAATCACGCACAAGGCTTCCTGAATCTTCTTTATTAATAATTGTACCTGTATTCGTATGAACACCTATAACTGCTTGCATTTCCATTACTGTGGATATGGAAATGTACGTAAGGAATCACTTAACGAATTTAGTTTCAGTAACTTAGGCCCACAATACCTTTCACCGTTCGGATCGATTAATCTAACAGAACAGTTCACACCGGTATTACAACATTCGTAATTAAAAAAAGAAAAGAATAAGAACCCATTATAACTGTCGACGTTAATAATGTTGCCGTTCCTCTGTGTTCGCCATTTGGCCTGGCCTTATGCTCCATAATGAGGTGAGTCGAGTTCTGAGCACCAGTTAACTCACTTTAAGTTGGTTAACACGAGCTACAGCCGTCTCTGGCTGCAATAATAAAGGCAGCGACCCAGACACATTTTAAGCGGAACGACTCGCCAAGCGCCGGCAAAAGAAGAACCGCAGAAGCCAACAGCTAAAAACAGCGTCCACTAACGAGTCTGGCCACAACTGGATGTTCGCAGTCTGCTTCAAACCACCAACTGGAGCGTGAATCATTCATGAACGCGATAACCCAGCCTGTTACTGTCAGTTCGCCCTTAGGTTTATACATATATAGGATGAAGACACCTTGTTGTATATTGCTCCTTCTCAATGAATATCTTTTATTGCTCATCTCAATCACTGCGTATTCAGAACAATTCAGAAAGGCCTAGTGACAATAAAGTACATATACTTCTAAGTTAACTTCTAAGTTATCTCGCATCATCATACCATCTGAATTCTTTAACTTAGAAACTTGTAACTACATTTGCTTTAGTTCTTACTCATCTTAACACGATTATAACATTAAATTTCACAATCAAGGGAATGAAAATAATTACAAAGATTTGGTTGGAGGATGAAGTGATTGACTTTAAATGATTTTCATGTTTATCAAATAGTGCCAGTTTTTACGATTTGTGTAAACTTATGGCAGAACATAATTCAAAAATACCATATCATATTTATGTTTTGACTATTCATTAGAAAATTCTTTCAATATTTTCAGTGATATGAAGCCTATTAAAGTTTATGGGGAAATTATACTTATCCTTCTGACTTTCGTAACGACGCGCCCTAAAGCAAAAAAACGACTTTCGTAAAATATCTACATGAGTGATTAATTACATGAGTAAATTTAATACTTCAGCAAATAACGTTTTGGAAAGAAATCACAATATCATTTCAAGGAAAATTTCATAAAACGTATTCTTAAAATTAAGAAAAAAAAACTGACAGTATTTTTTTATAACTGAAATTATTTTTGTTTGATTTTTATAAACCGTCTAAATAATAAATTCTATCTAAAAATCACTTGGTATCATTAAATTATAAAAATCACAATTCTTTTTTCATTTTTTTTAAAAAAATCACAATTCTTTTTTCAAAAAAAAATCACAATTTTTTTGGTTTTCACGATTTGCGTGACACCCACTCTAACCATGATTTTTGGATGGTTGTCCGTGTGCATCTAGGCAAATGCTTCATTAATCCTCAATTATTTCTTCCGTAGAATACATTATAAACAGAGTATCTGTCGTTATCTAATTGTCAGGACGGTAGAAAGAAGATCAGGGTACTCCCATTTATGACATCTGTGGTACAATGCATGAGTTTTGGTCAACACCATGCTCAGACCGACTTACCTCTGCAGAAGGAACATACGCGGTAATGATCTAGGTCAGTGCACCTGCAATGTAGCGTAGCGTAATAACCAAGAAGCTTTACTCGCATCTAGAATCAGGCACCTGACGTCTCGTCAATCAACAGCCCATTTACTATTTACTAGTGAGTGATACCACTGTACTCGTAAGTTCTAGTCGCGATGATCTATTTCTCCCAGCTAGTATTTGAAGGTCTTAACATTAAGTCCTCAACATTTTCGTCTTCAGCAAAGTCGTCATCCGTGTTTGCTTTCTTCCTCACGCCGTAATTTTGTATCATGAAACGCGTCGTTTCTTCTTCCCGAAGCGGTTGGGCAGACATGGGAATAAAAGTAGCATCAACAAATTTCTTACTAGTTAAATCATTCAGTTCTCATACATCACGTTTTCTGTAGATGTTGTTGAAAGGGCCAATCACCTTCCGAACGACTTGTTCGTTTAAGTTGCCTTCACACGCGTCGTCGCTACGTACAAAAATCAAACGTTTTCCTAAGCCGCCAAAAATGTATTACCTCACATTTCGTGTATTACTTGTTCGAGTCAGAGTAGATCTCCCTCTCTACTCATGTCTGTTCTACAGAAATTTGTAACGAACCATCGGATGTGCTAACCAGCCTCGGTCAGTCTGATACCTGGCCTTCCGCAACCGTCAAGCCTTGAGTTAACACGTTTGGCCATACATCACCGTATAACGAAAGATAGCACTGATACAAACAGCTCCTCACTCCACTTTTGCTACCACCGTCCCTCTGTCTACCTATTCATAGGTCGCTTACTTACTATGAACAACATATGTGGTGAGTATTGTCCACCCAGGCAATTATTCAGGCATTGTTTTTCACAATTAAGTTGTGGACGCTTGCGGCATAGTTTTTCAGAATTAAAATGCTGACGCTAAATACACTGCGCGTCTGATTTAGTAAAAATACATGTGGTTATTGGAACACCACAATATAAATCAAACGCAGACAAATTAAGTTGAATAAATTTATAATTGTTCTATACATACATATAATTTTTTGTCAACAAATTATGCGCTGACATATAAAAGTTATTGAAATTACTTACTCATTTAGTTATTTTGTTAAAATTGTTAAGTCCAGAAACATTACTATTTTTTTTTTTTTTTTTTTTTTTTTTTTTTTTTTTTTTTTTTTTTTTTTTTTTTTTTTGTAAACTTTAGAGGCAACATATAATGAACATTTTGAAAGAACTTTCGATTCAATCTTTTTTTTACAGTTATTCTTTTCTTTTTTTTATGCTGAAGCTAGCATAAATCGAAAAATAAAAGTGAAAATCCACATATTTCGAGAGTCGGTGGTTTTCCACTTTTATTTGATTATCATACAAACTAAATTGTTCCTTTCGGTTATTTCTATTCCCTATTATTTTTCCAAATTTTATGTTATAATTTTGTTAAGGTAAGTAAGAATCAAAGTTGTGCACACTTACAGATATCTAAGTTAAAAGATTTAGTATTTATCAGTGTTTGACAGTTGGATTGACACACAGACGAACATATTAGTATATGCACGAGAATTGTTTTTTTCATTCATATGGTTGACTGAACTTTCGAAGTATACTGAAACACCATCATACTGTTGAACACTCTGCCAGAATACTTGGAGATGAAAACTGTCCTATCTCATGTTAGACGTTGCTGTCGCTTCCCTGTCGTGGGGATTTAAAATTGCAGTTCCATACGGAACATCAAAGATACTCAAAACTGAATGCGCTTTCTGACTGAAATAATGGGATTCAAGCAAATTCACATATATCGTTGACATATGGGAAGTATAGAGATCAGCATCGATTATGATATGGTAATTAGTCATCGCAATAATCCTTTTATAAAAGATCATCATCTGACTTCAGATCAGCTAAAAGATTCCATATGATGTTATTCGTTGGTAGACATTGTAACCTTCTTCTCGAATGTTACAACATTACACAACTTTTCTATCTACTAGTAACCCTTTTTCTACCGTTAGCCGTGTCTTAAGCAATTCAAAATTATCTTTATTAGTAACTTCCTGCCGGGGTGAGAAACATTCTTTGCGATCTTTTAGACATAAATGGATTTTACATCTAGCTCTCCGGTTACAATTATAATATTCTCCGTCTTATTTTATTTATCTGAAATCAAATGTATAATCTACCTTGCTTTATTTAAGTTACTTTTACATCTAGAGTACCATCAGTTATAAGACTGCAACCAAACTTTTCAATTTCAGATTTAATACACTTTTATTCCACAACTTCTCAAATATCACAAATTATATCAACACGACTTTTACATACACTTAACGTTTATACGAATAACCTTTTCACTTGAGGTCCAACTATTTTCGTAACTTTTGCAGCTTTCCTCTAGCTGCTTTCGTAACATCAATCCATCTTATTCATACCTTTCTTTCTTCAATAATTATAATGTACATGGTCTTCTACTTTCTTCTCTGCACCACCAGGTTTATTCTTTGCGATCAAAGATGCTCCTGATATTTACAAATTTTAATGTGCATAATCAACTGCATTGTTATTCTTATATACATTTATAGGCTTACGTGACATATTATCAAAGTGATATGATTTATAATAATAGATTTTTGCACTTTTTTGGATGATACATGCTGATTAGTCCATATGTATCGGCAGTTACATCGGACGTTGCAAATGCTTGCCTACCAAATTGACGTATAGCTGCGTATGAGTCAGCGAGCAATTTGTATCTGCTCATAGGATCGAATTTAGCCACAGAAACTTCGAGTCATATGTTGTATGCCATGTGTTGTCACTACATCTGCGAAATTATTTTTGATTAGTTTCAAATTTATGCTTCTTCGGACGTTGTCTCTGTGTGAACATCATTGACCGTTTCTTGAAGACCGTACAGTAATAGTCAGTTTCGTAAAACTGTGACCTCGGAGCTTTTAGGGTTTCTGTACACAATCTCCACTAAGCTGTAATCAGTGAAAAATAGTTACACGCATGTCATAAAACACGTTCTTGTTTTAAACTTCCATTCGGTTGTACCACAGGACAGGTTATCGATAAGGAGCGGAGGCTACATGTAGTTAGCCCTATGTAATTAAGTGCTTAGTGGTTGCAGACAGGCTTATCTTCTCGTTGCGGCTGCGCTAAGGGGAAGATTTAATAGCTAACAGCTCAGAGATTGCGTATCTTCCTGAAGAAGTGGTCCGCCCCTCGCAAAGTAAACAGCACACTAGCCAATTATTACAGAAGTCGCCGGTTCGAGTTTAGCCTCTGGGATGCCTGCTTGGAATAAATTGTTCCGCGCGCTCTAATAACGTCCGCAATACTGTTACAACACATACTAAAAAGTTCGTTATCTTAATACACAAAGAGATAAAAAGTAGTTCTAAACGGATGTGTGGTGAGAAAGGTGACGCAATTGAATTCGTCGGCATCACTATTAGATCTCTGTTTCCCTGTGTGAGTGTTCCACAAATACGAGTAGAAGACTGGGCTGGAGAGGTAGGAGAGCAGTTTCTTCCCTGCGTGATGGGTGAGTGGTAACGCTCTGTCCTTCCATTCGGGAAGACACCGTTTCGAATCCTCGACCGGCCATCCAGATTTGAGTTTTCCATGGTTTCCGCAATCACTCCAGGTGAATGACGGGATGGTTCCTTCAAAATGCCATGGCCGAATTCCTTCCCATTCCTTGCCCTCTGTCCACTCCCGCCTCTCACCACCTCTATGTTGAAGAGGCGTAAAGCCAGATAAAATATCCACGTATGTAACGATGGTATTATTATTTGTGTGTAGATGACTGGAATGTTGGTAAGTATATTATTTTGTGCATGTGAAGTTGAAAGAAATAGGATAGTGAAATTTTATGCCGGCTAATCAATGTTTGCTCTTCTAAATGATACAGGGAGCTTAACACCTTTATCAACAGTAGGTGAACATTCACAACATGATTCGCATTGCGGAGAGGTTAGGGTTTCATCCAAAGTACTAGTAAACAACTTTGGTGATTAGTAACTGTGCACCATGATCTCTCCCACCAAGCGGTGTGGTGGTCCACTGCTTAAAGCGTCTGACTTGAGATTGAAAGGTTTCCGGTTTGAATCCCGACCTTCACCTCTGACAAAACTGTGAAGGACGCCAGTTTCCATGGTTCAGATTTCACATTAAGACGTAGGTTAACAGGGCAAGTTAGTTAGCCACAACTAAAGGCGCATTGCGCCGCGAATCGAAAACTTTGTTATTTGGTGACCGTACAATCTTTCGGTATCTCCCGGTATATAATGTCATACGACGATTTGATTTTGATCTCTCCCACCATGTTGGCCAAGTTACAATTGAGGAAAATTTCTGCCAGGGCTCGAACCAGATGGCACCGTGTCGATAGCCCTGTCACGTGTTGACCGATTGAGAGGTGACACTTACTCCACTGGTGGGCCTGTCCTAGCACTTACTTTTCAGGCGACCTCTGTAAGTACCTGGCTGGAATAAAAAACACAGAGACTCATCTTACTTAGAATCAGGACGTAGGTACTCCTTGGAATGATATAGATCGTTGTGACTACTTGATTTTTTACAGAAAACTGTTCGATGGTATTATTACATCGACAGGTACATAAATAGGAGGTTTTCCGATAGTGGAAATAGTGGCTCATAGGGTCGAAAATGATAGCAGTTGCTTTCTGAGCCAAAGGAGGGGAGGATGTTAGAAATGGTTAGAAAGGGTCCATTTTATTTGTAATAGGTCTGACCTACTTAAATTCGTATCTGGGCCGATGATGCTAGCGCCTAGAAGCGTTCCTGGCTCTGAAAGTGGGGAATCCGCTTCTCCCATTGGCTGAATATCATGTCGTTCCTTCGTGTACTTCACGTACTAAGTGGATGTGTACCTCGTGCTGGTTGGCTTTCTCACAGTAAAACTGCAACTCTAGCAGCCTTGGGCGCTGGAGTCGGGTATAGTGATATGTGGTTTCACGCCGTTGCGCTGGCGTGAAACCAAACAGCTTTTCTTACCGCCAAAATCTATACTACAAAATACTGCCCGCGACAGCCTTGCAACAACATGATGCCCCACCATCAACAACGTATGAGTATGGGTATTAGAGACCTATTCGACGAATGTAAGAAGATCGTGGTTAAGATAATTTTATTATTTTAAAAAAGTAAAATTTGAATCTCCGTTTTGTTGGGAGTCTGTGTTTTGGGAATAGTGGTAATAAATATCCACGCTCCTTTTGATGATATGGTGGTCATGTTGTCGACATTACTGTCACGTGTCTCGTTCTGCGGAAGAGAAACTTTCCCGTCATTCATTTGATAACTGGGTGAGTGTACCTGGAAATTCATATATTTTGTAAGAAACATCTACGCATTGAAACCATCCAGTCCATTCTGAAATCATCCACCTATCAACTTAGCTGACGGTTGTGACAACAAAGTTAAAGCTGTAGTGCTGACAAGAGCTTGGCGTAATCCTGGTGTCGTAATGGAGAGGCCAGCCGGGTTGCGTGTTGACCGCTGGTGTCTGATGTCGTGCCATTCGATCCAGCCAGCCAGCTGCCGCGTGGTGTGTTCCCCGCCATCCATCACGGGTCTGGCCGGCCGCGGCTCGCGTTCCGTGTGCGCACGGCGCCCAGTGCTGCCGGAACTACGCGGTATGTGGACCCCTGCGGCCAACCCACGCACAGTAGTCCAGCCGCAGCCGGGATCCTGCGCCACTGTATCAACCACCTGCTCTACCCTCACTACTGTTACTTGGTTAACATTAGGCCAATGTATTTAGCAACATTAAAGCAAACAATAGTTAGGTTTTTATTTATTTTATATACTCACAGCCCGTCAAAAATGACGGGGTGAACAGTGTTCCGACATTTCCTCCCAGTTACTGAATCGTTATAAAATAACGCGCAACGCAATTTCTTGCGCCTTATACTATAAAATTCCGCTCAATTCAATTCCTCGTGTTTTATGTTAAAGCTAAAAGTTTCAGTTGTAATTCTGAATTGTAAAATTACGATCAATACAATTTCTCGTGCCTTATGCTAAAGCTAAAAGTTTCAGTTGTCATTCTGAATTCCTGTAAAATTACGCTCAATGCAATTCCTCGTACCTTATGCTAAATCTAAATTGAATTCTGAATTGTTGTAAAATTACCATCAATACAGTTTCTCGTGCCTAATGCTAAAGCTAAAAGCTTCAGTTGTCATTTTGAATTGTAAAATTACGCTCAGTGCAATTTCTCACGCTTAATGTTAAATCTAAAAGTTTCAGTTGTCATTCTGAATTGTTGTAAAATTACCAAAAATGCAGTTTCTCGTGCCTAATGTAAAGCTAAAAGTTTCAGTTGTCATTTTGAATTGTAAAATTACGCTCAGTGCAATTTCTCACGCCTTATGCTAAGGCTAGAAGTTTCAGTTGTCATTCTGAATTGTTGTAAAATTACCATCAATGCAGTTCCACGTGCCTTATGCTAAAGCTAAAAGTTTCAGTTATCATTTTGAATTGGTATAAAATTACGCTTAATACAATTCCTCGTGCCTTATGCTAAAGCTAAAAGTTTCAGTTGTCATTCTGAATTGTTGTAAAATTACCATCAATGCAGTTTCACGTGCCTTATGCAAAGCTAAAAGTTTCAGTTGTCGTTTTGAATTTTAAAATTACGCTTAATACAATTCCTCGTGCCTTATGCTAAATCTAAAAGTTTCAGTTGTCATTCTGAATTGTAAAATTACCATCAATGCAGTTTCTCGTGCCTTATGCAAAGCTAAAAGCTTCAGTTGTCATTCTGAATTGCTGTAAAATTACGCTTAATACAATTTCTCGCGCCTTATGCTAAAGCTAAAAGTTTCAGTTGTAATTCTGAATTGTTGTAAAATTACCAAAAATGCAGTTCCTCGTGCCTTACGATGCAGCAAACTTTTCAGTTTTCGTCCTATTCCAGGTTTCATTTCTACTTAAACACAAACCCCGCTGATATTGCCGTTTGAAAAGCAAAGCTTCATTCACTTGCATATTAATGCATTCATCGCATGTGTAGTGTGACATAAACTTGACCCAAAATCTTCACGAGTTCATACATCTTGTCGTATTACAGATTAAAGGCCCGCCTAACTTTCGTTATTATTTAGTTAATTAGTTTGTCATATCGCTTAAAGACTTACAAAAGCGGTATGGATAGCAGCAGATCGATATCGCTATACGGACTTGGATTGTAAAAATAGAATCTTTGCCAGCAGTAGTTACGTTCTGTAATGTCCTCGGGTGTAGCGGAAACTCTTTCTTATAAAGTTTTTTTTTTCCAATGGCATTCGGCTACTGGGCCATATAGCCAACTCAATGTGATTTGTTGCTATCAAGTATTGACACAAGGACACTACAACATGGACAAGACAGTCACAGACACAACACTAAACACCCATGCCCTCGGCCGGACTCGAACCGGCGACCTTCGGTACGCGGAGCTAGCACTCTAGCCCCTACGCTACCGAGGCCGGCTTCTTATAAAGTTGTACGGCGATAAAGTTTCGTATGATGCAGTATGTGGAATTACAATTACACAGAGGTTAATTAAAGTTGATTTGTCAAGTCGTGTCGAGAAACATAAACTGTGATTGATGGATAAATGGGCTATTTTGCGCATACACGCACGTCTAGTTTCACAGCGGCCGTGTAAGTTGACTATATATCAACGACTAGCTGTGCCCGCGACTTCATCCGCGTGGAACAGTTATTTTGGGCATCATATTTATTTTTGCAAACAACCTCCTCAGCTTTATAAATTATAGCAGTTACCCACGACTTTGTCCGCGTCAATTTCTGTTATTATTTTAGACAATTTTTTGCAAATTTAGTTTTTAAAAGAACATAATTATTTTAAAGTACTTCTGCGTAAATTATATTTTTAGTTTTATTTTCTTGTGGCAGAAGAACATATTGGTTTTCTCCGCAACCCGATCTTGACAACGCGACATATAGTTGGCCGTGTGAAAAGCAGTCTTGACGAAATGTTTGCCCCTGTGATTTATTAATTGTAACGGCGAAAGATAGCTTAACGGGAAATTGAATTCTTTTAAAATTAAAAGGTAAATCATTTGGAATCATTGATACAACTCTAACAAATAATTGGTAATAATGCATTAATTTCGACCAAATTTTATTACCATAAAAACGGTTCTAGTGAGTTAATCTTAAAAGATAGATATATACTGTCGCGGACATTTTTTTAGATCATTTCAAGAGGAATAATCCTTTCATACATATTTTTTGGTATCTTGAACCGTTTTCGCAGCGCACGCAACAGAAGCCCTCAAAGATGAATAATTTTCCCCGTTTTTTTCCACATTTTCCATTGTTTCTTCGCCCCTATTAGTCGCAGCGTGATGTTATATAGCTTAAAGCCTTCCTCGATAAATGGTCTATTCAACACAAAAAGAATTTTTCAATTCGAACCAGTAGTTCCTGAGATTAGCGCGTTCAAACAAACAAACAAACAAACAAACTCTTCAGCTTTATAATATTAGTATAGATATAAGATATAAACAACCAGAGACATTTCGAAATATGAAAGACTGATGACGTAGTTAATTTATTTCAATAAAAAAAGGGATCAGTTAAATAAATATTTGTTTTTATTGTATCGTAATCGTAGGAGATAGCCTTTTTTTACAGTGGTTATATAATTATTTATAAAAGTAAGTCATAATTTTGATATTTACAGATCTATATTACGGCTACGAAAAAAATTCATTACATGATTAACAATGTCTCTTTCACGGCTTCCTTGATTAAAGACATCTATTGTATCTCTGGTTCTTTACATCGTACATCGTTGGTGTACAGTCACTGCTGTGAAACTAGACGTGTGTTAATGCGCAACATAATGAGAAATGAGTATCATTACGTATGGTGGCTGTATTGCTGCGACTATATAGAGTGATTAAAAAAACTGTTTTATGTGCTGAACTGTAATGAATGTGGCTGGTTTGTATGAACATTTCTCATTTTGGCTAAAGAACCTGCAATCTGCGGATAGGTCTAACTGTTTGTAGCGTAATTGAACGTACTTCAAAAAATATCAGTTGGTGGTTGGACTATTTTGTGAGCCCACAAGCTAGTAAATTAGTTTCATGGGAGTAGGGCGGAAGCAGCCTGTTATGATGTGGCCTTATTCCCCTTCTAGATGCAGACCAGGCTTTCATATGCTAGTACTGTATATATAACATTCAGTACAGCGAAGAGAAATTCACTCGAAATTACAGTTCTAAGCAGGGCATATTTAGTTTCTAATAAAACAATAACACAGTAAATAACAGTGAATATTACAAGCAGTTTCCTAATTTACTGACAAAATCAATCCCGTGTTAGTCGCATTAAGTAAATCAGTGAATTGTTATGGTAACATCCTTAAAAGACATACTTGCACTATGTTTTTCATTCAGTTTCGCAGCCATATTTTGGGCAGATTACATTTGTATTTGAAATTAACATATCTGCATGGATGGTGCTAATACTGTTTAGACTAGTTCACGGTCTTTCGTAGCCACTCTGGTGATACTGTGATTATGCTGGTGAGCCTTCACTCTATTTCTTTCTGCAACGGTGAATGATATGATACTGATTTCGTACTAAATTTATAGCATTCACAATGGAAATGGGGGCGTTGTAAAACGAAGGCTATTGGTTTTCAGACAGTAGATTTTTTATGGCTTTATGCTTAGTCGACGTCGCTGTCATTAGAGGCAGAAAAGGATTGTAAACAAGGCAGAGTAAGGAAATCACCCATGGACTTTTGTAGGAACCATCCTGTCATTCGCCTGGAGTGATTTAGGAAATCCATGGAAACCCCAAATCTGGATAGCCGGACGGGAATTAGAACCTGCGTCCTTAAGAATGCGAGGCCAGAATGTTACCGCTCACCCACAACACTCGGTAGATAATTAGAGAATAAACGTGAAGTGAGTTGGTTATTTTGAATTTTTCAATCTTCTGTTATTAGTATATGCTGTATTCGCAATTGTGAAGGTAGAACATGACTTGGAGTCGGTAGCCAGAAGAGAGAGAGAGCTATTCGTTTGTGCAAGAAGTGTTTTTCGGTTGGTTTAGAATTTTACAATGTATTTTCTAAAATTTTACAATTCAGGAACAAGACAGGTAAGAGGCAATCTGAAATTAAAACCACCTCTCTCTGAAACAAAACTTGATACCACGGACCACAATGTGGAATTGGGAATTATTGTTGCGTTGTTTGTCCTGATACGATGAAATATATCCGTTCATTGTCAATAATGGCTGTATGCTCTCTCCGTAAATCATACGTTTTTCAAGTGCATAACTGATAATAACCATAAAGACAAAGGCAGTGAATTTTCGCAGCTTAAAGCCGTATTCCCGTAGGATTAGTGGAGGTAGAGCACCACATTCCTATTTCCTGACCGAGGCACTAGAGTCGACGTGCCGTGATCGGCAACACTGTCCGGCCCTTTTTCTTTACCTGCCCGTGGAGTTTCCCCGGTACGCATTGGACAGCAGGCTGAGTGGGCCTGGAGAGTCGTTCCGGACGTTCAACTTCGTCGGGGATCGAACCCCGGTCCTCCGGGCAGTAGTCAGACGCTCTATCGCCTGAGGCGGCCACCTTGATAATAACCATACCAAGATAAAATTTTCTACATCAACTCACGAATTTCTTATCTAACTTTCTTAATAAACATAAACTGGGGTGGGATCAGTAAACTGCCAGGGTAATATTTTTGAAATAGCAAGCGACTGTTTACTGAAGAAGTGCTACTAATAGTAACAATTATCCCTTTTGTAGATGCATACGAGGCTTTCATATGCTAGTAGTGTATATGTAACACTCAGAACAACGAAGAGAAATTCGCCGGAAATTACAGTTCTAAAACAGTGGCTGACATGAACGCGAGCAGACACAGGGGCGAGATAACTACCAACTGCATGAAATGAGGCTGTAAAGTTAACTGACATAAAACTTTGACCTGTGTAGTACCACAACCGACGGTGCTACGAGAAGTGGTAGACGTGTGTCATGTATTATGTTGCATTAAGAAATATATATAAAAAAAAACTTATTACTTCCACAAGGGAATTAAATAATTGTACCTGTTTCATCTTATCTAAAAAACTTAATGATATCCATTCCCAGCACCACTAGATTCAGACAATCGTACACGATTTTTAGTTTTTTTCACCTTGGCTACTTGACGTTTACAAACGGAACCTAACCTGTGCTGACTTCAATGCCTGCGTTTCATCAACATTTTTAATGAATGAATAAAACTAACTTTGATTTACTTGGGCATCTTTACAGGTATTGTAGTTATTATTATTATTTGTGGATAAGCCCATTAGGACTACGCAAAGTACTCAGAAGAGTTTGTTAGCTTTCCTTTGTGCCTATATTTCCTTCATACGCTTGCTGTGGGCTTCTTTACTCTTATCTGACAATGTTGTTCCAGGTCTTTTCTTTAATCTTTCCTCCCGGTCAACTTGCCACTTGTGAAATTTGGATTTAAATATGTCTCTGTTTTCGATATCTTCTGGAACAATTCCTTCTAATTTGAGGTATTTCTTGATTTCTCCAACCCATTTCATTGTATCCGATATTAATTTACTTCGGTTTTCATGAAATTCAACTATTTATGGGTTGTAAAAAATACAGCAACCAGTCACAATATGATGTTGTTTATTTTTAAAATAAACAACATCATATTGTGACTGGTTGCTGTATTTTTTACAACCCATATTTGACATCACAGTCGCGGAAGTTCCACCAATCCATCATGGATAAAATATTATTCAACTATTTGTCTTGTCGATCTGTTAGGGTTCATCCTTTTGATATGTCCATAAAATTTTAGTCGGCGTTTTCTAACATCACTGTGAATGTTTGCATATTGTAAAATTTCCTGATTACTTTTGAGTCTCTACTGGTCTCCTATGAGACTTGGGCCCAAAATTTTCCTTATAATTTTGCGTTCGTTTTTCTCAATGTTTTCTATATCTTTTTTCCTGTTCAAAATAAGTGTTTCTGATCCATAAAGACATTCTGGTTTAATAATTATATTGTAATGCCTCAGTTGTGTGTGCTTGGAGATGCATTTTTTGTTGTAGAAGTTTTATGTTAGGCGATAAGCTGTTTCCATCTTTTGGCAAGAATAATTCCGTGTGGTCGTAATGAGCTGGTGACAGGGTTTCTACTGGCGTATTTCACATTACACAGCAGGCTGTGCCAGCGGTGAATGTCGGGTTAAGCGCCTTTGAAAATCCCCGCCGAGACAGGGATTCGAACCGAGGACCTTTCGATCTCCAGTCGGACGCATTAACCACTGAGCCCCCAGGTTGCTTATTATTATTATTATTATTATACTTTATTGACACTTGGCCTGTTGGCCATACAGTCAAGATACGTTATATTTAGTGCTGTGTCTTATATACAGGGCGTTCGCCGGGAAACGCTACCCTCCCAGTCTGTTGCCGTCGGCAACTTGCTGGGACAGTGGAGCCAGCAACTCCCGCCACACGGCGCCGTGAATCACCGCACTGTTTAACACCTCCGCTGCCCCAACAGTGTTGTGAATAAACGTTTCTTTGCGGTTTGGCTGGTTAGGGGCTTCATACTCTTACTAATCTGTACCGTGTTTGAGTGTGAGTAAAATTATGGTACGTTACAGTTTGCAACAAAGAATATTTCTCTACGATACATATGTGAAGAAGTCGTTTAAAAAGTGTCGCAGTAAATTTCGTCGCGAATATCCTGGCGCTTTACTGCCAGCTAAATCAACAATTCTGCGTCTGGTTAAAAAAGTAAGAGAAACGGGTTCATTTTTTAACAAAAAGAGACTGTCGGTCAACCGTATTCTCACAGAGGAGAAAATTGACGATATCGCTTTTCGACTAGAACAGTCACCCAAAAAATCATTAAGTCAGTTAGGCCAGCAGGCAGGCGTATCTAAGACGTCAGCTTGGAAAGTAACAAAGCTAGTTCACTTAAAGCCGTACAAAACAATTGTGGTGCATAAAATTACAGAAATAGACCAGGGGCCTAGGATTAGATTTTGCAACTGGTACCTGCAGGGTGTCCACGATGGCACTGTTGATCCGCAACTGACGTCACATTTAAATGCTTAGCACATACAAATTTATGAAGCGTAATTATTATGAAATAGTCCGCGGCCGACGGTCGAACAATGCCGGAAGCTGACCGCTCGCTCGCCGGGAGCAGTTTCTTCCTTGTAGCGCTAACAGTGGGTAGCGTTTCCCGGCGAACGCCCTGTATATATATATATATATATAATATATATATACGTGCGCCCACATTAACATATACGCATTACACACAGGGCCGCCGTAAGCGGGCGTGCAAGGTGTGCGCCGCACGCGGGCGGCACGTCGAGGGATCAGCAAACCGACTGATCGACAGTTGCCACCCTGCGATAGTTGTCACTCCATTGTCGCTGCGACAAAATTTGCAGCGTATTATGTAGCGGGCGACCTTTTTTTTTTCTTTTATAAGCTCAACAGCTACTTCGGGCGACCGGCGACACTCAAGATGGCAACAATGGGGGCGGCTAATATTGTTCGAAGGGGCGGCAATCTTACAGTTTTTTGCCCCGGATCGGAAATTTCCTGTATCCACCACTGGCTGTAGTTAGACAGGGAGCGGCATAATCGGTATTGCACGCGGGCGCTCAAACAGCTAGCGGCGGGCCTGATTACACATACATAAAAATCACTGTTCATTAAAACTAAAGAATAATTGGGGTTCTACCCGGTTATATTTCTATGTGGTTTCTTGTTATGAAGTGCACCATCCTCTGGTATATTCCGATATTTTCTAGAACAAGGAGGTGGCCTACATTAACTGGATAACTTATGTTCCAATGTTTTAGATCTTTCCAGAAAGTGTCTGTTTCTTCTTTGTAATTATTGCATCCGAAGAATAGGTGGTTTGTATCGTCCTTGGATTCCCCGTCGTACTGACAAAGTGGGGAGTTTACTAAATTTATTTTGTACAAGTGGCTTACGAATCTGCCGTGACTGAATTTTAATATTGCTATTATAGTCACAGCTTTTATGGTGGCATTTTTTTTTTTAAACCATAGTGTTGTTGGTATTTGCGGTTGTATGCGCCTGTAGTCTCTTCCCTCGTGTTGTTCACTGGATTTCCACATATCATTCCAGGCCTCAGTTGTTTTGTGTCGAAATAATGATATTAAGTCACTATAAGAAGTTCCGCTCAGATTTCTGTTTGGGCAGCTAATTTTAAAAGAGAATCCACTCTTTCGTTGCCAGGAAGCCCAACATGGCCTTAACTCAGAGAAAGGAGGTCTTCATTCCTAGTTTATTTAGTTTGGTCAACAATTCCAATATGTTATATAGAAGTGGAGTCGTCCCTCTATCTTTGATTCCATCACCCAGCTTTTGAAGTGCCGATTTGCAATCTGTAAGAATTACAGTATTCGGAATGCGCATCTCTAGCACGTATTCAATTGTTTCAAGTATCGCAAACAGTTCAGCTGTAAAGGAGGAAGTTTCCTCTAGTAGCTTAAACGGCCTTTCACTCCGTTAGTGCTGTCAAAAAAGACATTCCCAACCATGTTGCCAGTCTTTGACCCATCTGTGTAAATATATACGAGTCGACCCATGCTGGAGGACGGCGGTTCGAATCCCCGTCCGGGCATCCAGATTTGAGTTTTCCATGGTTTCCCAAGGCCATGGCCGAATTCCTTCCCATTCATTGCCCCCCAACCTTTCCCGTCTCTCAAGACCTCGCTGTTAGAGAGACGTTAAGCAGATAAAAAAAAGACCCATGCTGCTTAGATAATTACTTAGAAGATTGTTGTTACTTAAGACATTCTCTGAATAAATCAGATTTTCTACGATCTCGCGCCCGATCATAAGGGTTTCATAGTTAAACTCATAGTATGGTAATCGTGTGAGAGAGAGCACTTGTGACTGATATTCACTAAGGTCGGAGATGGCCGCGGTTAGATGTGGGCTGTTCCTATGAGTCCAGTATGTGGAGGCTGATGTTGCCGCCCACAGGGCGCGTATTTTTATTGTAAGCGCATTTCCGGTTTTCTGAAACTGTTCTACTCTAAACTTTTTACTGAGATATTGGCGCCTCAGAGCGAGTGGCATATTATTATTATTATTATTATTGTAGGTCATGTCAGTGATCACAGACAAATGGTTCATGTGCCAAAAAATTGTGTAATATAAGTATTTCTGCGGATTTATGCACCTACAACTAATAGTTATAAGTAACCCTCTAGTGTTACTTAGCGCGCTGAGGTTCCAACAATGGATCGCGGAGATACGACGGGAGCAGGCATGAGCCCCGGACCCCGGGTACCGGCCGTCCAGTACAATCATTAACGCAAATGCTGGGCCGGCACCCAGTCTGCGCCTCATGAACTGCACGTTTCACTAACAACACACACACAACACAGTTAAGCGTTTCGTGGACAGATGGCAACACTTCACTTCCTCCATTATTGCGCTGTATGACCTGGCAGTAGATAAACAATTCTTGGACTATTCCAACAATGAGTAACACACATCAAGGCAGACAACCGCTAAAGTTAGTAAAAGGTAGTGAAGAAGAAGGAGAGCTAATAGTTCCGTCTCTTTTCATCATAACTGAATAACTGAATAACCATTTCCAAAATATTAAAAAGCTTTTTTTTTTTTTTTTTTTTTTTTTTTTTTTGTCCACATTGATTTTACCCCACTGTAACACCGGAATCTCAGTGTCGTAATTTGTGCCCCTAAAAATTAGTATAAATCCTCCTGAATAAGCACTTAGCACTTGAAACATGAATAATTAGATCAGTTCTTCTCAAATTTTTGGGTGGTTATTTAATCGTCAGGTATTTCTTTGTGGATTGCAAATTCACCTACCAAGATCTCTTCAGGTACGAGAGGAAGTTACAAATAACCAGAATCTACACCTGCTTGTGCTCTGCAGGTTACGGTATATAGTATCACCGCTTGGACCTCTTTCTCCGTGTTATCTGCTGTTGTTTCCTATTGTCAACGGTAATTTTAAATCCTTCCTAAGCCAAAGTCGATCGCACCAGTACCAAGCTGGATACATTTCGTCGAGGTACTCATTACTAAATCTCCCTTTCAAAGTTTGTAGGCGAGATTTCTTTTAAACTGGATGGAATTATCGATAACAGAACAGTTCGTACGACCAGGCAGTAACGATACGAAGAGCAAACGAGGTAGCAGCTTTACTCAGTCTAGGTCCGCATTATTATCACCCGCTCTAAGGAATAGCTGTTTCTGTAAATACATCTTTCCACTGTCAAGAGACACCAAAGCTTCCAGGATTGGATGACAGCGCCATGAAAATTTCTCCATTTACTTTGGATCGGTTGCCACAGTGGCAGGTCTATCCGCGCGCTCTTCGACGCATTCCGACACTGCCGCGGATACTACTTGCATTTACGACGTCGCTTAATTAACGGACATGGTGTTTCAAATAGATCATTTGGGTTTCTAGAGTTATACAAGCATTTAATAAGAATAAACGTGTAAGCCTTAACAGTTAGATAATAATAACACAGTAATAATAACCTGATGTGGGTGACAGTAGCTGTCCAAGTTATAGACGAATACCAGAGATCGAGGGTGGTGGATGAGCGGATAGGCTGCAGGTTCGATTCTCCGTCCCACCATCCAGTTTTCAGTTTTCATTGGTTTCCCAGAATCACTCCATGTGAATGCCGGAATGGATCCTTTAAAAGACCATGGCCGAATTCGTTCCCGTTTATTGCCCCCAGTCCTTACCCGCCTCTAATGACTTCGACGCCAATGAGGCGTAGTAGAATCATAAAAATGGGTTCTATCTTTCTTTCTGTGTGCAAAAATCTATCTACAGCTATCCAAGTAATTCGAATGGTTGGATCATCAAAAACATTAATTGATGCAAATTACAGTAAGCACCTACTGCAGAAAGAGCTACAGATACACTACACTAATTGCCCTAATGATGCGTTAAGGTTCTAGTCGTACCCTGACAGACATATAAAATGAACCCGGCAGAATAGTGTAGAAAAGAGAAACTGACGAAAATGACAAAAATAACTGCTTTCAACTTCTACGTCGTTTTTCCTATGAGCTATTTAATTACAGAAATATTGTTTCAGGTTTTTTTGAGTTTTCCGATTCAACTCAAATTTACTTAGTAAGCCTATTTAAAATTAACTATACTCCTACCCAAATTTCCAAAGTCACAGGACCACAAGAAAGAGGAATAATTTCGGTCTAAAAGTAATAATCTACGTCAGTTAAATTCCTGCGTGTCAATATCTTAGTAAGCCTATGTAAATAATGAATATATTATGCTTTATGATCATTTTGTGGCATCAATTTCCAGCTATTTCCTCCATAATCATCCCAAAAATGTAAAATTCTAGTTCGACGTGAACTGGATTGATAGGTTTGAAGAATGATTTGCTCCTGAGATTACGGGAACGAATACTCTACAAGTCTCGTACATTTCCAAACATTGCATGATAGTTTATATTATACAGGGTGTATCAAAAAGAATCATCCGATTTGGCACGTCTATATTTATGAAACTAATAAATATATACAGCGAATTTTGTTTTTTGATGAACTGGAATCTAAAAAAATTATTTTTTTATACCTTTATATAGGTGTTCAATATGCCCCCCTTGAGATGCGCGGGATATGTTAATGCGGTATTCAAATTCTTCCCACACTGCAGCGAGCATGTCTTGAGTGACAGCTTCCACAGCTGCTGTTATGCGATGTCTCAGTTCATTCACTGTTGTTGGTAACGAAGGCACATAAACATAGACTTTTATAAACCCCCACAAGAAATAATCACATACAGTCAGGTCCGGGACCATCTTGCCAAGAACGAAATTACAGAACTCCACACTTTGTTGTTTGTCACCTTCACGAAGAGCTTGCAGTAGCGGAATTTTGTATGGTTTCATATGTTAACGTTGACACAACACACGCCAGACGGACATCGGGGGACAGGTTGAGCGGTCGAACTGCACGGCGAATGGATTTCTGCGGACTCCTTGTGAATATATGGCGGATGCCTTCAACGTCTGCGTCAGACACTCGGGGGTGGCACGGCTATTTGTCTTTACACAAACAACATGTTTCTCGGAATTTTTCATGCCATCTTCTAATGCTCTGTGCTGTAGGAGAATCCACACCATACCTAGTACGAAAGTCACGCTGAACAGTTGTTACTGACCCGCACTGCACAAAACGTATTGTCCCGACGCCATTTTTACTAGAAGTGAAGTGGGTGCACACTGCTGCTACCTAGCGGTAACCATGTGAACATCGAGAGTTTGCTCTTTCAAACAGAACGTTGTTTACGCACATATCCCAAATAACATAATAGTTATGATTTTTTTAAATCGGATGATTCTTTTTGATACACCCTGTATATCCTTTTAATAGTGGCCATCTCATAAACGCAACCGTGTACGTAATATTTTATTTTTTTCACGCTGCACAAAAGCTCTGTTATAAATGCAGCAACGCGCATTTATCACCGGTACCGGATTAAACATAGATTGTTAGCATTGTCTCGCCAGAATGCTGTGCCCGCGGAAAAAGGAGGCATTTGTGTTTTTTCCTCCCTACTCGTATGTTAGCGCGTGTGTATAAAAATTCCACGAGCCTCATCTCTGTGAAGAAACAACTATCATAAAGTGAATTCCAAACGCATTTCGTAGCTATTGAAATATATTCGCCGTAATCTAATGGAAATTTTCCATTTATTTGTTGTTACTACTATTGCCCCGCACCACGTTGGAAACGCCAGTTCTCATCCAATCACTGCAGTTAAGCAATGTTAGACGTGGTTATTACATGGGTGGGTGACAGCTTGCGAACACCACGTGCTGTTGGTATGACAGCTTCGAGGAAAGGAACTGGCCGTCCTGTCTTCAACACAGTGGCTTAGTACATCTCATTTGGGAGGATCCAACTAAACTTCTGATTTTGGACTGAGTAAAGTTTACCACTGCCCTTTGGAATGCTACTTAAAATATCCAAAAGCGTATGGTAGAAAAGGCAGTGGCCTGTTTAGTTGTGCTGTTTGAACTGGGGTTTAGTTTGTAATTTTTTTTCTGGTTTTTACAATAGTTACTTAGAAAGTGCTCGAAAGATACATAGCAGCCCTCAGAACCAGATCTTTTTACGAAATATTATTTTAAGAATTATGTTCAGCAAGCTGGCAGTTAATTAAGTAGGGATTTGTATAATTTTCGTGTGATTAATTGTGAATTTGTGTATATTCGTCATATAAATGAACATTGTTTCATGGAGAGAAACTGTGTAAGTGATATGTAATACGATGAAGGACAGTGTTATGGATGAAATATTAGTGAAAAGTTGGTAATTACTAGTGTTGACGTGAGCAATGATATTTAGAGGAAAATTCTCAACTGTTTGGACTGGTTTACGTCGATAATCGTGTGTAAATATCTCTAATTTTCATTTCCGTGTGTTTCATGATAAACGATTTTGTATTAATTCCGATTATTTTAATGTGGTTTGATTGTTGGCTGCACTGTCACCGTTAGAAAAATATCGATCGGCTTTCTCTGCGATATTCTGGATTTTTCTGTGACGTCTATATAAACGAGCGGCAGAGATGACTAGTTAATTGTCAGATTTTTTGTTTGTGAGCTTAATCGCTGGAATATTTGTATGTTTGTGAGTTAGTGTCTTTGGAGTAGTCTGGTGCCTTATGTTATCATAGAGATCACGGAAATAATCTTATATATATATAAAAATAGAAGTGTTTTTTCCTATATTTCACTATTCAGCCACCACTACCTAGCACAGATCACTGATGTTTGTGGGTGGAAGTAGCATGGAGTTTCCTGTCGTGCACAACGTTGGCCGAATGCCGATAGCTGTGGGGATGTGGGAGATATAATGATTAAAGTTGGTCAGTGCAGGACGTTTTCATATTTCGACCAAAAATTCGTATCTCCGTATACTTCTCTTTCCTGCCACAACTACATAACATAGACTTTTGGTGTTTGTGTGTGGTAGTAGAATCGTCGTTCCTGTCGTGCACTATGGTTGTTAGATGTCGGTAGCTATGGGGATGTGGGAGATATGGGGGTTGAAAGTGGTCGACCTGTGGCAATTTCGACTTCTGCGAAAGACAAAAGTGTCATGGTGTATCACTTTTCAGCGAAAACTACAGATCACAGATAACTGGCGTTTGTGTGTAGTAGTAGCAAAGAGTCACCTTTCGATCACAACAGCGGCCGAATTTCAGGAACTGTGGTACTGTGGTAGATATGGTGGTTGTAAGTGGCCGACCAAGGATATTTTCGTATTTCGACTGTTTCCGCATATGTCACTTTTCTGCCACAACTACATAGCATAGAGCATTGGTGTTTGTGTTTGGTAGTAGAATCGTATCTCATGTAGTGCACTATGGTTGTTAGATGTCGGTAGCTATGGGGGTGTGGGAGAAATGGGGGTTGAAAGTGGTTAACCTGTGGCAGTTTCATATTTCTGCCAAAAACAAAAGTGTCATGGTGTATCACTTTTCAGCGAAAACTACAGATCACAGATAACTGGCGTTTGTGTGTAGTAGTAGCACAGAGTCACCTTTCGATCACAACAGCGGCCGAATTTCAGAAACTGTGGTACTGTGGTAGATATGGTGATTGTAAGTGGCAGACCAAGGATATTTTCGTATTTCGACTGTCTCCGCATATGTCACTTTTCTGCCACAACTACTTAGCATAGAGCATTGGTGTTTGTGTTTGGTAGTAGAATCGTATCTCATGTAGTGCACTATGGTTGTTAAATGTCGGTAACTATGGGTGTGTGGGAGAAATGGGGGTTGAAAGTGGTCGACCTGTGGCAGTTTCATACTTCTGCCAAAGACAAAAGTGTCATGGTGTATCACTTTTCAGCGAAAACTATAGTTCACAGATAACTGGCGTTTGTGTGTAGTAGTAGCACAGAGTCACCTTTCGATCACAACAGCGGCCGAATTTCAGAAAATGTGGTACTGTGGTAGATATGGTGGTTGTTAGTGGCCGACCAAGGATATTTTCGTATTTCGACTCTCTCCGCATATGTCACTTTTCTGCCACAACTACATAGCATAGAGCATTGGTGTTTGTGTTTGGTAGTAGAATCGTATCTCATGTAGTGCACTATGGTTGTTAGATTTCGCTAGCTATGGGGGTGTGGGAGATATGGGGGTTGAAAATGATCGACCTGTGGCAATTTCATACTTCTGCCAAAGACAAAAGTGTCATGGTGTATCACTTTTCAGCGAAAACTACAGATCACAGATAACTGGCGTTTGTGTGTAGTAGTAGCACAGAGTCACCTTACGATCACAACAGCGGCCGAATTTCAGAAACTGTGGTACTGTGGTAGATATGGTGGTTGTTAGTGGCCGACCAAGGATATTTTCGTATTTCGACTGTCTCCGCATATGTCACTTTTCTGCCACAACTACTTAGCATAGAGCATTGGTGTTTGTGTTTGGTAGTAGAATCGTATCTCATGTAGTGCACTATGGTTGTTAAATGTCGGTAACTATGGGTGTGTGGGAGAAATGGGGGTTGAAAGTGGTCGACCTGTGGCAGTTTCATACTTCTGCCAAAGACAAAAGTGTCATGGTGTATCACTTTTCAGCGAAAACTACAGATCACAGATAACTGGCGTTTGTGTGTAGTAGTAGCACAGAGTCACCTTTCGATCACAACAGCGGCCGAATTTCAGAAACTGTGGTACTGTGGTAGATATGGTGGTTGTAAGTGGCCGACCAAGGATATTTTCGTATTTCGACTGTCTCCGCATATGTCACTTTTCTGCCACAACTACATAGCATAGAGCATTGGTGTTTGTGTTTGGTAGTAGAATCGTATCTCATGTAGTGCACTATGGTTGTTAGATGTCGGTAGCTATGGGGGTGTGGGAGAAATGGGGGTTGAAAGTGGTTAACCTGTGGCAGTTTCATACTTCTGCCAAAAACAAAAGTGTCATGGTGTATCACTTTTCAGCGAAAAACTACAGATCACAGATAACTGGCGTTTGTGTGTAGTAGTAGCACAGAGTCACCTTTCGATCACAACAGCGGCCGAATTTCAGAAACTGTGGTACTGTGGTAGATATGGTGATTGTAAGTGGCAGACCAAGGATATTTTCGTATTTCGACTGTCTCCGCATATGTCACTTTTCTGCCACAACTACTTAGCATAGAGCATTGGTGTTTGTGTTTGGTAGTAGAATCGTATCTCATGTAGTGCACTATGGTTGTTAAATGTCGGTAACTATGGGTGTGTGGGAGAAATGGGGGTTGAAAGTGGTCGACCTGTGGCAGTTTCATACTTCTGCCAAAGACAAAAGTGTCATGGTGTATCACTTTTCAGCGAAAACTATAGTTCACAGATAACTGGCGTTTGTGTGTAGTAGTAGCACAGAGTCACCTTTCGATCACAACAGCGGCCGAATTTCAGAAAATGTGGTACTGTGGTAGATATGGTGGTTGTTAGTGGCCGACCAAGGATATTTTCGTATTTCGACTCTCTCCGCATATGTCACTTTTCTGCCACAACTACATAGCATAGAGCATTGGTGTTTGTGTTTGGTAGTAGAATCGTATCTCATGTAGTGCACTATGGTTGTTAGATTTCGCTAGCTATGGGGGTGTGGGAGATATGGGGGTTGAAAATGATCGACCTGTGGCAATTTCATACTTCTGCCAAAGACAAAAGTGTCATGGTGTATCACTTTTCAGCGAAAACTACAGATCACAGATAACTGGCGTTTGTGTGTAGTAGTAGCACAGAGTCACCTTTCGATCACAACAGCGGCCGAATTTCAGAAACTGTGGTACTGTGGTAGATATGGTGGTTGTTAGTGGCCGACCAAGGATATTTTCGTATTTCGACTGTCTCCGCATATGTCACTTTTCTGCCACAACTACTTAGCATAGAGCATTGGTGTTTCTGTTTGGTAGTAGAATCGTATCTCATGTAGTGCACTATGGTTGTTAAATGTTGGTAACTATGGGTGTGTGGGAGAAATGGGGGTTGAAAGTGGTCGACCTGTGGCAGTTTCATATTTCTGCCAAAGACAAAAGTGTCATGGTGTATCACTTTTCAGCGAAAACTACAGATCACAGATAACTGGCGTTTGTGTGTAGTAGTAGCACAGTGTCACCTTTCGATCACAACAGCGGCCGAATTTCAGAAACTGTGGTACTGTGGTAGATATGGTGGTTGTTAGTGGCCGACCAAGGATATTTTCGTATATTGACTGTCTCCGCATATGTCACTTTTCTGCCACAACTACTTAGCATAGAGCATTGGTGTTTGTGTTTGGTAGTAGAATCGTATCTCATGTAGTGCACTATGGTTGTTAAATGTCGGTAACTATGGGTGTGTGGGAGAAATGGGGGTTGAAAGTGGTCGACCTGTGGCAGTTTCATACTTCTGCCAAAGACAAAAGTGTCATGGTGTATCACTTTTCAGCGAAAACTACAGATCACAGATAACTGGCGTTTGTGTGTAGTAGTAGCACAGAGTCACCTTTCGATCACAACAGCGGCCGAATTTCAGAAACTGTGGTACTGTGGTAGATATGGTGGTTGTAAGTGGCCGACCAAGGATATTTTCGTATTTCGACTGTCTCCGCATATGTCACTTTTCTGCCACAACTACATAGCATAGAGCATTGGTGTTTGTGTTTGGTAGTAGAATCGTATCTCATGTAGTGCACTATGGTTGTTAGATGTCGGTAGCTATGGGGGTGTGGGAGAAATGGGGGTTGAAAGTGGTTAACCTGTGGCAGTTTCATACTTCTGCCAAAAACAAAAGTGTCATGGTGTATCACTTTTCAGCGAAAACTACAGATCACAGATAACTGGCGTTTGTGTGTAGTAGTAGCACAGAGTCACCTTTCGATCACAACAGCGGCCGAATTTCAGAAACTGTGGTACTGTGGTAGATATGGTGGTTGTAAGTGGCCGACTAAGGATATTTTCGTATTTCGACTGTCTCCGCATATGTCACTTTCTGCCACAACTACTTAGCATAGAGCATTGGTGTTTGTGTTTGGTAGTAGAATCGTATCTCATGTAGTGCACTATGGTTGTTAAATGTCGGTAACTATGGGTGTGTGGGAGAAATGGGGGTTGAAAGTGGTCGACCTGTGGCAGTTTCATACTTCTGCCAAAGACAAAAGTGTCATGGTGTATCACTTTTCAGCGAAAACTATAGTTCACAGATAACTGGCGTTTGTGTGTAGTAGTAGCACAGAGTCACCTTTCGATCACAACAGCGGCCGAATTTCAGAAAATGTGGTACTGTGGTAGATATGGTGGTTGTTAGTGGCCGACCAAGGATATTTTCGTATTTCGACTCTCTCCGCATATGTCACTTTTCTGCCACAACTACATAGCATAGAGCATGGTGTTTGTGTTTGGTAGTAGAATCGTATCTCATGTAGTGCACTATGGTTGTTAGATTTCGCTAGCTATGGGGTGTGGGAGATATGGGGTTGAAAGTGGTTAACCTGTGGCAATTTCACACTTCTGCCAAAGACAAAAGTGTCATGGTGTATCACTTTTCAGCGAAAACTACAGATCACAGATAACTGGCGTTTGTGTGTAGTAGTAGCACAGAGTCACCTTTCGATCACAACAGCGGCCGAATTTCAGAAACTGTGGTACTGTGGTAGATATTGTGGTTGTAAGTGGCCGACCAAGGATATTTTCGTATTTCGACTGTCTCCGCATATGTCACTTTTCTGCCACAACTACTTAGCATAGAGCATTGGTGTTTGTGTTTGGTAGTAGAATCGTATCTCATGTAGTGCACTATGGTTGTTAAATGTCGGTAACTATGGTGTGTGGGAGAAATGGGGGTTGAAAGTGGTCGACCTGTGGCAGTTTCATACTTCTGCCAAAGACAAAAGTGTCATGGTGTATCACTTTTCAGCGAAAACTACAGATCACAGATAACTGGCGTTTGTGTGTAGTAGTAGCACAGAGTCACCTTTCGATCACAACAGCGGCCGAATTTCAGAAACTGTGGTACTGTGGTAGATATGGTGGTTGTAAGTGGCCGACCAAGGATATTTTCGTATTTCGACTGTCTCCGCATATGTCACTTTTCTGCCACAACTACTTAGCATAGAGCATTGGTGTTTGTGTTTGGTAGTAGAATCGTATCTCATGTAGTGCACTATGGTTGTTAATGTCGGTAACTATGGGTGTGTGGGAGAAATGGGGGTTGAAAGTGGTCGACCTGTGGCAGTTTCATACTTCTGCCAAAGACAAAAGTGTCATGGTGTATCACTTTTCAGCGAAAACTATAGTTCACAGATAACTGGCGTTTGTGTGTAGTAGTAGCACAGAGTCACCTTTCGATCACAACAGCGGCCGAATTTCAGAAAATGTGGTACTGTGGTAGATATGGTGGTTGTTAGTGGCCGACCAAGGATATTTTCGTATTTCGACTCTCTCCGCATATGTCACGTTTCTGCCACAACTACATAGCATAGAGCATTGGTGTTTGTGTTTGGTAGTAGAATCGTATCTCATGTAGTGCACTATGGTTGTTAGATTTCCCTAGCTATGGGGGTGTGGGAGATATGGGGGTTGAAAATGATCGACCTGTGGCAATTTATACTTCTGCCAAAGACAAAAGTGTCATGGTGTATCACTTTTCAGCGAAAACTACAGATCACAGATAACTGGCGTTTGTGTGTAGTAGTAGCACAGAGTCACCTTTCGATCACAACGTTGGCCGAAATTCGGTAACTGTGGGAGTGTGTGAGATATGGTGTTTGAAATTGGTCGATCATGAATATTTTCGTGTTTCATCCAAAGACTTGAGTGTATCCGTAAATTTTACCTTGCTGCCGGAACTACTTAGCGCAGAAGACTGGTACTTGTGTGTGGTAATAGTATCGAGTCTCCCATCGTGCACTAGGGTGGTTAGATGTCTATAGCTGTCAATATGAATTCTTTACAATCACGAACGAAGTCGTGGGTACCAGCTAGTATTAATTAAAAAGTGATTCGTGTGCTGTCATTTGGAGAACTATTTAATTCAGTCAAGAACAGTAGTAATCTGTAACCTTTGGGGAAAGGTAAAATCCCCTGTCTACCAACGGCAGCAATCTGTAAGTTGGAGAACGAAGCGGGAAATCATCATTAATTGATTACAGTTCTGAATAGCCAGAATTAGTCATTAACCAAAAGCTTATCAGATATTAAATGACTTGCTATTGCTTTTTAAAAGCGCCTTCATATTGGCGGCGAGTGTGTACAGCTGGTCTAACTTGGGAACCATCAGACCTGTTCAGAACGGATTTCGATCCCCCGAGTATATGTTGAAGGGTATTTACTCCATATGTCTGTGTAACAATTATTTCTTCAAAATGAGCTCTAGGTATCGAGAAATTAACTCACAACATATGTGAATATCTTTTAAATATTATAATTTTTGTACAGTGGATAAAAGTTTCAGCGTGGTGTGTACGGTAAGGCGCTTATTTCCCATTTCGAATGAATGAAATAAAATCAATGATTACTGCATATAAAAAAAGAAATAAAAATATTTGGCAGTTGGGGATTTAGTACAGGCATTTTAGACAGATTTTAGGGGTAACCTCAAAAAAAATAATGTAGAGCTGAAATTTGGCACAGACGTTCCTTAGTACCTTAAAAACAAGTACTAAAAAGTCCCCACCTCTAGGGTATCCGCGTCATAGTTTTTTTTTTGGTCTAAAGGGCTTAAATAGGGATTGAGTGCCAAATCTGTATAAACTTGTAAAATTTAAAATGTCAGACTCAGTAACCTTTTATTGCACCCTAGGTAATTAGCATAGGCTAACCACTGCATAAAAATGTAATATCGCACTATTATTATTTAAAAGTAAAAGTATAGTCACATTTTATCATGAAGGCAGTACGAAACGTAACTTTTTTTTTCGATTTCTCTGCGTTGCGGAAAAACTGTCAAAGTTACCAGGTCGGGACCTATGATCAAAGTTGTAGTATACACTTTCAGCATTAAATGGTATATCGTTCATCCCTCTGCGACATATGGTTGTCGAGATACACGTTGAAACAAGCACACGTGAGTCAACGCTGGGCCGAGAGCTCCGCGCGCCGCTCCCCGGCATTATGGGTATTAACCTGAAAAAAATATAATGTAGACCTGAAAATTGGTACAGATATTACTTACTACCTAAGAATCATGAAAGTCCCAATCTCTAAGGTGTCCTCTTCATAGTTTTATCAGGGCAAAAGATTTTAATTAGGGCTTAAATGTCATATCAGTATAAACGTCTTGTAGGTCTTAAAATATCAGCTTTTGTATCATTTAATTGCACTATAAGTAATTGGAAAAGCTAATTATTGAAAGACAGCATAGTTTTGGACATAATTATTGGATAGAAGTAAAAAATCTCACATTTGATAGTGAAAACAGGTACGAAATTTGACTTGTTTTGTAACAAAGTCAGATTTGATAAAAACTATCGAAGGCCTATTATCAAAGTTGCAGAACGCAGTTTCAGCATTGAAATGGTGTATTCATCATGTTTTGTGACAAAACGGTTGGTGAGATATCATCGAAACATTCGAAACAACGCGCAGAGCTAAGCATAAGCGCCGTTCCACTTACCCTTCCTCTTCTGTCTGCATCATTCTAATTTCTTCGAACAGTGCACTGAGATTTGTGCCCTTGGCATTATATCTAAACTGACAGAAAGAAACCTTGAAAATGATGAAACATTTTGCAAAATTATAAATTATACAAATTTTTATTAAAATCTTTGAATAAAATTTAAAGTTCAGCTTCATCATCGTACTCGTCATCTGAACTATTATAGGTCACTTTACCGCATGCAGATTAGTGAACACTTCCAGCCCACAACGCACACATTCAAATCTATTTTGCAGATGTTCTTACAATTGCAGGGCACCAAGTTGAGTAGATGATCCGGTGCAGGTGCAAGTCGGTTAGTCACTAGCTCAAGAGCTCCATTTTGAATTTTCCAGCCCCAATCTTCAGGACCTAAAGAATTTCCTATCCATTCTTGAATCTGTAAGTATATTCGTAGAGAATGTCACTCACATGCTGCATATGTTGGTGGAAGGGATGCAAGATGGAAGGATACAGTGACTGGTTGGGTTGTGAACTTACTACTGTATTTTATTACCAGAAGTTCATGGATATTTTGACACTGAGATTTAATATTGTCATAGTGGGCAATGGCAAACGATGGATCTGAACACATGACAACGGAAAGAGAGAAGCATCGTCGATGTGTCGGGGGGAAAACATCTGCCAATGTTTTCGCTCACCACAACATGGTTGTCACTTCACTCCAAGCTGAGCTTTTGAAAAACTATTATCATTTCCATCGATTCGGATGTCCTCGTTGGTAGCAAGACTTAGTGAAAGCAGTCGTATAAATGTAGTTCAACCTGTCACTAGCAAAACTGCACTGACACTAAGATATAAAATTGTCATAGAGGGCAACGGCAAACGTCTTTCCTGCGGATATTATCTTCTTTCTGTGCATTGGGATGTTCGGATGTTTCCATTTTGTAACGCAGTACTGCAGAACCCTTCAATAACTTCCAGTCTTGTTTTTTCCTTTGCCTAAAAGAGCGCTGACAGTATCACACCCGGTGAATGCATGACAATAGAGTGCAGAGTTTTTTCATGTTTGTGATGGATTTGCAGAGTTCTGCCACGTTGAAGACCTTACTAGCAGTTTTGCTTGTTGGACAGGTTGAACTACATTTATATGACTGCTTTCACCTAGTCATGCTACCAACGAGGACATCCGTATCGTTGGAAATGACCGCTACCTCTTGACCCCTGCAATAATCAAGTGCAAACATGCAATGCTGGCATCCTAATCTTCTTTACACTGAATGTCATGATGACCCGCAGTTTTTAATTTGTTTACAAGTAAATTCGACTAGCTGATTTATGTTACAATAGTTTTTCAAAAGCTCAGCTTGAAGTAAAGTGACAACCGTGTTGTGGTGAGCGAAATCATTGGCAGATGTTTCCCCCCCCCGACACATCGACGACGCTCCTCTCTTATCGTTGTCATGTGTTCAGATCATCGTTTGCCGTTGCCACTATGACAATTCTTAAATCTTAAGTCGTAAGTTCACAACCCAACCAGTCACTGCATCCTTCAGCTTGCGTCCCTTCCACAACATATGCAGCATGTGAGCGACATTCTTTACGAATATACTTACAGAATTCAAGAAATGGATAGGAAATTCTTTAGGTCCTGAAGATTGGGGCTGGAAAATTCAAAATGGAGCTCTTGAGCTAGTGACTAACCGACTTGCACCTGCACCGGATCATCTACTCAATTTGGTGCCATGCAATTGTAAGAACATCTGCAAAATAGATTTGAATGTGTGCGTTTGTGGGCTGGAGTGTTCACTAATCTGCATGCGGTAAAGTGACCTATAATAGTTTCAGATGAACGAGTACGATGATGAAGCTGAACTTTAAATTTTATGTCAAAGATTTTAATAAAAATTTGTATAATTTATAATTTTGCAAAATGTTTCATCATTTTCAAGGTTTCTTTCTGTCAGTTTAGATATAATGCCAAGGGCACAAAATCTCAGTGCACTGTTCGAAGAAATTAGAATGATGCAGACAGAAGAGGAAGGGTAAGTGGAACGGCGCTTATGCTTAGCTCTGCGCGTTTGTTCGAATGTTTCGATGATATCTCACCAACCGTTTTGTCACAAAAACATGATGAATACACCATTTCAATGCTGAAACTGCGTTCTGCAACTTTGATAATAGGCCTTCGATAGTTTTTATCAAATCTGACTTTGTTACAAAACAAGTCAAATTTCGTACCTGTTTCACTATCAAATGTGAGATTTTTTACTTCTATCCAATAATTATGTCCAAAACTATGCTGTCTTTCAATAATTAGCTTTTCCAATTACTTATAGTGCAATTAAATGATACAAAAGCTGATATTTTAAGACCTACAAGACGTTTATACTGATTATGACATTTAAGCCCTAATTAAAATCTTTTGCCCTGATAAACTATGAAGAGGACACCTTAGAGATTGGGACTTTCATGATTCTTAGGTAGTAAGTAATATCTGTACCAATTTTCAGGTCTACATTATATTTTTTTCAGGTTAATACCCATAATGGCCGGGGAGCGGCGCGCGGAGCTCTCGGCCCAGCGTTGACTCACGTGTGCTTGTTTCAACGTGTATCTCGACAACCATATGTCGCAGAGGGATGAACGATATACCATTTTAATGCTGAAAGTGTATACTACAACTTTGATCATAGGTCCCGACCTGGTAACTTTGACAGTTTTTCCGCAACGCAGAGAAATCGAAAAAAAAAAGTTACGTTTTCGTACTGCCTTCATGATAAAATGTGACTATACTTTTACTTTTAAATAATAATAGTGCCGATATTACACTTTTATGCAGTGGTTAGCCTATGCTAATTACCTAGGGTGCAATAAAAGGTTACTGAGTCTGACATTTTAAATTTTACAACAAGTTTATACAGATTTGGTCACTCAATCCCTATTTAAGCCCTTTTGACCAAAAAAAACTATGACGCGGACACCCTAGAGGTGGGGACTTTTTAGTACTTGTTTCTAAGGTACTAAGGAACGTCTGTGCCAATTTCAGCTCTACATTATTTTTTTTGAGGTTAAAACCTAAAATGCCTGGGCTAATTTGAATCTGGGTTGGCAAAATGGGAAGTAAACGCCTTAATGCATGCACCACGCTTTCTTTTTTTTTTTTTTTTTATTAATATCAAAGCTTTATTTTCACTATTTCACAAGTACACAAACTGTCAAATTCATCTCTACAGACACTTTCTTACTGCCAAAGAGTCTCTATTACACTCTAAATCAGAGATCTTCACTACGCTTACATACATTATAACCGCGCCAAAACTTAACGAAGGAAGAACGGAAATGCGAATTCAACTAACAGCTTTTACCATGTTTTAGTGAGGTTTTAGTAGAAGTTTGCTTCAAAATCGCGATTTCCGAGGCAGTTTTGTATTTTACTAGGTCTACGTCATATTTCATCACACAGTGCATGGTGCTCCATATTTGTAGTGCTGTAATGTTATACGAGAGAATACAAATATGGGCCATAATTTTTATCAATGTAGTTTCCAGTTTTCAATCTCCATCTGTCGATTCTGAGGGTATTTTTAAATTTTTCAAGTGTGTGATTCTGATCCATTTTTATGTAAGTCACAAAATGTGCAATCATCCAGACAACAGCTTGTGGTTTGAAGGTTGGGAACAGTTTGAAATCACATCTGACAAGTCTTGTGTCCGTTAAGGTATGTAAATCCCCACCGGATATTTTGTTTAATTTTGCACGCACCCATTTCCATATGGATCTTGAGACAGTGCAGGATCCGTTCTGAACAGGTCTGATGGTATCCAAGTAAGGTAAAACTGGCCATTCCAATTACAGTTTCTAGGAAATTCCCTAATTTTCTTCTAAAAACTTAGACAATCAACCAAAACTGTCACTTAACGTACAGAACAAAACTTATTCCGTATACTAACAGATGGTAGCATTTAGAATCCCCATTAGACTATAGCCAGTTCATTTAACAGTAGCGGCTGAAGGTCATTATGATTTATCCCCACTCTCTACCGTTACCCTTTCGTGTGAAGGGGAAAATAATTCAACATATAATTGTTTTTACTTAATTCTCTGTGTTTCTTTGAAATATATATATATTTGTGTGTGTGTGTAGAAAGTTGTTGCAAGAAACTTTGTATTTCACTATGATCGCAGGAGGCTTTTTAGTTGATTGTTATATCTGGCTCTTCTTTTCTCTTCATGTTGCTGTGTTCGAAAGTTTGGGGGCAGCAGCTTGTAATCATCTCTTCTTTTCTGGAAAACTTCTTAGGACTCTACTCACATCATGCCATCCATGAAAGCAATATGTTTGGACTCCACCAACAGCAGTGTAAGGCTCACTCAGAATATTAAGTCTCTAATAACATTCCTGAAAAGGTTATGAATACAAGCCCACAAAAGATGTAGTAGGGCCGCAGAAACGTTGTGTACAAGTAGACAGAAGAGGAAAGAAGTCCCTAATAACATTCTTTCTTTTCATCTCTACGTACCTTCTATGTTCTCTTAAGAAAATCTGAACTTTTCATGTTATATGTACAAAGAATTTTCAATTTAAATTATTTACGAAATTTATACGCAGACCTGAGTATCTGTAACTACTTCAGCCTAATAAATGTCATAGTTTACTGCTGTTGGTTACTTACATGTTTTCTGAAGTTTTCCTTCATGCAGTAGCTAGTTATAATGTCAACAGATTGGAACTTTGACTATTGTTTTGTATTAGTTATCCATAATGACAGATACTGAAAGTGAGTAACATATTCTTTATTCTTGAATGAATAACGGTAGAATAAAATACTATGCACACATTATTGGAACTACAGTTGTATAAAACATATGCAGTAATAGCCTGATGGAGTCAGTAGCTAAATGATTCATTAAAAAACAGTTCACCTTACTAAAAATAATTTCAAATAAATCAGAACTAACATTTTAGTTTTATATAGAAATTTGTAAAAATTGCTTAGTTTTTATTAATTTTAAACGAATCGCAAATAATTCTGAGTGTAAAATATCAAAGAAGTCTTCTACATGAAATATTCATACACAGTTGTGCTAATATATTTTTCGTATCTATGACTTTCCTACACTTAATATTTCTTTTAACGTCGTATATTAATTGTTCCTACACCCCTCCGAGATAACTGATTCTTAAGATTACTATTCTAAACAAAAGAAGCATGACGACGGCACATCACACATAATTGCTCTAATTAGTTTCCATTTCTCCCCATACCGCGGGATTTTTATCATCTAGGAAAGTTGATGTGTTTGTTTTATGCACGTTATAGTCAAAACTTAATCAAATTTACTTGAAGCACGTAATAAAAGTGTCTTTATGCAACAATTGAGTTTTTGATCCAGTAGATGGAGTTTACAGTTAATTATAAGAATCATTAAATGCAGTACAGTCATCAATATAAAAACTGGATCTTTCTCGAACCAGGGAACCTTCAGTACGAAATTGGATCCAATCTCAGAACTTGGATTTAGTATATTGGGCCACGCGTTTATTTTCATGTTTACAAAAATTGTAACCAAAATTTTAGATATTTGTCTTCACTCACTTATGAGAGAGAGATTTTCAGAAGGCTTCACTGAGCCTCGATAGTTTCGGTGAACACAGTAATTATGAAAGCAATTAAAGTGTGATTTATTTCACCATTAACATCAGTCAAGTGTTTTCTCGAGAGTTTAGTAGGAGAGTAGGTCAAAATAGTGACATCGGCCATTACAACTCTTCTTTACTTGTTACCAGACGTCAAACGATTTAGTGTCAAAAGTATAAAATACTATAAGCAGTCTTTGTTTCATATTTCTACAGGGCAATGTTCCATCTTATAGGCATTATGCACCCATTTTTATCTTTTAGTTTCAGTAACCGTTGAATATTTAACCAAATATCGCTAATGGTCCCTCATAAATCAGTTTCAGTCACTTCACCCTTACCAACCATCAAAACACGGAACTCGGAAACAGTAAAAATATATTATACGACGCGTTACTTATTTTATGGTACCATATATTTAACTCTTTCCTTTTTTTACTCTCTGTAACTTTATTATGCGAAACTACTGTATTTTATGAAAGTTAATTTCTTTCATCATACTACACAAGGTAATACCAGTAACTTTTCATTTTATTAATGGTCGATCATCCGATTTAGTTCTTCAATACGTTAACTAATTTGTATCATATTTTCTAACAAGACTTTTGAACTTCTGCAATTTTAATGTATATCTCAAAACATTCTTCATCAGAATCTCAAACATAACTTCATACATCTATCGTACTTGTCCTTACGTTTAGTATTGTGTTTTCCTTAATAAATTCCGTTGAAGTCTGTAACGGATATCAAGTACTTTACTACCAATTTTCTTTTTTTTTTTGTGCGAGATAAATAGAATACTATGCATGTAACAATTCTTGGATATTGTTTTGACAGCGAAGAAAAAGTGAAATATTCGATATAATTTTGAAGCCATTTGGAATATTTGGGATAATTCGAGAAACCAGTTCATGGCAGGTAGGTATCTAAGTGTTTGGACTTAAACTTCCTTAAAGCCTTGTTACTGTGCCAAGATTCTATGATTTATACCATTCAAATAAGAAGTTATTTACAATTCAGTAATAGATAACTTTTGGATTTGAAAGCTGCTAATTTTCATCGTGTTATATATCTCTTTAACTAATAGTATTAGCGCACTTAAGGAAAGTATAATTATTCAGAATAATAAGCTTTTCCCTCACCATCGATACTTAATAAAGCTGATTGAAATGAATCTTCTATAGGCACCCCAGCAACTAGAAAATAGACGCGAAAATTTGTGTGATTTTGCATACGTCGGATTTTGATACGTTGCCGAGCTATACAAAATATGAACTATAGGGAAGCGGGCAGTTGAGTTACCTACGTTGGATTTCCTCGGTTCGATTCCTAGTTAATTTATAGGTCCAGCCATAACAGAGGCGGGATGCGTGGCGAATAGGAACTGTGTTACGAGGTCTTCTTGGACACAAACTATCTTTTTAAATTTACAACAGTGACAGCTTCTTCGCAGGTTTCTTATGACATGCTTACGATGACTTGTTACAATCTAACAAAAAACAATAATATTGTACAAATAGTAAACTGTCCTGCTTCTCAAATTTCATGGAAGACGAATTAACCATGCAAGATTGATTTATTCCATTCGTACTTCTTTTATGGTATGTATGTATTATTATTATTATTAGGCTTTTATGGCCTCTTTGGACCACTTTAGTCATTTTCTGATTGTCTTCTTAGGCATGTACATGCACCGTCCTTTCCGAATTTCCCAGTATCTTTTCATTCGATGTGATCTTCTTTGTCTTTCCTCATCTGTAAATACCCTCTTCATTGTGTGTCGTTTGTCTATTTTTGGTTTAAATCTTAATTTCTCGTCTTTCAGTATTATAAGTTTTTCTGTTTTGTTTTTCTATTATTCTTCTTATTAATCTGGTTTCTGGTCTCCTCATGATGTGACCAAGGAAAAAAATACTCTTCTAGCGTATAGTATCTGTGATGGGCTCCAGTTCCCTGTACATCACATCATTTGGCACTATCCTACATTGTCCCTCTTTTTTTGATATTTTTATTTAGACATGTTTCTGCTATACTTCTCTCCATTTTTAAAATTTTGTCAATTCTGTTTTCTGAGTGACTTTAAATATAGTTTCGCTTCCGTATGTTACTTCTGACAAAACCTCGTCTTGTCGTATTTTAATTTTGTTTTGACTGATACACATTTTTTGTAGCCTGTAGACCGCGTTAGTTTTTGAGCTTTTATCATTTTGTTAGTTCTCTCTTGCCAGGCAAGTTTTTAATTCAAGTTGTATGTTATAATTTCGCCCAGGTATTTAAATTGTTCTACTATTTTTATTTTCCTGTTGTCTGCAGTTACGTGGTTTATTATTAGAGGCCCTGTTACCATAATTTCAGTCTTTTCATTTGGAGTCCTAATTTCTGTGCTATATTTTGTAGACTAATTATTTGATTCCTGGCTTCTTGTATGTTATTAGCTAGTAACGCTAAGCCATCCGCGAATCCCATACAATTTAGGTTTATTTGATCCTTCTTGGTGGGAATGTTTATGTTTTTAGGATTCTCCTTGTGCCGTTCTCTCATCACTTATTCAAGGGCACAGTCGAAGAGCAGTGGTGAAAGACCATCTCCCTGTCTTAGCCCTATTTTAATCATAAACGGTTCAGATAGTTCTCCTCTGAATTTTACTGTAGATTTTGTATTTGTAAGGATTAATTTGATCATTTTTATTAATTTGCGATGGTGTCCAAAATTCTTAATACATCCAGCATTGAATCTCTGTGGATACAATCATAATATTTCTTGAAGTCTACAAAGGTTATTACTAGATGTTTTGTCTTCTTTTGTGGGCATCCATTACTAGTTTTAAGTTGATTATCTGTTCTGGGCAACTTCTCCATGGTCTAAATCCTCATTGATATTCTCCTATTTCCTGTTCAAGTTGACCTTTGCAGCAATTGTATTCTCGACAAGACTTTATACCTGCAGTCCAAGAGGGAGATACCTCTGTGATTGTTTGAATTTGATTTTCCTCCTTTTCTATATAATGGATGTATTATAGCTGTAGTCCACTGTTCCGGTAGTTCTTCTCTGTTCCAGATTTTCACCATGCATTAGTGTAATACTGTATTTGCTGATTCTGCACACATATTTCTAGAGCTCCACAAATGTTTGATCTTCTCCACTTGCTTTTAGTTCTTGAGGTCTCTTTAATCTTTGTGAACTTCATATATTGTTGGTGGGTTTATATTTTCTTTTGATGTTTTTACTGGGGGGTTCTGTGTTTATTTGAAGAAGTTCTGGAGGATTTTTGCAATTCAGTAGACTGTTAAATGCTTCTGCTAGGATTTCCATATGGTATATAGATTATTATTAAGTCATATTAATATATATATATTTTTTTAAAGTAGTTGTGTCTTAAATACAACACTCTTCCAACGTTTTCTAAGACCACGAAGTATTATTTTTTGACGTTGTGAGGGGTGGCATGTTTTACTTATGCACGTCCCAGTTCATAATCGGCAATTATTCAGTTTTATTTTTGTCATATTTTAGATGCTTTATTATGTTGCAACTCATAAAACTCAAATATGTCTTCATTTATGTCTCTGTAAACAATTTTAGAATCTACTGAGAAATGTTAAGAACACACTACTTTTAATACTATTTTGTGTGTCTGTGTTCTTTTTTTTAAGCAATTACCGGTATTCCTTCGTTTCATTTGGCTTAAACACAAAGAGAAAATGTTTTTCCACCTCCACAGCATTACTAAGTCAAGTTTATCTTTACTTTTACTTAGCTCGATATGCCTTACCCTATACAAGCCTACTGGTCAGTACAGCACGATACTCATCCGTTGCTGTTTACTAGTAACCTTCTGTTTTTCATCTTAGATAAATTGTTTATTCGACACCTAATTTACATCATGTTGGCACAGGAACCGGAAACAAATACACGGTTCCTTGTGCAGGATCACAATACAGTTGAGAAAATTAGCAATTACCTATCTTGCAAACAATAATATTCAACAGTACAAGTCATTTGGCCTATCAAATTAATCAAAGCTAGACGGAGATATCAATGCAGAGAACAATAACATGTGATACTAACACTGAAATAAAAAAGTAACAACGTTAACAAGAAAATTGCTACTTGACTCATACAAAAATAACAGGTATCGGAAGTAATTAAAAATAATTGGAAACACGTTGCAATTTGGCAACATTTATTTTTCACCTTTAGTTTGTTACATTTGTAGTATTTGCCGGAACTGATCTCCATTCCCAATGGTCGCCCCATGGTGGTGCGTTGAGCAAACAGAACTGAAAGTAGCAGTGTGCTTCCCCTCTGTTAGCAGAGTTACTCTCCGTCCACCGCGTTAAATTTGTTCAGGCGTAACCAATAACGAAGGGAAACACCGCTGTTTGCTTTTGCTAGGACTGGCGTTATTACAAGGAACACAAGATAATAAACCTTGTTTCGCAGTTTGTGGGATAGCACTTTGTATTTTTTTACTAAGAAACGCGAAGAAGTTGTAGTCTCGCGAAAAACTAGTGAAAATATATTCTGTGCGAATGTAAACTTAAATATGGTGTCACCGTGTAAAATATAAAAAATCTTGCATCTCAATGTTGTTTTGCAACAGTGTATTTGATCTGATCGTTTAGTTTACATAAGATATTTTACTAATAAAAGTATTTCCATCCAAGCAAGTTATATAGAAAATAAAATTTTCTGTAAATGATATAAATAAACATCTCAGGAAATATGAATGTCATCGGCAGTTAATCACGCGTTGCCTGTGTTACAGACGACGATGTTTAATGATCCCGTTAAATAAAAACGTTCCATACTAAACTTCGGTCTGTTTGGAGAAGTGGATTATGCTACCATGAATCATGACATGTTTTGACAGCCGAAACGATTACTTCATATTTTAGTTACCTACTGCATGTGAAGGAAGTGGAATATAAAGAAATGTTGAAATTTTTTACTGTGTTCTTTAGTGGGATTATTACTATACATGCAAACTTTTTCTATTCGACACCTACCCAACAGTAAAGTATGGTGAGGCATTCCGTGCTTGGCTTGGTGAATACAGCAGGGGGTTGTATTGTCGCGAGTTCGCCTAGTCTAAGGCAGTGGTTCCCAATTAGTGGTAAGCGTACCCCCAGGGGTACGTGAGGTTTCTTCAGGGGGTACGCGCGGTAGTCTCTTGGCTAAGGTGATCACTAAAATAATTGAAAAAAATCCACTTTTATCAGTTAAAAGAAACATTACTATCACCAAAATATATTTTAAGATAAACTGTGTTTGTGTCAATTATATTATTGTAATCCTGTGGTTGTGAGAAGCACTCTACTGGGATGAACCAGTTCATTTATTTATCATTTCAGCTGTAAGGGGTACGCGCGGTTGAGCTCCTTCTTGCAGTGGTACTCGGGAAAAAATAATTGGGAACCACTGGTCTAAGGTATAAGGTATAGAGTTGAAGCATTTATTCAAAATTATCTTTGCTGCCGATATTCACAACTCCAGTCGTACCAGCAGTCCAGATCCCAGGGAGCAGCAATGTTATCTTTTGAAACAGAGTACAAGGCCTTGTTTCCCACGCCAGTAACGTAGTAAATTGCTTACGAACGCGCTACACCAGTCTCTTATCGTCAGCTACCCAGCACTGAAATTACAGCGACTCCCGTAGCGGTGCAGTTTCCCGACTGCGTGGGAGTGCTTACAAGAGGGAAACCACGACATGTAGAATAACTTTGGGAAGCTTACGTCAGCGTGGAAACCTCCACACTATGCAGCCCCCACTCTTCACATTATAACTTCGCCCTGACCGTCCCCACTTAATTCTCAGTGAGCCAATTAAAAGCACTTGTTAACCCCTCCAGGATCCTTAACGAGTCTTCCTGCAGACTAGTTGTACTTTGTACTAGGCAGTCCATCTCACACCTAAGACTCGACAACATCTAAGAACGCACCGTTCATCACCACCACCTAATAGGTAATTAAAGCTTACTAGACCCACTGCTCGCGTGTTTGTCTTCATAACAGTATATCAACCTAAACGCTAGGAACTTAATGCATTCGCCAATAGTCTTTCATTTCAACAGGGTTTAATGTGCCTTTTGCTGCAGTCAATCAACCAATGGAATATAACTAAATGTTAACCAATCAGTATAGCGCAACGCCAGTAATAAATCACGAATGGAGTATAACTAACTATCAGCCAATCAGTATAGAGCACCGCTAGTAACCAATCATTCCTTTGATCAATTCCAGCCAATCATGTAACGAGTATGCCAATCTGCCTTTAAGTGTAATAAACCAACAGTTATTGACATGTGTTGTTATGATTTCTATGAGATAAGTCACCTCTCCGTAACTAAAGATGTATGAAAATATTTATCTAAATGTCTTAGTAACAATCAGTGAGTTTATGCGGTGTTTCTCAGTAGCTAAGGCTCAGTTACTTTCCTTGAAATATGCCTGCAGACTGCACTCGAACTGAGGCAGGTAGGTTCCAAGGTCGAACCAACCACACAGTTCCCTCCCTCAGAGTTCCCTCCCCTTAAGTGTGAAATTAAAGCTTTCCACTCCACCGATCACACCCACGCGACAATATCTCTGCTGCTGTAACATCCATGCATTGTTTTAAATAAATACTTAATGAAAATCTGCGTTGTGTCTCAACACTGTTCTTGTTGTTGAAAAAAAATATTACATTAGGAATTGCTGCAAATCTGATACTATTCCTAAACCAAATTCCTTGCCATATGCTGTCTACAGTAAAACACTGTCATCAACAAGCCCATAATGCCACCTACAAAATGAGGTGTGAGATAAAATTAGAAATTCAGTAAGAGCAAAGCAGTTAGTGTATTCTCAACTAGTTTAGAATAATAATCATATATGTCATATTTGATAAGTTTGTTTGGCTGTAACAGTTTCAGTGATATATTATAGACATTTATTCTAAATGTTGTCCTTAGTTACGTTTACAGTAGACGGAAGTAAAGTAGGTAATCACTTACGTAAGAAGCTATTGGAAGGATGAAAAACTAAACATAATATATAGTAACTATATATATATATATATATATATATATATATTCAAATTCTTATTATTGAGTTCGCTAAATGAAACTTAAGTAATAATGCCTTATAGAGTATTTCTTATTTTCATTCTTCGCAGCAGTATAAACAGCTCATATTAGCACGCTAGTAACCGGAATTAACATGGGTTCCACAGAAGTAACTTCCAACACAATAGTCCGTAAAACCGTTAATTACGTGAGGCCATTCAACCATGATGTCGTTAGCTGAGGTAGAAGTGTTAATTGAAGTGTCCACATTCGAAATTGATTATCGTGAGTCAATTAGTGTTCGCCTCAATGGCAATTTGTAATCACCTGTGGAACGTTGTCGCTTCGTACACCGCGTCAGTTCACAAATACACTTTTCAAGTACAAACATTTCATGCTAATTATAAATCACACCACGGTCAAAGCGAAACGAAAAATATATACATTTTTAAATAGCTGCTCGTTTATTTTTATCGATGAACTCAGTGGTTAGTATTTGTTACCATTATAGTTCTCAGTGTATTGTTAATAGAGTTAAACGGTTCGCTTTATTAAAATTAGGTAAACCATCTAATGATTTCCCAGCTACAGTGTCCTAGGCTTTGCAAACAGCCTTGCTCACTGAAGGCCACCTACAGTAAACAAAGAAGTGTATATCATTAACAAACAGAAAAAAAAACTCACGAGCGCTGTATATTAGGTAATTCTGTTTCTAGAAGATATTATCCTACGTCTAGAAAATTACAAAATTCTGCCTTCAACTTCTACAATCACCGGTTAATTTTGCATTCCACAAAATGAGTTCACATGTTAATATTACACAAAAATATAATTCTATAGCTGCCATTATTCTGTTAGTTTAGATAGAGATGTTTAAAAAATGTGCCCGATCAGCGAGTTACGACGTTTGAATAAGGCATTTGGGGGGACGCCGGTTTATATCCCTGTCCGGCTATTCTGATATCCTTTTATTAGTTACCAAAATTGGTAGAGCCGAATGCTTGGATAGTTTCTTCAAAACGTGATTGATCAATCCTTCCCATTCGTTTTCGTTTATCCTCTTCCACCCCTAATATTTTATAATCAAATAAAAACAAAACAAAAAATAAACAAAATACTAGGAAAGTTTCAATCCTGAGTTACTAGAAACTCGTATCATGATTAATAATACCACTTACAGCTTTTGATTATCTCTGGATGATACAAAAGTTCTTCTAGTCAAAATATAAGAACTAATGGGTGAAAATACGGTGAAATATTTCAAGCGGAATCCGAGTACATGAAACTAGTGTTTCACAAATCAGTGGAAAAATTGATATTTGTTTGGTGTTCGGAAAAATTAGTAAATATTATTCAATGGATCTCTTGCATTAATTATCTATGGAAAAAATGATTTATGATGAGTAACATAAATAGTTTTACACACAATTAAATAGTAGATTGGGCCTGTGGCTATAAGAGCTAGTGAAATCAACAAATTCTTAGTAATATAGAAGTTAGCAGACAGGTCGAAAAAATATAACTGTCATTGTTTTTGCTTAAACTTAAGATAAATCTGCAGGAAAGCATTGCTAGATTATATTTAAAATGGATAAATATTGCTTCTTTTCAATGCGCACTATCAACCCTATAAAGACATGATTAGCGTAAAGTAATATCGAGTAAGTCTCATTCCTGCATAAATAAATTTTTTCAGTGTTACTATGGAAAAATTATGGAAATCCCTTTAATCTAGCATAATGTGATAATTTTAAAAGGCGGTTATTTTAATAATACGTGCAATTGAAAGATATGTGGAGGAAGAATTAGAAAACAACTAATAATAGTTTTTTTTTTTTTGTTATCGCACAATATTTACAAACAGATGGGGAACGGGTACTTAAACTACTGAACAAAGGCTGAAATTTGTTCATGTTTTTTCTACAATAGATTGATTATCAAAGTTTCTCTTTCTGTTCGCGTCAAGTAACAAGGCCTCCTTCCTTCCCCTTGACGCGCGCACACACAAAAAGAAAAACTTCAACCAGTGGAGCGAAGCCAATTTCCTGTGCAAACAGAGAGTAAGCGCTAGGCAGACAAGTAGCTGCCACTCGCCCCTGTTCTTCTCGTCGTAAAGTCATACATGTGAGGTATGGTTACATACCACAGTAGGCGCAGGCGGAGCTGTTGTGTGTACAGCGGGAAGAGGCGCGGAACGCGTGCCACCTCCTAATCAATATGGAGGAGGTGCTTGGAGCTGTCGCCTCCGTTTGACCGGAACTCAATTGATCCCTATTCAGGGTTAGTAACGGCCATATACGTCTTTGATGTGTGGTGGAAATATGTTCTGACATAACAGTAATTATTCAAAGATTATTTATGGCAGGATTCTCTCTCACCAAAAAATTCCCCCAATAGGGCCTAACTGCTGATACACTCTTTAGTAATTTCATTTGTTTTGAGCAATACGTTCACAAAACGAACTTTTTTGCGTCGTCATTAATTTCGTGGTTATTAGAGCTTGAAGCCAAAGGACTGGAAGGATTTAGCCAAGGACCTTTGAAGGAACCATCGTGGCATTTGCCATTATTAATTTCGGAAAATCATATAAGGCTTTAATCAGGGTGACCTAATGGGAATCCGGACTTACAAAATTTCTTATAAATAAGTGGCAGTTATAACAAGAAATTCTTTTTCGATAATTGATTCATTAAGGATTCTCTTTCACAACCATATTTTTATTATTAAACTCTTATGAACATATGTGTGACTGAAAAAAAAGGTGGATACGACTGTGGAATTAAATGGAGCAAAGAAAGCAAGAACTAGAAAGTTGGAGCTACTATACAGGTAAACACAAAACAGATACAAGTAAATGATCTCCTACAAAAGGAAAGGACAGACACTGTAAAACAGATGTCAATACTGAGGCAATGTTCAACTCAAAATGCTCCGTATTGAATAACAAAACGTTCACCGATGAGTTAGAGAAAAATAGAAACGAAAATCCCAGGAAAAATCCTAGGGTCAATAAAGGGAAAAGACAGTACCTAGTCAGAGAAGTAAAATGAAGCTCTATATAAGTACGTTGAGAAAATTACAGACAGAACACATAAGAGAATGCTGAAATTTTATGGGTTCCTTATGAGACTTAATAGGCTGAAAAAATAACTTTCAACTTCATTACTAAATTAAAAGTAACAACATAAATGGGTGATGAGACGAGACAAGATATGAAAAAAGTTGTAATCCATGCAGATGAGACAAACAATCGAAGAGTATTTCAAACTAAAATTGATAAATTCAGGAGTTTCGAGGAACAATGAAGAAAAGCGAATACCACCTGATCAGAAGAAAGAACGAGGAACTTCAGTGAAGAAATTGAAAAAATTCTGGGAGAAGAACAAAAGGCGAACCCGTAAACAAATCATTTCCAGTAGTTTGACGTCGGCCAAAATGGGAAGAACAAGAATGGTGAAAATGTACGTTTATTTATTGAAGAATGACAAAAAAGTGGGTCTCTAGTGAAACGGGTCATAGAACTCATGATATTTTCCCGTTCGTAGATGAAAGGATTAGTAAGAAATTCTTTTAACTTTCTCTAGATCCAATACAATTAATAATAGGTATTCAAAGTGGCCTCTCAAAAAACAGCAGTTGCGAAGATAGCACACCAGAACGTGTGGTACCGTAATGTTGAAAAATGGCTTATATGAGAATTTCACAGTAATTTCTTTGCCGCCTAGGCAAAATTTTAATTCAATTAATCCTTCCGTTAATGTTGTCGCTTGACCAAAGTTTATACATTACGCTTTATTTGCTTCTTACGTATTTTACTGACCACTTTTGTTAATGGTTTGTTCATGTTCACTGTCCACCAGTTGTTGAGTTATTTAAAGTGGACATCAGACTTCAAATATGTTACCTAAATGAGTATTTTAACAATTCATTTCTTAAGAGTTGCTTTGCTATTTAATAATCTGGAATTTTTAATAAGTTCTCTGGTCGCTACAGACACGATGCCCAAATAATACATTATGATTATTTGGGCAGCTTCAATCAAGAAAAACATGATTATTTCGAAACAATTGTTGTTGCGATGGATGATCGCACCCACTTTAAACTAAATACCAATTTTGCGGAGTTAACCTTTAGGTTCAAATACAAGTTTGTACTTCAGCCAGTCGATTCTATTGCGATCGACTCAGACCTTCTTTAATATGTCCATTAATACTTTTAAGTTCTTCAAGCACAAGAGATTTTGTTCAATTTTTGCACAGTGAACCGCTAGGATGAAACACAGGTGCAGCTCATATTTGGCCAGATCAGGGCAATTTATCACAATCTTTGGCCCTAAAAATGGGAAATATTCTACACCTGTGGCTATAAGCAAAAACGGTCACGGTCGTGCACGAGTACGATATAAATTTTTTAAATTCTTATAATATATCTTTAAATCTCAAATTTCTATATTCTTAACATAGCATATCTCCTCCTCATGAAGAAAGACTGTAACGATTCATTCATAATTACACAAACACACACACACACACACACACACACACACATATATATATATATATATATATATATATATATATATATATATAGGGTGTTACAAAAAGGTACGGCCAAACTTTCAGGAAACATTCCTCACACACAAACAAAGAAAATATGTTATGTGGACATGTGTCCGGAAACGCTTACTTTCCATGTTAGAGCTCATTTTAGTTTCGTTAGTATGTACTGTACTTCCTCGATTCACCATTGTGGACGGCTGTGATACAATACGCCATTCTCCAGGGCTGCATCAGCGCATCAGGGATTCCATGCGACGGAGGGTGGATGCATGTATCCTCGCTAACGGAGGACATTTTGAACATTTCCTGTAACAAAGTGTTTGAAGTCACGCTGGTACGTTCTGTTGCTGTGTGTTTCCATTCCATGTTTAATGTGATTTGAAGAGAAGTAATAAAATGAGCTCTAACATGGAAAGTAAGCGTTTCCGGACACATGTCCACATAACATATTTTCTTTGTTTGTGTGTGAGGAATGTTTCCTGAAAGTTTGGCCGTACCTTTTTGTAACACCCTGTATATACATTATATACATATATATATATATGCGAACCATCCGTTCCACCTTCTCGGAACACATTGCAAATAACTAATCCATTCAATCTTAATAATCAGCTTAAAGTTGAAAAGAAAATTCAGAACTTTCATGAAATTTGCTGAGTTATGTAAATTAAAGTGCCAAAAACGGAAGTGACTTTAACCTGTTTGAAAAACACACTCACTAAACTGTTAAAACGCCTGTAAATTTGTGTTACTCCCGTTCTCTCCAGCATAACTTTTTAGATTCAGGGATAAAACTTGATTATCTAAAACGTGATGCAAAGTTCGAAAGTCTGTTCAACAAAGTAGGAAAGACACTTTGACTGAAAGTTTGTGAAACCTGATACCTTCTTCGGACGCTCTAACCCCTGAATTTGCTTCACGTCATTCGCCTTGCACAATTTTCCACGCCACAAGAACAAACTGTGCGGTTTCAGAATCTGAGCACGTTGCGTAGGTTCCCCGGTGACTTTGCTAGAAGTTTTGATTGCCGACTCGACGAGTGGGACGAATACAGCGCCATCAGTTCCCTGCCACATCGCGGGCAAAACTTGCACTAATGGCTGATCAGCTCGGTGAACTTCTCGTGGCCTCAATTAGCATTTCGGAACGTGTGATTGGGTTCTGCCTGCGTGGTTCGCCTCGACAGGCAATCCTTTCCGATTACATCTGATAGGCTAATTCGGCCTAGCTTACTGCCGGGGCGCTGGGGAAATCTCAGCGCACGAGTGCGGATACAACATGGCGCATGCAATAAGGAAATATTCTTGTTTACTTGGAACTGGTTACTACGTGCACCTTACCGTAAAGTTATGCAGTTTACTGGCTAACCCTATCGTCCCACATTCCAAAAGTCGCCACTTAGGATCCAGACTTGCGCAGGGTATTTTCAATTATACGTTTGTTTTGTGTTATACAAAAAATTAGATGGAAGAATATTTAATACCAGCAAAAGTTTGGAACAATAAAATACTCGCACTAGGCCGCAATGGGTCGAATATAACTATTTAATCAGCTTTTTTGTTTATTAATTTATTTTTAAAAATTGTTGAATATTACTAAATCATTGTCTCTTTTGCAACTACAATGGATCTTATAAATTTTTAACTGTAGTTAACTATGTTATCCAATTCCTTTAACGTAGATCTGGTCTTATCGAGCATTACTTAGATACATCAATGAAATAATAGTAGGAACAATGGTATTCAAATTTATGACTAAATATTATAATTTCTCCGTCACTTGAATTTCATTTCAATTTCAGTTGTCTACTGTTTTCGGACTGAGAATTTAGTGGTTGATACCATCCACGTTATGTATATAGTAAGAAAAATAATTAACTACTAAAATTTTTTCCTATTCCTATTTTTTAAATTTATCATTTGCAATTTTCTTCCAAAAAGGGTCTTGTGCAATGGTCCAAATGTCATTGTTGCGAGTATTCAAACTTTTCAAATATAGTGCTTATGGTTCCGACATTCGGTGAAGACTATATAAATGAATTTAACTGGATTTATGCCTCGTCGGTAGAAGATGTAAACTGTGTTCGAATTATTAAATGAAAAACATTTTCTTCGAAAAGAGTTTCAAAACACATCTGTTAACTGACACAATATGATCACCTATTTTCACGTCGATTTCTTAAGAGTTTCTGTTTCACGGATTTTGGTTGATGGAAAAGACAGATGGAAAATTAATCTCGCAAATAAACAACCGTCTCGTGTCTTAACCTTGACAGTATTGCACATGACGTCAACATTCAGTGTTTTTAGCGTTTTTCTGTATAAATTAATGCAAATTCTCAGATTTTGGAAACGAAATAACATTTAAAACAAGCTCGCAAGATTCAAAAGTAGATAAGTCTTCGATTCACTAGTCATTTATAATCGAAGTTACAGCATCGTACCGTGAACGTTGCAGAGAGATATTAAGAAGAAAAAAAAACACACACACACACACACAAAATTCACCGATATACCCGTGTATCAAGATATATAAGCATTACCTACATTTTGATTTCGCAAGAAAGGTATATCCTCCTAATCTGGATAATAGAACATTCCCACAAATATACACACTAGCACTGTGACTGTTCACCATCATAACGGTAGGCGAGTATTCTACCTACTACAGCCTGTTCAGTTAACGGGGGCAGCTCCAAATCAGTATCCCTAAGGGTACGTTTACATTGAAACCGACTTAAGGAACGCGCTCACTAGGGCGGGCCACATCGCGTCGCGTCGCATCGCTTACACTGGTTCTAATGGGGTAACGCACACCACAGGCGGGTCGAATCGGGGCGGGCCGCGTCGCGTCGCTCTGCCGGATCTCTTGGCCAGGCGTATTTTTCCGCCTGTGCGCCTCGATGCGCTCAGTCGCAACCAGGATTGCGATAGGAGCTCCAACAGTACTGACCGACTTTTGTAACTTCTATGTTCCTACTTCTGTGAATTAACTGCATTACTTCAACAAAATTGGCTGCAAATTTGCACGCAGGATGGTGGATGATTTTTGAAAAAAATATAAGTAATTACAATTTGAAAATTCAATTACTTTATGAACTTTAATAACGATTAAAAAATTATAAAATTTCTAGCTCATGCTCACTTGTTCTTTGCTTGTATGTTTTAACTTTATTCAAACGTAATGGATAAAGAGCACTGCATCTCATTAGTAATGACTAATGACTTTCAAAGAGTTTTATGATTTACAAGACGCAAAATATAACAGCAAAAACAAAATTAATTGGGAGGAAATAGGAAACTAGTTAAAACAACAGGTATAATGTCATGTTTCGTATTTTATTTTTTGTTTATTTTACGTGTGTATTATAATTTTATATCACTTTCTTTAAATGCCGCTTGTTAAGCTTTGTGTTACCAAATAATCTAATTGTTTAAAAAATATTTTGTGAATAATTCCAAATCTTAATGATTTTTGTTGTAACCTAGAAACCTGTGTAAGTCAAGTATTGAAATTTCTTTGTTGTCATTTTCGTTCTTACCTTCTGCAACCCAATTCAAATATCGTTAATTAAAAGGTTATGAATCCAGCACGTGGCTAGTATTACTTTATTTATCTTAATAGGTAACACCGACATTCTACTTTCACAGGGCGCTAATGACCCCGTCGTCGAAGTGCCATAAAATCCAAATAACAACAAAAAAATCTTCTTTCACAGATTTTAAACCTTCTAGCTATAACACCAAAACAATTATCGATCACCCTCCATAGTTTATTGAGACTGTAATTGAAAGTTTGTTTCTCTTCATTTCATTTTATCTGATATTCTGGAATAGGCCTAATCTCGAAAGGGGAAAAGCTTCATCCACTACTATTACATACTGTATATTATCTCAGTTGTCAATGTACAAATTCAGTTTTCCTGCAGCCATTGCCTCACCTAAATTGTTGTAGCTAAATGTTTTGCCATCTTTTTTCTCAATCCTCCGACGACCAAAATACCAAAATGGTATTCAGCAACTGCAAGCGCTATTAAAACCATGAAAAACATTCATTTTTCTGCATTAAAAATAAATAGAACCGGAATTCGGTAGAACTGTTATAACATATTTGATATCTAATGTGGCTAAGAAATGCGGAAAATTTCTTATTAAATTAAACCCATTGCCTTTTTGCTTAATTTTGTTCTTCTTCAATAAACATATAAAAATAAGAGCACATTGTCTGATGTGTCCATTTGTAGTGCAGAAGCGGCTGAATAATCGTCGAGAACCGAAGGCGGTGACAATAAAAGAAATGCGACTCGCTGCGTCCAGATGTGCGTTGCGGCATTTTCGCTCAATGCGATGCAACCCGATGCGATGCGATGCGGCCTGCTGTAGTGTGCGCGTACCTTTAGGGTGCTTTTTCACTTTGCCGATCAGCCAACCGAACTATGCCAACCAATTCTGCCAACTGCAGTGGCTACAGTAACCCAGACTTCGACCGAATTCTTTTTTTTTTTTTTCCAGTTTTCAACAAATCTCGTTTCAAGATGGACGAAACTGTCGTTCCTCAAATTTTATGTCAGAACTCTCTCTTGAAAATTAATATTATGTTTCATACTGCATAAAAAGGCTTTTTTTTTTTTCAAAGAAAGAGGTTGTGGGAAAATTCCATACATTATTCTAACTATTCGAACGACCGTTTAAATTTGGTCAATACTTCAGAATAAAACCAGAGACATTTTTTATACATTTATTGGAGGGAACCTGATCGGCTACAGAAAAACATTCGAATTTCAGGAAATGCATTTCTGAAGATGAAAGGCTCGCTGTGACATTGAGGAATATCGATTTTAGTTAATACAGATGCACAGGATTTATTCCTCACAAAACTGTTCCGAAATCAAATACATATGTATTTCCGCAAAGGTTTTAGTCGGGATACAGTTCATTTGATTTATATGTTTATTTTTAATTTCATATATATACATTTTTATATTATTATTTGTGTTTATAAATTACCAATATATTCTTGTCTGTTGTCACCAGAAATCAAAAATCTATAAAGTGTGATCTGTAGAATAAAACAATCATTTTTACGATATAATTAACATAAATTATTGAGATATCAAAAGAAGTTGTAATAAGTGTTCATTGGTGAAAATACATTTGTACCGTTGGCTCTGCGAAACTTATGTACCTGAGATTCTTCATTTAGATACAGCCGTCTGGCTAAATACGGATTCACAGATGATGCGGCACAAGCAGCGAAATAAAACAAAATAATTTAGTCGGTGGCGGAAGTCGGCGGAGTTTGGCCGAGCAGGTAGGTCATAGTGTACCCACTTCTACCTCCGCCACCGACTAACTTTAGTTTGTTTGACCGATATCGACCGTATTCGGCAGATTAAAATATCGGCCGAAATCGGTTACAGTGTAACCGTACCCTAATCCACTTCCCTTACCCGTATCTATGAAGGGGAAATTTGCCACGTGCCTACTTGGACACAGCGTTCAATTCGGAGAGGTAAGAAGAGAGAGGATGGTCAGGTGAGGAGGGGTGAGGGGTGGGGAGGGGGTGGTGTCAGGAGAATGTGACACTGAGCCTCCAGTTTGGAATAAACAGGATAATAAGTTATCGGAACCAGCCTGGCTATAACTGAACTCATAACGAAAAGACATCTTTGCCATGATTAGATATGATACCGGATGAAATGTATCTGAAGTTATATCATTCCGCCATTCGTCATATAGCAACCTAATATCTCTACTGTGATGACAACCATTATACAAATATTCCATTTTTTCACGTTATTTTCAGCTCTCAAATGAAAGAAAAAATTCTCAAGTAACTTCTTAATACGCTGTAGTTCTAAGCAATTCCCAAAGATCCTAACAAGTATAAAAAAAACTTTGGAGTATGTTACACAGATTTCGCATTGCCTAGTTTGCATCTCAGAAACCTGATATTTCCGGTGATCATTTAGGAAATTGAAGGTCTCACGCAATAACTTTCGCAAACTTACCGCGATATTACTGACTGACGTTTGTTTAACCAACTATTAATAAAAGATGGCGGCTAGGAATTGTTAACCTAGCGAAACAATGCTACGTGTAGTAGAGGATAAACAAAGCCGAGCAAGGAAAACAACAGGAGTCAAAACGATGCAGCCAGTACAATGTTTGTTCGAGAAAAACCTTATCTTAAGGAGCAAAATTTTTAGTGCTCATATGTCTCATAACAATTTCCCTTCGAAGTTATCACTTATACTTTCACAAACTTAGGCAAAGAGTCGATCTATAACTGCATGGTTCTCTGGATGACTGCTTTTTTCGAAACGGCTCTTGGCACAGCATTTCCGTAACGGGAAGCTATTCCTGGCGTATCGATTCCGGATTAGTTTACCTGGGTGTCAACCGAAGTAGTAGTTATTTGGGACAACTGCAAATAACTGAAGGTCTACAAAATTTGGCACATATTTGTTTTATCGTGCTTTGATTAATATTTCATTATTTCCTTACTGCCCTTCAACGGAAAACTTATACTGTATCCGTTTTATACAGATATTGCATATTACAAAAATAAAACTGTACATTAAAACATTGGCTTGAATCATATATTTAACGGTCAGAGAAAATAATGAAGGCAATACACAAAACGTGAACTGAAAACACGAACTTTATTTTAAAAAATCATCTATGATCGTGGAAACAAGGTAGTTTTTTGGTTTTTTTTTATGTTTCAGAATAGAAAAATTGTGTGATTCGCTGCCACTATATGGCGAAAATTAACACAATTTTTCAAAACAAAAGAGAGAAAAATCATGATTAAGTCAGTGGTAATCGCTTTATTCTTTCATTCCTAACAATCTAAGTGATACACTGAAATAATTTTATGCTTTGCAAAAATTACGTGCCTTGACTATTACGAATTCCTATCCAGCCAGTCCTCACGTGAGTTATATAATTAGAACGTGATTAAAAAATAAAAAAAACACAACTAACAAAAAACATGTAGCTTGTGAAAGTGTCCTAAAACAATCACACATTTTCTCATTACTGTAATATTATTGTGTAGGCAACGCTGTCTTGAGATATGAGGAAACCTTAATGCGTGTCGATTTTCTGTCAAACTTGCTCTTTGGTGAATTGCTCGTTGGCACCCAGCATGTATTTGGTCACCTCAGTTTCACTGTAGCCGATACGCCGGAATCATACAGGTTTTTCTCAGCGAAGGGTATTTGCTCTTCTCTCCAATCCAAGTATATATCAGAACTTAGAATTTGATACTAATAAATCGATAAGGGAGATTGCCTATTGTAAAGTTTAGATTCAATTCATACTGTGTGTAATAAAAGCTTATAGCCAGAGGTTTAATTTTTTTGTCTTCCCCTGGTGCGAGAATGAACATTTGTCCTTCAACTCTAACGGTCGATTTACAATATTTGGATTTCATACCTGCTTGGGAACCGCATAATCATATATATCATTTCTATAAGGTATTTTTTTGTCGCAAGCCTGTATCTTCCTCCATACTTAACCGAAATCAATGAATGAGGTATCATTTTAAAGCTTATAGTCTTCACATTAGTCTCATCATATTTTAAGAAATGAAGTTTTCAGAATTCGATCGTTAAAGAATGAAAATGTCAGTATTTCTAAAATGCTGGTTTCTGTGTTACGAGTCATTTATCTCCATGGATACCTATCTGAAATCGTTTAATGAACTATCATTTTAAAGATTAAGATCTCCGCTTTAGTGACGTCATATATTAAGACAGAAATTTTTCGGAATTCGAACCTTAAAGGACAAAAGTATCAATATTTTTGCAATTCGTTTTTGTGTCATGAGCGATTTATCTCCCTTAATTACTTACCGATATAGATAAATCAAGTATCATATTAAAGACTAAGGTCTCCGCCGTGGTAACATTATATTTTAAGAAACGAATTTTTCGTAATTCGACCCTTAAAGGGCAAAAATATAAATTTTTCTAAAATACGTTTTTTATATCTCGAGCCATTTATCTCCCTAGATATCTAACCAAACGCGATAAGTGAAGTAGGATTATGAGGAGTAATGTCTCAGTTTTGTGACATCATATTTTAAGATAGAATGTTTCTGGAATTCAACCCTTAAAGGGAAAAAATATAAATTTTTCTATAACGCATTTTTGTGTCACGCGCGATTTATCTCCCTTAATATCAAACCGATATAGATAAATGAGATATCATATTAAAGATTAAGGTCTCCGCCGTGGAAACATTATATTTTAAGAAAAGAATTTTTCGTAGTTCAACCCTTAAAGGGCAAAAATGTTATTTTTTCTAAACTGCTTTTTTGTATCTCGAGTCATTTATCTCCCTAGATATGTAACCAAAATCGATAAATTAAGTAGGATTATAAGGAGTAATTTCTCAGCTTTGTGAAATCATATTTTAAGAAAGAATGTTTTTGGAATTCAACCCTTAAAGGGAAAAAGTACAAATTTTTCTATAACGCATTTTTGTGTCACGAGCGATTTATCTCCCTTGATATCTTACCGATATAGATATATGAGGCATCATATTAAAGAATAAGGTCTCCGCCGTGATAACATTATATTCTAATACATGAATTTTTTGTAATTCGACCCTTAAAGGGCAAAAATGTCAATATTTCTAAAATACTTTTTTGTGTTTCGAGCCATTTATCTCCCTGGATTTCTAAGCAAAATCGATAAATGAAGTAGGAGTATGAGGAATAATGACTCAGCTTTGGCGACGTCATATTCAACCTCACTATTCATCGCATTTTATTCGCGAAATTTTCGCACGGGTCGTCTAGTGCAGTTTAAAATCGTCAGTTTTTTTCCTCAGCAAAAGGCATTTAAAAAACTTATATGCATCTGAGAATTAAGTTTTTTCAGCCGTATAGATGAAACGAACTCTTCACGGGTTTTCTGCCAGATAATTTCTTTATTCAACAACGTTGCGGCTGCAACCTCCACTGCCTTCATCAGGTGAGATGTCATATCGAAGCTACCAGGACTCGCTCGCGAGGCATTACAGTCTGGTAGCTTTGTTGTGACAGTTATATGCATAATTGCTGAAATTGATTGCCGGAAATTATCTGTATACACATTTAAATAAATACAAAATGTTGCCTGCAGCGAGATTCGATCCACCGACGACAGGCTTACACCGCAGAGAGCTTGCTCGCTGCGCCAGGCGCCCCTTTATATCGTGGTGACGTAGAAAGTATTTGAACGCAGCGAAATATTTCAATGCCGATTTTTTCGACAACGAGGAAGAAGCGCATTTTACTGCTTTGCCACATTACACCTCTCGCCATGAGCTTTTATAATACATAGTATTAATCGAATCTGTATTTTACGATTGGCGGCTTTCCCTCGTTAGATAAGTCTTGTAATATGTCACTGTAATACTCAACAAAGGCATTAGCGAAGAGTTCTTCTACCAGGGACTGAAGAGGTTATTTTCAAATTCTGTGGCAAACGAGTATAAACGGTAATAACGCGCGCTGCGGAATACACAGCGGCCTGAGAGGTGTTTTCCAATATCCGGGAACCCCCTTGGCGCGCCGCGTGCGTGCAGGCAGCGGCTGGCAGGCCTTTGTTCGCAGTAGAAATGAATTCCCAGCCTCAGGTGGGAGAGACGCCAACTCGCTGTTTGGCGCAGCTCCCAGACTCCTCGTTGTTCATCCACTTGCTGCTGCGCCCCCTTCCCTGGAAAGAACAAACGTTAGCTGCAAACTCCCCACCAGATTTCTCCTTCGCCTGTCAAGGTATTTTATTTGTAAAACATTTACAATTCAATATTTCAACTGATCCATAGTTTCTACAAAACCTGTTAAATCATTTCGACTATATTCAGTACTAACAGACTCACCGGCGCTGCTCGGAGACTGGATATAAAAGTTCTCATGATTTATCCCGCTTTGATCGGGTTTTCCTAAACAGTCACCATCATCTTCCACATCGGCCGATTTCCCTACCGTTTAGGGGCGTCAATAAACTATGGTACTTTGCTCCATTTTGGCCTTCTGTCAACCCCCTCTACCCCCAAGTAGACTGACTTGGATTTGCCTTTATACCATCCCCCCTTACCCCGCGTGGCACTAATATTTTCCCCTATTGATTCAAGATGATATTTTGTACTGTTTCCTGTTGTCAGCCTATCGTAAACTACGTACGGAGTTAGTTAAATGAAGGAAATAAAATTCGCATGTTGGTGTGTGTTTTGTACCTTATTTTAATTATAACAAATAATATGAATGAAAAGCTACGTGTCTTGACTCGGAACAATCCCCACGTTGCCAGTAGGTATAAATTGGGGGAGCGTGCCCACACAAAAGAACTGTCAATCATTTTCACACCTCTATTGTTCTCCCCCTCCCACCTGTCAATCATTTTCACACCTCTATTGTTCTCCCCCCTCCCACCTGTCAATCATTTTCACACCTATTGTTCTCTCCCCTCCCACTTGACTTGAGGGCCACTTGACTCGAGTGCCACTTGACTAACCACTTGACATGAGGGCCACTTGACTAACCTCAGTTACACCCCTATTGTCCTTGACCACGCACCCCTCTGGCCGCACCAGGTGTGACGCAGCCGTTGCCAGACCACTTGAGCGAGCAACTGGACTTTCGGACAGATGTCGACATGTCGCTCCTTTTTCGAACGAGGAATTCGCGGAGGTATTTGCCAGTGCGTGCCGAGGCAAATAACAGGTACATGCCGAGGCAAATAACAGTTACATGCCGAGGCAAATAACAGGTACATGCTGCGGCTTTGGGGGCTGGCGCCGCCACGTGGTTCGCCGTCGTGTTTGCCACGTTGTCTATACACACACACACATCGCGCGGCAAGCGGCGGTTGAACCGAGGCAAGTGCCGCGGCAAGCGGCGGCTGAACCACGGAAAGTTGCCGCGGTGCGGCAACATGCCGCGGCTGAGTCCCGCTGCAGGAGTGACGTTGCGGCCGCACGGCGCCGCGGCGCAGCTCGTCGCTGCGGTTGCAACACCTTCGGCGGCGGGATCCGTGCGGCAGCTGTCAAACGCGGCAGCCACAAACACCGCAGGACTCCAGCCACGGACGGGACAGCGAGCAGACGTGTTGGAACCTCGGATTCTATTGTTATTTTGTTAGAACACTGCGGTGACCAACTGTTCTCCCTAACTCCAGTTTCATCGTATGGAGTGTTATGCCTCTTCAGTCGTCTAACATCGTGATCTTTACAGGCGACAGAGGATTGAACGAAGGAAACGGGAGAGAATTCAACTATGGTCCTTTGCGGGAACCACCCCGGCATTCACCTGGAGCGATTGCGGAAAAATCTTGTAAAATCGAAACGTGGTTGGCCGGACGGGTATTTCAAACCGCGTCGTCCTAAGTTCCAGACCAGTACAACCTGTATCAATCCAAATGCGTAATTCGCCCGGAGTGTTTTGAGGAAAACGAGAATATGGATGCTCAGACGGGGGTTCGAACCAGAGGTAACCTCAGCTTCACCACCCTAGTACCAGCTGTCGATTCTATTGCACTTTTGCCAGGCTATATTCGCCTGGAGTGATTTCAGGAAAACGAGAATATGGATGCTCAGACGGGGATTCGAACCAGCGATCGTTGTTTGACGGCATTCAATGGACGGGAATAAGCAATATACTTTATATTGAGCGCTTAATAAAATGCGATTTAAACCATCTTTAAACATACGACGAACGAGAATATGTATGCTCAGACGGGATTCGAACCAGCGATCGTTGTTTGACTGCATTCAATGGACGGGAATAAGCAATATACTTTATATTGAGCGCTTAATAAAATGCGATTTAAACCAATGAGGTTTCTTTCTTAAGTTAGGAATTAATGTCTTTAAACATACGACGAAAACACATTTCTGAAAGCTCATTTAACGTAATATTAAGCACGTCATTTCTACCCCAATCACACTAAGTACGATGATAAAATTTATACAGCGTTGATTGTAATAAACTGAGCTTTCTATTTACATAAAAATACTTTAAAAAAAAACAATATTTCCGATAGCTGATAACAAATTTCGCTCGTTGAGCCAGAGGTTGCTGCCCTAAAGAGGGGTCGAGTCTAACACAATGCTCCCTTTTGTTATCGGCACTCGAATGCGTCAGCTGCACAGCCTGTATCTCAACTTCATTTCGCGTAATATTAAGCTTTTAATTTCTACTCTTGGCATAACGCGAGAAAAAAAAAAGTTTATATCATGATAATTCTATGAAATAACCTTTCCAATTAAACTTTAATATTTTTAAAAAACTTGTACGTCTGATAGCTGATCTTAATTTGGGCTTCTGAGCCACGCTTTGTATTGCCGGGGGGGAGAGAGGTTTCTATAGCGTATGTGACGTTACTGCTGGACGTTTTAATATTCAAAAAAAAAAAAAAAAACGAGGGCGGTGGGGCGGCGGGCTTGGCCACGCTGTCTACACACACACATCGCGTTAAATTGCGCGGTCATAGCGTGCCAGTATGTCGTTACACATTGGACGGGGATAAGAACCAGAGCCCTCCTAGATGCGTGGTCAGAGCGTGGCCAGTATGGGCGTTACGCATCGTCGTCATTAGAGGCGAGGAACGTTTCTACCGGAGAGTGGTGGTGTACGGTTAGCGTTCTCGCCTCGCATTCGGGAGGACGGCGGTTCGAAGCCCCGTCCGGGCATCCAGATTTGGGTTTTCCATGGTTTCCCAAATCACTCCAGGCAAATGCCAAAGACAAAACTCGTCAAGAACACAGGCAAGATATGAATGGCAGGCCCCCGGTTCGAAATTCCGTATCGGTGGTGGATACTCATAGGCATGTAACCAGACATAGCTTACTGTGAAGTATTCAAGGTTCCGCTGCGTGAACGCTACTTCGTTGTTTGCAGAGTTTTAATTTCTAAACAGCCGCTCACTCTTAGCGCGCACAATTAAAAGTGAAGTACTTTAAGCTTCTGGTTGAAACCTTACCAAAGGAGATATATTGGAGATAGGGTGGCTAGTTCCTTCCATCCTTATCTTACTTAAGGGCACCTGCATTTTAACGTAGAAAAATTTGGGTTTTCTATGGTTTCCCAAATCACTCCAGGCAAGCCAAGTGCTTCCTTCAAAAGACCATGGTAGAATTCTTCCAATCCTGGCCCCCCCGTTACCTTATTTCACATGTCTAATGTTGCTGGCTGCAACGTTGTATGACAGATCAATTTTGATACGGAGGTGGGTAAAGAACGTGTTTGAAGTGTGTAACTTATATGTAAGCAACCAGGTTAGTATGGATATCACCCGAAAAATTAATGCTATGGAAAAGCCTTTTTTTTTTCTGGCTTCACTTCGTTGACGTCAAAATCGTTAGAAGTGGGAAAGGACCGGGGAGCAAGTAACTGGCAGAAATTCGACAATGACCTTTTGAACAAACCAAGGCGAAAATTCAAATGTGGGTGCCCGGACAATGATTCGAAACCGCATCTTCCCGAATGCGAATCTCATGTGTATTAATGTCAGGCCACGAACTAAGGGATCACCATCGTAAGTGGATAAATTATTAGCGTACCAGTATGGCTTTACACCTCGTCAACATCGACATCATTAGAGGCGGGAAAAAGGATTGATGCAGGGAACGGTCACCTGGAGTGATTTGGGGAAACCATGGAAAACCAGAATATGGATGCTCAGACGGAGATTCGAACCAGCGCCCTTCTGAATGCATGGTCAGAACGTTAACACTCACCCACCACGCGCTGTAATTTTCGTGGGCAATACTGAAAAATATCTATTCTGAGAAGTAATTTTTTGCATGGTGCTTCGATAATCATGAAATTTCCAAACATCTGAAATGACTGGTTACGCAGATATTGCTGCCACCAGAGACACAGGGAAATAGTGTGAACTTTGACAAAACATCTTTAGCTGGGACGCTGCATGTTAGAGACTAATACAGTAACTCTAATCAACTACACAATCTTGCTACTTATCCCGTTTCTTTGGCAGAGGCATATTGCATACTGTACGGATATTGAGTGACAAAGACTTACTAACTGCGATAAGTTCGGCGAAAGACGTTTGTGGCGGCGAGTGTTTTGGACAAAGTATTGTGCGTATTCTTACGGCTCATACTGAGCGTGGTGGGTGAGCGGTTAACTCTCTGGCCTCACATTCGGGAGGACGCGGGTTCGAACCCCCGTCCAGGCATCCAAATTTGGGTTTTTAATGGTTTACCTAAATCATTCCAAGCGAATGCCGGTGTGTTTCCTTCAAAAAGGCGTCGGGAGGACGTGGGTTTGAATCCCTGCCCCGACCATCAAGATTTCGGCTTTCCATGCTTTTTATGAAATTACTGCATTCGGTGCTTAAGCCATCTGACGGGAAAGTGAAAAGCCCTCAACCTGACCTTCACATCTTTCACAACTTGCGTCGTAATGTAGTTACGCCTTAACACTTCCGTTGTTCGGTTTCAAGTTTAAACTGTAGGTTCTCTACACCCTGTTAAGTTCAAGTAGGCTAGGATAGAGGCGGAATGCGCAGGCAATAAAAAACCCTGGTCATAATGACCAAACGAGCCATTACTCCGTACTTCAGGTGAATGTTGGGTTGGGTCCTTCAAAAGACCATGCCTGAATTCCATTCCGATCCTTGCACCAGTCCTATCACACTTCGTGATCGGTAAAGATCTGGCCTAGCATTTGGGAGGGCGTGGGCTC